>JAWDJE010000001.1:288020733-289220733 GCA_035047345.1 Bradypodion ventrale | reverse complement strand
TCCAGAAGTAGCAGCAAGAGAAATGAGTGGAGTGTTTTGTTAATTTTAAGGAAGGAAATAACAGGAAAAGAATATTATGTTTAATTCTAGTGGGACAAAAGATTCTGTGGCATTTCAAGAATGAAGCAGTTGGCGAAACATCAGAAGTTACTAGCCTGGAAAAATGTCATTTAAATTAAGGGAATATGGTCTGTGCATTTTAATTCTAACCTTTAAAAAAGTATAGCTCTTGGAAAGGTTAAAATACTACATCAACTCATATGGGGATATAAAAATAAAAAGTATGAAAGGCCATCAAAAACTGCTGTGTTAGGAGGTTTCCAACAAAATAATTTTTTGGAGAAAAATCTATAGAACTTACTTGAAAGGAGACCACCCGTTTGCACATAGTACTTACTACATGTGATATCACAAGCAGTAAGTCTTCAAACATGTTTTATAGTGTGTATGATTTAAAATGTATGAATAAACCAATGCTGCAGACCTAACCTTTCCCCAGAACTTATTATCTAACATGGCACTGAGAACATATTTATCAACTGTTACTTATAACCACTGAAACTTGGTGAAAAAAATTACTTCAAAAAAGCAACAACATAAATGTCTCTTGCTTTACTACAAAGATAAGTAATTACAGATTAATAGAATTTATATTATAGTTAAAGGAAATACAGAAGACATTTCCCAGCAAAAAATCTGTTGCAAAGTCAAGAGACTTGTGAATATTATGGATTTATGAACTAGAACTGCCTCCTATAATCACCATTTCAGAAACGTATTATAAAAACCCTTTGGAAGTAGCAACCTACTTAAAAAGAGTTGCTGCTAAACTTTTCCAGATTACTGGCAGTTTTCTCATAGAATTGTAGTATATTAACCAATTAAAATAATAGACCGTAGAACTGGAAGAGCTCTCAACCGTCATTTTATCCAATTCTATGCCGCCACAGAAATCTACCACTGAAGTATGCCTAAAAATGGTCAGCCATCTTCTGTTTTAAAACTTCTGTCAAACAAGAGTTTACTATTTTCAGCATCCTGTTTCCAAAATAGAAAAGGAAATACTATACAGTAATATCCCGGTTAACGGGTGCATGGCACAGCGTTAAAACCAATTAACGTTGAGGAATTTGAGGAAAACTTTTGCACCGCACAATGCTAAGATGGAATCCCTGCTGCCCTTTGCAAAGAGTCAGGCCATCGACCCCGTTCCCTTTCCTCTTCGGAAAGAGAACCGGGCTTTTTTTAACGTTGTGCAATCAATGTATCGCATGTTAAAAACCGGTTAACGGTAAGACTTGTGGAACCAAGTTTTAGTGTTATCCGAGGTGTACCAGACTACTAAGATATTACTAAAGTCTCAAACTCAAGAACATCTATATGGAGCAAGAAGGGTATGTGCTGTATTACTGCAAATACAGATATCAAGCCCTCTGCTGAAGAGCACAGGATTATAGGATATAGCTGAGGCCTTGGCCAGGTGTGTGTGGTGTATTTATGGTGCTTGGAAGGCCCCCCGACACATACCAACCCAGACTTCTCCCTGTGACACACACACATAGACATGTGTGGATGTACCGTGGTTGTTTGGAGGCTGTGTGTGTATGTGTGCCTGTCTGTCTGTCTGTCTGTCTGTCTCTGTGTGAGTATTCCTCCTCCTGAGTTGGTTTTCCTTCTCCCCACCCCTTGTGTGTGCGTGTTTGTCTGCGAGTGTCTATGTGTGAGAGAGAAAGAGAGGGAGAGGTGGACTGTCCTGAAGGAAGGGGGTGGATGAAGGGTTGGAAGTTCCAACTGCCACTCAGGCTGCACCCCCTTCCCTCTCGTGCCTTTTGGCGCACAAGGCACTATGGGGGTTGTAGTTTCCATGGTTTTTGCCATTTTGTGGGGCCCACGCCTCCCTCTGGACTTGACACCCCGACGTTGACCTTCTTCAATGCACAAGGTAAGTGTGTGCAGTATGGTCGTGGATAGTAAAGGGGTGTAGATTCGTATTCAGCACACACAAGGGGACATCTTTCTTTTATATATATAAGAGAAGAGGAGCTGCATCATGCAGCACCTCCTTCTGCAATGAAAAATGCAACTTCTTTGGGAGCAGACAACTGTCTTCCTGATACATATCAGTACAAATATTTAAGGCCATAATAGTAGCACAAAGTCCTACATTTTAGAGTCCACAAGCTTTGTTGCACAAACAGGAATTTCAATATATTATGAACAGTGTTCTGTTTAAGGAGAAAGGGAAGTACAGTAAAACCCCTACTTACGAAAAAAATCTGTTCCATAGGCTCTTTCTTAAGTTGAATTTTTATGTAACTCGAAGCAAACCCATAGGAAAAATGAAATTTTTATGTAAATCAAAGCATAGGAAAATCCATAGGAAAAATAATCTTTATGTAACTCGAAGCAAACCCATAGGAAATTGTGTAAATCGGGACATGGTTTTAGCACAAAATCATTTTGTAAGTCGAATTTTATGTAACTCGGGCATTTGTAAGTCGGGATTTTACTGTATATGGAAATTCTGTACTGATGAAGATACTGCTGACTTTTTTTCATTTAGAGACAACATAAACTGCAAATGTGGGAGAAGTAAAAAAATATTTTAAACTCCAAGTTGAAGATACCTGTCTTTCCAAGTCTTGTCCAGCAATGCCAGCTTCAACATGAGCAGTTAGATTTTTCTCATCTATCCAGTGAATTCTATTCTATTGCAAAAGAACAAAAGACTCATAAACAAACAAACAAACAAACTGATCTTTAATTCCTTAATAAAGAAGCAATGTCTAGCCAACACAGTTAGCAGAGCAGGGGAGACTTTTGTTTGTTTGCATACAGCCCCTTTAGTGTTGCTATTCTCTGGGTGATTCACAATACAATAACATCTTACACTAAAACATCATATAATAAATACAATAATACAATAAACCCCATCACTAGCTAAAACTACCTTCAAATAAAAATACACAAATTAAACCCATTTAAACATTTAGACCCAAGCAAATCAAAGTCAACAAAGTCCACCATCTTTTTAATAGCTTTACTTCAGGATGAAATAATTCCAAACCAGAGTAAAATACAGTAAAAATCTTGGGATAATATTCACAGTAGTAGAAGGTAGCTTTATATAATTTGGTCTTCATTATCTTCCTAAAGTGGAAATCAAGGCAAATCGAGGAAACTTCCAGGGGATGGCAGAACCACAACAGCACCCACCACCTTGACCCAGGAGGGCAACACCATGTCCACATGCCACTTTTGGCCAATCATATCCAAAAATAATTTAAATTTTGTGATTGGCCATTCCAGCCACCCTTGGGAAAGCTAGAAGTGACACTTGACTATTTGTGGTTTGGAAGATAGCCTCTCCCCTCCCGCCTAAACCAGGCACAAGAAATGGATGAAAATTAACAGATGTGCCTCTTTGCAAGCTTCTGGGTAATTTTAGGGCAATTTTACAGCAATTGTTTTTAAGCATAAGGAGTTGGTGAAGGCAGAAAGGGTTTTTGCCCTCTCTTGAGCAAAACTGATGCAGGCTTAAGTGATGTTTTGAAGTGTTTCTATTAAATTATTTTGACTATTCGATATTCCATGTGGTTTGCTTTTTTTTAAAAAAGTGTATTCACATACCATCTGTGAAGTGTCCAGTGAAACAATGGTTCTTTTCTCATCCTCAGGGCACTCCAAAGCATTAGAAACATTTGTTCCTCCTATAGATATGGGAAATACATCCATCTTTTAAATTCACTTGCCTTAACGATAGTTCGCCACACTTAACCATAAGGGATTTATAAAAAGCATGCTGGCACACATGTATGCATGTAATTTTAATAAGAATACTACAATAAAAACACCTGTGGGGACCTCTGTAAGCAGAATGTGGCATCACAAGGGAGTCTGCTGTTCAAATGAACAATTTTATTAAGACACCCTTGAACCATTAGCTATTCCTCAAGTAGCACTTGAACCCT
The DNA here is from genome assembly GCA_035047345.1 of Bradypodion ventrale. Taxonomy (NCBI): domain Eukaryota; kingdom Metazoa; phylum Chordata; class Lepidosauria; order Squamata; family Chamaeleonidae; genus Bradypodion; species Bradypodion ventrale. The sequence continues at coordinate 289,216,762 of JAWDJE010000001.1, read as the reverse complement.
GGAGATTAAAGACAAAGCAACAATAATTCATTTAAAGTTATTAAATAGTTTTATTACTTACCACCATATGGTATAACACAAACATTATGCTTGCAGGCTATTTCCACTATTTTAACTACATCATCATGACATTCTATAAAGAAACACAAAGCAAGAATTAAAAACATATCTCAAGATAGTATATTCCAACAGAATGAACTAACAAGTTAAAATAAGCCAGTGAATCCCAGTATGTTAAGAATGTAGTTATATTTATTCTAAGACTTGAATACAGGTTTACCTTTACGGTAAAAATCAGACCCAAGCATATCAAAGTTAACAAAGTCCACCATCTTTTTAATAGCTTTATTTCAGGATGAAATAATTCCAAACCAGAGTAAAGATTAGGTATGGCATTTATGTACTATATTCTTTTGCAAAACTAAACTTGAGCTTGAGTTATCAAGTTTTAGAAATTTATGTACTTCTTTTCTTAACAATGAAAATAAAATGTCATGTAGCAGACAAATGATAAAATGAACAAGCTAAAGCTACAAAAAATAAATGTAACACTGAACAAAACCTCAATTCAAATACAGTAATACCTCATACGAAGTCCGCTTCATACAACATTGAATTCATACAACTTCGCCTAATTTCTTGAAAAAAGTTACCTCATATAAAGTCGCTTGACTTTGTATGAGGCATTGGGGTTTCCCCAGGTTGCATTGTGCCTGGGCAGTATAAAAGGCAGGACGCATGCGTGCATTGCTCTTGTGGGATTTGCACCAGGCAAAGAGTGTTTAGGAGTGGTTTTGAGCGTGATTTTGGATTATTATTTTTGAATTTTTTCGTCAGCATTTTTAGAAGCATTCCTGGGATTTTTGCAGCATTCTTCAGGTTCTTCGACAATCAGGGTTGTTTGACATGTTTTTGTAATGTATTTAGCCTTCAGACAATGATTTCTTAACGTTCTGTCAGTTTCCTGTCTTTCTTTGACTTTGCCCTGAAGTCTGTGCTGTTACAGTACAGTGTATCTCTATGGAAATGACGTTGTACGAGGCATTGCGGCAAGGATTTGGATGTTGTATGAGGCATCGTGGCTAAGATTTTGCATGCCTCATACAAAGTCCAAATTCGTATAAAGTCCAAACTTGTGGAACCAAGTTTGGACGTTGTATGAGATATCACTGTAACATCAAATTCCAGCTTCAGTGTCAAAATCTTTTTTCTTTTCTGCATTCCCAACAGCACATTGTGTGCATGCTTGCTTTTTATGCCAAATGTGCAAGGGCTATTCAAGATCCCCTTCTGCACATCTAAGTCCCTTGTTCATAATGGGGAGATTTCAGATTTGAATAACTGCAAGACTAAATAACCTGCTCTCTGAGCAATTACACTCAGTGACTGTTAATATGATTTTGGTCTGTAAAACAAGGTGAAACTAAAACCATCAGAAAGTAAAATGAATTATGTTACTCAAAAGCCGGCCTACAGACCTGGTTTTAGACTGGTGGCTGATTGGCCTCCCCTAGAAGAGGGTTCAGTGAGAATTTCAGCACAATGGTGAAACCCTTGCTACTAGTAGACAGCTACTTAACTTCAATATGGGAACCCAGAGCACCTCCGCAGTGGTGGTGAATTGAGTGCACAAGGGGCTATATAGAGAGAAAAATCAGACCTTCACTTCACATTTTCAAGTTCCAAGCCATATAAATCTTTTAAAAAATCTCACCCCTGAATTCTACCTAGCAAGAATAGGCAACTAGAGCACATCATAAAAGGTTTGGAGTAATATCCAACTGCCTAACACCCAATAATAATCTGATAGCAGCAGCCTTTACTACCCTGTTTCCCCGAATATAGGACCTCCTCCCATAATAGGACACACACACCCTTTCCCCCCTGCCTTTGAAATATAAGGCCCCATCCAAAAATAAGACCTCCTTACCTCCTGGCTGTAAGGCGGCCGGCGTGGCCCATAAGAAAGCCTGCCGCATCGGAGTCTCGATTGCCTCCCCGCTCACAACCAAGGAAAGTTTCCCCTGGTGAGAGTGGGATCGAGACTCCGACGCGGCAGGCCTTCTTATGGGCCACGCCGGCCGCCTCACAGCTGAGGCCAGTCTCGATCGCGCTTCCCCACTCGCAACCAAGGGACGCTTCCCTTGGTTGTGAGTGGGGAAGCGAGATCGAGACTGGTATTCTTCTTCATGGAAAAATAAGACATCCCCTGAAAATAAGACCTTGTGCTAATTTTGGAGTTTTTAAAAATATAAGACAGTGTCTTATATTCGGGGAAACACGGTAGTTGAGGTTTCTGAATACTTCCAGGTTTAGCTCCACATTAAGCTGTCACACAGTAACCAAATCTGATACCATATTTGCCGGCGTATAAGACAAACCCCGTTATTACCAAAATAGCTCACTAAAGGCCACAAGACGCACCCCATTATTTCAGTGTATTTTAAGGGGGGAGTGGGTCTTATACACCAGCAAATAGGGTAGTTATCGAAGAATGAAGAACCATAGCCAAATTCAGGTTCCTGTCCAAGGCAAAATCGGTGGTGGAAAGTCTGATGCTTGAAGTAGTTTCTGATACTTAATGTTAAAAAGCCAAAGATAGCTACATCTTGACCTAAATATATCCAAGTTCTTGTTTACAACAGTACTGAGAGCAGTTTCTCCTTTTCTCTAGCAAAATATATATCTTTTATTAGACAAAATAAAAATTAAAAATATTGTCAGTGCTATGGAAAATGAGGAAGAAGGTCATTTATCAGTTTGGAAATAGTTCTCAATTCCTAAATTCAGTTAAACTGAAGACAAGACTACATCTTCTTCAACATAATCATACAGAAAAGAGCTCATGTTTCTAGATGCACATTTAGAAAAAGCAACATCCTTGTAATTAAACAAGCAACTATATTAAAGGTTTGAAATAAAATTAGAGAGGGGAGAATGGAAGCAAATTACAAGCAAGTGGGGTTCAGGATCATGTTTTACAGAGGCCTTCTCACTATGCTGCACAAACAACATCATCACAAAACTCCCAAACTGCATTTGTAGACCAAATACTGGAGAAGTGTGCATTTTGCAGCATCTACTATCAGATCCATTCCCCCACTCCCACCCCAAATTATTTTGCTGTATTTGACTTAAAGGAGAAATAAGAATGAAAGGAATATTTTAAAGAGCCTACCTGGCCAAATAACTACATCAGGAACTCGTTTAAACATTCCTTCCCTGAGCAAAAATATCTCATGTAGGCAATGACCTGGAATACAAGGAGATAAAAAGTTTTGAAAATGCATGCATTAAAAAGAAATTTAAGATGTACTCTTGTTTGTATGGAATTTAGCTTACCATGAGCTCTGAATACTCTAGTTTCAGGTTCTTGGGAATATGTTATTTTAGCAGCTTGAAGATCTTGCAGAAATTCTTCGCTTGCAATGGAGGGTGGTACATCACTAACATTTAAGGATGCCTTCAGTATAAAAAACAAAAACAAATAAACATGCACAATGTTCAGTGTACTATTCAAAAGAGTAAGCTCCCCCATGGACAAAAGCACTTGCAAACAAACCACAAATCAACCTTTTCTTCTATTTATTCACCCATTTGTTCTTAATTCTATCGGAATACATTTTATGAGAACCTGAACTTGTACCTCTTTACTTCATTATGTTCCTTTCTTTGGAGAACAATCCAAGGTCTTAGATAATACTTCTCTCAAGTGCTTTTTAAAATATCCTGTGAGCAAAAATGCTTAATATGTTTTATTTTACATAACACAGTGCAATACTTGGCAATGCCATTTCTATGTAAAGTATTCTTATCTGAGAAAATGTGTACAAATTATTGCTTAATAGCAGCCAAGCCTTTAAGTCAACTTCATTTTCCTAAATACAAGTTGTCATGGAATGAAGGCGCTCATTCCATGTTTCCATGTATCCTGCCTCCTGGAAGGGGGGGGAGATGCCCCTCCAAGATGGCGACACATGGGAGCCACGTGGCGGTATCTTGGGGAAGAAGGGGTGGAACTTGGTGTGTGATTGACATGTCTTCTTGCTGGAAGGTCATTGGGGGTAAACCCTAAGGAGGAGGGTCAAAGGGAGGATCCTGATGGGGGGAGTCTTGTCCGGGAGGAAGACACCCTCCCACATTCATTCAGTCTAGCTTGGGAAGCTTGCTGGCAAATAGCCAATATGTAGTCTCTTGGAAAGAAGGGGGCGGCCAGTTTTCTCCACCCCACAACACCCCACCCCCCCACCAGATTGCTTTATCTATGTGCTTCTGATCTTTTACTGAAATGTATTTTGGACTTTGCTATGCTTGTAATACAATTATGAAAATGCCTGAAGAGACTTGGAGTGATTTTTTTGCTCGACGCTACCTGATTTGCCTGACGGAGAAGCCTGAACTGAGAGGGCCAGATCTGGCCCAGGGAGCCTGGATTAGACACACATTTTAGCTTGATTTCTGGGAAGTACTCTCTAGGGCCGTGGTAGTAAACCTATGGCATGCGTGCCAGAGAGGACACTCAGAGCTTTCTCTGTGGGCATGTGCACAGTTGTCCCAGCACAGTTTGCCCTGTCCCTCTGCCCAGCAGCCCAATGGGAGCACGTTCTCCATTCCCCAGCATAGTTTGTCCTACCCCTCTTCCCAGCAGTCCAAAAGGAGCTCTTCCTTCCCCCAGCACAGAATTCGCCCACCCCTCTGCGGCACAGATAGCAGAGTTTGGGCACTCGGCCATCACTGCTCTAGGGCATCAAGAGAGAGATGTGTTGCCTATGTTAATACCTAAATTAAATATGAAAGTTGATTCTAATTTGGTACAGCATTTTTTTAAAAAGCCAATGAGTCTATTTAAGTAAATAAACTTTTTTTATGTTTAGTAGCCAAACTTTCAACAAATGAGAAAATATGGTCTGGTCATTAGCACTGATAGATTGACAGTTTGGGTTTTTTGCACCTTGCTTTCCCTTTTTCTCCCATATGAACACCAATATATCAATCCATGGAGTCCTGCCAATCCATGTTAAATCTGGCAAATTATGTTTTTAACTAATCTCATCCTTTCATTTCCTTAATTTATTACTCATTTGTTGCTACTGAAGCTGTGGGCTGTCATTGATCCTTCAATTCATAAACTAGCTTAATTTTCACACGTTGTGGGCAACTAACTGTTCCGTGTTTCTGAACTCTAAGTGAAAATTACCCCCCAAAATTATTATCTTAAAATCCCAAGCATATACAAAAACACAGAAATTGTAGCCTTATTTTAAACTGGAAGTAAGCCTGACCAATTACAGTATAGTAAAATTTGATCAGAAGTATGCACTGATTCAGGATCAAGCCTAAAATTCAAGTAACTATAGGAAATGTTAACATACATTAAGACAGATCAATGTGTGTGCTGCAAAGGAAGGGGGGACTCCTTGATAGAGTCAGAAATTAACTTTTTTTTAATCAAATCCTACAAATTACATTCTAATATTAGAATTTAATTACAGACTGAAACTGATCGGTCTAATATAAAATAGATAGGACAAAGCAATGCTAATACTACTACTGTAGTTCTTTCACTACAGTAGAACTCTGTATAACGAAAAAACTCCGTTCTGTGGGGCTCTTTGTTGTACAAGTTTTTTCGTTATACGAAGCGCTTTTGGTGATAACCCCGCATAACGGAAATAAAATGTTTGTTATATGGGGTTTCGTTAAGCGAAGTATACTTCACTTAACGAAAACCCTGTATAATAAATATTTTATTTTCATTATGCAGGGTATCTCGCTTAACAAAAAAACCCATATAATGAAAAATTCGTAATGCAGGGTATCACGGTTAGTGCAAAAACGCTTCATTATATGAATTTTTCATTATACGAAACGTTCGTTATATGAGGCTCCACTGTATTTTGAAAGCAGACCTTTTGCAACTTTCCTGATTCCATTTCCCTCCCCTCAACTGCTGCATGGAGATATATCAGATATAAGATACAGGAAAATAGCAGAATTACAGCTCCTCAGAGGAGATTAATATCAGCATAGTCAGACAATTGCTGCTCTGAGCATAGGGGCTAGAACGGAAGGGTGCATGCTGAGAGCAACAGTGCATGCAGGTACTCTGAGCACAGTTAACCTTCAGGGACGATCCTTCCATACCACCCAGGGCAAGACTGTGATTAGATATCATATTCTACCTAATATAGAGACACTGCTGGATTATACCACCCACCCCTTTTTGTAGTAGATACTGTTTATTTTATTACCTCAAATAATTAAATAAACAGTTCCCCACAGAATACCCACACTTCTCTCAAAACCTAATTATGTGCTATGGCTTTTGAAAAACAATGAGTCAAACCCTGTTATATGTTTGAATGAAACAAAAGCATCACAGTTGCTAAGTACTGGAGTTGGAATGTCAAACTGTGTTCAAATATTCCATGAAGCCAGGGATGCCATTTAAAATCTGAATTAGTCTCTTTCAATTACCTGAAAAGGGTGAAAATGAGTAACTTTCAGTCTATTCCTAGTGAGCAAATCGAGTCACCATTATGATTCTCAGGGGTGCACAGGCATGCTGGTTAGAGGCATGTGTGTATACACTCAAAATCCCAGCAGGGATTTTTTATTTGCCAGTTAGACACAGACTGAAAGATATGAATTTTCTTAAGTTAAGCAACATGATTTCAGCCAAAAACATCTTTCTCTCCAGGCGTCTACATCGGGGGTTCTCAACCTATGGCCCGTGGGCCAACCCCTGCCCACGGCACCATTTCATGTGGCCTGTGTTGCCGCCACCACCAACAGAAGCATTTGACAACTGTAAATGAGCCGCGGCTGTCGTAAACACGTTATGGCAGCCACAGATGTGTTTTACAGCAGTGCTTATGGTGGGGGGAACTACTAGTCCAGCCTGCTCAGCTGTTTGAGGGAGCGTGGTCCAGCCTATTGCTTAAAAAGGTTGAGAACCCCTGTTCTTGATGATCTATGTAGACATATGCACATGCTTAAAGTGCAATATTCCCAGCGTACTGTAACAGAGGACTCGCATTTTCAATCACTATATTCTCTAAGATCTTTGGAAGAAGACAGCTTGCAAATATAAAAGCATATGAGTTCATTAGTATCAATTTTGAGTAAAACTGTGGGACTGTTAGAAATGCTCATCCAGCAAAGCAAGTTAGAAAATAACAAAGGAAATACAAACCAAGAAGAGGTATTCAGATCTCTTGTATGTATTTTGATATTCATTTGCACGTATTAGCTAGATTAACTATCAAAGTTTAGAGGGCAGTTGATACAGAATGAAATGAAAATTAGAACATGAGTTGCTAACGTGTAATCTGCCATATGAAGTAAAAAGTATAAATATCTGTGGTACTCTTGGAGGGGAAGGCCTCGACATATCTGGTGATAGTAATAGTATAATAGTAAAGTAATGGACACACACACACACCAGATGTTGTTGAACTGCAACTTCCATAAACCATTTTCATTTATTGTGTTGAGTGGAACTGAAGACAACTGGGGTTTTTAAAAAACTGCCCATCCTTAGTACAATGAGAGTACGTAGACTTCTCTGCCATTCGCACACTGCTGGCTCTCTTGGAACCTTCACCCCAAAGAGTCCCAAGAGAAGGCTGCAAACATTTGAAAGAATGCACTAGTATGGCACATTCTCCTGTTGGACTTGACTTGTGGTACACTGGGAAAAGAGACTGGTCAATAACGCAACATCATTGTTTCACAATCTAACTGACTTAGATTTGTGTAAATAATTAAATTTTAATACAGATGTCCTAATCTGATCATCCATATTTGGTCTTCCTTACCCATGTATTTGGGGCATGTGAAGAACTAAACAAATGACTAATTCTGGTAATGGGCAACCACAATAACAAGTATGATCTTGTTGGCTGACATCCTGTTCTGCACTTACACAAACAGTATAATTTTTGGAAGCAAATAACCAGTTTGACAAACCTCTACAGATATTATGTTAAATACTGAATAATGTGACTTGGTGTGTAACAGATTACAAAAATTAAACTAAAAAAACCCCTCAACTTTCAAATACAGATTCGCAACCATGGCACACTCTTTGCAAGCCTGTGAATGACTTCTACCTGAGATCCTGACAGTCACTATTAGTAGTGGGCAAAATGGATCCATCTAGATATTCTAGAGGAGGAGTCAGCAATTACCAGAAACCCAAGTTAGGACACCTGCTGATCAGGGCTTCTGGGAGTTGAAGTTTAAGAACATCTGGAGAGCCAATTTGCTGACCCCTATTCTAGAACTGCAATTTCTAGCATGCCTCACCACAAAATGTGCAACTTACAACTGATGAAAGCTGTAACCAACAACACTACCTAGACAACACTTTTGCCTCTCCAACTATACCAGAGAGACAACTATGGCAGCTTTCAGTTCAATTGATGAAACTAAAAATGAAACTGTAGAAGTCAAGCACACGTTAACTATATAAAATTATGTACTTACTTTAGAGATACTTTTATGTTCCAGATTTCCTCCAAGCTGTTTCTCTAACCAGTCTTTCAAAAGAGGGAACACAATTCCACCTAGCCGATACCTGAACCAAAAGTATTTCAGTCATTTCCTTTTTAATCTGAAACTCATGCAAACCTGGTGTTATTCTAGTTATTAAAACATAAACACAGGCTGATGATATACAATTTCTGTATTTAAGGGGCCAGAAGATCCACCAAGTTACAGATGTTATCCTCCCTTGCCCAGATATGTTGCAGAAGGCCTTTAGGTTAAGCACCCTAAAGTACAAATAACAGAACAAGTGCTGCTGAAGAAATGCCAGCTTGAGTTCTGCAGAGAAAAGTCTTGTTAAGTTATCATACTCTTTTGTCAGCATTGGAAATGAAGAAAAAGCAGTCACAATTTTTAGACAATCAGAATGGATGTGGACAGGTTTTTTAAAACTATATACAGTGGAACCTCATACAACAATCGCCCCGTATAACAATAAAATCACATAACAATTAGGTTTTGGGAGGAAATGGTGTCCCACGTAACAATTTTTCCTATGGAAAAAATCGTACAATTTTTCATTGGGAAAAACGACTTAGCAAAAAAAGATTGTTGTACAATGCATCCCATAGGGAAAATCACTATATGATGCATGCATCATATAGCAATTGTTTTGTACAACAACGAGCCCCGTGGAATGGATTAAAATCGTTGTATGAGGTACCACTGTATTAAGAAATTATAGCAGCTATGACATGCAACCTCTGACAAGAGTGGAATTGCATGTGAAGCAAAAAGGAGGGCAGCATTTGTAGTACAGAAAAATAGTGAAACATCACAAAATTCTGCACTTGCACCTATGCTACTTAAAATGTTCCTAAATAATTTGGTGGGGTCGCAAAGGGTTGGAGTCGACTATGCGACTGAATAACAACAAAATTATAGCCAACTATCAAATGAAAAACTGCATATAATATCAGGTGCAAAACAAGCATCAACATTGATTTGAATCTGCAAGACATTGGTGGCCCCAGCTTGTATACCACTTCAGAGATGGCAGGTGGATGAAAGCTATCACAGAATGGACTTGACCTAATGTGACCACTAAGAAGGCCAGATCAACTCAATTCATAGAGGAAAACTATCTGAACTCATTCCAGTTGAACAATCAACTAACATTGCACTACAGGAGACTTAGACAATGGGCTCTTTAACTCTCTCTGTAGCTCTTGCAAATCCAACAGAGGGGTTTCTACATAGTTCAATCCCTATGCACCTGGCTGATCTCTCACATCTATGCATGGCAGCAAATATTTGAGGTTTTCAATAAAGTGAGAATGGTAATAGTGTTATTACTGCTGATCACACAATGTAGTGCTTATATCTCAGAGAGCAGAACTAAGTGGTAAACAAGGGGACACATCAAATCTTATTTTATTCTTCAGAACATGGAGTGATTTTTTTTTAAAAAAACTATTCTTTGCCTTTGTCTTAACTCAAGTTGGGAAAAATGATATGTTTATTGGGGGTGGGGGAGATCTCCATGGGACTGGAGTTATGAGAAGATGAGAATACCTTCCATCAGTTTTCAACTCTAAATCTATAGGATAACTCAAATCTCAAAATCTTACCGAAATTATAATACACTCATCTTGCTCCCTACATGCTACAAACAAACAGGGTGGGAACTCAACTATAACTCCATCACACACAAGTTGTCTAGTACCATCTAATACTTTTCTTGATTGCCCTTCGAAACGTGTACCAAATTTAAATAAATGCATATATACAATCTATGTACCTGATACAGACAGAACAAATGCCCATTCTTAATGGGCAGGATCTAAGTGAATAGTTACACTTTACATATTGGCAAATCTTAAAGAGGTGAACATCCTCTAATTAACAAGTCTTCAAATGGAGTTCTAGTAGTGCCCCAACTGTGTGACTCAACAAATAACTTGAAATTCAATCAGGGACTCATTAACTGATGATACTCACCCTGTCAAGTTATGCCAATGCACTTACACAAAAAGAAATATGCACCTGGATTCTGGTCACCGTGTACTGTTCCTTCTGTTTGATTTATATTTCTGAAGTAAAAGGTATACATTTCAGTCTCCATGGTTGTTACCTTTTTCCAGTGAATTCTGCTTGTCCCTTCTTATTGAATAAGAATCTTGAGTCATTGTATCCCCATCCATTCCACTTTAAAACTTCTTGCCTTAAAGGGAAAGAAGGATATAAAGAATATGATCTCTTGGTTCATTCTGACCAACTTGTTTTGCAAATTAATAGTTCTGAAGTACTTTCTATTCTGAAAAACAAAACAAAAAATTATATGACATACAAAATCATGTGTATTTATAGATATTTAGATTATCTATACTAGTAAACTATGCTAACACTGAACTTACTAAGAATTTATCACCTAACTAGCAGAGGTTGCCCGGTGTTGCCGGGCTGTTTTAAATGGTGTTGGAAAGTTGTTGTTGTTGTTGTTAATGTTTGTAAAGAAGAGGTTAGTCTATAATTGAAATTTTTAAAATTTTTATTTATACAAATTTTTTTGATGGCCTGTTATAAACTGTGATGAGTTTTGTTTGGTGTTTTGGTTTTGTGGATGAAAAAAAGAATAAAGGATGATATACTTTTTCCCAAAAAATTATTTAACCCAATATTTTTTAATATGTATTTTTTAAAATTGTTGTACCATAGGTACAATGTTTTTGTTTTTTTTCTTTGAGTAAAAATTCAGCACAGGATTTTTGAATAGTTTTTATTTTATTTTATTGACATCTGTTTTTGATTTGTGTAAAATTGTGATTTTGTTATTTGTTTTTACTCTTGGGGCCTTTTGTGTGGGGCTGTTGTGTCTTTTTGAATTTTTTTTACTATTGTGGGCAGCAAGTGGTGCTGGTAGGGGTTATCTTGTATTTTGACTGTTTTTTCTCTCGTGGCCTCTGGGTGGAGCTTCTTCCAGTAAGTAGTCTCTTTCTTTATTCATTTCTTTTCCAGTCGTTGTGGTGTGAGGTCGTGTGGTGGTGAGTTGGCTGTTTTTCTTTATTTGAGGTGGTGGTGGTGGTTGGATTTTGTGGTGTTTGGCTGGGTGCTGGGTGTGTTTGGAAATGTTTGTTGTTGTTTACTTTGTATTGTTTTTTGGTGTTATTTTTGTTTGTTTTTGTGTGTTTTTGAATGTTTTTGATTGTTTGTTTGTTTGTTTTTTGGTGTCCTACGGGGGGATCCCCTCTCTGCTGTCTCCCCTGGCTCTGGAAGGCTTGGGGGGACAGACCCCTTTTGTCTCCCCAAACCTTCCAGACTCATGGGACCCAGGAGAGGGGATCGAATCCAGGCCACCCTCTGATATTAAAAGGGAAATCTCAATTGGGGTTTCCCCTTTAATATCAGGGGGGTTGTGATCCCCCTCTCCGCTGGCTTCCTTGGGTTTGGGAGGGTTGGGTGGAGAAAAGGGGTCTGTCTCCCCAACCCTTCCGGACCCAGGAGAGCCATCGGAGAGGGGGATTCCCCCCCAACTCCGTTTTTAAAGAGAAGTAACCGCTTGGTTTCTTCTCTTTAATATGGGGCGTGTGTGCGTGTGTGGGGAGGGGAATCCCCTCTCTGCCAGGTCCCCTGGGGTCAGGAGGGTTGGGGAGACAGACTCCTTTGGTCCCCCCCCCAACCTTCCAGACTCATGGGACCCAGGAGAGGGGATCGAATCCATGCTACCCTCTGATATTAAAAGGGAAATCTCAATTGTGGTTTCCCTTTTAATATCAGTGGGGGGGATCCCCCTCTCCGCTGGCTTCCTTGGGTTTGGGAGGGTTAGGTGGAGAAAAGGGGTCTGTCTCCCCAACCCTTCCAGACCCAGGAGAGCCATCGGAGAGGGGGATCCCCCCCCCAAACTCCATTTTTAAAGAGAAGTAACCGCTTGGTTTCTTCTCTTTAATATGGGGCGCGTGTGTGTGTGGAGGGGAATCCCCTCTCTGCCAGGTCCCCTGGGGTCAGGAGGGTTGGGGAGACAGACTCCTTTGCCCCCCCAACCCTCTCAACTCCAGGGGAGCCAGTAGAGAGGGGGAGCACAACACCCACCACACACACCCAGTGATATTAAAGGGGAAACTCCGATTAGGAGCTTCAGGCGCCGTTGGGGAGGGGGGCTTTGGTTCCCGCGGCTTGGTGGACTTGCTCTCCCGGTGTTTTTGTTTGTTTTAATTTTTGCGCACCGGCTTCCTCAGCATTCTGCGCGCTCATGGAGCGCAGGACGCTGGGGCTTGTAGTTATGGGTTTGTGTTTGTGTTTGTGCTGTGTTTTTTATAAACGGTTTTCTCTTGATTGGTTGCGGCGCGTTTCCGAACGTTCCTTGCGCAGCGCGAGAGCCTCTCGGCCTGATTGGCTCTGGCGCGGCACAGCGCAAGGAATTTTGGGAAATGAAGTTGTTTCCCTTTTTTCGCGTTTGTGGGGCTGTTGCCCCACTGCCTGTTTTCTCAGTCCTTTGTTGACCTGCGGACCCAGATCGGCCGTGTGCACGAAGGGTGAGTGCAGGCAAGTAGGGCGAGGCATAGCAACCTATAGCAAGTTCCAACGGTTAACCCTCAGTTTTATAGGTTAAGATATACAAAATATTGTGTTCTGTTATTCTGCTCTGCTAGTTGTTCTGTTACCACCACATTAATTTGATATTTAAAATATCCTGGGAGATATCCTTATCTACATCCTTATTTACATTACATGACTTATCTACATGACTTGACGGCACACAATTAGTAGCCTTGTTATTCATGGGAGTTGTATTTTGCCAACCCAGTAGAAGCAATAGAGATTTTTATTTAAAATTTTCTGATCTTTTGTAGACATAGTAATTTACTACATGAGCAAAAAAGCAGTTGTTTACAGTTGAAAGGAAATATACTCAACAGAGAAAAATATAAATACAGGGCAGTAAGAGACAAAACATGCCACAATGCACACGCTATCCAAGCAAACCGTGAGAGGCAAAAATGGGTGTAAGTTTTTTAATGTTAGAACTGTAGGTTACTATTTCTTGTATTTACAATATATGTTCCATCAAAATCTCAGTAATAAGTAAGGGTTCTTTCGCGACAGCGCATGCTCAGAGCGAGGGGTCTTTGCCTTGCCTCCCTCCCCCCCGGTTGCATTGGTTGATGGGACAGTGATGTGGAGTTTGCTGATTGGTGGTTTCATATGTGTTAAGCAGATCTGTGGTTCAAAGTTGTCATTGCGGGTTGGGATTTTGTCGAGGAAGGTTGTAGAAAATTTCACTGGCAATGTCTAGGAAGAGAGGACAGAGTGTTGGTTTGGGGGAGGGCTCTCTCCTTTCTAAAAAGAAAGCAGGGAAGGAGCTGGTCTCTGAATCGTCTGATGAAGACATTTCAGAGGATTTGGCTCCTTTTGAAGAGAGAGTGAAGTCTTTGGAGATGGAGGTAGGGGAGGCAGTGGAGTTTTCACAGCCTCCCATTGCTGTCGAAGGAGAGAAAGGAAAAAAGGCAAAGGCGAAGGACAGGTTTTTTGAGATAGAAGCCAGAATTGCCTTTTTGGAGAGTCACGAGATCGATCATTCCCTCGTCGCAAATGGAGGTGGAGCTGGCTGGCTCATCTCTGGCACCCACTGTGCCCGTGGTTGAGGGGTCGGTTGCTGGGGCTGAGGCCAGAAAAAGTTTGTCTCAGGGGGACTCTTGTGTTAGCAGGGCTTTGAATTCTGGAACAGGAGGGGGTCTGACGGAGAGGCAAGGGGGAGTGATCTCTGGGGTTTGGGGGCTTGCAAAGTCTGGTGAGACTGTTAGGGTGGATGGTGAAAGGGTTTTGGACGTAAATTCGATACAGGATAGGCCTCGGCCGCAGGTGGATGGTGCCAATATGGCGCCAGTTGGGCCCTCTCAAGGAGCTAGGCCTCCTCAAACGGTTGGTAGTGGGGATGAGTCTTCTTTGAGCGGGAAAGAAGCGGAGGCGGGGTCTTCTGGTAACGTGTCATTGGGGATGGGTGTGGCTTCATCGGATAAGTAGCCTCTGGTTTACAAGGGCTCGCCTCTTTTTGGGGAGCATTTTTCAAAAGCCACGAGAGAAAATTCTAAAAGGGGAGTTTGTGGACATGTTTTCCCTTCTGAACAGGGAAGTGGAAGTTAAAGAGCTTGAGAACATGGATGAGAGGGATAAGGATTTGATTAAGAGAAAGAAGCCTTTACGAAACTGGGGTAGTTGGTTGCCCGCATATTTGTTTACATGGGAGATGATAATCGCGGAGGAGCTGCACAGGGCTTTGCCTATGCTGAAATACTTGGATTTCATTTACAGGGCTTATATGGATTTTGCGGGCGTGTCATGGTTACGTTATGATTAATTTTTCCGTAGGAAGTGGAAGCATCAAAGGGATATCAAATGGGAAGAACCACATTCTTTGTTGTGGTTACAGTGCATGACTCTTGCTAGGCCACTGTCGGGGGGATAGGCATGACAGTGGGCATTTGGTGTTAAGAAGCAGTTCAAACTTCGCCCCTCGCCAAGGCAGGGGGCAGTCGGTTCAATCCCGATTGGTCTGCTGGGAATACAACCCACATGGGCATTGTTCCAGAAAGCCATGTAAATACAAGCATGGCTGTTCAGGGTGTGGGGGCCCCCATCCAAGTGGATCTTGCCCAAAAGGAGGCAGGTCAATGGGTCAGGACAATTCAGGTCAGCACAGGCAAGGGGGTGCTGCCGCTCTTGGCAATAAAGGGCCCCAGCCCTATTAACATTGCGGTGTTGAAGAACTGGCTCGCAGTGTACCCTAGAAGGCAAGATGCAAAAGTGTTGTTGGAGGGTTTTTGGTATGGTTTTAGGATTCCAGTAATGGGCGATGTGGGGCCGTCTGCAATTAAAAATCTGAGTTCAGTTAAGGGTAATGAGGAAAAGGTTAGAGAAAATTGAATAAAGAAATTAAGCTGGGTAGGATTGTGGGCCCCTTTTCTCAGAAGCCTATTCCCAATCTTCACCTTTCCCCTCCAAGTCGTTGTCCTGTCATTTGTGGGGGACAGGGATGGCGAGGCAAGGGTTCTTTTTCGACAGCGCATGCTCAGAGCGAGGGGTCTTTGCCTTGCCTCTCCCCACCACCGGTTGCATTGGTTGATGGGACAGCGACGTGGAGATTGCTGATTGGTGGTTTCATATGTGTTAAGCAGATCTGTGGTTCAAAGTTGTCATTGCGGGTTAGGATTTTGTCGCCCACCCACCCACCTTGAACATCGAAGGAGGCTTCGGCTGGTCGTGAACTTTGTTCAGGCCGGGTAGGAATTTTGGGGATTCATGATTGGCTTGTCGGATCCTTTTTTGCCTACCTGTTGTCGATAAGTACGGGGTATTATGTGGCGCAGTTTTGTACAGTTTGGTGGAGGGTACGGAGGGAGAAGGGAGAGGGGGTAGGGGTAGGAGCAGGATTCGGCTTCTTTGGGCAGGGTACATAGGTCCCACCATGGGGGCGTGGCCTAGTTGGGCTCCTCCCTAAAAAAATTGGGATCTCCCTCCATGCCTCTTTTGCCCCTGCGTAGGGCCTGTTACTTTATGACATAAATAAAGTGACCTTTTCTCCAAGTCGTTGTCCTGTCGTTTGTGGGTGGTGGTGGTGGTGGTGGTGCAGGGATGGCGAGGCAAAGTCTCTTGTTACTCTTGTTGCATTCACAAAGAGATTCATATAGTAAGATTGTCTCGTAAATTGTTAAATAAATGTCTCAAGTAAAGTCTCTTATTTCTCTTGTTGCATTCACAGAGATTCACAAAGTAAGATGTGTCTCATAAATTGCTAATAAATGACACTGTTTCGAATAATATCTTCATCAGGAGCAGTCTTAAGACACCAGGTACCAAAGAATCTATCTTAAAGAGACAGGAACCTTTCGAGCTATATATGTCACTGAAACCTGCTGGCAGATAGAGCTTTCCAGAATACACACATGCATTCATCCTATATATAACTAGCTATTTTGCCCGGCCTTGCCGGGCAGGTATGTTTTTTTTTTTAGGTGTTGGGGGTGTGTGGCAAAGGAACAAGGGGATGGCCAAAGACACGGCAAGGGCGAGAGGCAGGGATCCGACAGGGGAGGTGCCTACCGTGGCGGATCCCTGCCTGGCGCCTTTCCATTTTTCCTTCTGCTGTTTCGAGGGCTGTCTTTGAAACAGCAGAGGGAAAATTGCAGGGCGAGAGGCAGGAATCCGTCAGGGTTGGCTCCTCCCCTGACGGATTCCTGTCTCTTGCTCTTGATATTCTCCCTACGCTGTTTCGAGGGCTGTTTTCAAAACAGCGGAGGGGTAATTACAGGGCGTGAGGCAGGAATCCGTCAGGGGAGGAGCCTACCCTGGTGTATCCCTGCCTGGCGCCTCCTCCCGGGGAAGTGGCTCACTTCCCTCGGTTGGCGGGGGCCAAAGGCAGCCATGCTTTCGGCCCCTGTGGTAGGTGCTCGCATATCAGCCATTTTTTGGTGTGCGCCGCTGTCCCACCTACCCAGCATAGAGGACGCTAGGTAGTGTAGTTTTTATTTGTTTCAGCATTTGTGGGGCGTTGGCCCCACTCTCGGTTCCCAGATCCTCGTGGTGAAGTTGTCAAGGACATAAGGTAAATGTGGCCAGCACATTACAGGATGGGCTGGACATGTGCGGACACGCATGCCGGACACGCATGCCGGACACGCATGGCCCAACCCTCTTTTTATAGGTATAGATACTGTCAATGCAACTGCTTCACTGCTTGGAAGTAACAAGTTCTCTCTAACGATACACATTTTTTTATTATGAGGTCATAAATGTGGTAATACAGCACCAGATATGAATGAAATAAGGCAATAGAGCACCAAATCGATCCGCATCATAGACACAAACTCCCTACATGATGGCTATAACTAAGGAAGTTGTCTGCATACCTCTCAAACTCTAATATTAAACCAAAAGAGGCTAGGCTAAAATGATGGAGAGTAAAGATAGATGAATGCCAAAAAAATGTTCCCCCCACTAGGCAAGAAGTATTGACCCACCCAAAATTTGAATAACACATTATTCTAGTTGAGCAAGTACTGATGACACAGAGGCAAGCACAAAGTGAGACTCTACAAAGGGTAGCAGGAATGATGCATGGATCCAACCCTAGGAGTATGGCAGCAACCTAGATGAGAGCACCTCTGGAAGCCTTCTGAAGGAAGGAGGAAGGAGTAGGGGTGATAATTCTTCTACCACAGAAGATGGCTTGGAGCACACAGGAGAAGATGGGAGACATTCTGAACTCTTGCTACCATGCAGGTAGTCCACCTGATGGGTCAACAGCATCACGACCACACATGAGGCATGACTTCAGAATCGGTGAAGATGCCAAGTCACATTGGAGCTAGGTATATTTCTTCCCCCACTGAGGTGGCCCTCTCGCACCAGTAAAGGACCCGTGTGTTTCAGGTTTGCCCAAGAGGGCCAATTGGAAACAAGGTTGTACTATGATGTGCTAAGCAAGGGAAATGCTATTGGGAAGAGACTGGGGGAGCCACCCAAAGTTGGTCCACTATCTTTGGTGGGCTATGGAGCAGCTGACAGAAACTAACAAGAATTTTGCAGAGATTCGTCTGACTGGGAATGAGTAAATAGTTTTGTCAATCATGTCCTGAATGCCAAAGGACTCATAACAAGCCTCTCCTAGGTGGAAATCTAGTCTCTGTATCTCTAATAGATGAGCCATTTATCTGTAGTAGATTGGATATAGTGAAATTACTCTGTAGATCAGTAGAAGGGCACAACCATGTATTGGTGGTGGTAAATTATGCCACTCTATCTCCAAAAGCCATCGTGTTAAGATCTTCATCAATTAAGGTGCTGGCCCAGGAATAATTACCCTTCTTTGCAAGAGTGAATTTTCCTAAGGAGGTTCTAACAGACCAAGGGACAAACTACATTTCCCATGTGGGGATATTGGGGATTAGACCTCTGAAAACCTCATTTTAGTAGAATGATTTAATCGAACATTGAAATCCATGCTGAGAGAATTAACACAGAATTGCTTGCAACAGTGGAAAACTATGTTAGGACCACTGATGTTTGCAGTAAAGTCCTACAGGCATTGATAGGATTTTCACCTTTTGAGCTATTGGACAGCCACAGATATTAGTAACTTTGTAAAGAAGCAGTGGGAAATAGGTTTCCCTTGCTCGAAAGCCAGTCGTATCCGACTGTAGAGTGCAGTGCTCATCTCTGTTTCAAAGCCGAAGAGCCAGCGCTGTCTGCTGCTGCAGACGTTCCCATGGTCATGTGGCAGGCATGACTAGACACCGGAGCACACGGAACGCTGTTACCTTCCCACCGAAGTAGTCCCTATTTATCTACTTGCAATTTCTTGCTTTCGAACTGCTAGGTTGGCAGGAGCTGGGACAAAGACGAGAGCTCATTCCGTCCTGCAGTACTTGGGAATCAAACTGTTGACCTTCCACCTCCCAGTCAGCGTCTTAGGCACTTGAGCCACTGCAGTCCATAGCAGTGGGAAATAGGAGCAGGTAAAAACTTTGGTGCAACATGTGATGGATATGTGGGAACAGTTGAGGATGACCTTTAGGATCGCCCAGAAAAAAATGGGAAGGGCTCAGTTGAGCCTACAAATAAAAAAATTGAAACCTAGAGATTTCCAAGTGAGAGACAGGGTGTTGCTCCTGTTACCTATTATCCACTCCAAATCGTTTGCCCAATGGCAAAGACCACATGAAGTTTTGAAGAGGTCAGGACCAGTAGACTATGACATTGGTATCCTTGATAGTCAAAACTCAGATATTTTGTGTGAATCTGTTAAATGCTGACAAAACATGGCAGCTTTATTTGAGGATACCATGGAATCGTTATTCAGTGAAGAGTCCACGCATTGGTAGACATCTCCGCGATGACATTCCACACATGCAAATGGACTTGAGAAATCAGGTCTGTTTGTATGCGTTTTTTTAGCCATTTGGATATCATGTCACCCACTGGCTAGGTGGACCATGATGTGTGCCCTCCGCTTTCACCTTGCTGAAGGGATCTGATGGAGGATGCTTTGCTGAGTTTTAGTTTTGGCCTAACTTCATTGTCAAGAAATGGGCAACACTGCCTAGTTAGACCGCTAACACCTCCACACCTCCCAGGCTTGAGTTAAGAGAATTGGGTAAACCAACCAATTATTTATTTGTTTGTTTGTTTTTCATGCTTATATACCGCCCACTCAGGTAAACCCAACTCAGGGCGGTTTACATAGCGGACAGTAAATACATAAAAAGACACATGATAAAACAAAGTTAAAAGTTAAAAAACCCACCCCTAAAAGGTGTGCAAGTATCGAAGGGACCTTGGGGGAAAGCACACTTCTCTATACCAACCACCCAACGGTACCCCCATCCCCACCCGCACCCCAAACTTGGCCCGCCAGCCAGGTCTTTAGTTCCTTCCTAAAGGGCAACAACTCTGTCTGGACACACAGTTCCACAGGCAGGAGGTTCCAAAGGGCCGGTGCGGACACGGAGAAGGCCCTCCTCCTTGTGCCAGAGAGGCGAGCTCCCCTGGCTGATGGCACAATTAGAGAGCCCCTCTGGTCCGCTCTGGTTGGACGGATAGACGTCCTTAGGGCGATGCGGTCTCTGAGATACCCTGGCCCACTACCATGTAGGGCTTTAAAGGTCAAAACCAGCACCTTGAATTGCACCCAGAGACAAACTGGTAACCAGTGCAGCCCCCGAAGCAGTGGTGATGCATGGGCATAACGTCCACACCCCATCACCACCCGGGCTGTGGCATTCTGGACCAGCTGCAGCCTCCGAATGGTCATCAAGGGCAGCCCCATGGAGAGCGCATTGCAGTAGTCTGGAGGACATGTTATTCCAAAGGCCAGGGCAAATCAGGCTAATTCAGTGCTGGATCAAAACACCGCCAGGAGTCATGATTCGAGGCAGAGGCCAGCCATGGCCTGGGCAGTTGTAAAAAATAATAATAATAGAAGAAGAGTTAGATCAAATGCTAGAGTTAGGGTAGTGGAATCTTCTCACAGTCCCTGGAGAAGTCACTCAGTTTGGTACCAAAGCCAGATGGTAGTACAGTATCTGGTTCTGCATAGACTTTAGGAAGTTCAATATGGTGTCCAAAATTGATGACTGTCTAAAGCCCAGGATAGAAGGGTTACTGGAAAAGTTAGGGTTAATCTTTCTATTTCACCCACATGCCCTTTGGGCAGCATAGGGCAGCCCCTATCTTTCAGAGTCTAATGGATGTATTGCGGCCTGTGTCAGAATATGCATTTGCATATGCTGGTGATGTGATGATCTTTAGCAATTCATGGGAAGAACTCATGGAACATTTGAAGACACTGTTAAGCCAGTTGAGGAATGCAGGGATGACTGATACCCCACCCTACCCCCAAAGTAGGGAGACACATTTGCAAGTTCAAGCTGAGGTTTTAAGGTAGGAGGGAGAAAATTGGCACCAGAATAAGAGAACGTTATTAAGGTCTCAGAATGGTATAGAGTTCAGGGATGGCAAACCTTAGCACTCCAGGTGTTCTGGAACTTCAATTCCCAGAAGCTCTGATCACCAGGAGTGCTGACTTGAGCTTCTGGTAATTGAAGTCCAAGAATACCTGGAGTGCCAAGGTTCACCATTACGGCCATAGGCCACTGGTTCCCTATGTGGGGCACACCCCCCACAGAGGGACTTCAATTCCCAGAAGCCTAAGTCAGTACACTGGTTGATCAGTGTTTTGGGGAATTGACTTAGGCTTCTAGAAGTTGAAGTCCCAAAACCAAAAGTAGGAAAACACTGGCATAGACCTCAATCTAAAAGGGAAGCACAACAAATTTGGTGATTAGCTGGATTCTATTGACAATTCATACCAAACTTTGTAGCAAGCACGGCGCCCCTAACAAAACTAAGAAGGAAAAGCATGCCAATGTAGTTGAGGTGGGGGGGCCAGTAAGGCAAATTGTTTTGGCTTTTAAAGGATAAACTGTGTTCTGCCCTTGTCAGAAAGCCCCAGACTTTTCTAAGATTTATTGTTCAAACAAATGCCTCTGAACAAAGTTTAGGGGCAATATTAGTCCAAAGGTTTGTGGCTGGGTAACATCTGGTTGTCTTTTTGAGAAGGAAGCTGAGCCCAAATAAGCAAAAATATGCAGCTATTGAGAAAGAGGCTTTGGCTGTTAAGTGGATGATACAGTCCCTCCAGTAATACTTGGAGGGTATTAATACTGGTTAATACTGGTGACAGATCAAGCTACACTGCAATGGCTGACCAAATCTATATATATAAAATCGAGGGTTAACCGTTGGAACTTGCTATAGGCTCCTTAGCCAGGCCCCACTAGCCTGCACCCTCCATTCGGGAACACGTCCGAACTGGGTACGCAGGTAAATGCAGGATTGAGAATTGCACCAGTGGGGCAACAGCCCCACAAACGTGAAAAAAGGGAAACAACTTCATTTCCCAACGTTCCTTGTGCCGCGCCGCACCAGAGCCAATCAGCCTCAGAGGCTCTGCCGTGGTGAGGCGCAAGGAACGTTCGGAAACGCACCGCAGCCAATCAAAACAAAACAGTTTTTAAAAAACCTAGCACAAACACAAACCATAAACCCATTACTACAAGCCCCAGCGTCCTGTGCGCCATGAGCGCGCAGAACGCTGAGGAAGCCGGCACCTGAAAAATTAAAAACAAACTCACCGCCTCACAGCCACGCAAACACCAACCACCCTTCTTTCCCTCACCAACGGCGCCTGAAGGTCCCAATTGGAGCTTTGGAGCTTCCCCTTTAATATCAGTGGGTGGGGGGTTGCGATCCCCCCCTCTGCTGCCTCCCCTAGAGTTGGGAGGTTTGTGGGGACAAAAGGGGTATGTCCCCCCCCCACACTTCTGGAACCAGGAGACCAGGGAAAGGGGATCGATTTCCCCCCCCAAACCCCCCCCCGTCTTTAAAGAGAAGAAACCAAGTGGTTTCTTCTCTTTGAACACGGAGTTTTCTTTAGGAGGGGGGGAACCGATTCCCTCT
Organism: Bradypodion ventrale; assembly: GCA_035047345.1. Classification (NCBI taxonomy): domain Eukaryota; kingdom Metazoa; phylum Chordata; class Lepidosauria; order Squamata; family Chamaeleonidae; genus Bradypodion; species Bradypodion ventrale. Next base: position 289,194,259 of record JAWDJE010000001.1, on the reverse strand, counting down.
CCCTGGTCTCCTGGGTCAAGAAGGGTTGGAGGGACATACCCCTTTTGTCCCCACAAACCTCCCAAACCCCGGGGAGCCAGCGGAGAGGGGGATCGACACCCCCCATCCACTGATATTAAAGGGGAAACCCGATCTACTTTCACGACTCCACACAATCAAAGCACCATAACACAATAAAGCCCGCGGAAATAAACCAACCCCCCCAAAACCACCACAACAAAAATTATAAAAATAAATAAATAAATATCAAAAAATACCTTTAAACACAATCAAAAACATCCAAAAATACACAAAAACAATACAAAGTAAACAAAAACAGTCAAAAACAAAACAAAATCCAAACACCCACACACACACACACAAAATAAAGAAAACAAGCCAAATCAACAGCACACATCCTACCTGCATGATGACTGGAAACGAAATGAATAAAGAAAGAGACTACTTACTGGAAGAAGCTCCACCCAGAGGCCAGGAGAGAAAAAACAGTACCAGCACCACCTGCTGGCCACAATAGTAAAAACAATTCAAAAACACACAACAGCCCCAAACAAAAGGCCACAACAGTAAAAACAAATCAAAACAATAACAAAAAAAATCACAATTTTACACAAAAGGTCACAATAATGTTGTTGTTCAGTCGCACGGTCGATTCTGACCCTTTGCGACCCTATGGACCATTGTTCTCCAGGCGCCTCTGTCCTCCACCTTCCCCCTCAGCACTCCCAGTTCTGTGCCCACTGTGTCTACAATACCATCTAGCCATCTCATCCTTGGCCTCCCCCTTCTTCTTTTACCCTCCACCTTTCCCAACATCAAGGCCTTCTCAAGTGAATCTTCCCTTCTCAATTGATGTCCAAAGTACTTTAGCTTCGTCTTTACTATTTGACCTTCCAATGAGCAGTCAGGGTTGATTTCTTCAAAGATTGACCTATTTGTTCTCGCTGTCCAGGGTACTCTCAAAACTCTCCTCCAACACCACATTCCAAAAACACAATTTAACACAAATCACAAACATATGTCAATAACATAAAATAAAAAAATAATTAAAATCCTGTGCTGAGTTCTAACTCAAATAAAAACACAAAACAACTAAATACATTTTAAAAACATTGAATGTAAAAAACATTTACTTTTACATTATTACGGTACAACTATTTAAAAACAAAAAACAAAAACTAAAACATTATTCAGTTACATAAAACAGCCAGCCAAGCCAAAAAAATTTTTGTATAAATAAACATTTTAAAAATTACAGACTACGCAATTTTTAACAAACATTTACATAATTTAACCTTCCAACACAATTTAAAACAGCCCGGCAACGCCGGGCAACCTCTGCTAGTAAAAGATAAAAACCCAAGATTAACTAGGCGATATTTAGCTTTACAGCTTTTCCCATTCAAAATATTGAAAAGGGTCTCAACATGCTAATGTTTATTGTTTTTCTCGATAGGAGTCCTGGGCTGCAGAATTTGAGGAGGTAACAGCCTGCTCAGCAGGGAAGGCGTGTGAAGTAGACCCCTGCAAATGAGGGTCTGGGCATCGAGACCTCTAGTTCCCTGGTGGATGCTGTTGAGATGACTCGGAAGGAGCTGTGGGGTTTTGTTGTGGTTAAGGAGGAATAGGAAGATGAAAAGGGAGTAAGGACAGTAGTCATGGAGGAGGAGAAAGAATTACAAGAAATAAAAAAGGGATAGAATAGCTGAGATAGGTGGTTTTGCCCCAGACAAACCCGGCGCGCAACTTGGGGGTCCGCCTGGACTCGCGGCTGCTGCTAGAACAGGTGGCAGCCATTGCCAGGAGGGCTTTTGCACAGCTTCGATTAATTCATCAGTTGTGGCCGTTCCTGGACAGGGACTCCCTGGTTATGGTCACTCATGCTCTGGTCACCTCCAGACTAGATTACTGTAATGCACTCTACATGAGACTGCCCTTGACGACCATTCAGAGGCTACAGCTGGTCCAGAATGCTGCGGCCCGGATGGTGATGGGGTGTGGACGTTATGCCCAGACCTCGCCACTGCTTCGGGAGCTGCACTGGTTACCAGTTTGCCTCCGGGTGCAATTCAAGGTGCTGGTTTTGACCTTTAAAGCCCTACATGACAGTGGGCCAGGTTACCTAAGAGACCGCATCGCCCGCATCCAACCAGGGTGGACCGGAGGAGCTCTCTTATTGTACCATCTGCTAGAGGGGCTCACCTCTCTAGCACCAAGAGGAGGGCCTTCTCCGTGTCCACACCGGCTCTCTGGAACCTCTTACCAACAGAGCTACGTTTCTAGACAGAATTGCTGCCTTTCAGAAAAGAACTTAAAACCTGGCTGGCAGGCCAAGTATGGGGTGCAGGTGGAAGGGTGACTCCCATTGGGTGGCTGGTATAGTGAAATTCCGGCCCCCTCGGACCCTGCACCCTTTTTTAGGGGGAGGGTAGTTTTTTTAAAAGCAGTTTTTAATCATGTTTTTATTATGATTGTGAACTGCCCTGAGTTGGCCTTGGCCAAGTGGGCGGTATAGAAATTGAAATAATAAATAAATAAAAGAGAGCAGAAAAGAGGGGAGTAGATAAAAGGGGAACAGAGGGGGGAGGGGGAGAGAAAGGGAGAAGTATAAGGAGAGATGCCCAGACGAAGAAGACCTGAGGTTACCTGTGGGATAGACCTTTATATTTAACAAAGACCCATGAGCTGGTGGGCAAGTACGGATTAAAATCTGCTGAAGGAAGAGGAATGACAAGTCAGGGTGAAGATATTGTGTAAGCCCTCCTATCAACCGAGAGGGAGTGTTAGTAGGAGCGACAACAGTGTCAGGAGTGTCAACATGCAGATTAGAATAGTGGATAAGTACCTGAGGGACATACATCAAGAGATTCACCGCCAAGTGCCCTCATTGCCAGCAGCATGTGGTGTGGCAGTGAAGAGACTGTAAAGGACCATGGGAACGTGAGACAGTAAAGTAGTTGTTAGCTATTCCCAATTATAAATAGTTAAAAACTAGGTCATAACCTTATAGTAAAGAATTTGTATATTAAAATTGTGTTACACTTTGAGAAAAGCACCTGTAGCATCAGCTCTAAGATAGACGAGGGCGGACGAACCACACACTGTTTTATCCTTCCTTCTAATCTTAGATGGCAATCACCCTAAGGTGATGAAATTATTTTATGAAGCTTGTTGTGCACTATGTGCTGAAACAAAATTAACAGTGATTTCTACACACACCCTATGTATTGTAATTTTTATGAAGGTTTCGAAATTATCTGTGCAATTACTTGTGTTTTTGATCATCAAAGAGCAAATGAATTGCAAATGAACTAAATAAACAATTTTATACTTCCTATTTTAAAGGTGAACAAGTGTTCCACCAAATTTGAGACAATGCTGGTTTATTTAATTATACTCTGCCCTGTAACATGCACAGAACTATCTTCCTAAACAAGAGTTCCAAACACAATTTCTTGCTAGAAAATCATGGGTAAAAAAGATTTTACATTTCTGAACACTTATTTTTAGTGTTGCACAGTATTCCATCAGAAGGCACTAAGTGAACATGCTGCCAAGATACACTGCACAGACTGAAAAGTTATTGAAGAATCCTTTAATAGGACTTGCTGTCATTTAGGCCTTGACTTTCAAGATTCCCAAACTTTTCACAGCAGACTTCCCATCATACATCTCATGTAAGATCATAAATCTCTTGCTATATTCACTAGACTCTTACTGGCCACTAGAACAGGCGTACCCAAGCACCAGGCCATGGACCAGTGCCATGTCACATGCTGTCCCAAAACAGGCCACAGAAGGTGGGTGGTGTTGGACGCCCCAGTGGCAGCCTTTTGTCCTCGGCGTGCTCGGTCGGGTCTGCCTGGCAAGCAGAGTGGGGTCACAGGGTTCAGGAACAGGGGATGGGCAGGTGGCCGGGCCCCTCTTCCATGTTGCTTAACTGCAGCGAGGCTCTATCCCCACACTTGTGTACAGTGTGATGCCTCACTGCCCGAGTCTGGCAGTGTGGATGGGGGGCGGCTGGGCCCCTCCTCAGTTTTGGGCTGCAGCAGGGCTCCTCCCCCCCTGTGCACAGTGTGCAATTTGTTGTATTTTGTTGTGCGCTTCCGCTGTCTGGTCCCGCTGTACACACTTGCTGGTCCATGGAAAGGTTGTTTGGCATGAAGCCGGTCTGACGTGCAGGAAAGGTTGGGGACCACTGCACTAGAACACTCCATGTTAGAATATTATTGCTTATTCTTTTTTGTGCTTTTGATTAAAAAGCAGAGGGTTTTTTCATACAATACCATTAAAAGTGGTATACTTGCAGAAAGAGTGGATGCCTCTGTAGAGAAAGATGTATAAGTTTTCTATTTCCGTAAAATATCAGATATTTTGAGTCACTTCTGCTTCTACCCCAAATTACTGCCAGTTTACATTACAAAATATTGTTCCAGCAAACTTTTGACAGTGAGCCAATATTTCACTGCCAGAACTAATGCTTGGTTCTTACACACCAAAATTGATTTTTAAAAGGTTGAGAGACTATATCAGGCATTTGCAACATACGGCCTGTGGGCCAGACCTGGCCCCCGAAGCCATTTCATCAGACCCGTGATGGTGTCACCAAACCAGGAAGTGGAAAAACCTGTGCACTGCACATGCACAGAATGCCGCTAAATGCATTCTGAGTGTGCGTAACGTGCGTTTTACTTCCACTTCTAGGTGGGAGGAATCACATAACCGGCCTGATCAGCTGCCCAGGATGTGTGGTCAGGCCCGTGGCCTGAAAATGTAGAGAATTGCTAGACTATATGTTTTGTTTTTTAAAAAATGTTTGAACTCTGTGGTTTTCAGAATGGTGGCAGGACCTATCAAGATACAAGGCTAAAACTAACAAAACTAACAGTCTAACACAATATATCAGATATACTGTATTTCCAATTAAATATGTAAGATTAAGATTACAGACTAAAATTTATTTACTGAATACAGTTAATTAACCTAGGGATCACCTGAGTGAATGTTCACAACCAGGATTTGTAAAGTAAACCATAAGCATACCAAGCTATAATCAAATTACTTGAGATGCTTGTTACCAAGCTGGTAAGACACACAGAGAGAGAGAGAGAGAGAGAGAGGGAGGGAGGGAGAGAGTTTGTAGGTAGGTAGGTAGGTAGGTAGGTAGGTAGGTAGATAGATAGATAGATAGATAGATAGATAGATAGATAGATAGATAGATAGATAGATAGATAGATAGATAGATAGATAGATAGATAGATAGATAGATAGATAGACGAACAAGTGGACCATTCATCAGGTAACCAGTGCAGCTCCCGAAGCAGTGGCCAGGCCTGGGCATAATGTCCACACCCTGTCACCACCTGGGCTGCCGCATTCTGGACCAGCTGTAGCCTCTGAATGGTTGTCAAGGGCAGCCCCATGTAGAGCGCTCTGATCCACTCCAGTACCCTTAAGCCAGTCATCTCGCCGGGGAATAACCCCCACTAAACAAAGAGGGAGGCGCCCATTTTAAAGCATAAACAACATGTTAAGGGATCAAGGAAGCTTCAGGAGCTTAGCAGTCAAATAAGTGCAGCTGATATTGACTCTAAATGCTTTTCTCTTCTTGCTTTTACGGCAACCACCTTAAATCGCCCCCCACCCCTGCCAAGAACAATATTGGCTATCCAATGCTTTCCACAAGTCTGGCTTATCTGAATGACTTCCGCTCCAAGTCCATCCTAACCCTCCAGGCGAAAAGTCAATCGGGGTGCTGGCAAGGAAATCCACTGGCTCAAGTGGCTAAGACGTTGACTGGGAGGCAGAAGGTCAGCAGTTCGATTCCCGAGTACTGCAGGACGGAATGAGCGCCCGTCTTTGTCCCACTAGCTCCTGCCAACCTAGCAGTTCGAAAGCAAGACATTGCAAGTAGATAAATAGGGACCACTTCGGTGGGAAGGTAAACAGCGCTCCGTGCGCTTCGGTGACTAGTCATGCCTGCCACATGACCACGGAAACGTCTGCAGAAGCAGACAGCGCTGGCTCTTCGGCTTTGAAACAGAGATGACCACTGAACCCTAGAGTCGAATACGACGGGCTTTCGAGCAAGGCGAACCTTTACCAGCTCCAAATTTATACCCCGGGGCTGCCGGGAAGCTCCGGACAAAAGGCAGGCAAGATTCCGCAAGCTCAGCCGGAGCCTGGCTTCCCCTTCCGCTCTTTCCCCTCCACCTGCCGCAAAGCTATCAGTCCAGGCCAAGCCGCTTCGTCCGTCCCGGGGAGGCTTCGAAGCCCACGGGCCGGAGGGCGCCAGAGACCGGAGAGAAAGCACGAGTTTCCCCCCTTCACTCACCGTTTCTTGGGGAAAGTGTGTGGCCGAGACCCCGGCGGCGGGGCCGTCCGCCCTCGGCACTGGCTGGCGGACAGGTGGGTGTCCGGGGCGTTCCTCAAGTGGCCCGAGAGGATCTGTAACCTCCGCCGAGCCGCCGCCGAGTGGAAGCCGCTACTTTCTCCGCCCGCGGCCGCCATGGCACTTCCGCGTAGCGACGTCGGGGGGTGAAAGGTTGCGCTGGGTAACGCGCGCGCACTCGCCTGCACCCCGGCCGGCGGCCGTTATAAACTGTCCCGTCATGCACCGCGGCGAGGGGGACTTCTTGCAGCTCTTCTCGGAGCTAGCGCGCGCCCACTCCCCCACCCCCATGTTTGTGGAGGGAGGAGCCTGGGCTGCAGCCACACCCATTGGTTCTTCTTCCATCCCACGCACCCCGGCCTCAGTTTTGGAGCCCCAGTTGTGGTCCCTCTTCAGTCTTCTACCCTATCCTACCACTGGTTCCTCTCCCTGTGAGGGCATATTCGCCCCTCCAGCCATTATTTCTCTCTCTCTCTCTCTCTCTCTCACACACACACACACACACTCACTCTCTCTCTCTCTCACACACACACACACAGACACTCACTCACTCACTCTCTCTCTCTCTCTCTCTCTCTCTCACACACACACTCACTCACTCTCTCTCTCTCTCTCTCTGTACATTGTTCAAGCCAAAGGCTAAAACAACCAGTGATCTCGTTACCTCACATCTGATTTCTCTTTCATACTCATTTCTCATATCAGAGAGTAAACAAAACAACAAAAAGACAAAAAAATGTTGTGGTGAATTAAAGACATAACTCTTGTATTTTAATCACTGGTGGGCACCAACAGGTTTGCACCAGTTCGCTAGAACCGGTAACAGAAATTCTGGCTGACCCCACCCATTCAAGTACTGCCAACCTAGCAGTTTGAAAGCAAGACATTGCAAATAGATAAATAGGGATCACTTTGGTCGGAAGGTAACAGCGTTCCGTGTGCTCCGGTGTCTAGTCATGCCTGCCATATGACCACGGAAATGTCTGCAGAAGCAGACAGCGGTGGCTCTTCGGCTTTGAAACAGATGAGCACTGAACCCTAGAGTTAGATACAACTGGATTTCGAGCAAGGGAAACCTTTACTAGTCCTAATTCCGGTGCAACACGGGGCTTTCCCCGTGGCCACATCCACCATACCACACCCACAGTGTAGTCGTACAAATTTTGGGAGTCCACCACTGATTTTAATGTTAGCTTTCGTGTATCAAGTTGGCTTTGTCAGACATTTCTCAAACTCTCGGACTTGCTTGCACAGACTGACATAGTTTATCATTTCAAAATTTTCTCGTAGCATAGACCTGTGGTTCCCAACATGGGGTCTGTGACTCAAAGAGGGGCAATTTGATTTTTAACGGGGCCAAGTCAAGAATGAGTTTAGAAGACCAAATTAATGACCTTTTAGGCTTCCTCCAGTGAATTAGAGTTCACTTTTTGAATAAAGAATTATAAGTCACAGGGATGGGGGGGGTCTGTTGCAATGGCCCACGGAAGTTGGAGTGACTGGCCGCAAGGGAAGGCACATGAGACGAATGTGCGGTGAAAGTCCAGTCCCGATTGGCTCGGGTGGTCTGTATTTATTACCCTGCCTCAAGATCTTTCGTGCATAGGCTGCACGTGACCCTGTTACAGAAGGTTTTGCATACGTGGCATTTTGCTGGCCAAGTTACATTTGCCAGCTCTGGGAAGTTACTCGGAAGTTACCAAGTTTCACAGGTCTCTAGAATCTAATTAACAGGGTTGGCAACACCCATTGTTCTTGCCCTATCTCGGAGTCTTGGCTATGTTGACTCCGGGTAACTACACTTAACTTGTCTGGCATGGCCAGTTTGCACAACTAAGTCCACAACCAGGAGTGAGATAATGTGTAATTAACTTGAGTTCATTACCTCATGACTTTTGCCCTACTTCTCTCAGAGCTGTCAGCCAAGGCAATATGAATTGCCCCCCAATCTATCAATATGCCCGAACCCTAATTGCCTTTCCAGCAAAGCCCGGTTGGTACTCATCTGTGTGCTAGCTTGAGCGAACCCATTGGGAAAGGTATGGCCAATTATGAACGCAGGCAACCCACAGGGGCCCCCTCATGATTAGGTGGGGCACAGTCACTGTTGTGTTTGGAACATTGTGCCTTTAAGCAATGTAACACTCAAATGAGTGGATATAACAATCACCAGCTGTAACACTGTAACCTTCTGTATTAGGACGCGAGCTAGTGACCACTAGGGGCAATAGCGAGCGCCCAGCTCACATGGTTCCAATTCCCCAAATACCTACAGCGCGGGAAGATTCCCGCCATCACTTCACCTGGACAAGAAGGGCGTGACAGGGAGTGACGTCACGCAGACAGTAGCCAATAGGCTATCGAGGAGCCACATTCAAATGTATAGCCACAGTATATATTGAGCTGTTCATCCGCCATTACCACATGTTCCCCCGGACCATCATGCAATAAAGATGTGTTAAGCCAACCTTTCGGCTGTTTCTATTGTCTTGGTTCTCAAACACTAAATTGGCGATGAAGGTGGGATAATGGATCCCCACGGAATCAAGACAACTCAGGCCGGTTTCAACATCAACAAACCGGAAGAATGGGAACTGTTCGAGATGGACTTCCAAAGCGCACTGATGGTGTCCGACATCTCAGACGAGGGGAAGAAGAGGGCCATTCTCATCAGGATGCTCGGGTTCCCCGCCATGAAGGTATTGGTGGACCTGGTGTCTCCGAAGAAGGTGAACGAAGTGCCGGTCAAGCAGCTCCTGAAAGCGATGCGCGACCACTTCCAGCCCTCGGTCTCAATGTTTTCGGCTCGGGACGCGTTCTGGAAGAGAGTCCAGGTGCCTGGTGAGTCCGTGGCTGCTTTTGCAGCGGCCCTCCGTTTGGCCGCCGGCCCATGCAAGTGGGAGAACCTGGAAATCGCCCTCAGGGACCGCATGCTGTGCGGCCTGTGGGACGAAGAGGTCCAGCGAAAGCTGATGAACAAGGAGCCGCCCCCGACGCTGCAAGAGGTCGTGAAGGAGGCACAGGCAGCGGAAGCCACGAGAGCCGGGGTTAAGGGGTTCAGAGCAAGGCCCCCACAACCCGACAAGGCAGCGGGCTCGGTGCAAGCGGCCAGGCGGGCACCACACTCCTCCACGGAGAGCAGCGAGGACGAGGACATCCGGAAGGTGCGGAAGGATGGCCGGCGTTGCGATGGCTGCGGGGCGCCCCATGACCACATCAAGTGCCCGTTCAGGAAGGCCGAGTGCCACAACTGCGGGCGCCGAGGCCACATAGCCAAGGTTTGCAGACGGCGGCGCAGAGACCAGAAAGCCTCAACAGACCGCTCACGGAAGAACCAGGAAGGCGTCCGGCCCTCGAGGAAGCAGGACGGCGTGGGCCGCATCTCCGACGACAGCGACGACGACACGGCAGTCCACAGCGTGTCCTTAGGACACCCACGTTATTTTGTAGAGGTACTGGTGCAAGGGGTCCCCATTAAGATGGAGATAGACTCGGGTTCCTCATATTCCATCATTTCCCAGAGGGAGTTTTTGGGAATTTCCCCCAACGTGCGGCCCAAGCTCAAAGCACTGAGGTCTACGCTGCGGGACGTGCAGGGAAATAGCATTCCGGTGTTGGGGGTTGGAAAATTCAAGGTCCAATACAAGCAACACGCCACGGAACTTCCCCTGGTTGTTCTCAAAGGGGGGAGTTGTTGCCTCCTCGGGACTCAATGGTTTAAGCCCCTGGGTTTGTTCATTGGGGGGGTGCATGTCGTTGGGACTGACCCAATACAGGAGGTGTGTAACGCGCATCCCAAAGTGTTCAAGAAGGGACTCGGAAAATTCAAGGGGCCCCCAGTCGCGTTCGACCTGGACCCGGAGGTCCACCCAATAAGACTCAAACCGCGGAGAGTGCCTTTTGCACTTAAGGACAAGATAGAGGTGGAACTGGACAAATTGGTGGGCCAGGGGATCCTTGTTCCTGTTGATTCCGCGGAGTGGGAAACTCCGATTGTAACAGCGCTTAAGGCCAACGGGGAGGTTCGAATATGCGCTGATTACAAATGTACCATTAATAAGGCAATACACCCAAATGCGTATCCGGTGCCGGTAGTCAGCCACCTGTTGGCCAGGTTACATGGGGGAAAGTGCTTTGCAAAGCTTGACCTGGCGGAGGCTTATCAGCAGCTCTCGGTAACCCCAGCTGCAGCTGTTGCGCAGACGATAGTCACTCATAAGGGGGCGTTCCAGGTGACGCGCCTACAGTTTGGCATGAACTCAGCGCCAGGCATCTTCCAATCACTAGTGGAACGCCTCTTAAAGGGTCTGGAGGGGGTCTTGCCATATTTTGACGACGTATTGATAACAGGGGGGAGTGAGTCAGAATTGGCTGAGAGGCTGGACAAAGTACTGACGGTATTTGAAAAGGCGGGGTTGAGGTTGCGGAAAGACAAATGCGTCTTCTTCGCAAAAGAGGTTGAGTTCCTGGGTTTCCGGGTAACCCCTGTAGGCATTAAACCCTCCGAATCAAAGGTGGCCGCCGTTCAAAATGCTCCTCGCCCCACCTCCAAGCCCGAATTGCAGTCGTTCCTGGGGCTCTTAAACTTCTACCATTCCTTCCTGCCTAGGAAGGCGTCGGTAGTGGAGCCGCTTCATAAGTTGCTTAAAAAGGGCGAGGCGTGGAAATGGGGCAAGAGCCAGGAGAGGGCATTCAATGAGCTGAAACAACTCTTATCCTCAGACGCCATATTAACCCATTTTGACCCCAAGAAACCAGTGGTTCTGGTATGTGATGCATCTCCAGTGGGGGTGGGGGCAGTCCTGTGCCACGTGTTGGAAAACGGGCAGGAGGCCCCGGTGGCGTTCTACTCCAGGTCCCTGTCTAAGGCAGAGTGGAACTACGCACAGACAGACAGGGAGGCATTATCGATAATTGCTGGGACGAAGAAGTTCCACGACTTCCTCTACGGCCGCCCCTTTACCATCGTGACTGACCACAAGCCCCTGCTAGGCATTTTTACCGCAGACAAGCCCACGCCACAGATTCTGTCCCCCAGGATGCTCAGGTGGGCCGTTTTTTTAAATGCGTACCAGAACGCGCTGGTGTATCGCCCTGGAAAGGACATAAGCCACGCGGACGCCCTGTCGAGTTCACCCCTCCCCCACACGGGCAGCCACGTGTGCGAGGTGGAACAAGACCACCAAGTGCTCATGATAGAGGTCCTAGATTCACCCCCCATAGTGCCCGCAGAAATCGCCAAGGCGATGGGCAGGGACAAGACGTTGGCCCTGGTTAGTTCATGGGTGCAGAAAGGGTGGCCAACGTCCTCCCCGGCGGCGGAATTTGCCCTGTTTTTTAGGGAAAAGTTAGAACTGTCCATGGAGAGGGGTGCCTCCTGTGGGGCCAACGGGTAGTCGTCCCTGAGTCCCTGAGAGCAAGGGTGCTTAAGCTGCTGCACGTCAGCCACCCTGGAATTGTCCGCTCCAAGACACTGGCCAGGAGCTACTTCTGGTGGCCCCAGTTGGACGCCGACATCGAGCACATGGTGGGCACTTGTGAGAGTTGCCAAAGCTCCCGGCCCGAAGAGGCCCGACTTCCGCACAGGGAATGGGATGCGGCAAAGGGGCCGTGGTCCCGCGTGCACATTGACTTCGCGGGCCCCTTCAGAGGATCGCTTTTTCTCCTTATAGTGGATGCTTATTCCAAGTGGTTAGAGGTTATCCCAGTTGCGAACACCTCTTCGGCCGCAACCATTAAACAATTGCGCAAGGTGTTCATTTTGTTCGGTATACCCGACACGCTTGTTAGCGATAACGCTAGTTGCTTCACGTCCGCCGAATTCAGGGCATTCATTGACATCAAGCCATCCGGCACATCACCTCCGCGCCTTTCCACCCGGCGACGAATGGCCAGGTAGAACGCCTCGTGCGTACCACCAAAGATGCGCTGAGGTGCATGGGCCACGGGGATTCAAACCTGCAGCTGTGCCAGTTTTTGCTGGGATATAGGGTAACCCCCCTAGCGTCAGGATACTCGCCCGCAGAGCTCCTAATGTGCAGAAAACTGACTACGGTACTGACCAGGCTAGACCCTACGAGGGCGGAAGACACTGGGAGGAACATTGGGTTAGCAGGCACAAAGAGTTTCGAAATAGGCGCCCCGGTCCATTGCAGAAACTACGCTAGCGCAGGGCCAGCCTGGGTTCCGGGAGTAGTCATTGGGCAAACGGGTCCCATGTCGTACTGCATAGAGACCAGCACAGGTCTACTCTGGAGGCGGCACGCGGACCAACTCCGGCGCCGGGTCTCCGGAAACCAGAGCGCGGACAGCGCGGAACAGGATTCAACGTTAGGGTTCTCCCCCACCCGTTCAGCCCAAGGGGGAGGAGAGGGGGGCCAGTGGTCCCCACCAGGGGGGGAAGGGAATAAGTTTGTCCCCATAGATATCCTGCGGGATACCCCCGCAGACACCCCATAAGATGATTTTGAGTTTGAGTTACAAAACCGGGGGGGGTGTTTCAGAGTGGTCCCCCACCCATCCAGGCGAGAAGCAGGGTTTTTCGTTAGCCCCCAATGCCCATGGTTTTCCCACAATGGAGTTTACCCCTACCCCGAAAACCGCGGAACCTCGGTGGGTCGCTAACGAGTCTCCCTCTCCCATTGCAGGACAAGAGACCAGGGAACACAGAAGTGATAGCGGCCCCCGGGACAAGCCAGCCAGCCTTGCGCCCGAAACGCGCTTGCAATAAACCATATTGGATGAGAGACTTCGTCTCATCCTAGGGGGGAGGGATGTTGTGTTTGGAACATTGTGCCTTTAAGCAATGTAACACTCAAATGAGTGGATATAACAATCACCAGCTGTAACACTGTAACCTTCTGTATTAGGACGCGAGCTAGTGACCACTAGGGGCAATAGCGAGCGCCCAGCTCACATGGTTCCAATTCCCCAAATACCTACAGCGTGGGAAGATTCCCGCCATCACCTCACCTGGACAAGAAGGGCGTGACGGGGAGTGACGTCACGCAGACAGTAGCCAATAGGCTATCGAGGAGCCACATTCAAATGTATAGCCACAGTATATATTGAGCTGTTCATCCGCCATTACCACATGTTCCCCCGGACCATCATGCAATAAAGATGTGTTAAGCCAACCTTTCGGCTGTTTCTATTGTCTTGGTTCTCAAACACTAAAGTCACAAAAAGGTTGGGAACCAGTGGCGTAGACCATACTGCCAGCGACTCAACGCCAATCATCAGGCGGTGGTTGCCTGACAGCCCAGAGGACTAATGGCCTTGGGTGGTGAAATTCACAGGGAAGGGTGATAATCCCCAAGTCAAGTGGATTGGATGACAGGCTCCAGAAAGGTATGAGTAGTGCAAGAAGGAGAGTCATGAGGATCGTGGCTCAGATGGCGAGCCATCACTCTCAAGTTTCAGGGTATAATCCAGCAACATTTCTCCAACAGTCAGGGAAGAGCAGATGGTGACTGAAGAGGTTTGTAGAGCCTTCTGCATAAGGAGGAAACAGTTGAGGGGGAAGAGACCGAGGAAAGTGGAAGAAAGAACAGGAAGAAGAGAGTATAAAAGGGGAGGTGAAAGAGACTGAGGAGGTCCAGGGAGAGAGAAAAAGGGGGTGATGCAAAAGTGCAAGTGAATCCAGGTGACTTTTCTCCTGATAACTGGAAAGGAAAAAGGAGCCGAAGCAGCTGACATGGTGAGTCCTGAGGTGAGTGTAGGGCCAACACAATCTCAAAGGAAACCTCCAGTGAAGGGGAAATTGGTTGAAAGTGACTAAACAAGACCCTTCAGTGGGAGCTCCTGCAATGTTTCGAGTACTGTATCTTTGGGGGTAGTGCATCTTAAATTGAGCATGTCCAAGCCTCCCAAGTCCTCATATTAGGGAGAACAAGCCTACCGGGAACATCTCTGGTGTCATCAAGAGTAGGGGAGGAGTTGTGGACACTTGAGAAAGAATGGGAACAACAGAGACAAAGAGGTTTGCAATGCTGAAGCAACTTGGCGGCATACAAGTTGAATAATTGAATTAAATTGAGAAGACTTTGAAGTCTATGCAGCTGACCCAGAAATCCTGGCAGAGTTCCAGGGCATATTCTGAGAAATAGTAAAAGCTGGGAGAAACTGATCTCCCTCCCTTGTGGTGCAACCAGAAGAGAAGAAGGTGCTTAAACTGTTGAGAGGCAGTTTTTTGCCTCTTGAGACTTGTGTACACATTTCCCTATTAATAAAAAGAGTTTGATTTTTATCAGCAAGTACAAGTTGATTTTTCTTTATGGAAGGGGCAGGGTTGACTGACTCTATCAGCGGCACACCTACTCATAATTAGATTAAAAACCAGTCAATGACTCTGTTAAATGCTGGACCTTCCCATCTCCATGTTAGTATGCCAAGCAAACACAAAGCATGACACGATTGCCTGCTGTAAACTCAACACCTTCCTCCCTTTTTAAAATCGGGTTCCCAACTCACATGAAATGGCACCGTGGGGGGGAGAGAATTGTTGGGCCACTGGCCTTATCTGACCCAACACCAACACCCCAGGGATCCCAGCCCCACAAGGAAGGACTAGCAAGCCCTACTCACCCTTCCCCCAAGCAGGCAATTCATCTCAGTTGAAGAGGGAGGTTAGAAGCCTCCTTTGAGGGTTGGCATCTCCCTCGATCCTTCCAGAGAGGAACAAAACAGCTGCCCCTTTGAAGCTGTTGGGACAAAGAAAAAGCAAAGCAATCACCCTTATACCTGTATACCACCCTATAGCACTCTGGGCGGTTCACAAGTTAATTAGCACTTTGCCCCCAACATGCTGGGTACTCATTTTACCGACCTCAGAAGGATGGACAGAATGGCCACCCACATCGTGCAGGCTGGGCAAAATGGCCATCCAGCCCCTCAGCTGACTGAGAGACTTGGCCCCTGGTTTGAAAAGGCTGGGAACCCCTGCTTTAAATGATGGCAAGAAAGAAAGGAATCTCCCTTCTTGTTCCTGTCTGTCTCATTATATGTAAATTTCTATTTTAGCATTTCCAAGCTTAATTAAATGGAATGTGGAAACCCAGAGCTGTGACTGAGCCACATTAATTCTAATATCAATGTGCCTTTTTCTGATAGAGGTTTAACAGCTTCCTAAGAGATTAGTATGTTGACAGAGCAAAGTGTTATGTCACATACACCAAATATAAGACCTCAAGCAAAGAGAATATGACTAAAGAAAGCAGAGGAAGAATAGGTCACAGGTGTGCCAAATACATCACCCAAATGGTTTGATTTTACATGACTCCCTAAATTTGTCACTTGTGTTCATGCAGAAGATGGAGCTGGAATACTTAGCAATAGATAAGAATATTGATATTATTGGTATCACTGAAACCTGGTGCACGGATGATAACCAATGGGATACAGTTATCCCAGGCTACAAACTGTACAGGAAGGATAGGAAGGGGCAAACGGGAGGTGGTGTAGTTTTGTATGTCAAAGAAGTGATAAAATCGTATGAATTGGAATATCTAGGTGATTTGGAGTCACCATTAGAAGCTCTGTGGGTAAGAGTACCAGGCCACAAGGATGGTCTAACAGTAGGCATATACTAGCGGCCTCCGACCCAAACTCCTGAGGGAGACTGGTAGTTGCAGAATGTTGTAAAGGAGGCATCCAAGAAGGGAAGCCTGGTTATAATGGGAGACTTCAATTACCCTCACATAGACTGGGTGAACTGTTGTTCAGCACATGATAAAGAGATAAAGTTCCTAGATATGCTAAATGATTGTTCCCTGGGACAGATGGTTGAAGACCCAACTAGAGGTACAAGAATCCTGGACTTGATCAAGAGTAATACTCAGGATCTGGTGCAAAATGTTAATGTGACTGATCCAATAGGGAACTGTTGTGTATGTAACAGTATTACTTTAAGAATGTATGAATGTAACCTGACAACGATTACCTTTCCCGCGCGAGGATCACCTGGAGAAGATGGGCGTGACTCAGAATGACGTCACGCCGGTAGTAGCCAATGAGCTACCGTGCAACAATATTCAAATGTATTTACTGCAGTATAAAATGAGCTGTACCTCCGCCATTACCACATGTTCATCCTGACCATCACGAAATAAACCTGTGTTTTAGCCCCCACTGCGGCTCCTTCTTTGTCTTCCGTGCAAGACACTAAATTGGCGACGAGGATGGGATCCATGGCGTACTCCAAAGTCAAGCCTCATCAATTTGATATCAGCGATCCAGAACAATGGGAGCTGTACGAGTGCCAGTTTCGGCACGCGATGGATGCTGCAGGCATCGACGACGACGCAAAGATGCACTCGCACTTCCTGGCCCAGGTGGGGCTGGCCACGCTGCGTATCCTGATGAACCTGGTGGCCCCCCGGAAGGTAGACGTGGTGCCCATCGACCGCATCCTGGCGCTACTGAGTGAGCACTTCCAGCCTCCCGTCTCGATTTTCCCGGCCAGGGTCGCATTCCACAGGCGGGACCAGCGTCCGGGGGAGTCCGTGTCCGCCTACGCGGCGGCCCTCAGGCTTGCGGCGGTAAACTGCCAATGGGAGGACCTGGTCACGGCCCTCCGAGACCGCATGCTGTGTGGCCTGAGGGACGAGGAGGTCCAGAGGAAGTTGATGACCCGCGACCATCGCCTCACGTTCAACGAGGTACTGCGGGAAGCCCAAGCAGCCGAGGCGGCCAGGAGCGGGGTCAGAGTGTTCAAGTCCCGAGGGGCCGCACCCGAAAGGGCCAAGTCACCCGTGCAAGCGGCCCGGTGCCCCGGTCACCCGCAGGCATGCCAGCAACCTCCGAGGAGTCATCCACGACGGCGGACTCCTGCTCCAGCGAGGACGACGACATCCAGAGGATAAAGAAACGCGGGGAGAAGCACCAGACCAGCGAGCGACAAGGCCGCCGTTGCGACGGCTGTGGGGCATCTTACGACAGGACGAGGTGCCCATTCCGGAAGGGCCACATCGCCAGAGTCTGCAGGCGTGGGCGAACCGAGGACAAGGGCACATCGAGGCACCCTCAAGCACACCAACGAAAGGCGGCCAGCATCGGAAAGGTCTCAGCCAACGATGGCGCGGAAGGCGTGAACCGCGTGGGCCTGGAGCACCGGCGCTTCTTTGTAGAGGTACTGTTACAGGGGGTTCCAATGAGGATGGAAGTAGACTCGGGGTCGTCCTACTCCATCCTGTCCCAAAAAGAATTCATGCGCATTCCCCCAAATGCGCGTCCCAAGCTGCGTGCCATGAAGTCACACTTACGGGACGTGCAGGGCTATGGGATCCCAGTGTTGGGGGTGGGGAATTTCACAGTGAAGTTCAAAAACTACACAGAGAAACTGCCCTTAGTGGTTCTAAAGGGGGGAAGATGCTGCCTTTTGGGAACTCAGTGGTTTGCTCCCCTGGGAATCGAACTGTCCGGCGTTAACGCCATAGAGACTGACCCAATGCGGGACGTGTGCGATGCGCACCCGGACGTTTTCAAGAAGGGGCTCGGGACGTACAAGGGGCCCCCAGTCTCCTTTGAGTTGGACCCAGAAATCCGGCCCATACGTCTCAAGCCAAGAAGAGTGCCCTTCGCCCTCAAGGACAAGATTGAGGCGGAACTGGACAAATTGGTGGGGCAGGGGATTTTGGTCCCAGTTGATTCAGCGGAGTGGGAGACTCCGATTGTTACAGCCTTAAAATCAAACGGGGAGGTCAGGATTTGCGCTGACTACAAATGTACAATTAACAAGGCCATTTGGCCAAATGCATATCCGGTGCCAGTGGTTAGCCACTTACTGGCCACGTTGCATGGGGGGAGGTGTTTCGCCAAGTTAGACCTGGCGCAGGCGTATCAGCAGCTCACAGTAACCCCAGCTGCTGCCGCTGCGCAAACCATCGTAACGCACAAGGGGGCATTTAAGGTAACGCGCCTACAGTTCGGCGTAAATTCGGCCCCCGGGATCTTCCAGTCCCTTGTGGAACGCCTTTTAAAGGGGCTTCCAGGCGTACTCCCATATTTTGACGATGTTTTGATAACAGCGGGGAGCGAATCAGAACTAGCGAGGAGGCTAGACAGGGTCCTTTCAGTATTCGAGAAAGCGGGACTTCAACTGAGAAGGGACAGTCGAAGGGAGGTTGAGTTTCTCGGGTTCAAGATAACCCCGGAGGGCATCAAGCCCTCCGAGTCCAAGGTTGCGGCTGTGCAAAACGCCCCTCGTCCCACCGCGAAACCGGAGCTGCAGTTATTTCTAGGGCTCCTAAATTTTTACCACTCCTTCTTGCCAAGGAAGGCATCCGTTGCGGAGCCACTGCATGCGCTACTAAAGAAAGAGGCGGTTTGGAGGTGGGGGGATAGGCAAGAGAAAGCTTTCAAGGAACTCAAAGCGCTTTTATCCTCGGATGCTGTCCTGACCCATTTTGATCCGAGGAGACCAGTAGTTTTAGTCTGTGATGCGTCCCCAGTGGGGGTGGGGGCGGTGCTGTGCCACGTGTTGGAGAGCGGGCGGGAAGCCCTGGTTGCGTACTACTCCAGGTCCCTTTCAAAGGCGGAGCGCAACTACGCGCAAACTGATTGGGAGGCCCTGGCCATAATCGCGGGAACAAAGAAGTTCCATGATTTCCTATACGGCCGCGAGTTTACGGTTGTGACTGATCACAAGCCTCTTCTGGGGATCTTCACTACAGGCAAACCCACCCCACAAATTCTACCGCAGTGGGGGCTAAAACACAGGTTTATTTCATGATGGTCAGGATGAACATGTGGTAATGGCGGAGGTACAGCTCATTTTATACTGCAGTAAATACATTTGAATATTGTTGCACGGTAGCTCATTGGCTGCTACCGGCGTAAAGTCATTCTGAGTCACGTCCATCTTCTCCAGGTGATCCTCGCGCGGGAAAGGTTCCCGCGGCTGCCGGTGATTTGGGGAATGTGAACCATGTGAGCTGATCGCTCACAGCTGCCCTCTATGGCCAGCTTACTCGCGTTCCTTAAACAGCTGGGTTACATTGTAATCATTGTCAGGTTACATTCATACATTCTTAAAGTAATACTGTTACATACACAACACTCCTCCCCCCTAGGATGGGACGAAGTCCCTCAACCATTGTGGCTTCCCGCACGTGCGCTTGGGGCATGCGGCTGCTTGGTTTAGCTCAGGGGAACTAGGGGCTCCAAGTTCCGCAGAGTCTCGTCCTGCAATGGAAAGGGGGGACTCGTTAGTCGTTTGGCGGGGACTCTGCGACAACCTTGCATTGGGAGAAGGGAACGGAACATACAGCTGAGATGTGACCCCCTGCCTGTTGCCCGTGGACCCCCCCCCAGCACGAACCTCGGAACCTTGTTGTCTCGCCCCGGTCCCTTGCGCCTACAACCGGCGTACTCGCGCCACCCCCTGCTGCCTGACCCGGAGTTCTAGGGGATGGGGAGCATGAACTTCCCCCTGCTGCCTGGCTCGGGGGTCTTGGTGATCTGGTATACTCTAAAACAAAAGGGCTGGGGGGACTGGAGGTACCAGGGGCTGAACTGAAACCCCTCTTCTCGCTCGGATGGGTGGGGGACCACTCCGCGACACCCCCCTGGTTCGGTAACATAAAGTCAAACTCATTCCACTCTTTCAAAGTATCGTCCTCCGCGGCTGAGAATCCAGGGTATGCATTTGTATCTGAGGACGCTTCCATGTCTCCCCCTTGGGGTACGCGGGTGGGGGAGGACCCTAACGCTGATTCCCTTTCACTAGTGACTCGCCTTCTGAGTTGGTCAGCGTGCCTTCTCCAGAGTAGACCTGTGCTAGTCTCGACCCTATAGGATACTGGCCCCGTTTGTTCAATGATCATCCCTGGAACCCACGTTGGCCCCGAGGCGGCATAGTTTCTGCAGTGAACCGGGTCCCCTACCGAAAAGCTTTTGGAACTCTCTACCACTATATTTCTCCCTTCATCCTCCACCCTGGTCGGATCCAACCGATCAAAAAGGGTTACCGGCCGCCTCCTCATGAGGAGCTCGGCCGGCGAAAGTCCTGAAGCTAGAGGAGTTGTCCTATAACAGATGAGGAACTGACACAGTTGGAGGTTCAACTCACCGGGACCCATGCGCCGCAGTGCGTCTTTCGTAGTGCGCACTTGGCGCTCTACCTGACCGTTTGTGGCGGGGTGGAATGGGGCAGCGGTAATATGCCGGATGGCATTTCTCTCAATAAACACCTTGAATTCCGCAGACGTGAAGGTACTGGCATTATCGCTAACAAGGATGTCCGGCAGGCCGAAGCAATTGAACACCCTGCGCAAATGTTTAATGGTTGCGGCAGATGAGGTGCTAGTCATGGGGATTACTTCCAGCCATTTGGAATATGAGTCGACTTTCAGCAGAAACATGGACCCGCGGAAGGGGCCAGCGAAGTCGATGTGTATGCGGGACCATGGCCCACGGGCTGTGTCCCATTCCCTATGGGGTAGCCGGGACTCCTCGGGCCGAGAGCTCTGGCAGTTCTCACACGTGTCCACTAAGTGTTCTATATCCGTATCTATTTGGGGCCACCAGAAGTAACTCCTGGCCAGTGCCTTGGAGCACACTATTCCCGGGTGGCTGGTATGCAGTAGCCTCAGCACCTTCGCCCGCAACATTTCTGGGATAACTACCCGCTGGCCCCAGAGCAAGCAGCCCCTTTCAAGTGAAAGCTCTACTCTATGCCTGAAAAATGACTTGAAATGCTCCTCGGGGAAAGTTGTGGGCCACCCTTTCCTTACCCAGGAACTGACTTGGGCCAGAATTTTGTCAGCCGCCGTGGCCTTGGCGAGGTCTGCCGGGACTATAGGGGGGGTGAGTCGAGAGACTCGATCAGCAGGACTTGATGCTCCTGCTCTACCTCGCATGCGGGATCTCCTAAACTGGGGAGAGGAGACCGGGACAGCACGTCCGCATGGGAGATCTCCTTCCCTGGGCGATAGACCAGCTCATACTGGTAGGCGTTAAGGAAGATCGCCCAACGTAGCATTCTGGGGGACAGAATTCGTGGGTGGGCTTGCCTGTGGTAAAGATTCCCAGAAGGGGCTTGTGATCAGTCACAACCGTAAACTCGCGGCCATATAGGAAATCGTGGAACTTCTTTGTTCCCGCGATGATGGCCAGGGCCTCCCTATCTGTTTGCGCATAGTTGCGCTCCGCCTTTGAAAGGGACATGGAGTAGTACGGAACGGGGCTTCCCGCCCGCTCTCTAACACGTGGCACAGCACCGCCCCCGCCCCCACTGGGGATGCATCACAGACTAAAACTACTGGTCTCCTCAGATCAAAATGGGTCAGGACAGCATCCGAGGATAAAAGCGCTTTGAGCTCCTTGAAAGCTTTCTCTTGCCTATCTCCCCACCGCCAAACCGCCTCTTTCTTTAGTAGCGCATGCAGTGGCTCCGCAACGGATGCCTTCCTTGGCAAGAAGAAATGGTAAAAATTTAGGAGCCCTAGGAATGACTGCAGCTCCGGTTTCGCGGTGGGGCGAGGGGCGTTTTGCACAGCCGCAACCTTGGACTCGGAAGGCTTGATGCCCTCCGGGGTTATCTTGAACCCGAGAAACTCAACCTCCCTCTCAAAGAATACACATTTGTCCCTTCTCAGTCTCAGTCCCGCTTTCTCGAATACTGAAAGGACCCTGTCTAGCCTCCTCGCTAGCTCTGATTCGCTCCCCGCTGTTATCAAGACGTTGTCAAAATATGGGAGCACGCCTGGAAGCCCCTTTAAAAGGCGTTCCACAAGGGACTGGAAGATCCCGGGGGCCGAATTTACGCCGAACTGTAGGCGCGTTACCTTAAATGCCCCCTTGTGCGTAACGATGGTTTGCGCAGCGGCAGCAGCTGGGGTTACTGTGAGCTACTGATACGCCTGCGCCAGGTCTAGCTTGGTGAAACACCTCCCTCCATGCAACATGGCCAGTAAGTGGCTAACCACTGGCACCGGATATGCATTTGGACGAATGGCCTTGTTAATTGTACATTTGTAGTCAGCACAAATCCTGACCTCCCCGTTTGATTTTAAGGCTGTAACAATTGGAGTCTCCCACTCCGCTGAATCAACTGGGACCAAAATCCCATGCCCCACCAATTTGTCCAGTTCCGCCTCAATCTTGTCCTTGAGGGCGAAGGGCACTCTTCTTGGCTTGAGACGTATGGGCCGGATTTCTGGGTCCAACTCAAAAGAAACTGGGGGCCCCTTGTAAGTCCCGAGCCCCTTCTTGAAAACGTCCGGGTGCGCATCGCACACATCCCGCATTGGGTCAGTCTCTATGGCGTTAATGCCGGACAGTTCAATTCCCAGGGGAGCAAACCACTGGGTTCCCAAAAGGCAACATCTTCCCCCCTTGAGAACCACTAAGGGCAGTTTATCTGTGTAATTTTTGAACTTCACCGTGAAGTTCCCCACACCCAACACTGGGATTCCATAGCCCTGCACGTCCCGTAAGTGTGACTTCATGGCCCGCAGCTTGGGCCGCGCATTTGGGGGAATGCGCATGAACTCCTTCTGGGACAGGATGGAGTAGGACGACCCCGAGTCTATTTCCATCCTCACTGGAACCCCTTGTAACAGTACCTCTACAAAGAAGCGCCGGTGCTCCAGGCCCACGCGGTTCACGCCTGAGACCTTTCCGATGCCGGCCGCCTTTCGTTGGTGTGCTTGGTGGTGTCTTGATGCGCCCTTGTCCTTGGTTCGCCCGCGCCTGCAGACTCTGGCGATGTGGCCCTTCTGGCCACAGTTGTGGCACTCGGCCTTCCGGAATGGGCATCTCGTCCGGTCGTGAGATGCCCCACAGCCATCACAACGGTGACCTCTTCGCTCGCTGGTTTGGCGCCTCTCCCTGCGTTTCTTTACCTTCTGTACGTCGTCGTCCTCGCTGGAACAGGAGTCCACCGTCGTAGACGATTCCTCGGAGGTTGCTGGGGTGCCTGCGGGCGACCGGGGTGCCCGCCAGGCCATTTTCGCCGACGTCCACCGGGCCGCTTGCACGGGTGACTTGGCCCTCTCAGGTGCGGCCCCTCAGGACTTGAACACTCTGACCCCACTCCTGGCCGCCTTGGCTGCTTGGGCCTCCCGCAATACCTCATTGAACGTGAGGCGATGGTCGCAGGTCATCAACTTCCTCTGGACCTCCTCGTCCCTCAGGCCACACAGCATGCAGTCTCGGAGGGCCGTGTCCAGGTCCTCCCATTGGCAATTGACCGCCGCGAGCCTGAGGGCCACCGCGTAGTCGGACACGGACTCCCCCGGGCGCTGGTCCCACCTGTGGAACGCGACCCGGGCCGGGAAGATTGAAACGGGAGGCTGGAAGTGCTCCCTCAGTAGCGCCAGGATGCGGTCGATGGGCACCACGTCTACCTTCCGGGGAGCCACCAGGTTCATCAGGATACGCAGCGTGGCTGGCCCCACCTGGGCTAGGAAGTGCGAGTGCATCTTCCCGTCATCGTCAATGCCTGCAGCATCCATCGCATGCCCAAACTGGCACTCGTACAGCTCCCATTGTTCTGGATCGCTGATATCAAACTGGTGAGGTTTGACCTTGGGACTCGCCATGTATCCCACCTTCGTCGCCAATTTAGTGTCTTGCACGGAAGACAAAGAAGGAGCCGCAGTGGGGGCTAAAACACAGGTTTATTGCAAGATGGTCAGGATGAACATGTGGTAATGGCGGAGGTACAGCTCATTTTATACTGCAGTAATACATTTGAATATTGTTGCACGGTAGCTCATTGGCTGCTACCGGCGTGACGTCATTCTGAGTCACGCCCATCTTCTCCAGGTGATCCTAGCGCGGGAAAGGTTCCCGCGGCTGCCGGTGATTGGGGAATGTGAACCATGTGAGCTGAACGCTGGCAGCTGCCCTCTATGGGCAGCTTACTCGCGTTCCTTAAACAGCTGGGTTACATTGTAATCATTGTCAGGTTACATTCATACATTCTTAAAGTAATACTGTTACATACACAACAGGAAGCATGACCCGGCCCCGGGCATTAAAAGGTTGAGAGCTCCTGTTTTATCACATGTTAAGGAAAAATGCATTTCCTCTTCTTACAGCATTACACCTAAAAGCATACAAATCTTTCACAGCTCTATAGTCAGAAATGAAAACAAAGTCACACTTCTTCCTCAATTAATTACAAAAGAAAAGTTTATGTTAGAACTGATGGCTAGTTATCAGGCAGGCTTTTAACTGACCTGAACACCAATTCATCCAGCCCACACCATCCTCATCACTCCTGGAAGTGATGAGGGCAGAGCAGAGCAAATGAATTGGTGTCAAGGGCCGGCAGCCTAAAATCTATCTCATCCTGTTGCAAAACATTGTTGCAAAACAGATTGCAAGGCGCATTTTACTTCTACTTCTGGTGGGAAGAACCACGTGATTGGCCTGCTGAAACATGTGACTGGCCTGCTGAACCACATGACTGGCCCATGGCCTGAAAAGTTTGGGCACCTCTGTTCTACAAGAAGAGTGAACTGATAGATGGACCTCAGGGAAGGAAGACTGGCTTAGTCCAGCCCTAGGGCCCCCCCCCCCAAATATGGGGTGCCTCAGGAATCAGTGCTCTCTCCTCTCCTATTTAACATCGACATGAAGCCGCTGGGTGAGATCATCCATTCCCACAGGGTGTGGTACCATCAGTATGGGGATGACACTCAGTTGTACATCTCAGCCTGTGGGGACCCCAGTGACGCTGTCAAAGTCCTCCAGGTGCCTGGAGGCTGTTGGGGTCTGGATGGTGGCCAATGGGCTGCAACTGAATCCCAGCAAGACTGAGTGGCTATGGATAAGGGGGCCTGCGCTATCCCAGGAGCTACCATCTTTGGTTTTGGATGAGGCTATTTTGCCCCAGACAGACCTAGTGCGCAACTTGGGGGTCCTCCTGGACTCACGACTGCTGCTAGAAGAACAGGCAGCAGCTGTGGCCAAGAGGGCTTTCGCCCAACTTCGGGTGATTTGCCAGTTGCTCTCGCTCCTGGCCTGGGACTCCTTGCTCATGGTCACTCATGCTCTGGTGACCTCCAGACTAGATTATTGTAATGCGCTCTACATGGGGCTGCCCTTGATGACCATTCGGAGGCTGCAGCTGGTCCAGAACGCGGCACCCCGGGCGATGATGGATTGTGGACGTTATGCCCATGCCTCACTACTGCTTCGGGAGCTGCACTGGTTACCAGTTTGCCTCCAGGTGCAATTCAAGGTGCTGGTTTTGACCTTTAAAGCCCTATATGGTAGTGGGCCAGGATATCTAAGAGACTGCATCGCCCTAAGGATGTCTGTCCATCCTACCAGAACCTAATTGTTCCATCAGCCAGAGGGGCTCACCTCTCTGGCACAAGGAGGAGGGCCTTCTCCGTGTCCGCACCGGCCCTCTGGAACCTCCTGCTTACGTCTCCAGACGGAATTGCTGCCCTTCAGAAAAGAACTAAAACCTGGCTGGCGGGCCAAGTATGGGGTGCAGGTGGAAGGGTAACCTCCGTTGGGTGGTTGGTATAGAGGATAACTCCTTCCCCCATGGTCCCTTCAGTCCCTGCACCCTTTTTTTAAGGGGGTGGGTAGTTTTAATTAGTTTTAATTATGTTTTATCTGTGATTGTGAACCACCCTGAGTCGTCCTAAGCCGAGTGGGCAGTGTAGAAATTGAACAATTAAATTAAATTTAAAATTAAATTAAATAGGGGAGATGAGCACACAAGCCTGTTCTTGACAACAACCAAAAGCTCGTGATTGGTAACCATTTGTGACATCAACTTGAGTGACTTCATCGGCACCTAGTGAAAACCAGCTGTTGCATTTCCATGAGATTTATGCTAAATCTAAATGGTTGTTTGTTTTGTGTGTGGTTTTGGGTTTTTTTTTTGTAAAATTAGCAGAATTATTGAGAATCAGCTAGCCCATTGCTAACTAAAATTGACCTTGTGTAGCTGAGGCAAAAGCAAAAAAGGCACTTCATATTTGAAGGATTGTTCAAAATTATGATGCCCCCTTGTATGGTTGGGAATGATATACAGTAATTCAAGACAATGCTACTTCAACTAACCTGTTTTGAGTAATAGAGAGAAGGACACAATGGATATCTTGCCTCTATGTAATGCACCTACCATTTGGGTTAGGCAGTAGAGTAAGGACTTAAACATCACCAAGAAGGAGAGAATAAAAGGACACTGATTTGCATATCTTCTTGTGCCATATCTGATTCCAAATACTGTACTGGTGATCATTAATGTGATCAATCTTGAAGACTGTCCTGTGAATATAATGCAGTGGTCTTTCATCTGCCTTCCACATCGCAGCTTGACACCCATCCCACTGATCCAGTTCTGTAAGTCACTTTCTAGTCCTGAGCCCTTTTGGCACACAAAGTCCTCATCAGCCCCAGGCCAGTATTGATGAAGCTGATGCCTTCCATTAAGATGGATTAAAGTGGGATTTAATTCACTTGGGGACCATCACCCTTCCCTGTGGATTTCACCAAGGATGCTAGTCCTCAGGGTTGTCAGGTTACTTAACCACCACCTGACACTCAGTGTTGAGTCGCTGGCAGTATGGTCTACTCTTCTACCATAGCAGGATAACCTGGCCAGAGTTAGGATTTGCATATAATGAGGGTTTATGCTAATGTATACAGGCAAGGTCATTCAGTCTGCTGACCAGGTGCTACTAATGGTGGGTGGGCAGACAACTTTAAGGTCCTTGAGCTTTCTCCTTGTGGTCTTTTCCATTTTTAAATCAGAAGGAGACTGGACAGTCCTTCAGATGGAGGGACACCTTTGATTATCTTTTAGTAATCCTTAAATCAGAGGGTCCCAACCTAAGACCCATGGGCCAGATCTGGCCTGTGGTGCCATTTCATGTGGCTTCCAACAGTGGTGGGCTCAAAAAAAAAATACTGCCACACTATGGGTGTGGTATGGTGGGTGTGGTCAGGGGGAAAGCCCTGTGTTGCACACGAATTAGGACTACTTTATTTCAAAACTTGGATGGGTGAGAGCAGCCAGAATTTCTGCTACCAATTCTGGTGAACTGGTGTGAACCTGCAGATGCCCACCACTGGCTCCCACCCCTCCAAAGGCATCGCCGCCACGCGCTCGGCCCCGGCGGGGGCGAAGAGATCCTGCCAGCCACTCCATCGGCCGGCGTCCTGGGGCTCCGCCCTCCCCCCCTCACCTTGGACTTAAAAGGCGAGGGGTGCCGGGAGGAACATCGTCGCCACGCGCTCAGCCCCGGCGGGGGCGAAGAGGTCCTGCCAGCCACTCCATCGGCCAGCGTTCTGGGGCTCTGCCCTCCCCCCCTCCCCCCACCTAGGCCACACACCTGGCTCCTGGCGCATCTGGTACTTTGGTAATTTTGTTATATTACGTGATGTTTTCATCCTTTGTGATTCTGTTGTAATTATTGATATATTATTTTGATGTGGTGCTGATATTTGTATTATTTGTATTATTGTTGATTGTCTTGCCTTATACTGTATTTACTTATAACATTGTATTTATTATTATAATTTGAATATTGTATCCTGTGGGGTGTCCCGGGGTCATTTATATGTTGTTAGCCGCCCTGAGTTGGCCATGTGTTGAGTAGGGCGGGATATAAAATTGAATAAACATAAACAAACAACATTTGAGAAACAAAATGGCCACCCCATTTGAAGCTGTTGGGACAAAATGGCCACCCCATCATGCAGGCAGGGCAAAATGGCCATCTGGCCCTTGAAGCTGACTGAAAGAGTGTGACCTGGCACCCGGCTTGAAAAGGTTGGGAACCCCTGCCTTAAATAGATGACTATCCTCCCAAACAAAGGATCTGTGTTCACCCTAGCAAATTCATAGTAATGACCAAATTACTCATAAGTTGTGACCAGAATCTTCCTCAATGAAAATGTGTTAATACACATTGCATACACAGTCTATTTGGTCGTCGTCCCCTCCCGTCCTTTTTCCTTCTTTATCCACAGCATATACTAGATGCCTATGTCTGATCATGCAGTGCAGTTTTTATGTTTGTTTATTTATCTGATTCCAAAGGACTAAAATTTAAAACCAATATAATTTTAAAAACACTAATCATCTAGAAATGTATGCATGTCTATGTTTTTATGTCATTTGATGCATCGTTCATTATCTTTATGCCATTATTTTCTCCATTGCAGCATTCCGAATCTCTTTGATCTGGGTGAACTCAAGTTCAGTTTACTTTCCCTCCCTCTCCCTCCACTCCCCTTCCCGGTTACATCAGAAACTCACTTGAACTTGATAGAGTTTACAATAGAAATGTTCCCAAGGAAACACAAACAACATTCCAAGAAAAAGGATTTATGATTAACCACAGTTTTATAGCAAATTTGTTTTGTTTTTAAAGTAAAGGGGGAAAAGTGCAGAGGCCAGGCCAAGGGAAGTTGGAGTGGTTCACCATTCCAAGATGACGCCTGCACTTCCAAATGTACAACAGCACCAGTGGATCGGGTGTGTGTGTGTGTGCATCCAGATGAGCACTGCTTGCTTACTTGCTCAAGGAGTAGCCACTGTGCAATGTTGGTGGAGCCTGTCTCCACTGCCATCATAATATGACCCTTGCCAGGAATCCGGCTGTTATGTATGTACAATGTTGCTTTAAGAAATGTATGAATGTAACCTGACCACAATTACATTGTAACCCAGCTGTTAAAGGAACGCGAGTTAGCTGCCTATAGAGGGCAGCTGCGAGCGTTCAACTCACATGGTTCTCATTCCTCAAATCACCGGCAGCCGCGGGAACTCTCCCGCATGATCAAACAACTACAGAAGAGGGGCGTGACTGGGACGACGTCACGCCGGTAGCAGCCAATGAGCTACCGTGCAGCAAGATTCAAATGCATTGTGCTACTGTATATAATGTGATGTATCTCCGCCATTACCACATGTTCATCCTGATCATCAACCAATAAACCTGTGTTAGTCCTTACTGCGACTCCTTCTTTGTCTTCATCGCCAATTTGGTGTCTTGCACGGAAGACAAAGAAGGAGTCGCAGTAAGGACTAACACAGGTTTATTGGTTGATGATCAGGATGAACATGTGGTAATGGCGGAGATACATCACATTATATACAGTAGCACAATGCATTTGAATCTTGCTGCATGGTAGCTCATTGGCTGCTACCGGCGTGACGTCGTCCCAGTCACGCCCCTCTTCTGTAGTTGTTTGATCATGCGGGAGAGTTCCCACGGCTGCCGGTGATTTGAGGAATGAGAACCATGTGAGTTGAACGCTCGCAGCTGCCCTCTATAGGCAGCTAACTCGCGTTCCTTTAACAGCTGGGTTACAATGTAATTGTGGTCAGGTTACATTCATACATTTCTTAAAGCAACATTGTACATACATAACATCCCTCCCCCCTAGGATGGGACGAAGTCCCTCAACCATTGTGGCTTGCCGCATGTGCGCCTGGGGCGTGCGGCCACTTGACTTAACACAGGGGAGCCGGAGGCTCCTGGTTCCGCGGAGTCCTGTCCTGCAATGGAAAGGGGGGACTCATTAGTGGCTCAGTGGGGACTCTGCGGTAACCTTGCATTGGGGGACGGGAATGGAATGAACAGTTGGGACGTGAACCCCTGTCTACCGTTTGAGGAGTTTGGGGTCCCCCCTAGTACGAATCTCGGGACCGACGAAGAGGCCCTCGTGGCCTCGCCATCCCCCGTTACCTGCCCGGGAGTTCTGGAGACTGTGGTGGGCGGACTCCCCCCTGTTGCCTGTCTTGGGGGTGTTTGTCTCCGGGGAGCTGGAGCTATGGTATATTCTAAAACAAAGGGACTGGGGGGACTGGAAGTACCAGGGGCTGAACTGAAACCCCTCTTCTCGCTAGGACGGGTGGGGGACCACTCCGCGACACCCCCCTGGTACTGCAAATCATAATCGAACTCATTCCTCTCTTCCGAATCACCCTCCTCTGTTGCTGAAAATCGAGGGTATGCATTTGTATCGGCGGATGCCGCCGTGTCTCCCCCTTGGGTAACGCGGGTGGGGGAGGACCCTAACGCTGATTCCCCCTCGCCGGTGACTCGCCTTCTGAGTTGGTCGGCGTGCCTTCTCCAGAGTAGACCCGAGTTGGTCTCGACTCTATAGGATACTGGCCCCGTCTGTTCAATGATCGTTCCTGGAACCCATGCTGGCCCCGAGGCCGCGTAGTTCCTGCAGTGAACCGGGTCCCCTACCGCAAAACTTTTGGAGCTTTCTACCCCTACATTTATATTTCTCCCTTCATCCTCCACCCTGGACGGATCCATCCGGTCAAAAAGTGTTACTGGACGCCTCCTCATGAGGAGCTCGGCTGGGGAGAATCCTGAAGCTAGGGGGGTTGTCCTGTAGCAGATGAGGAACTGACACAGGTGAAGGTTCAACTCACCTGGACCCATGCGCCGCAGTGCGTCTTTCGTAGTGCGCACTTGGCGCTCTACCTGACCGTTTGTGGCGGGGTGAAACGGGGCAGCGGTAATGTGCCTGATGGCGTTTCTCTCAATAAACGTCTTGAACTTCGCAGACATGAAGGTACTAGCGTTATCGCTAACAAGGACGTCTGGCAGGCCGAAACAGGCAAAAAGCTTGCACAACTGTTTAATGGTTGCCGCAGAGGAAGTGCTGTTCATGGGGATTACCTCCAACCACTTGGAGTAGGAGTCGACTACCAGCAGAAACATGGACCCGCGGAAAGGGCCAGCAAAGTCGACATGAATCCGGGACCATGGCCCGCGGGCCGTGTCCCATTCCCTATGGGGCAACCGGGACTCCTCGGGCCGAGAGCTCTGGCAGCTCTCACACGTGCCCACTAAACGTTCTATATCTGCGTCTATCTGGTGCCACCAAAAGAAACTCCTGGCCAGAGCCTTGGAGCGCACGATCCCGGGGTGACTGGTATGCAGTAGCTTCAGTACCTTGGCCCTTAGCTTGTCTGGGATAACTACTCGCTGGCCCCAGAGTTACCAGCCCCTTTCCAGGGAAAGCTCTACTCTGCGCCTGAAAAATGGCTTGAAATGCTCCTCGGGGGGAGTGGTGGGCCACCCTTTCCTAACCCAGGAACCAACTTGGGCCAGCATCTTGTCGGCCGCCGTGGCCTTGGCGAGGTCGGCCGGGACAATGGGGGGTGAGTCGAGAGACTCGATCAGCAGGACTTGGTGGTCCTGCTCTACCTCGCACGTGGGGTCCCCTAAACTAGGGAGGGGAGATCGGGACAGTGCGTCCGCATGGGAGATCTCCTTCCCTGGGCGATAGACCAGCTCATACTGGTAGGCGTTGAGGAAGATGGCCCAACGCAGCATCCTGGAGGATAGAATTTGTGGGGTGGGTTTGTCGGTAGTGAAGATCCCCAGCAGTGGCTTGTGGTCAGTCACTACCGTAAACTCGCGGCCGTATAGGAAATCGTGGAACTTCTTCGTTCCCGCAATTATGGCCAGGGCCTCCCTATCTGTTTGCGCGTAATTGCGCTCGGCCTTTGAGAGGGACCTTGAGTAGTACGCCACCGGGGCTTCCCGCCCGCTCTCCAACACGTGGCACAGAACCGCCCCCGCCCCCACTGGGGACGCATCACAGACTAAAACCACCGGTTTTTTCGGATCAAAGTGGGTCAGGACAGCATCCGAGGATAGGAGTGACTTAAGCTTCTTGAACGCTTTCTCCTGCCTGTCCCCCCACCGCCAAGCTGCGTCCTTCTTAAGTAACGCGTGCAGTGGCTCCGCGACCGATGCCTTCCGAGGCAGGAAGGAATGATAGAAATTTAGGAGCCCTAGAAATGACTGCAGCTCCGGCGACCAAATTGGCGACCAAACCGGCTGAAAGAGGTATTGTTTATGAGTTTATAGGTTTTCTTCTGTCCCCTCCTGGAGTTCTCTGACCATAGAAAGTAATATAGGCTTCATGATGGCAGTCTGCATAGACAGCCCTACTTAGTCGAGTGCAACTCGTATCCGAGAATGCATTTTCCCCCATGAAGCAGGAAAATGTCGTTGGTGTGAATTCGTTTAAGGTTGACCCCAGCTTGCCTTGAAGTGACCCACACACTATGATCTCGGAGCCATCCCCTCCGGCACACACGAAATGAGACGTTCTCACGTGCAAGATTCAACACCGGGACTGCAATGGACTGACGCAGCCTTGAGGATATTGACAAGGTGTGCCATCACAGCCAGTCTATCTGGCATGGCCTCTTCCGCCTCCATGACCGTTAGGAATCAGAGTTCCTCCTCCACTCATCTTGCCGTTGGGCCCAATATGATGGTTTCCAGTGACATTTCCTCCACTACTACCACTAACAAAAGCTGCCCCCCAAAGGAGGCAGATGCATACCTGTCAAGTATCCTGTATTGGCCGGGATTTCCCCTTTTTTAGGGCTCGTGCCTCCCCTTTCCCGCCACCGTCTTGTATTTGAATGGCAGGGAAAAGGAGTTACTGTGCATGCACACCCATGGGCTAGTGCACATGCATGCCCACAGTGTGCATGCACAAATGGGCTACTGCGCAAGCATGCGCAGTAATTTCCTGTATTTTGCAGAGCTGCGCTTGACGGGTATGGGCAGATGGATGGGTCCATAGAAACAAATAAGAATCAGGTTCTTGTGTAAAGCTCTTAATTGCTCATTCAAGACCAAATCACCCCAGTGTAATTTGCATTACAGTGGGAGTATCTTCTGACAACACACTGGTCCTGTGGGAAATCATTTCTATCTCAGCTACCATGAAGACTGTAGCTTAAGTGGAGAGGAAACAGAAAGCCTCATGTGGACTCAACATAACAAGAATTAGGATTCTAGTCAGCTCTGAACTGCAGGCCACCTCATATATTACCTGCAGACACTAAGATATTAAAACACTCCAGCTATTCCGCCCCATTCCCATCAACTAGTGAATGGAGTGATTCCTTAATACAATTACCTTTGTATAACTGAAAGTTAAATCAAGGATGACTGTATGATCTGAATATTAATTTAAATAATTTCATCTTTATTACTCTATTTTGTTAGTACATTGTGCTTCCAGATGAGTTATTCGTTTTCCAGCTGATTTTGATTTGCACGTGCATAGTTAAACAAAGGAACACGTACGAAGCCTTCTCATATCTTCTGGGAGCCGACTGAATTTTTTTGGAACCACCAGGGTTCACAGGCTGCTCATTTGTATTTCTCTCCTGGCATCACTAAATATGGTGGTCCATGTAATAGGTAATGTGTGGCTTGTGAAGTGAGACTTTATTCCAAATAGATGAGAAAAAGAACATTTGCAATATAAACCACATCATGTGATGCCATATGGAAAAAATGTATGGACTAAAAACACATGTACTGTGTGTGTGTGCTCTTCAAAGATTGTCTGCAGCCACCCGTGCTTTGCATTTAATTTTAAGACCACTAGTATGTAGTATTTAAATCTGGCCAGGTTATCCTGCTATTGTATTAAGTAGACCATACTGCCAGCAACTCAATGCCAAGTGTCAGGAGACGGTTAACTTACCTGACAACCCTGAGGACTAATGGCCTTGGGTACCTAAGTCCACAGTGAAGGGTGATGGTCCCCAAGTGGATCAAATCCCACTTGAATCCATCTTGATGGAGGGCAGCAGCTTCAGCAATCCTGACCTGGGGCTGATGAGGACTTTTCATGCCAAAATGACTCAGGACCAGAAAGTGACATGCAGAACTGGATCAGTGATACAGGGGTCATGCTGCTATGCGGAAGGCAGATGAAAGGCTACTGCATTATATTCTCAGGACAGTCGTCATGGCTGATCGCCATGAGCTGAGGAAATGTGTTTCATTAGGTAGAAATTCAAGATGTCTCAAATTTTGCTTCCCCTGTCATGCATTGAAGTATTAAATGTACAGTATCCCCTCTTTTCAATTGAAAACATTTTTTATTTAAATACACTTTTTGCATTTATAATTTTAACATAACTAGTTGCCCTATGTTTGCTGCCAGTATAGCCTTTTTAAAATTGCTTTTCAAATGTATTTTTGTTTGTTAGCTTGCTTGCTTGCTTTTTCTTCTTTACTTCCTCTTTTAAATACTTTCTGTATGTTGGTTTAGTTCCTGTCTTTTTTCTGACTTTTAAGTACCTCGAGTCCCACTGCTGGGAGAAAGGTGGCATATAAGTACAGTAAAACCTCGCATAAAGAGCGCCTCACTTAGAGACTAACTCGCTTAAAGAGCAGAATTTTCTCTGAATGGTCGCCTCGCTTGACAACTAAAACCAACCAAAAACTCACTTAACAACTAAACCTGGGTTCGCAATCCCCTCCACCAGAAGTCACAATTGGTCACTTACAATGGTGTTTCGTGGAACGCATTATGCTCTTTAAGCAAGGTACCACTTACAGTAAATTAAATAAATAAATAACTTAATAAACTCCTTATTTTTGATGCAGCAACTTTGAACAATGGTGTTGGGCTACACCTAAACTCATTTCTAAGGGTAGTTAGCTTGTATGTTCTTCCTTTTCCTTTCCTTTGTAAAAACATTAAACCAGGGATTCTCAACCTGTGGCCTATGGGCAAGATGTGGCCCACGGCACCGCCTCCACCACACCAGGAAGTGTCATGTGGTGGATGATGGGCAAAATGGCCGTCTGGTCCCCGAAGCTGTCTGAGGGAATGTGACCCAGCCCTCGGCTTTAAAAAGTTGAGAACTCCTTCATTAAACATTAAATGGTCAGCTGCTATGTTTACCACTAGGTGGCAATATCCAACAGAAATCAACCAGTCAGGTTGAAAACCTGGAAAACTCAAAATACTACTGCATTAAAATGGTTGTACCAGGGAAATCAACCCTGATAGCTCCTTAGAAGGACAAATACTGAAGCTCAAGTACTTTGGCCACCAAATGAGAAGAGAGGACTCGCTGTAGAAGGCCCTGATGCTGAGAAAGATGGAAGGCAAAAGGAGAAGGGGTGGCAGAGGATGAGATGGCTAGATGGCATCGTTGACACAGTGGGTGTAGATCTGGGCGGGCTACAGAGGATGGCAGGTGACAGAGGAGCTTGGCATTTATTTATTTTTAATGTGGGTTTATGTGGGTTTTAAGAGGAATGGGGTAGGTGGGTGGGTTTGTTGGGTTTTAATTGGTTTTAATTGATTGTACTGTTTTATGTGTGTTTTAACTTGTTGTGAGCCGCCCAGAGTCGGGTTTACCTGATTGGGCGGCATATAAATTTGAATATAAAAATAAATAAATATAGTGGTCCATGGGGCCGCAAAGGGTCGGACTTGACTGTGCAACTGAACAACAACAATAGCAGTTGGAGGCAGCTCTATTGCAGACAGACAGTTGGATTTACCATACATTAGATAAGTACAACACCAAAAGTGACACAGACAGTTCCAAATAATCACTGAAGTTTATATTTTCTGAGATTTAAAAGAATCAACCATTTTTGTTTTCCCCCCTTTACCATAACAGTCTGAAGGGCAGTTTTAGATGCACATTGAATTTATCACAGCACCTAATAGATCCTGTTAGAGACAATTGTTCTTGTGTGCTGTCAAGTTAGACACGACTTATAGCAATCTTAATAAGAATTTCAAAGTAGGTGAGATATTTAAGAAGTGGTTTTCCCAGTTCAACACCTCTTGTGAGCTTCCAGGGCTGAATGGGTATTCAAACTCAGGCCTCCTAAGTCCTAGTTCGTCACTCTTTGTGAAGCACCTCCTTTTAAACCCCCAGCAGGGTGTTCTATTTTCTCCACTCATTTTATCTTGTTCCCTGAGTATGTGCATGTTGGGGGATTTAATAAAATAGAGCAATTAGCTGCAGCAGCCCAATTAGAGCACAGCTGTAGCTGCCTTGTCCCAGCTGATCAGCAGGAACCCTACCTCAGATCTGCTGGGAAGTGGCTGCTTTAATTGCGCTCATCCCACATGCCAGCAAGGTGATGTTCAAGATAATACAGGATAGACTTCAGCAACATGTGGAGAGAGAACTACCAGAGGTGCAGGCCGGTTTCAGAAAAGGCGGGGGGACTAGAGATCACATTGCCAACATATGTTGAATGATGGAGAAAACAAAGGAATACCAGAAACAAGTCTATTTTTGTTTTATTGACTACACCAAGGCTTTTGACTGTGTGGGCCACAACAAAATGTGGCAAGTAATTAAAGAGATGGGAATACCAGAACACCTCATATGCCTCATGAGAAATCTGTACATGAACCAAGAGACAACAGTTAGGACAGAACACGGAATGACAGAGTGGTTTGGAATAGGAAAAGGAGTAAGACAAGGCTGCATTTTATCACCCTGTTTATTCAACTTATACACAGAGCACATAATGCACAATGCAGGGATGGAGGAATCACAATATGGGATCAAAATTGCTGGGAGAAACATCAACAATTTGAGATATGCAGACGATACCACCCTAATGGCAGAAAGTGAGGAAGACCTAAAGAACCTCTTGATTGGATTGAAGGAAGAGAGTGCAAAAGCTGGCTTGAGACTTAATATCAAGAAAACCAAGAAAATGGCAACAGGTCCGATCAGTCCCTGGAAAATAGATGGGGAAGAAGCGGAAGCAGTGACAGATTTTACTTTCCTGGGATCTAAGATCACTGCAGATGGCGACTGTAGCCATGAAATAAAAAGATGACTGATTATGGGGAGACAAGCTATGAGAAACCTGGGGAATATAGTGAAAAGCAGAGACATCACCTTGCAAACAAAAATTCGCATAGTCAAAGCAATGGTATTCCCGGTGGTAATGTATGGGTGTGAGAGCTGGACCATTAGGAAAGCTGAGCGCAGAAGAATAGATGCCTTCGAAATGTGGTGTTGGAAGAGAGTCCTGAGAGTCCCTTGGACAGCAAAGAGAACAAATAGGTCAATACTGGAAGAAATCAACCCTGACTGTTGATTTGCGGGGACAAATAGTGAAGATGAAGCTAAAGTACTTTGGACATCAAATGAGAAGGGAGGACTCACTTGAGAAGGCCTTGATGTTGGGAAAGGTGGAGGGCAAGAGAAGAAGGGGGCGTCCAAATATGAGATGGCTAGATGGTACTGTGGACGCAATGGCCACAGAGCTGGGTGGGCTGAGAAAAATGGTGGAGGACAGAGGTGCCTGGATGAAAATGGTCCATGGGGTCGCAAAGGGTCGGAATCGACTGTGCGACTGAACAACAACAACAACAACAACATAGGACAAACAGGTCAATCTCTGCACAAAAGAGTTAATGGACATAAATCAGACATCAGGAATGGCAATACACTGAAACGTGTTTCAAACCATTTCACTATACCTGGACATGCTGCAGAAGACTTGAAAGTTGCCATTCTGGAACATAAAAATTACAAAACAAGGATCCAGAAAGATACAACAGAGTTAGAGTACATACATATGCTGGACACCCATCTCAAAGGTTTGAATATCAGTTAAGGAGTTCTGGGACATTATCAAATTTGATACACCACAGCTAGCAGGTTGCTATATGCTGCAATTTCCCACAACACCTTTACAGAACCTACTTCAGTAGAATTTTCTTCCGCAGCCTCAGGGCACCTCACAGAATAAAGGAAGAACTTGGTGCTTTGCCTGGGTCACTCACACCATTGTCAATAGAGGTCTGAAGGGTAAACTCATTAGCAAATGTGTAATGGCATGTTTGTTTTACATCCATGTACTTCCCACATTGGTGGGAAGGTAAACAACGTTCCGTGCACTCCGGTGTGTAGGCATGCCTGCCACATGTCCACGGAGACATCTGCAGACAGCACTGGCTCTTTCGCTTATAAACACAGATGAGCACTGAACCCTAGAGTCTGATGCGACTGGCTTTCAAGCAAGAGTGACCTTTACCTTTACTAACAATTTACAACTCAACAGGGTGAAACTTCACAGCTAGTTTGAATACCAATCAAGGATCTTCTGCTATTACCAGTTGTAAAAAGCCACATTGATTCGAAAACCTATCTGTTATGCTAGCCAACTATTGTGTGCCTCAGTCTGTACCTAGTGTGTATAAATTGATGCCATGAACTCTTATGTCTGATGAGGAGGTAAACTTGATCCACAAAAGCTAACATTAAAATACAGCAGTTAGTCTTAAAGGTAAAGGTAAAGGTTTCCCTTGCTCGAAAGCCAGTCGTATCCGACTCTAGGGTGCAGTGCTCATCTCTGTTTCTAAGCCGAAGAGCCAGCGCTGTCTGCTGCTGCAGACGTTTCCATGGTCATGTGGCAGGCATGACTAGACACCGGAGCTCATGGAACGCTGTTACCTTCCCACCGAAGTCCCTATTTATCTACTTGCAATTTCTTGCTAGGTTGGCAGGAGCTGGGATGAAGACGGGAGCTCATTTCCATCCTGTCTTTAAGATGCCATAATGTTTTTGTCTCTTTGGTTTGTCTTGTTTACATTCTGATATGCTTGAAACACGTGGCTACCACTTTAAAAAAAAATCCAGTAAAAACTGGGACAGCCTCTGCCAGGAGGGCCAGTAGATACAGGCCCTAAATTTACAAGTATGGTACACATGACTACAACACTACAAATCTCTCTATGTACCTAAAAAAAAATCTCCCTTAACCAGCTTTTCACAATATTGCCCAATGAAAAAAAAATGCAGAGATCTCAAAAGCTAAGAGGGCCTAAAAGGCTAACTGCATCATATGTAATTTGAAATTATTCCAGTTTTTAATTTCTATACAAAAATTAATTGCCTGGAGCTTAGCTTAGTGTTACTCATTTCCACATCTCCTTATTTCACAATGCTCACATCTCCTCATAACTGCTTGAGTTTCAGTTCCTTTTAATCTAGCTACTGTTTATGCCTTTTACTCTCCTGTTTATACTTTCTTAATGTGATTTCTTCATTTTTTGTTTTTTACAAGGCATATGGGAGCAATTAGTTTCCCTCTCTTTTTATACTGTCAGAACTCTCTCTCTCTCTCTCTCTCTGACAGTAGTATATATACCATGTGGTATGTACCAGTAACGGTGAACCTTTTGGAGACCGAGTGCCCAAGGAGGTGGTGCATAGGCAGGCACCGTACGTGCCCATGCACCCATCAAAGTCACATGGGTGCATGCACCCACCCCTGTAGGTGCACTCACCTCCTAGGAGGGGTGGGTGGGGGTGTCTGGTCACCTCACCCTCACTGTCGCCTCCCAGGTGGGATTTCAGCCTTCTCTCTTGCCTCCCCATTGGTGGAGAGGGGTGTGTGGGGAAGCAGCGCTGCCATTGGCCCCAGCTGGGTGGGGCAGGGTGGAGCATGGCGGAGCTTGCTGACGATGGCGCACATGCCCACAGAAAGGCCTCCGTGTGATACCTCTGGCATGCGTGCCATAGGTTCATCACCACCAGTATAGATAGCAGGTGCCAAAAATGTATACACTTTTTAAAATATGTCCTACTTTTTGAAGTTGAATTGAATTATGGTAGTGATGTATAGTATGACATTCACTCAAAAGAATCAGAATGAATGCTAGCATTACCATGCAACAGGCAGGACGGTCAAAGAAAATGATGGAAGCAATTCGCTCAGACAATGGATAGGACGAAGAGGTGCAGTTGAATTTCCCCCACATTTTCCTGACTTAACATCTCTTGACTTCTACCAATGGTGAATGTGGTATAACATAGAAAACAGGATACACTGGTAGTAGTTCAGGAAGGAATTGAAACAGCATGCACAGCAATATAAGTAGACACTTTGGTCAACATTGCCCCAACAGCAGTTTACTTAAATCAGAAGTGTCTGGATGCTGAAGGTAACCACTTTGAGCATCTCTTGTAATTGCAGGAATCAAACGTGACTTATATTCATCTTTTGTGATCAGTATATATTGAGTATTACAATTTTAATACATTTTTTGCTTTCTTAAAAAGTATATCTTTTTTTTTTGCATCGTCTGTATATAAAACAATCAAATTAGTACATCATACTGAACAAGGATACAAGGCTGAAGAAATGGATGCCCACATTAAAATACTGTATAGCAGGTAGCCATTAAGGCAGGAGTTCTCAACCTTTTAAAGCTGGAGGCCAGGTTACACGCCCTCAGACAGCTTCGGGGGGCCAGACAGCCATTTTGCCCTTCCTCCACCACATGGCACTTCCTGGTGTGGCGGAGGTGGTGGGAGGCCACATGAAATGGCACCACAGGCTGCATGGAACCGGCCCATGGGCTGCAGGTTGAGAATCCCTGCATTAAGGTGACATACTTTTGTATCTTTTGTCTTATAGGTTGACTTGAAACATTTTTATGCCAGAGGATAAGATATTACTTCTTCTCATTCCCTGGACTGGTAATCAGATCTTTTTCATTGTTGGTAACAGGACTGAATTCTCCACCCATCTAAGGACTAAGCAGGCTTAGTCCAGGCCAACATGGAAACCGTACATTACCGTACGGGCTGCGCAAAAATTACCATACATTACCATGTGGGGTTCGCGCATGTGCAGACCCATTTCTGCGCGTGCATAGTGGGTGGAGTCTGGGCGGAACTATGGGCGGAGCCAGGGCTGAGCTATGGGCGAAGCCTGTGTGGGCATTTTTTTTATATTTAT
Source organism: Bradypodion ventrale (assembly GCA_035047345.1). Lineage (NCBI taxonomy): Eukaryota > Metazoa > Chordata > Lepidosauria > Squamata > Chamaeleonidae > Bradypodion > Bradypodion ventrale. The sequence continues at coordinate 289,153,357 of JAWDJE010000001.1, read as the reverse complement.
GAGGAAAGAAAATGGAAGCAATCTGTTTTTGTTTTTTCATTTTGACCCAGGATGGAACCGGAAATAATCTTTTTAAAAATTATTTTTCAAAAAATGGAACCGGAAATAATGTTTTATTATTATTCAAAAATTACTGAAAATTACCGTACATTTCCATACGGTAGTCGTACATTGTACGGAGGGCCAAATTACCATACCGTACGGTAATTACCGTACAGGTTGGCAACGTCTCTATATTTTTGCCTTTTTAGAAATTTATCAATTCCCAGTGGTATGTGACAATGTTCACATCCACTAATAATAATTGTGTGCAATCAAGTCAGTTTTGACTTGTGGCAACCCTTTCCTAGTACAGTACAACTCGCCCAAGGCCACACATGTTGGTTGTTCTCCCAGGAGGCATAGTGGGGGATTGAACTCCCAACATCTGGCTCTTCAGCCAGATACCCAAACCACAGAGCCTCTTTTATGGGGCCTGTTGTCTTTTCCCTCAATCTCAGTCAAATCCCTTGGTTTAAACAAGTTCAAGCACTTTAAACAAATGCAGTCAACCATAAGACGGGCCGAGGGCCAATTCATTCCACTCCTTCCCACGACAGCTTCTTTTCTCCTAGTGGCAGCATAAGTCCTCCTACTGACTGAGGCAGGGAGAAAAGGCCTGCTGATGGAGGGGTGGGGGGGGCTCACCTTTGCTGCCTGGCACATAAACCTGATATGATTTCTGGGACATGCACTTTTCATAACATATTGGTGCATAGCCTGATGAAGACGGGTAAATGTTGAAAGCTAGCTATTTAAATATTTTTAATGACTAAACAAAGATATCTCCCGCCCTTGCTTTTGTATTGTGTAAGGACCCCAATGCTTCATTTCTTTGTTTCCCCCAACATTCTCTGCATATTAGGTAAAGGTAACGGTTTCCCTTGCTCAAAAGCCAGTCGTATCGGACTCTAGGGTTCAGTGCTCATCTGTTTCAAAGCCGAAGAGCCAGTGTTGTCTGCTTCTGCAGATGTTTCCATGGTCATGTGGCAGGCATGATTAGACACCAGAGCACACGGAACACTGTTACCTTCCCACCTAAGTGGTCCCTATTTATCTACTTGCAATTTCTTGCTTTCAAACTGCTAGGTTGGCAGGAGCTGGGACAGGCGACTGGAGCTCATTCCATCCTGCAGTACTCGGGAATTGAACTGCTGACCTTTCGCCTCCCAGTCAGCCCATTTGTATAATGGAATTTACTAAGGAGGTGACTCCCCCTGCTTTCAATGGACCTACTCTAGTTGCAACTAACTACATGAGGGAATAAGATTGTGTCCCATCTTAGAACACTTGTGCTTCTTGCCTGTAAAACATGCACCATTTGTTGAGAACCACTGCACTAAGCCGCATCCATGGCACATTTTAAAAAAAGGTAATCTTCTAAGGGGTGAAAGACAGACAATTGTCATAACATGAGATTTTAGTATGCTTTTTTTGTGATTATTGGAAGATAAACACGGGATTACCGGTAGTTTGTAACCCTGTTCCACCAGGGATCTCAGAGGAAATACGAGTAAAGGAAGAATCAGGTTAATAGGAAGGAAGATGCATTTTCCTTAGTTTAATCCTGCGTCTTACAGGAGTTATACAAGGCCAGCACAACCCACTTCACTTTTCAAGTCATCTGACTTTTCCCTGCTGATCCTGCTCGGCAGGCAAAGTGCAATCCCTCTTCCAACCACTCTCAGAGGAGAGCGCTGTGGAGCAACACACAAGCAAGCCTGTCACAGAGTACAGTACACTAATACCTCATACAAAGTCCGCTTCATACAACATCAAATTCATACATCGCCTAATTCTTTGAAAAAAGTTGCCTCATACAAAGTCGCAGCGACGTTGTATGAGGCATTGGGGTTTCCCCAGGTTGCATTGTGCCTGGGCAGTATAAAAGGCAGGACACATGCGTGCATTGCTCTTGTGGGTTTTGCATGAGGCGAAGAGTGTTTAGGAGTGGTTTTGAGCACGACTTTGGATTTTTTTGAATTTTTTCGTCAGAATTTTTAGAAGCATTCCTGGGATTTTTGTAGCATTCTTCAGGTTCTTGGACAATCAGGGTTGTTTGACATGTTTTTGTAATGTTTTTAGCCTTTAGAGAATGATTTCTTAAAGTTCTGTCAGTTTCCTGTGTGTTTCCTTGGCTTTGCCCTGAAGTCTGTGCTGTTACAGAACAATGTATCTCTATGGAAACGACGTTGTACGAGGCATCGCGGCAAGGATTTGGACGTTGTATGAGGCATCGCAGCTAGGATTTTGCATGCCTCATACAAAGTCCAAATCCGTATAAAGTCCAAATTTGTGGAACCAAGTTTGGACGTTGTATGAGGTATCACTCTGTACTGTACTGTATTGTACTGTACTTTCATCAGTGAATGGTACTGACTAAAGTGCCCAGTGCTTTTCCTGCTCTACGTAGCAAAGATTGATCTAGCTTTCCCTTTTTGAAACTCTCTGCTAATTCAAGCCTTCCCATCAGCAAGTTGAGAATGCAATCTGAGTGGCCTTTGTTTTGGCATATGCTGATGTTTTCTGATTACGTTCACCAGTGCAGATCAATCCATAATGCTGCTGTTCAACCCATGCAGTGGCTCAAGTGGCTAAGACACTGATTGGGAGGCGGAAGGTCAGCAGTTCGATTCCCGAGGACTGCAGGACGGAATGAGCTCCTGTCTATGTCCCAGCTCCTGCCAACCTAGCAGTTCAAAAGCAAGAAATTGCAAGTAGATAAATAGGGACTTCAGTGGGAAGGAAACAGCGCTCTGTGCGCTCCGGTGTCTAGTCATGCCTGCCACATGACCACGGAAATGTCTGCAGAAGCAGACAGCCCTGGCTGAACCCTATAGTCGGATATGACTGGCTTTCGAGCAAGGGAAACCTTTACCTTTACCTCATCAATGCAGATCAATCCATAATGCTGCTGTTCAACCCACTTCCAGCAGTATTGCAGTGACAGTAAGTAAGAGGCTGCAAGTGGAAGGTAAAGGTAAAGGTTTCCCTTGCTTGAAAGCCAGTTGTATCCAACTCTAGGGTTCAGTGCTCATCTCTGTTTCAAAGCTGAAGCGCCAGCGTTGTCTGCTTCTGCAGATGTTTCCATGGTCATGTGGCAGGCATGACTAGACACCAGAGTGCATGGAATGCTGTTACCTTCCCACCAAAGTGGTCCCTATTTATTTACTTGCAATGTCTTTCTTTTGAACTGCTAGGTTGGCAGGAGCTGGGACAAAGACAGGAGCTCATTCCGTCCTGCAGTACTCGGGAATCGAACTGCTGAGCTTCCGCCTCCCAGTCAACGTCTTAGCTACTTGAGCCACTGCAAGTGGAAGCAACCATAAAATCAACTAGCCATTTCTGAAACTTTCTCAAAATCACAGAGTTGGAAACAGTCCCCAGGGTCATTATACCAAGCCCAGTATCAAAGCTAAAGCATCCCTGACACACGGACATCCAACCTGTAAGAACTCCAGTGGTGCAGTGGTTAAACTGCTGCCCTGCAACCTTGTGCCCTGTTGTGACCAGGGCACAAGGTTGACTCAGCCTTCCATCCTTCTGAGGTCAGTAAAATGAGTACTCAGCAAGTTGGGGGCAAAATGCTAATTGACTTGTGAACCACCCAAAGATAGCATTAAGCGCTATGGGGTGGTATAGAAGTGTGATTGCTTTGCTTTTTGTTTTTAAATAAAGGAAAGTCCACCACCTTTCAATAGGAGTCTTTTCTATTGTAAAACAACTTCAATTTTAAGGAAAGTCTTCTTAACGTTTAGTTGCAATCTCCTTTCTCGTAACTGGAATCCATTACTTAGGCTCCTACCCTCAAGAGCTGAGGAAATAAGCTTGCTCCAACTTCTATGTGACATGCTTTCAAATATACAGTATCTGACTCAGGTGCTTCTGTGGTTTTATCATGTGGTAATTACCCAAAGCAACAAGGAGATTGTAAAAACAACCAAGATTGTTTTGGCACTTAAAGACTAATGACTTCTATTTGTTTTTCTGGACCACAGCCCGCTTCATCCAGTTCATGAATACAATACTGTATAGTTCTCATGGCATGAAGCTGATACATGACCATACTGGCCCACAGTGCTACTATAGACTTGCTATAAAGCTTCTCTGTCAGTTTTAAAACCTGCTTACCCTTGTTCACCCCACAGTAATAATAATTTTAAAAAAGAATTCTGTCTTTAGGGAATCTACTAAAACACTTCTTCTCAGGATCTACTTATTGTTCTAATTTGTATCAAATCATAATGAGTGGCTTTTTTAAAAAAAGCACATTATGTTTGCTATCAAAACATGCATTAAATTTCTGCTGATTCTGGTATTCTAAAAATTCCAGAGTTGACTCATATAGCACATGAAAAATCAGTTTCAGACAAATGTACATATGTTGTGGTTAGCAGAAAACCTGGAGGCTACAACAGAATAGGCTAAGACTATGCTAACATATAGTACAGACTTTTTCCTGTATTTTTTTTAATAGTGAGTAATGTGTGGTGTGTATCTCTAGCACCATAAGCAAAGATGAATTCTGACTTGTGAGCATATTGCAATGCATGCTTGCAAAACCTTCTTTAGGCTTGATGCTAGGGAATTACTTAGGTATTATCTTTATATCCTTCTTCAAATGGTTGTGGGTTCCTTTATTTAGACATCTGGTTCTATACCTATGATGTATTTTTATCAAAAGGGTTTTAAAGGGTTTTTTAATTGTTTTATATTGGTTTAACTTGTGTACAAATAGTCACAGGCTCTAATACAAAATCTGCCCTAATAATATCAAACTTCTTGGAAAACATCAGCATAACCATAATTCAATTCTATGTTCCAACTACGGATGCTGAAGGAAAAAACCTGAAAGCTTTTATAGTTCATTCTAACTTTGATTTGTCCTAATGCTTAACCTATACAATACTAGTGATGGTGAACCTTTTAGAGACCGAGTGCCCAAACTCACCTACTCCACTGAGTCAACATGCTGCCATCCATGCCGCACCCTCATGCCGCACGTAAGCTGCCCACCTTACCCCAGATGGGGAGGAAGCACTCTGTTGTGTTCTCAAACACTGTACCCTTATACAATGTACCTATTCATGTGTAACCAATGTATCCTTCTACTTGTAACATGATAACCATCAGCTGCATCACTGTAACCCTAATAGGACGCGAGCTAGTGACCACCAGATGGCAATAGCGAGCGTCCAAGCTCATTGGTCCAGACTCACCTTAAAAACAACAGCGCGGGAAGATTCCCGCCATCATCTTCACCTGGACAAGAAGGGCGTGACCTGCAATGACGTCACGCAGACAGTAGCCAATAGACTGTCAAGGAGCCACATTCAAATGTATAGCCACTGTATATATTGAGCTGTTCGTCCGCCATTACCTCATGTTCCCTCTGACCAGCATGTAATAAAGTTGTGTTAAGCCCGCTCTTCGGCTGTCCTGGTGTCTTTGGTCCCATACACAAAATTGGCGACGAAGGTGGGATTATGGCTGCCCACGGGACCAAGACATACGCCGGTTTCGACATCAAGAAACCACAAGATTGGGAACTTTTCGAAATGGACTTCCAAGGCGCGCTGGTGGAGTTCGAGGTTACGGACGAGGCGAAGAAAAGAGCCATCCTCACCAGAATGCTCGGGCACGACGCCAAGAGGGTATTGATTGACCTCATCGCACCAAAAAAAGCGGCTGAATTCAAGGCCAAAGAGCTCCTGAAGGTGTTGTGAGACCATTTCCGGCCCTCGGTGGCGATGTTTCCCGCTCGGAGCGCGTTTTGGAGGCGAGTCCAAGTGCCTGGAGAGTCGGTCGCCGCTTTCGTAGCGGCCCTGTGTCTGGCTGCCGGCCCATGCAAATGGGAGAACTTGGAAGTCACCCTCCGGGACTGCGTGCTATGCGGCCTGAAGGACGCCGAGATTCAGCGCACGCTGATGAATCAGGAGCCGCCCCCCACATTGCAGGAGGTTCTGAAAGCGGCACAGGCCGCGGAAGCCACGAAGGCCGGGGTGCAAGAGCTCCAGGACTGGCGACCGAAGGCCGACAAAACAGAGAGTTCGGTGCACGCAGCCCGGCGAATTTCGAAATTGTCCGCCGAAAGCAGCAACGACGAGGACGTCCGGAGGGTCCGGAAGGAGGGCTGGCGTTGCGACGGCTGCGGGGCGGCCCACGACCGTGCCAGGTGTCCGTTCAGAAAAGCCGAGTGCCACAACTGCGGGCGACGCGGGCACATCGCCAAAGTCTGCAGACAACGACGCAAGGACCGGAGGAGCTCGCCCGACCGCTCAGCGAGGCCAGATCGCTCGTCGAGACCAAAGGATGGCGCTCGGCCTACGAGGAAGCAGGACGGCGTGGGCCGCATCTCCGACGACAGCGACGACGACGCTGGGACACCCCCGTTACTTTGTTGAGGTACTGGTGCAAGGGGCCCCTGTTAGGATGGAGATTGACTCTGGCTCCTCATATTCCCTCATTTCCCAGAGGGAGTTTTTGAGAATTGCCCCCTGCGTACGGCCCAAGCTCAAAGCGTTGAGGTCCACGCTGCGGGACGTGCAAGGAAACAGTATCCCGGTGTTGGGGGTGGGGAAATTCCAGGTCCAGTATAAGCGGCACGCCGCGGAACTCCCCCTAGTCGTTCTCAAGGGGGGTAATTGCAGCCTCCTCGGGACTCAATGGTTTCAGCCTCTGGGTCTGTTCATTGGGGGGGTGCACGCCGTTGGGACTGACCCAATACAGAGGGTGTGCGACGCGCACCCTGAAGTCTTCAAAAAGGGACTTGGGAAATTCAATGGACCCCCAGTAACTTTCGACCTGGACCCGGAGGTCCGCCCAATAAGACTCAAACCGCGCAGAGTGCCTTTTGCACTAAAGGACAAAATAGAGGCGGAACTGGACAAATTAGTGGGCCAGGGGATTCTTGTTCCTGTTGATTCTGCGGAGTGGGAAACTCCAATTGTCACGGCATTGAAGGCCAATGGGGAGGTTCGCATTTGCGCCGATTATAAGTGCACCATTAATAAGGCAATCCGCCCTAATGCGTATCCGGTGCCGGTGGTCAGCCATTTGCTAGCCAGGTTACATGGGGGAAAGTGTTTCGCTAAGCTCGACCTGGCACAGGCCTATCAGCAACTCATGGTAACCCCTGCCGCAGCTGCTGCACAGACCATAGTCACGCATAAGGGGGCGTTCCAGGTGACGCGCCTCCAATTCGGCGTGAACTCGGCGCCTGGAATTTTCCAGTCGCTCGTGGAACGCCTCCTCAAAGGGCTGGACGGTGTTTTGCCATATTTTGATGATGTTTTGATAACGGGGGGAGTGAGGTTGAGTTGGCTGAAAGGCTAAACAAGGTCCTGGAGGCATTCGAACAGGCGGGATTGAGGTTGCGAAAAGACAAATGCGTCTTCTTCGCGAAGGAGGTTGAGTTCTTAGGGTTCTGAGTAACACCCGAGGGGATCAAACCGTCCAAATCCAAGGTGGCCGCCATCAAGAAAGCCCCTCGCCCCACCTCCAAGCCCGAGTTGCAGTCGTTCCTAGGGCTCTTAAATTTCTACCACTCCTTCCTTCCTCGGAAGGCTGCGGTGGCTGAGCCGCTTCACAAGTTGCTCAAGAAAGATGCGGCATGGAAGTGGGGCGATGACCAGGAGAGGGCATTCACGGAACTGAAACAACTCCTGGCGTCTGACGCCATTCTGACCCATTTCGACCCCAAACGGCCGGTGGTACTGATCTGTGATGCATCACCGGTGGGGGTGGGGGCAGTGTTATGTGTTGGAAAACGGGAGGGAGGCCCCAATAGCGTTTTACTCCAGGTCCCTGTCCCAAGCGGAGAGGAATTACGCCCAGACAGACAGGGAAGTGCTGGCGATAATTGCAGGGACCAAAAAATTTCACGATTTTCTATATGGCCGCCCCTTCACCATCGTGACCGACCACAAGCCCCTACTAGGCATTTTCACCGCAGATAAGCCCACGCCACAGATACTGTCCCCGAGGATGCTCAGGTGGGCCATTTTTCTCAACGCCTACCAGCACGCGTTGGTGTACCGGCCCGGGAGAGAGATCAGTCATGCGGACGCCCTGTCGAGGTCCCCCCTCCCCCAGACACACAGCCACGTGGGCGAGGAGGAGCCGGACCGCCAGGTGCTCAATATTGAAGTCTTAGATTCGCCCCCCATAGTACCCGCCGATATCGCTAAAGCGACAAGCAGAGATAGGACGTTGGCGGCGGTTAGCTCCTGGGTACAGAAAGGGTGGCCAGCATCTGCCCCAGCGGAAGAATTCGCCCCATTTTTCAGGAAAAAGTTGGAGCTGTCCCTAGAGAGGAGGTGTCTCTTGTGGGGGCAGCAGGTGGTGATCCCCACATCCCTCCGGCCGCGGGTGCTTAAACTGCTGCACGTCAGCCACCCCGGAATTGTGCGCTCCAAAGCGCTGGCCCGGAGCTACTTTTGGTGGCCCCAGTTAGACGCCGACATCGAGCACATGGTCGGCACTTGTGAGAGTTGCCAATGCTCCAGACCAGAGGAGGCCCGTCTTCCCCACAGGGAGTGGGACGCGGCTAAGGGGCCGTGGTCCCGGATACACATAGATTTCGCGGGCCCGTTCCGAGGAACTCTGTTTCTCCTTGTTGTGGACGCTTTCTCTAAGTGGTTGGAGGTCATCCCAGTCACGAGCACCTCCTCGGCCGCGACAATAAAGCATTTGCGGAGAATTTTTCCGACGTTCGGCATACCCGACACTCTAATTAGCGATAACGCTAGTTGCTTCACGTCCGCTGAGTTCAGGGCATTCACAGAGATTAACGCCATCTGGCACATCCCCTCCGCCCCTTTCCATCCGGCCACCAATGGCCAAGTGGAGCGCCTCGTACGCACCACGAAGGACGCGCTGCGGCGCATGGGCCCCGGGGACCTCAACCTGCAAGTGTGTCAGTTTCTGCTAGGGTACAGGGTGACCCTGTTGGCGTCAGGATACTCCCCCGCGGAACTTTTAATGCGCAGGAAACTGGCCACCATTCTCACCAGGCTGGACCCCACGAGAGTAGAAGATAAGGGGAGGAACATCGGGCTAGAGGCCACAAAGAGTTTCAGCGTAGGCACCCCCGTGCATTGCAGGAACTACGCCAGCGCAGGGCCAGCTTGGGTGCCAGGGGTTGTCGTGGAGCAGACCGGTCCCGTATCATACCGCGTGGAGACCAGATGGGTCTACTGTGGCGGCGACATGCGGACCAGCTCCGGAGCCGGGTCCCAGAGAGGCAGGGCTCAGAAAGCACAGACAGGGATTCAGCGTTAGGGTTCTCCCCCACCCATTTAGCCCAAGGGGGAGGAGAGGGGGGTCATGCGTCCCCACCGAGGGGGGAGGAAAAGGAATTTGTCCTCATAGATACCCCGCGGGATCACCCAGCAGAGTTTGATTTTGAGTTTCAGAGCCGGGGTTTTTTTTCCGAAGTGGTCCCCCACCCATCCAAGCGGTTTTACGTTAGCCCCTAGTGCCCCCGGTCTGCCCACAATGGAGTTTGTCCGTTCCCCTAAAGCTGCAAAACCGCAGCAAGCCTCTAACAAGTCTCCCTCTCCCATTACAGGACAAGGGACCGGGGAACACGGAAGCGGTAGCGCCCCCAGGGCGGGCCAGCCCACATCGCGGCCCAAACGCAATTGCAATAAGCCATCTTGGCTGAGAGACTTCGTCTCATCCTAGGGGGGAGGGATGTTGTGTTCTCAAACACTGTACCCTTATACAATGTACCTATTCATGTGTAACCAATGTATCCTTCTACTTGTAACATGATAACCATCAGCTGCATCACTGTAACCCTAATAGGACGCGAGCTAGTGACCACCAGATGGCAATAGCGAGCGTCCAAGCTCATTGGTCCAGACTCACCTTAAAAACAACAGCGCGGGAAGATTCCCGCCATCACCTTCACCTGGACAAGAAGGGCGTGACCTGCAATGACGTCACGCGGACAGTAGCCAATAGACTGTCAAGGAGCCACATTCAAATGTATAGCCACTGTATATATTGAGCTGTTCATCCGCCATTACCTCATGTTCCCTCTGACCAGCATGTAATAAAGTTGTGTTAAGCCCGCTCTTCGGCTGTCCTGGTGTCTTTGGTCCCATACACAAAACACTCCCATTGGGCTGTTCAGCAGAGGGCGGGGGGAACTCTGTTCTGGGGGAGGGAAGAAGTGCTCCCATTGGTCTGCTTGGCAGAAGTGTGGGGCAAACTCTATGCTGGGAGAGGGAGGAAAAACTCCCATTGAGTTGTTGGGCAGAGGGGTTCGGCAAACTCTGAACTGGGGAGGGAGGAAGCACTCACATTGGGCTGCTGGGCAGAGGGGTGGGGCAAACTCTGTGCTGGGCAACGGTGTACATGCCCACAGAGAGGGCTCTGAGTGCCCCCTCTGGCAAGCATGTCATAGGTTCACCACCACTGACCTATGCTCTGCACAAGAAGCTACTGCTGGAACAGAATATAGAGGAACAGAATGGTGTTACATAGACAAAGATGTGTTCTCCCTATCTGGTCAATCTATATGAAGAACGAATTATATGTAAAACTGGATTAGATTCAAATGAAGAAAGAGTGAAAACACTTGGAAATTTAAAAATCTTGCATGCTTTCTAACAATGGATATGCCTTCCTAAGCTTAGATGTCTGTCTCTTGTTGCTAACAATACTTTTCCCCACCTCTGGCATTTGAGGCAAGCCCTGGGCTTTTTCTGCCTGTTTTTGTTTCCATTGTTCTTTGTTAGTTTAGTGTCTTGCACGGAAGACAAAGAGGGAGCCGCAGTGAGGACTAACACAGGTTTATTGGTTGATGATCAGGATGAACATGTGGTAATGGCGGAGGTACATCTCATTATATACAGTAGCACAATACATTTGAATCTTGCTGCACGGTAGCTCATTGGCTGCTACCGGCGTGACCTCGCCCAGGTCACGCCTCTCTTCTGTAGTTCTTCTTCTGTAGTTCTTGATCATGCGGGGAAGTTCCCGCGGCTGTTCGTGATTTGGGGAATGTGAACCATGTGAGACTGAACGCTCGCAGCTGCCCTCTATGGGCGGCTTGCTCGCGTTCCTTAACAGCTGAGATACATTGTGATTGTGGACTGGTTACATTCATATATTTAAAGTAACATTGTACATGCATACATAACATCCCTTCCCCCTAGGATGGGACGAAGTCCCTCAACCATTGTGGCTTGCCGCACGTGCGCCTGGGGCGTGCGGCCGCCTGACCTAATACAGGGGAGCCTGTGGCCCCTGGTTCCGCGGAGTCTCGTCCTGCAACGGAAAATGGAGACTCGTTAGTGGTTCTGTGGGGAGTCTGCGACACCCTTGCATTGGGGGACGGGAATGGAATAAACAGCTGGGAAGTGAACCCCTGTCTACTGCCTGAGGAGCCCGGGGACCCTCCCAGCACGAACCTCGGGACCGACGAGGATGCCCTCGCGGTCCCGCCACCTCCTGCTGCCTGCTCGGGAGTTCGGGAAATTGAGGCGGGCGAGCTCCCGCCGGTTGCCTGTCTTTGGGGTGCTTGTCTTTTAGGGGCCGGAGCTATGGTGTACTCTAGTACGCAAGGACTGGGGGGGCTGGAGGTACCAGGGGCTGAACTGAAACCCCTCTTCTCGCTAGGACGGGTGGGGGACCACTCCGCTAACTCCCCTTGGTACGGAAAATCATAATTAAATTCGGCCCCTTCTTCTGAGGTATCCTCCGCTGTGGGTGAAAACCGAGGGTATGCATTTGTAATCCCGAGAGCCGCTGCGTCTCCCCCTTGGGTAATGCGGGTGGGGGAGGACCCTAACGCTGATTCCGACCCTAACGCTGATTCCCCCTCACCGGTGACTCGCCTTCTGAGTTGGTCGGCGTGCCTTCTCCAGAGTAGACCTGAACCGGTCTCGACCCTGTAGGATACCGGCCCCGTTTGCTCAACAATTGTCCCCGGTACCCACGCTGGCCCCGAGGCCGCGTAGTTCCTGCAGTGAACCGGGTCCCCTACCGAAAAACTTTTAGAGCTCTCTCCCCCTATGCTTATATTTCTCCCTTCATCCTCCACCCTGGACGGATCCATCCGGTCAAAAAGTGTTACCGGACGCCTCCTCATGAGGAGTTCGGCTGGGGAAAAACCTGAAGCTAAGGGGGTTGTCCTGTAGCAGATGAGGAACTGGCACAGATGCAGGTTCAACTCACCGGGACCCATGCGCCGCAGTGCGTCTTTCGTAGTGCGCACTTGGCGCTCTACCTGACCATTTGTGGCGGGGTGAAAGGGGGCAGCGGTGATGTGCCTGATTGCGTTCCTCTCTATGAACGTTTTGAACTCTGCAGACGTGAAGGTACTCGCGTTGTCGCTCACGAGGACGTCTGGCAGGCCGAAGCAGGCAAAAAGCTTGCGCAACTGCCTAATGGTCGCCGCGGAGGAGGTGCTGCTCATAGGGATTACCTCCAACCACTTGGAGTAGGAGTCGACTACCAGTAGGAACGTGGCCCCGCGGAAAGGCCCCGCGAAGTCGACATGAATCCTGGACCATGGCCCGCGGGCCGTGTCCCATTCCCTGTGGGGTAGCCGGGACTCCTCGGGCCGAGAGCTCTGGCAGCTCTCGCACGTGCCCACTAAACGTTCTATATCCGCGTCTATTTGGGGCCACCAAAAGAAACTCCTGGCTAGAGCCTTGGAGCGCACAATCCCTGGGTGACTGGTGTGCAGTAGCTTCAGTACCCTCGCTCTTAACTTCTCTGGAATGACTACCCGCTGTCCCCAGAGTAAGCAGCCCCTTTCCAGGGAGAGCTCCACTCTGCGCCTGCAAAACGGCTTGAATTGCTCATCTGGGGGAGTAGTGGGCCACCCTTTTCTAACCCAGGAGCTGACTTGGGCCAGGATCTTGTCGGCCGCCGTGGCCTTGGCGAGGTCGGCCGGAACAATGGGGGGTGAGTCGAGGGACTCGATCAGCAGGACTTGGTGGTCCTGCTCCACCTCGCATGCGGGGTCCCCTAGGCTAGGGAGAGGGGATCAGGACAGTGCGTCTGCATGGGAGATCTCCTTCCCTGGGCGGTAAATTAGCTCGTACTGGTAAGCGTTGAGGAAGATAGCCCAACGCAGCATCCTGGGGGATAGGATTTGGGGGGTCGGTTTGCCGGTAGTGAAGATCCCCAGAAGCGGCTTGTGATCCGTCACCACCGTAAACTCGCGGCCATACAAAAAGTCATGGAACTTTTTTGTTCCCGCGATTATGGCCAGGGCCTCCCTATCTGTTTGCGCGTAATTGCGCTCAGCTTTTGAAAGGGACCTTGAATAGTATGCCACCGGGGCCTCCCGCCCGCTCTCTAGCACGTGGCACAGGACCGCCCCCACCCCCACCGGGGACGCGTCACAGACTAGAACCACTGGCTTCCTCGGATCAAAGTGGGTCAGGACAGCATTCGATGAAAGGAGTGACTTTAGCTCTATGAATGCTTTCTCCTGCCTGTCCCCCCACCACCAAGCCGCGTCCTTCTTGAGAAGCGCATGCAGTGGCTCCGTGACCGATGCCTTCCTAGGCAGGAATGAGTGATAGAAATTGAGGAGCCCTAGGAAAGACTGCAACTCTGGCTTCGCGGTGGGGCGAGGGGCGTTCTTTACAGCTGCGACCTTGGACTCCGAGGGCCGAATTCCCTCTGGGGTTACCTTAAACCCGAGGAACTCGACCTCTCTTGCGAAAAACACGCATTTGTCCTTTCGTAGGCGAAGCTCCGCTTTTTCGAAAACAGAGAGGACCCCATCTAACCTCCTAGCTAGCTCTACCTCGCTCCCCGCTGTTATCAGGACATCGTCGAAGTAGGGGAGAACACCTGGGAGTCCCTTTAATAGGCGTTCCACGAGGGCCTGGAAAATCCCGGGGGCCGAATTCACGCCAAACTGAAGGCGCGTCACCTTAAAGGCCCCCTTGTGCGTTACGATCGTCTGTGCGGCGGCAGCAGCCAGGGTTACCGAGAGCTGCTGATATGCCTGCGCTAAATCTAGCTTGGCGAAACACCTCCCCCCATGTAATGTGGCCAGTAAATGGCTGACCACGGGCACCGGATATGCATTTGGCCGAATGGCCTTATTAATCGTACATTTATAGTCCGCACAAATCCTGACCTCCCCATTTGATTTAAGGGCCGTAACAATCGGCGTTTCCCATTCCGCCGAATCAACTGGAACCAAAATCCCCTGCCCCACCAGCTTGTCCAGTTCCGCCTCGATCTTGTCCTTTAGGGCGAAGGGCACTCTCCTTGGCTTGAGGCGGATGGGCCGGATTTCTGGGTCCAGTTCAAAGGAAACTGGGGGGCCCCTGTACGTTCCGAGCCCCTTTTTGAAAACGTCCGGGTGCGCATTGCACACATCCCGCATTGGGTCAGTCTCGATGGCGTTAATGCCGGACAGTTCGATTCCCAGGGGAGCAAACCACTGTGTTCCCAAAAGGCAGCATCTCCCCCCCTTGAGGACGACTAGGGGCAGTCTCTTGGAATAGTTCTTGAATTTTACCTTGAACTTTCCCACCCCCAACACTGGGATCCCATTTCCCTGCACGTCCCGCAAGTGTGACTTCATGGCCCGCAATTTGGGCGGCGCCTCTGGGGGAATGCGCATATACTCTCTCTGGGATAGGATGGAGTAGGATGACCCCGAGTCTATCTCCATTCTCACTGGGAGCCCCTGTAACTGTACCTCAACGAAGAAACGCCGGTGCTCCAGGCCCATGCGGTTGACGCCTTCCTCGTCGTAGCCGGTTGGGACCTTCCTGGTGCCGGTCGCCTTCCGTTGGTGTCCCTGGGGATGGCTTGGACCGCCCTTGTCCTTGGTTCGCCCGCGTCTGCATACCCTGGCGATGTGCCCCTTTCGGCCGCAGTTGTGGCACTCGGCCTTACGGAACGGGCACCTCGTGCGGTCGTGGGACGCCCCACAACCGTCGCAGCGGCGGTCTTGCCTTTCGCGGGTCTCGCGCTTCTCCCCGCGTTTCCTTATCCGCTGGACGTCGTCGTCCTCGCTGGAGCAGGGGTCTGCCGGCGTGGACGACTCCTCGGACGTCGCTGGTGAGCCGGCGGGCGGCTTGGGGGCCCGCCAGGCCATCTTCGCTGGTGTCCGCCGGGCCGCCTGCACTGGTGACTTGGCCCTCTCGGACGCGGTCCCTCGGGACTTGAACAGTCTGACCCCGTTCCTGGCCTCCTCGGCTGCTTGGGCCTCCCGCAGTACCTCGTTGAACGTGAGGCGGTAGTCGCGGGTCATCAGCCGCCTCTGAAGCTCCTCGTCCTTCAAACCGCACAGCATGCGGTCTCGGAGGGCCTGGTCCAGGTCATCCCACTGGCAGTGCACCGCTGCAAGCCTGAGGGCCGCCGCATAGGCAGACACGGATTCGCCTGGGCGCTGGTCTCGCCTATGGAACGCGACCCGGACTGGGAAGATTGAAACGGGCGGCTGGAAATGCTCACGAAGCCTCTCCAAAATGCGGTCGATGGGCACGTCGTCCACCTTTCGGGGGGCCACCAGGGTCATCAAGATCCGCATCACGGCCGGCCCCACCTGGGCCAGGAAGTGTGAGCGCATTTTCGCGGCGGCGGCGGCGACGGCGGCTTCCATCGTGTGCCGAAACTGGCACTCATAGAGCTCCCATTGTTCGGGCTCGCTGACATCGAACTGGTACGGCTTGACTTTGGGATTCGCCATCGATCCCACCTTCGTTGCCAATTTAGTGTCTTGCACGGAAGACAAAGAGGGAGTCGCAGTGAGGACTAACACAGGTTTATTGGTTGATGATCAGGATGAACATGTGGTAATGGCGGAGGTACATCTCATTATATACAGTAGCACAATACATTTGAATCTTGCTGCACGGTAGCTCATTGGCTGCTACCGGCGTGACCTCGCCCAGGTCACGCCTCTCTTCTGTAGTTCTTCTTCTGTAGTTCTTGATCATGCGGGGAAGTTCCCGCGGCTGTTCGTGATTTGGGGAATGTGAACCATGTGAGACTGAACGCTCGCAGCTGCCCTCTATGGGCGGCTTGCTCGCGTTCCTTAACAGCTGAGATACATTGTGATTGTGGACTGGTTACATTCATATATTTAAAGTAACATTGTACATGCATACATAACAGTTAGTTTCTGCTAAGTTCCTGACAAGGATGCATGTGGTTAGTTGGGATCTCCACCAGCCAGAGAGCTCAGAAATCACACCCTTTAAAAATGATTATTTCTGTCTTTATAACTGCTTATCTGCCAACCTAGCAGTTCGAAAGCAAGAAATTGCAAGTACTGTAGATAAATAGGGACCAGGACAGCAGTGGCTCAAGTGGTTAAGACGCTGAACTCACTGACTGGGAGATCGGAGTTTGATTACTGGGTACTGTTGACGGAATGAGCTCCCATCTCTGTCACAGCTACTGCCATCCTAGCAGTTCAAAAGCAAGAAATTGCAAGTAGATAAGTAGGTACCACTTTGGCGGGAAGATAAACAGCATTCCGTGCACTCGAGTGTCTAGTCATACCTGTCACATGTCCTTGGAAACATCTGCAGACGCAGACAGCGCTGGCTCTTTGGCTATTCACATAGATGAACACTGAACCCTAGTGTTGGATGTGACTGGCTTTTGAGCAAGGGTGACATTTACCTAAATAGGGACCAATTGGGTGGGAAAAGATCTTGGGGACATGAAAGGAGCCACATTCAGGTGTTTCCTGAGCGGAGTTCCTCCAGCAAAAATCCTTTCAACCCAGATAGCAACTTGTGCCACTGCTCTCATATTCTCCCCACACCCCAACAATTGTGTTTTTGTGCTTTGTGCTCTAACTAAGAAATAATAACCAGACTCCCCCGCAAAAATACATTCAACAAAAACTGCAGGAAGCACCATTAATTTAAGATATGCAAATGACCACCAAGTTACTGGTGAATAGCAATGATGATGTGAAAGGACTAAAGTGCAAGTGCACAAGCAGAATAATAGTAAAACATTAAGAATAATTACAAGTCATCAAATCAATTGATTTACAGTACTGTGCAAAAGTCTTAGACCACCCCCAGCTGATTTGGGGAAAATTCGATGAGTTATTTTGCAGGACATAACTCAGCCCCAAGCCACCTAGACACACCAAAATTAGAGAAAGCCTTGAACTTTGGATTTAGGGCAGGAGTTCCCAACCTTTTAAACCCAGGGGCCGGGTCACGCTCCCTCAGACAGCTTCGGGGGCTGGACGGCCATTTTGCCCTTCCTACACCACATGGCACTTCCTGGTGTGGTAGAGTCGGTGGGGGAGGCACATGAAATGGTGCTGCGGGCTGCATCCGGCCCGTGGGCCACAGGTTGAGAATCCCTGGGTTAGGGTGTCTGAATTATGGTCCCCCAATCAGTCTGAATTTTCTCCAGACCAGTTGGTAGTGGCCTAAGACTTTTGCACAGTACTGTATGAATACCCTTTTCTATGGTTTTCTAGGTATAGAATGCAGTACATAGATGAGGTTTAGCATTCCCTTCTTCTGTAGGCACTGTGGGACTGCGTGGCTTACCTAAACCCAAACACAGTGGCTATTCTTCAAAGAGGCACAGTGAGAAACTGAGCTCTAATCTCCGACTCCACAGCCAGATGCCTAATAAAATTCAACTTACATAATGATTTTGTACTAAAACCATGGCCCGATTTACACAATTTACTATGGGTTTGCTTTGAGTTACATTAAGATTCTTTTTCCTATGGGTTTGCTTTTAGTTAAGTAAAAAATTCATTTCCCTATGGGTTTGCTTTGATTTACATAAAAAAATGATTTAAGAAAAAGCCTTCAGAACTGACTCCCCACCCCCCTGTAAGTAGGGGTTTTACTGTAGTTCCTTTCAAAACATGTAGTCTGTCCTATGTCTCCTAACTAAGCAAGCCTGCAGTCCTCCGATGGGTCTGGAGGATTCAGTCCTGTTACCAACTTGAATAAGATCTGATTACTAGTCCAGAGAATGAGAAGTGGTAACATCTTATCTACTGGCATTTAAACTGTCTCAAGTCAACAGGGACAGGGACAGGGACAGGGACAGGGACAGAGAGAGAGAGAGAGAGAGAGAGAGAGAGAGAGAGAGAGAGAATGAATATCTATCTCTATCTCTCTATCTAGATTGCTGCTATATTTTAGGCTTCAAAAATTTTTACTAGCACACTGTGGGCGTGGTATGGTGGCCGTGGCCAGAGGGAAAGCCCTGCGTTGCACCCAAATTAGGACTTCATTTCAAAACTTGGATGGGCAAGGCCAGCCAGAATTTCTGCTACCAGTTCTGGCGAACTGGTGCGAACCTGCTGATGCCCACCACTGTATGTATGTATGTATGTATGTATGTATGTATGTATGTATGTATGTATGTATGTATGTATGTACACTTTAAGAAAGGGAAAAAACTGTATTCTTCTTTCGTATCCAGAACGAACTTTTTTTTTGGGGGGGGGGGATGCCAAAATGAAGCCACTTTCTTGGCATCAATGAAATCTTCACCGGCGAACTTTTCTGGTAGCGACAGGCAGGCAGACCAGCAAAAAAAGGAGCCGGCTTCTGTATCTCTCCGCATCCAGACTCGACTCTGCTGGGCAGGGACAGGGAGATAAAAAAAACACAACAAACCCGGGGGCCGTCCTTGCTTCCCTCCGCCCTTCTTCTTCTTCGCCACCGCCCTCTTCCTCCTCCTCCTCCGGCGTCCAGCGAGTGGCTCGGGGGAAAGGGAACGAGGGGGCGGGACGGGGCAGGGCTGTTACTTTCCCGGCAGCGGAGGACGTGGTCGGGCGAGCACAGGGGGACGGGGACTCGGGGGACAGCAGCAGAGGGCGAGAGGAGCAGCGGGCGTGACAGCAGCTCAGCAGTTCAGCAGCAGCGGCCGCTTCGCTCCTCGCCCCTCCCTCCCTCCTTCTTTCCCCAGCGCCGTATTCTCTGCTGACGTCACAATGGAGGTCGAGATGCCGCAGGTGAGCCCCTGCCGTTGCCAGGGGGACAGACTGAGGGTCCCTCGCGCTGCCCCCACTTGTCCAATAAGGACGTGGGAGGGGCTGGTTCGAACGCAGGGGGGGGGGGGGGAGAGACTCCTTCGTTCGCCAGACTTCTCTTTCCTGACTTCTTCTTCGGGAGGCTTCGCCTCACTGCGGATGCGCGGGGGAAGGGAGAGGTAGGAGGCGATTGGCGGATATCTTGCCTTAGCTCCGCCCCGCCCGTGGGTGACGTAAGAGGCGTGCCCGAACGCGCTGACTCACGGCCGCCGGATGGCTGCCCTAGCTTGGGGGAGGAAAGGGGGAGGGGAAGAAAAAGAAAAACAATGGCTCCAGTGAGTCCAGTGGGAGGAGGGACTGCGGTGGCTCAAGTGGTTAAGACGCTGAACTTGATCCATGACTGTGAAAGGTCGGCAGGTCTGCAGCTCGAGACCCGAGTAGTACTGCACGACGGAGTGAGAGCTGCCGTCTCTGTCCCTGCTCCTGCCGACCTAGCAGTTCGAAAGCCAGTAAATACTGTGAAATAAATAGGTACCACTTCCTTGGGAAGGTACAACAGCGTGCCGTGCACTCCGGTGTTTAGTCATGCCTGCCACATGTCCACAGAAACAGACGCAGACAGCGCTGGCTCTTTGGCTATACAGTAAAACCCCGACTTACAAATGCCTCGAGTTACATAACATTCGACTTACAAAATGGTTTTGTGCTAAAACCATGTCCCGATTTACATAAATTTATGTAACACGAGTTCCTATGGGTTTGCTTCGAGTTACATAAAAATTCATTTTTCCTACGGGTTTGCTTCGAGTTACATACAAAAACCGATTTAAGCAAAAGCCTATGGAACGGACTTTTTGCGTAATTTGGGGTTTCACTGTAAACAGATGAGTACTGAACCCTAGAGTCGGATAAGACTGGCTTTCAAGCAAGGGCAAACATAAGCCAGAATTCTCAACCTTTGAAAGCCAGGACCCAAGTCATGCTCCCTTTGGCAGCTTCAGGGCCCAGATGCCAATTTTGCGGTTCCTCTGCCAAATGGCGCTTCCTGGTATGGTGGAGGCAGTGCCCCCCCTCCATGAAATGGCGCCATGGGCCGCATGCAGGCCACAGGTTGAGAATCCCTGACCTAGAGGATTGTGATGGGGTCTTTAGTGTGGCAGGTGGACAAGGGTGTTGAATCAGTTTTTTCTTTTTCTGTTCATGATGGATTTGCGGAAGGTATACCTCTGAGCATATGCAGAGCTCTCTGTTTTTTCCCCTAATGGCTACAGTCTTCTTTGAAGATTTAGATGACAGGGATCCTCAATGCCTTCTTTAAAAAGTTTCGGGTTTTACTTGAATTTTTCTTCTGTTTTTAAAAACGGGAGTGAATTCTTTTTTGGTGGGGGGACAAAGGAAAGACGAGTGACTGTGGTGGCTTAGTAGTTAAGACGCTGAACTTGATGACTGAAAGGTCGGCAGGTCAGCAGTTCGAGACCTGAGTGCTGCATGACGGAGTGAGCTCCTGTCCTCTGCTCCAGCTCCTGCCAACCTAGCAGTTTGAAAGCAAGAAATTGCAAGTAGATAAATAGGGACCACTTTGGTGGGAAGGTAATAGCATTCTGTGCACTCCGATTCTAGTCTTGCCTGCCACATGTCCACAGAAATGACTGCAGACAGTGCTGGCTCTTTGGCTATAAATGGAGATGAGCACTGAACTCTAGAGTCAGATACGACTGGCTTTCGAGAAAGGGCCACCTTTACCTAAAAGGAGGATGGTGGGAAATGGGCTTGGAAGGGATGCCTTGAGTTGCATAATGAGCAGGTGCTCCAGGGGAAAGGAGGGGGAGAGAGAGAGAGAGAGAGAGAAAAGGGAAAACATCCACGTTGGGGGTTTTATGACCTTCATTTACAAAGTCGGTAAAGTGGGTTGTTGGCTATTTCTGTCAATGGAAAGGTAAAGGTCACCCTTGCTCAAAGGCCAGTCATATCCAACTCTAGGGTTCAGTGCTCATCTCTGTTTATAGCCAAAGAAAAGCCAGGGCTGTCTGCTTCTGCATACGTTTCCATGGACATGTGGCAGGCATGCCTAGACACCGAAGTGCGTGGAATGCTGTTTACCTTCCCACCAAAGTGGTCCCTATTTATCTATTTGCAATTTCTTGCTTTCGAACTGCTACGTAGGCATGAACTGGGACAGAGACGGGTGCTCATTCCGTAATGCAGTACTCGGGTTTTGAACTGCTGACCTTCCGCCTCCCAGTCAGCATCTTAGCCACTTGAGCCACTGCTGTCAACGGTAGGGTGGTTCAATTATAGAGCTACTTGTAGTGATTGAGTGCCATCGAGTCAATTCTGATTTATGGCAACTTTGTTCATGGTTTTCCGGGTAGAGAATAATCAGAAGTGGTTTGCCCTTCCCTTCTTCTGGGGGTGCCCCAGGACTGTGCAGTTAGTCAATGGCCCCACAGGCTGGCTCTTCTCATAGGTAGAGGTGAAGTGGGGACTCAAACTCCCATTCCTAAATCATTGGGCTATATACAGTCAGTTATACAATTCTTTTCATAGTGTTTAATAAGCCAGTATTTGGCTGCAAAAACCTTCAAGGTAAAACCTTCAAACCTTCAGTGTGGGGAGTATAATAGCTTCAGCTTCTCATGAGTGAATAGTTTGGGATGGTTTTGCAACTTTGTTATCCCACATTAGGATCAGATTCTTATGGGAGTGTGACATTTAGCCCTTTGTACACAAGTGTCCAGAGCCTACATTTCTGGTTAGACTTATCATGGACTGTTAGTCTATTGCAGCAAAACCAGGCATGTCTTGAAGGCTTTCGTGTTCAGGGAATGAAGAAGCAGATGAATGAAGTAGTGAAATCCAGCTCTTTATTTGTGGGGTTTGAACACAGTTTGGATGGGGCAAAACTCGGACTTATATACACTTTACACAGTAACAGTAACAACAATAACAAAAGTCCATTGGCTAACAGAGTGTGCACATTTTTCAATCCACTTATTTGCATAAGAATAGATACATGAGAAAAGATACATTCCGCTCCTGTCAGAAAACACCGTTAACATACATAACACTTCCTGAAAAGGATCCTAGTTGTAGAGTGCGAAGGAATTTTACTTGGCATACAATTATGTGGACTGCAGCCCACTTGCATCTGATGGCATGGGCTGTGAAAGCTAATTCCGAATAAAATTTATTGGCTTTTATTCTACCCCAAGGCTCCGTACACCTACATTAACAGTACAGTATCACTAAAATAGAAGCCATGAGCTACTTTTCAGATGTACAATTTTAAAAGGTTTAACTTAGAAGCTCAATCCTGTTTTTGCTTACAAGTTACTTCAAGGGGATTTGTTTCCAAGTGCCAGTCTTTAAGCTGGTTAGCAAAGTCCTGTGAACAGCTGCTCTAGCAAATGGGGGGAGTTTAAGAACAGTGTGGACGATTGGCCTGATAGAAAATATTAAAATCAACTCCTACCACCACTACCCCCTCTTCTCCAGTGAGCAACCAGATGGATCTTGGGACCCCCCCCCCCCACATATGGATTAACCGCTTATATATGCTGAAGAGGAAGTCTGGGTGCTACCCGTCAAATTTTCCTCTGATGCAATTTCTTCATTATTTATTTTATAATTTTATGTGAAAGAACCACAAGTGCATACTTTGGACATGTGTTTGCAATATTTCACAGTAAATATGTTTTACAAACACATTACAATGCTTTGGAAAGCATAGTTTATTTAATAAAAATAAGCTGTTTTCAGTGAAACCTTTCCACCCCCACTCCTCTCCTTATGAAATATCTAGAGTAGTTTATAAAAACATTAACGTTGTGGTGAACAACAATTACACCAGAGGTGAATATGATAGCATCTAGAGTTCAGTCATTAGTGGATGGGACCAAAGTCCATGGTAAAAATCAACTTCCCCACTGGGAAAGATATGGCACTAGGAGTTAATTTCTCAGAGCTCCCTTTTCGATCGGTGCCACCTCCCAAGCTATTCTTAGTGGCTATGCCTGCTTGCTATCTTTTCAGGAGGCTCAGGGCTTTGGGGAGAGTATTAACCAAAGACAAAACAAAAATATCTTCCCACATCTTGCAGTAGGTGTGTCCCATGAGGAGAATTCTGCTCATATAAAGTTCAAATGCAGCACCATAAAAGACAAAGAAAAAGGCAAACATTGCATGCCATGCAGAATGAAAAGATCATAACCAACAGTCAAAGTGATAAGTGTTGGTGGCCCGCCCATCTGGAGACTGTTCTGGCGCCACTGAAAAGGACTTTTCCCTTGTACACGCCACTATCTAATCTCTATCATGCCCTCCGTAGTGCATTTTTCCAAGTGCCATACTAACAGCAAAGTGGTTTCTTCCGGGTTTACAGTGGAACCTGCCCCAGTAAAAACGTCTAACAAAGAAAGAAAGCTTTCATGTTTGAGAAGCTGCTTTGTCAGATCTTATGAAACCATGTCTGAAAATATACTTGCATGTCTCTCACCAGTTTCTATACCCATGTGTTATTTCCTTTTTCATTCATATTACAAAGCTATGGGAGATTTGTAGTTACAGTAATACCTCATACAAAGTCCGCTTCATACAACATTGAATTCATACAACATCGCCTAATTTCTTGAAAAAAGTTACCTCATACAAAGTCGCTCGGCTTTGTATGTGGCATTGGTTTTTCCCCCCAGGTTGCATTGTGCCTGGGCAGTATAAAAGAGAGGACACATGCGTGCATTGCTCTTGTGGGTTTTGCACAAGGCAAAGAGTGTTTAGGAGTGGTTTTGAGCGTGATTTTGGATTTTTTTGAATTTTTCATCAGAATTTTTAGAAGCATTCCTGGGATTTTTGCAGCATTCTTTGGGTTCTTGGACAATCAGGGTTGTTTGACAAGTTTTTGTAATGTATTTAGCCTTTAGACAGTGTTTTCTTATAGTTCTGTCTGTTTCCTTGACTTTGCCCTGAAGTCTGTACTGTTACAGTACAATGTATCTCTATGGAAACGACGTTGTATGAGGCATCGCAGCAAGGATTTGGACGTTGTATGAGGCATTGCGACTAGGATTTTGCATGCCTCATACAAAGTCCAAATCCGTATAAAGTCCAAACTTGTGGAACCAAGTTTGGACATTGTATGAGGTATCACTGTATAATAATTTAGTGTCAGAAATTATTCTGGGTTGAAAGGATTTTTGTGGAAGAAACTCTGCTCAGGGAACGCTGAAATGTGGCTCCTTTCATGTCCCCAAGAGCTGGGAAAGAGACATATGCTCAATACGTCATGTAGCAGTGGTGAGCTCTAATTTTTTTTCCTACCACACTATGGCCGTGGTATGGTGGGCATGGCCAGGGGGGAAAGCCCTGCGTTGCACCCAGTGATTCACTACAAAAAGTTTTACTACCTACTGGGCTGGCCAAATCTGTGGGTGGGGCCAAATCTGTGGGCGTGGCAAATTTTTTTACTACCTACTCCGTGGGCTGGCCAAATCAGTGGGTGGGGCCCAAACTGGGCGTGGCCAAACATCCTGCATTATGGGCTGTGGAGGTGGGTGTGATCAACCAAGTGGGCATGGCCTGGGGAATTTCCCCTACCAGTTCTGCAGAACCTGACAGCACTTGCTGCAGTGCATCACTGGTTGCACCCGAATTAGGACTACTTTATTTCAAAACTTGGATGGGAGAGGCCAAGCAGAATTTCTGCTACTGGTTCTGGCGAACTGGTGCGAACCTGTTGATGCCCACCACTGTCATGTAGTACCCGGGTCTCGAACTGTCGACTTGTTAGCCTTCCAGCTAACAAGGCAAGCTTCTTAACCACTGAGCCAGAGCAGCCCCTTAGTTTTGTAGTTGAAAAGTAGGTTGGGCCATGAATGGAACTATCATCTTGCTTTCCCTTCTTTGAATTTCTGGAAAGAGACAAAGAGAGAGCTTGGAAATATTCCTTTTTTGGGGGACTGAAATCCCCAGTAATCCTGCTGCATGATCAGTGGTTGTACTGTGTAAAGGATTCGGGGAGATGTAATCCCCAAAAATAACCTTTTGAAGCTCTGCTCTGACTGACATGACCTAAAAGAGTGGGAGGTAAGTGTACTGCACTCACTTTTGTCTGGTGCGACTCTTTCAAGAAATTGTGGAAGCAGGAGTGTGAAGGCAAGGTGTCTTGACAAGGAACTGAGGTTTACACGGGGAATGGCACCTTTGTGGCAGGGGGCAGACGTGCGTGAAATGCAGAATGTAATAAAGCAATTACTCACCTTTCACAATTATGCTCTTTCCTCCGCCTCATTCTTTGTGTTCTCTTAGGACTTGGCTCTACCCCCATAAAAGTTTTATAGTTCTCTTAATTATCTACTTACTGCAGTGGCAAAGGTTGTCAGTCTCATTTGCTGTAGGGTAGGCCAAGTAGTGAAAATGAGAATGGGGAACTGTCATGGCACTTATGGAATATAAGCACATGGACAGAAATGAGTATCACAATACTGTGCAATTCACATAGTACTGAAATCATTGCTGTGTACAGGGCAAAAGAGTGGCCACTGTAAAATTCTCTACATCAACCAAAGTTACTTTTGCAGGAGTTCTATTGGAAAGGTGTGTGAGAGCCTTTCTTTGGAATTTTCAACCTGTTTTAATTATCTTAAACCTAAATGTCAATACTAGCTCTTACACCCTTCCTGTATACACATTAAAGGCCAACACTCCATAATTCGAGAAAGTTGGACGTTGGTCATTGACAACAAAGGGCCAGACTCTCTAGCATGGTTTTTCCAACATTGGTGTGTGTGTGTACCCACACACACCTACTATGCCTATCTGAAAGCCAAGCTTCGCCTTTTGTTTAACTTTGTTCTCTTGTTATGTGTCACTATTGTGTGTATGTGATCTTATACTAGTGTATAGCAGGCAGCATAAATTGAAAAGACTGAGCATTCAATGTGAGATTGTGTTGTTTTAATACATTTTAAGAGGGGCTGCGGTGGCTTGGTGGTTAAGAAGCTCGCCTTGTTAGTTCGAAGGCCAGCAAGTGGGCAGTTCAAGACCCGGACGCGGCATGAGAGTTTGAGCACCTGTCTTTGCCCCAGCTCCTGCCAACCTAGCAGTTTGAAAGCAAGAAATTGCAAGTAGATAAACAGGGACCACTTCAGTGGGAAAAGATCTTGGAGACATGAAAGGAGGCTCATTTGGGCATCCCCTGAGCGGAGTTTCTCCAGCAAAAATCCTTTCAAGTTAACCCAGAATAATTTCTGACACAAAATTATTATAATAAACTTTAAGGTGACTAAAGGTCATTCTTGCTTGAAAATCAATCGTATCTGACTCTAGGGTTCAGTGCTCATCTCCGTTTATAACCAAAGAGCCAGCATCTGTCTGCATCTACAGATTTTTCCGTGGACATGTGGCAGGCATGTCTAGACACCGGAGTGCACAGAGCACTGTTTACCTTCCTACCGACGTGGTCCCTATTTATCTACTTGCAATTTCTTGCTTTTGAACTGCTAGGTTGGCAGGAGCTGGGAGAGAGACAGGAGCTCACTCTGTCCTGCAGTACTCGGGTATCCAACTGCTAATCTGCCACCTTCCAGTCATTGTCTTCACCACGTGAGCCACTGCAGTCTTTTAAAGGTGACTAGCATGTACATTTTGAAAGCCAACTGTATTCACTGAGGCTGCTCAGTCCTGTTTTGGCTAATTCCCAACCTACTTCAAAGTTGTAGTTATCCACAGTATATATGGAAGATATCTTACCTTTCAAATCTCAGCTCTTTATTTTGGATCCCAGCCAAGTTAGACATACTGGATCCTGAACTGAATATGGAGCCCTTGAAAAGACATAATGTGGATTTGTGACATCTGGATTTGTGACCTGGAGCACAAAGTGCTGAATATCTTTTTATTTGTTGTCTCCTTTTGCACTAGTTCAATAAATAATAACTCATGTGTCATCATGTCTTATGGTTACCCTTTCTAGCACTATAGAGAAAAATAATGGACACCTTGCCCATCAGAACTAAATTTAAGATGATCAAACCTCTCTGGATCTGGTTATCTTAAATTTAGTTCATCAGGAATGTGCCCAAAGGGTTGGGAGTAGTCTCTACAAGGAGTGAAAAAGCTGTGATCTTATGCTGTTAACTTTACAAATTACAACCACACAAAACACATTAGGCAGTTGTCATTGCATAATACAGTACTGTGGTTTTGTAGGCAGATAGACAACACAGATGAATGCATAAATGTGACTGGTGTAAATAAAAGTGCCCCAACTCTTTTGAAGGGGAGAAAATGAGACATGAAAACTGAGTAGCAGCACTAATAACAAATAGTCTTTTAGTATTGGTTATGCAGGAAAGCAAAGGTTTACCTCTGAGATTTAGATGTAAATCATAAAAGACGAAACAATTTCAAATGCTATTTTTTGGTCTGCAATTCTAGAATCCCCTAGTCACCATTCTCAAGAGTTGTAGTCTAGCTGTAGTCTTCTACATCTATTTTCACCTAGTTCCCACCACCACTGTTTACTTCTGTATAAACCTGTGGTTAAATATTGTACTCTGTGGCTAAAACTCTGTTGCTTGGTGTAAGAAAATTTAGAGATTTTAGTCAATTCCTATGGCGCAGATAAAAAAAATCCCTGCTGCAATTCTCAGTGGCGTATGAGGCTACCGGTTTGGTAAATGAACATGTGCTCCTTAAGAATTATGTGTTATGGGGTTATTTGCTGATTAGGAATTGGCTATATATTTTCTTATGCAAAGCAACAGGCTTTCTGCCCATGTGTCTGAAAACATGGACTATATTATGCTGAAATAAATCTACTCTTAAATTTGCCATAAGGCTATTGGTTTTACTTCTGCTTTGCTTTAGTTATACATACAAGTCCCCGAAAGTAATTTTCCAAGCTTTGTTGATTAAGATCCCAGCATGGTTTCAAGAAATCAGTACCTCAGCCTCTGTGCTTAATTATAAACACTGCAGTAGCAGTGATAAAGAGCTGCAGCCTGATTAAAAACATTTTAATTAATTAATCATACTGGTTTAATTAAAATTTAAGTGTGGAAAAAGTGTCCCTTCTGGGTATTAAACAAAATGCAACTGGATCTTTTAAGATAAGACGTGTGATCTGTAGGGTTCTTTTTAAAATATAGTGATACCTCATACAACGTCCAAACTTGGTTCCATAAGTTTGAACTTTATACAGATTTAGACTTTGTATGAGGCACG
The DNA here is from genome assembly GCA_035047345.1 of Bradypodion ventrale. Taxonomy (NCBI): domain Eukaryota; kingdom Metazoa; phylum Chordata; class Lepidosauria; order Squamata; family Chamaeleonidae; genus Bradypodion; species Bradypodion ventrale. Next base: position 289,125,129 of record JAWDJE010000001.1, on the reverse strand, counting down.
CAAAATCCTAGCCGCGATGCCTCGTACAACGTCCAAATCCTTGCCGCGATGCCTCGTACAACGTCGTTTCCATAGAGATACATTGTACTGTAACAGCACAGACTTCAGGGCAAAGTCAAGGAAACACAGGAAACTGACAGAACTTTAAGAAATCATTGTCTAAAGGCTAAATACATTACAAAAACATGTCAAACAACCCTGATTGTCCAAGAACCTGAAGAATGCTGCAAAAATCCCAGGAATGCTTCTAAAAAGTCTGATGAAAAAATCCTTTAAAAAATCCAAAATCATGCTCAAAACCACTCCTAAACACTCTTCGCCTCATGCAAAATCCACAAGAGCAATGCACACATGTGCCCTGCCTTTTATACTGCCCAGGCACAATGCAACCTGGGGAAAACCCCAATGCCTCATACAAAGTCGAGCGACTTTGTATGAGGCAACATTTTTCAAGGAATTAGGCGATGTATGAATTCAGTGTTGTACGAAGCGGACTTTGTATGAGGTATTACTGTAATCACTCAAAAAAATTTGGTTAAAGGAAAAAAAGTGAATCTCTTCCCTGATTAGTTTGGCAGTGTGTTTTAAATGATTATTAAGACTTTAATCGATTAATCTAAGGTTGCAATCAGATCTGTTTTAGCTTTGTGAAGAGATATAAGGGGAGGTTTATTTCCTCTAGGACTAAGTAATAAACTAAATTTCATCTTTGAAATATCTTTTGCTTCTACTTCCAAACATTAAAATAATAATGATAGGGATGAATAATGAAAAGGGAAAAAAAGATTCGGTAAGAGCTCTCCAAAAATTTCCCATAGTTGATAAAAAGTACAGGTAGTTACATTTGTCTGGTCAGAGAAAAAGAAACCACTGTAAAAGCAGCAACATAGCTTGGAAAAGTTGCCTTTTTAGATTACAGCTTCCTAGAGTTCTCCAGCTAGCATAACCACTGCAAGTTGTAGTTCAAAAATGTACAATTTTGAAGCTCTGAATGTTGAATCGGGGCCCGATGTGGGCTGGAGGGTCCTGGAGGAGACTGGTCAAGCAAGACATGCAAGGCAAGATGGAGCGAAGACCAGCGTTTATTGATCAGAAGGCTCTTAACTTTATACCTTGCCTAGCTTGGCTGCATGCATACGTTGCACGTAGCCATTACAGGAAAGCCCTGAGTTTGCACATTGAGATTACACAAGTTACCCATTAGGGATTACTTAACCGGGGGAAGTTTCTTATCTATTAATTTACTACCGGGGACATGCATTGTCTATCGTTATCAGGAGCAAACATGCACCTGGATTGACTCTAGAGTTTAGAGCATCTGCGGATATGAGATTACTCATTACATGCCTATCGAGTTAAACATCTGGTGATCTTTTGCCCTATATTGTCTGACCTGCCTGTTAGGTCAGCGATCGGTGAATTAAACTATAGCTATTAATCCGCTCCCCAATTTCTGTCCCCTCGGAACCAGAGGCTCGAAGGAGTGTTCTCCCATAACCATGGTTCTGTCAGGGACAGTGTGCCAAATAGGTGCGTGGAATCCACATCTGAATAGTAAGAGTAGTACTGTATATGGTGTGTGTGTGGTGGTGGTGGTGGTGGATAATCAAACCCATTCAGTAGGCCTGTTATTTAAAAAGGCAGTGGGGGTGTATGAGATTAAAGAAATGGAGGGTCAGTGGATTGCAAAGAAACTATCTTCTGGGCATGATGTCATGCTCATGTTTGACATTTTAAATAATTTAAGTAGTTTAAGATGGAATGAAACGTTAATGTTGGTTAGTCAGTGCTTGGTGGGGTAAAGCATTGCGGAGTTAATCCCTCCCCTCCCATTTTGAAGACACACCCAGACACAGCTGCAGTTTTGGAAACCTTGATTTGAAAGGGAAAAAAAAGCATACACACACATTCTAAATGATCTAAGAATCTTTCTCAAATGACAAATGTGAACAATGGCACTGGGAGTTTATGGCATGTAATTCCTTAACTGTGCACAACACCCAATGCACCCTCCATACTCATTTTAAAAGTGGCTGTCGTCAGTCTCAGTTCTCCTCAAAGGGTCCTTCTGTTTTCTAGCATGCAAACTGAGCTCAGTTCTAGAATTCAAAATATGCTGGTTACCAAAAGTAAGGGAGTATAGGTTGTGGCCTGTAATCAGTGTTGAAATGCTGGATTTCTCATATTAAGTTTTGCTTCTAATAACATGGTTAACTGTAAGTCTACTAGTGAAGTCTCCGAATGCCATTACATCCTGGACAGAAAATACAATGCTGCTGTCAGAAGAAAATAGAATAATCATCTTAGAACTGCAGAGCTGGAAGTGATCTGATGGAGTCTAGCCCCTGTCAAGGAAGCTCAGTGGGAACTGAATTATCAACTTCTGGCTCTAACCACTGAGCTATACAGCAGAGAAAGTGAAGTTAATTTCCCCCCCATTTTTTGTATTCGAAGACTATATCCTGCAGCTTCCACAATGCTTAATTTTTACCTTGTTTTCTCATCCCAGCTGCTCTACTAGAATGGGAAAGCTTCGGAAATACAGGCACATTATTAACATGTGAGAACTAAGTTAATTTTAGGAGCAGGCCTGATTGCAGAATCATGAAGATATGGGTCCTGTTCAGTCACCTACTGCCAACCTAGCAGTTTGAAAGCAAGAAATTGCAAGTGGATAAATAGGTACCGCTTCCGTGGGAAGGTAACAGCGTTCCATGCTCTCGGGTGTCTAGGCCATACCTGTGAACCGCTGCTCCGGAAAATACGGGGCCTGCGCAAACGGTTCTGCGCAGGTCGCCTTCTACGCATGCGTAGAACGGGGCTATGCAAGCGTAAAGCCCTTCTACGTATGCGTAGAAGGCGACCTGCACAGAAGGGCTGCGCAGTACCTCCTTTCCCCCATTGCCAAATTCCGGGGTTTCGGCAGCACGGGGCGGGAAATGGTGCAAATCGGCGCCGAAAACCGTGAAATCCTGGCCAATCCGGGAAGGTTGACAGGTATGGTCTAGGCATGCCTGCCACATGACCACAGAAATGTCTGCAAACACAGACAGTGCAGGCTCTTTGGCTGTAAATGGAGTTGAGCACTATACCCTAGAGTCAGATACACCTGGCTTTCGAGCAAGGGCAACCTTTACCTTTACCTCAGCCACTGAATATTGAGTGGGCTCAAGACGATAACCTTGACCCCTCCGTCATCGCTTGCTCACACATGGGATAGCTATGAAGAGGGTAGATCTGTTAGTCCTTGCAAGCTCTCCATGCCAGTCACAACTTGGGGAAACTGTGGCTATGGCTCACATGAAGACCCTTCATAGATTGACTTATCTTCCTTCTTTAGACCTGTTGCTTTGCGTGAGTAAACAAGGTAGGACTAACCAACACTCTCTTTTTGTGCATTTAGCCCTTAGGCTGAAATTAAAGAAACACACAATGAACAGACCAAGAGGAATTAAACCCTTTATACCATATATTCATGTAAAAGAAACAGAGTAGAGGCTAATTTGGAATGATTGAAGCAAGCAGGGGAGGCTGCTTATGTAACTATTTTACCACTCCCTGCCTTTGTACCTTTAACTTGCCCTGTTTGTAGGTTGGCTCTCAGTGGTGCACAGGTCTGAGCAGAAATTTGGTTGGCACAGGTTAAACATTATTTTGCTGTAGGTGTGTTTTGAATTTCAGCCAAAATTAAAATGTAGACTATAGATTAACAGCCTAGTTAAAGTTTGTTTTTGCTTTGTTACTACATTCCATTCCAAAAGAAATCAATTTCTTTTGAAAATTCGTAACAACTACACACTAGTAATTTTTCAGTTTTCCAACCTTGCTTTGGGGAAAAGTTGAACTCCAGTCAGAAAAGTATACTGAAAAGTGTAAATGATAGTAAGAAGTACTAAAAGAACAGTCTCTGGAATTTTTTTCTCTATTGCTTACATAACCAACCAATTTTATAGCAGAGAACATTCAAGCAGGAGTTGCCTACAAACCTTTGCCCCCCAGCTCAGAAAGTGCTGTCAGGATTGATAACTTGATTTTAGAGTCTTTGATGTCTAGAAATCAGAACCGGTTAGCCCGATACTTTTACTAATGCTTGTTTCCATAAGATAACAAAAAAACAAATTCGCTTATAAGAAAGATTTTAAAAAACTGAAGCTAATATAAGAAAGAATGCATTGTATTGCAATATTTCCCAAAGATACAGTTCAGATAAAGTATTTACTGTGTACTGTACTTTAATTCTCTTGTAGCCAGACTCAAATAGCACTGTCACAATTTCAAAAAAACAATTTCTTCATCCCAGCTCCTGCCAACCTAGCAGTTCGAAAGCAAGAAATTGCAAGTAGATAAATAGGAACCACTTTGGTGGGAAGGTAACAGCGTTCCGTGCGCTCCGGTGTCTAGTCATGCCTGCCACATGACCACGGAACCGTCTGCAGAAACAGACAGCGCTGGCTCTTCGGCTTAGAAACAGAGATGAGCACTGCACCCTAGAGTTGGATATGATTGGCTTTTGAGCAAGGGAAACCTTTACCTTTACCTAAAAAGCCACAAGAGAACACAAAATATATTTAGTTTGTTCAGATTTGGGCTTTCTGAGATTCTACCCTATGCTGCTGTTGTTTCTCCTTAATAACATTTATCAGTTCTGTTTGCCTATCTAGTTCTATGTCCTAACTCAGGAATTCTCAACCTTTTAAAGCTGGGGGCCGGGTCACGCTCCATCAGACAGCTTCGGGAGCTGGATGGCCTTTTTGCCATTCCTCCACCACATGGCACTTCCTGGTGTGGTGGAGTTGGTGGGGGCCCCACATGAAATGGTGCCACGGCCTGCATCCAGCCTGCGGACCGCAAGTTGTGAATCTCTGTAACTGCTCAAATTTTTCTAAAACTAAAAAAGAAGAGTAATGGGAATAAGATTGCAATCTTACACACTGAATAATGTTCAAGTCATTGGGTATTACTTTTGGGGAGATGGTTGCCACACATCCAGTCAGATCTGCCCTTGATAGCAAAATTATATAAACTACAGATGTAATCTGAAATGGGATATGTTCCATATGGTTTTATACTACCACAAATTTAGCTGTCTTTAAGTTGCTCAATTTTTTTATTTTTATTTTTTGGCTATCCCTTTGTAATTCTGCACTTTTCATTAAACTAGACATGTATAGGATAGAACTGCTCGTGGTTTTTTATTTGTTCAGTCAACTTGCCTCTAAGGAATTTGAATAGATGCTACTTATCCCCACCCACCCTTTGTAGAGCAGGATACATCTTGGTCCATGAACTTCAGAGTTTATTTAGGTATCTTCATGTTTTAGGACAGGAGCATACATCATATATTCTCTCCAAAGAAAGTTTGAGAATGAGCATTGTCTTTCCTGGATTACTGAACAGTAACAACTAACAGAACACTTTTGAGTTCTCCAGAATACTTAAGTGGGCACAATAATATACAATCAAGGATTAAGGTACAATTTTCAAAAATTGTGTCAAATGTGTTATCCATGTTATACATTGATACTGTGATTTGTGATGATGATATGATATTGTTTGTGATTTGTGATGATGATATGTATTGTGATTGTTGTTAGCCACCCTGAGTCGCATAGCCGAGTGGGCGGCATACAAATCGAATGAATGAATGAATGTCTCAAGAAGCCAGATGGCCACGAAGCAAAATCGAGTTAAAATTCCACATGGGATAGAGATGACAAAATGCTATCTCTCCCCCCCAAAATAATAATAATAATAATAAAATAAAATAAAATAAAATAAATAATAATAATAATATTGCAAACATTTTAGAGATTAACAAGTTTTATTTCCTTAAGGTTTGGGGGACTGCATCTGAAGAAGCAGGCTGGTCCACGGTGATTTATACTAAATAAAATGTCTTAGTCTTCAAGGCACTACAAAACTCTTTGTTGTCTCTGCATCAGATTAACAAAGCTGCCCATTGAAAGTCTTCTGCTGTGATCATGCTTCAGCTGATACATTTTAATGTATGGGTCTGCATTGTATGTTTACGCTGAAGGAGGAGTATTTTGGAGACTGTGGTTAATAAGTGATCATATTGTTCAATGGGAGATTGAGGAATGGGGCACTCCTAAGGCTTCAGAAACTATTTTTCTCTATGTATTTTGAGTGTAATTCTTGATTCTTTCCCCTGGCAATTTGTTCTGCTCAGCAGTACTCTTACCAACTATGTTCTCAGAGCACATGTATAAACTCATACCTGTTGAGACACACCTGTAAGGGTTCTTTGAATTGTTACAATAGTGTTTCTTGAGATAGGTTGGGCTGAGTTTACCAAACTCACACAGAGCTATTCACAAGGGGAATTTTATTGACTACAAAAGAATTAAAATATAGCAAAGATCCACGACAAAACTTATAACCAATTTGGGAAAATATACTCGAGAAGCAACTCGCCTAGCTGAGAGGGTTCTGAGATTCAGGCTGCTCTGTAAAAATCTGCAGTGTCTGAGCAGACTATTTGCAGAGGTGCTACAAGGACATTAAAAAGAGGAAGGGACTTTCCCTAAACCACACACATATGCACACATGGGGAAATACTCTCAGAAGATAGATTGAGTGTGACAAAGATTACCTCTCCTTAGGCTGGTTAAACTTACTTGGGCCTGGGAAACATTGGGGACTCCAGCTGGCAGCAGGTGCGCGCTGGTATATCGGGCAATCGAGCTTTGTCCCACCCTGCCCTCGCCTCTGGCGCCCTGGAGCGCCAATAGCAATGTATGGGATTCTCCACCAACCACCAAATAGGTAACCCCACCACTCCCTGTCCAGCGCCTTCCCATGTTGCCTTGCACACCCTTGGCTGGCAGGGATCAGTTGGGGCAGAATCAGTAGGAAGATCCAACCGAGCACCTTCAGCTCTCAACCCCTAATATGAGTACTGTATGTCTTTTTATGGGGACTGTGGTGGTTTAGTGGTTAAGACGCTGAACTTGATGACTGGAAGGTCAACAGGTCAGCAGTTCAAGACCTGAGTACTGCATGACAAAGTGAGCTCCTGTCTCTGTCCCAGCTCCTGCCAACTTAGCAGTTCGAAAGCAAGAAATTGCAAGTAGACAAATAGGTACCACTTCAGTGGGAAAGGTAAACAGTGTTCCGTGTACTCCAGTGTCTAGTCATGCCTGCCACATGACCATGGAAACATCTGCAGATGGAGACAGCGCTGGTCTTTGGCTATAAATAGAGATGAACATTGAACCTTAGAGTCAGATACAACTGGCTTTTGAGCAAGAGCACCTTTTACCTTTACTATGTCTTTTTATATGGTTTGACCAGGGTGACTAAAGTGGTCTGGCCCCCTGCGTGTCATGCGACCGGGCCTGCTCTAGTCCTTAACTTTCCAGCTGGGTAATCCTAGGAAAATGGACATTGGGTGGGCATTTGACTAAAGAGGGAGAAAAAGATGGGTAAACCGTTTCAGGTTGCTTGCTTTCCTTTTAATATCAAAACAGAAGAAGGCGATTTAATCTTGAGCAGGCCTATCCTGTGAGATGTCACCCTTGGCTGGGGTATTCATCTCTGTTGCGCAATTTTAAATAGTGGTAATATAGAGCCATGTTCTCGTCATTTCCTCTTGGGGGATTGGTTCAGCTTTGAGATCTGAGGCTGTTTCTTCCAAAGCTAGTGTTGTTAATCTATACTTGTCCTTGACCTGATAGGTTTTCCAGTTAAAACAGCCCATGGCATGCACATACATATCTTCCCAAGAATGAGACCCTGCAGGGATGTTGTGCAAACCGTCAGTATGGTAACTGTACTTTATGTGGCATTGAAGAGTACTTCTTTGTTTCGTAAAAGAAACATGCTGGCTAGGAGAGTCAGTGCATTGTAGTCGAGAAAGTGTGCGGATTCCCCATGCCCCGCGGGGCATGGAACGGCCCGCCAGAGGCCACCGCGGTGAGAGACGCTCCCAGCCCGTGGGCTCTGCGGCCGCCAAATTAAGGGGGGTGAATAAAATATAGGGTTTGATTCATCCAATTACTGTGACCTGACCTACGACTCTGCCAAGTAAGCAGATAGCTGACTCCTGTCAAACATTAAGTGTATAACTCATCTCCCGGCTCGGGGGAAATCCCTGGCGCAAATAAGCCATGTTTGTCCCTGCCTAATCCCCAAGACAATGGTCCCCCTCGCCCCGTGTTTGCCCAAGTTAATTAACTCCCCTTGTGAGTTTTCCCATTAACCTGAGTCAATGTATGAGGTAATGCGCTGTGAGATGACAGCTTGCCACCGTTGCTCTTTTTTCCCCATAAATGATATTGCCTCTTGCCAATAAAGTACTGATCTGATCCTGTTTCCTTGCCTCGTGTCGTTACTTGATCAGTCCTCCTCCGGGCTCCCCGGCCCTCAGTGGCCCTGATTCCTTCATCTGGTGACCCCGACGTGATTTACTCGTGAGTAAAGGGACCCTGGAAAGGTCTACTCGCGAGTAACGATCCACGCGGTCCGGTTCTGCGCTTGAACCGCGACCTGTCAGCCCGGAGGACAGCGCGGCGCTCTGGTCGGCAGCCAGCCGGACAGAGAGACGGCCAGCGACGAGGCATTCCTAAGAGGCATTCCTACAGCTTGCCCCCAGCTTTCGGGGAGGCTTGCGCAAAGGGAAAAACGCGTTCCGCTCAGGGCAGGCTGTGAGCCCCTGACAGCGCAGAGGCCGCCGAGGGCCCGTGGCAGAAGGTCCACGCTCCGAGGTCTACCCCAGACACCCGACGCCTGAACCTAGACTAGATTCTAGGCACGATCCAGGCACTGCGAGGGCACAGGCCAGCCCCAAGGGTAGTACAGGGCTAGAATTGGCTTGCCAGGCGGACGTTACATGCAATCTGCCAGGTACAGTCTATCTGGTCGATTCCCAGTACATGGGTCCCCTGCCCAGAGGCTTTTTAGGCTTAGTTTTGCCCCGTAGTGTAGCTGGTGCACGTGGAATTTTCATAATTCCAGGAGTCATTGGCTCGAATTTTTCAGGCGTTCTTCAGGTGCAACTCTGGACACACCTGCCCCAAACGATCCATAAGGGAGACACCTTAGCGCAACTGATCATGGTTCCTTGTCACTCGTCAGCAGGCAGCCAGGGAAGGCTCAGTGACAGCGCAAGTGAGGCAGTGCAAGGATACCAGGTCTTAGCGACAGTGGAAACCAACATTGAGTGGAAACAGCGCCCCGTTATCGAGGTATTTTTGAACAAAAGAGTGTTCTCAGGGTTACTCGATACCGGAGCGGATGTGAGCGTGGTAAGCAGGAGTCAGTGGCCTAGGGAGTGGGCCATTGAGCCGGTCTCCGATGTGTGGGGGGTAGGTGGAGTTCAGGAAGCGTTTAGGAGCCGAGAGTGGGTGGAAGTCACAATCCCAAAGGCTGAGGGCACAGCGGTAATTCGGCCGCACATTCTTGACGTGCACGTCAACCTTTGGGGGCGAGACATTCTCCAGCAGTACGGTGCCACCCTTACCTTCGGGTAATGGCGTTGCCACTTAAATGGCTCACCGACACTCCGGTCTGGGTAGAACAATGGCCGGTAGTGGGAGAGAAATTAGTTGCTCTCAAGCAGCTAGTGAAAGAACAGCTAGACGCAGGACACATAGAGCAGTCCACTAGCCCTTGGAACTCGCCAATTTTTGTTATTAAGAAGAAGTCGGGGAAGTGGCGACTCCTCCACGATCTCAGAGAGATCAATAAATGTATTCAGCCGATGGGTCCGCTTCAATGCAGCATCCCAAATCCTAATATGATTCCCGAGGGGTGGGAGATCCTAGTGGTAGATCTCAAGGATTGCTTTTATACAATCCCCTTAGACCCCAGGGACCGGGAAAGGTTTGCTTTTACGGTGCCGGTCGTGAACCACAGTGAGCCCACGCTCCGTTACGTGTGGAAATTTTTGCCACAGGGCATGCTCAATTCGCCCACCCTGTGCCAAATATATGTTCACAACGCGCTGGAAAAGTTTCGAGGCCTTTACCCACAAGCCATAGTTTGTCACTTTATGGATGATATTTTAGTAGCGTTGCCGCAGCTTGGCAGCACAGTGTTTTCTGACCTCCAGGCCAGCCTGGGGGACAAAGGTTTACTCATTGCCCCTGAGAAAGTGCAGAGAACCGAGCCCTTCTCATACTTGGGCCATCGGCTTCTCCGCTCTTTTGCAGCGCCAGTTTTGCCTCAGATAAATCTACAGGACTCAGTCACCCTCGTAGAATTACAGCAGATTTTAGGAAACATTAATTGGGCCAGACCGTACTTCCGATTGGATACGGATCTTCTAAAACCGCTCTTCTCGCTGCTAACTTTAGGTAAGCAGCCGGCAGACCGGATAAAAATCTCTCGAGACGCGCGCTTGGCGCTCGAGAAAGTGAACCAAGTTCTCAGCCAGAGGTGGGTGGATAGGATCGCCCAGGGGCCATATGCCCCAGTCCTGAATTTGTACATCGTACGGTCAGGATCCATGTTCACTGGGGCGATAGGAGTGGACTCAGAGAAGGGGGCGAAAATTGTGGAATGGGTGTACTTGCCTAATACATCTTCACGGAACATCGTCCCGCCCCAAGAGCTGGTCTCCGCGGTGGTCTACCGCGGCAGGCTGAGAGCTAGGGACATTTCAGGAAATGATTTGGCCAAAATTGTGTTTCCGTTCACCAAGGAACAAATTCATCAGTTAATGCAGCTAGGCGACTCACTTCCGATAGCTTTGGAAGGTTTCACCGGCAGCTTAGCATATCATCTGCCCAAAGACCCCAGGCTTGTCTCACTTCAGACAGGAACAGTCAGCTTGTTCGAATTGCTTTCGCTGGTCCCACTTCAGGGGGCCAAGACAGTCTTCACGGATGGAGGTCGCACTTACGGCGTTCTGACCTGGCAGGAGGGCGAAGCTTGGCACACGCTGCTAACTCTCCCACAGAAGTCCGCTCAGCGGGCAGAGTTGGCAGCCGTGAACCTTGCCTTGCGCACCTTCGCCCAGGAACGTTTAAATATCATTACTGACAGTCTGTATGTAAGGAATTTGCTCCACAGTCTACCGGGAGCTTACATTACTCCCGCGATAGACAAAAATTTGCTTAGTCTGTTTCTCACTGCTCAATTTCATTTGCGAAACCGCACGGAGCCGCTCTATATTGCCCACATTCGAAGTCACCAAGACCTACCGGGTCCGATTTCCGCGGGCAATAGCAGAGCGGCCGCGGCCGCAAGGGAAATTCAGCAACGTTCAGTTTTAGGAGTTTTTACTACTCCAATCCAAAGTCATGCCTTTTTTCACCAGAACGCCAAGGCACTTGCCAGACAGTTCAATCTGCCACTTTCTCAAGCCCAAGGCATAGTTCGCTCTTGCCAGCATTGTGCAGGGGCACCGGGGGGGCCCTCGTGGGGGGTTAACCCACGAGGGACAGAGGCCAACCAGGTGTGGCAGATGGATGTCACGCATGTGCCGCAGTTTGGCAGGTGGCAATACATGCATGTCTGCATAGATACTTTTTCACAGTTTGTTTGGACTACGGCGCAGAAGGGGGAAACTGCGACCCATGTGGAGCAGCACCTCCTTTCCTGCATAGCTGCCATGGGCAAACCACGGCACGTTAAAACGGATAACGCCCCTTCCTACAGCTCTAGGCAGTTGGCCGCCTTCATGGCTACTTGGGACATCAAGCATACTTTTGGAATTCCCTACAATCCGCAAGGGCAAGCGATTGTAGAGCGGGTCAATCGGACGCTAAAGTCCTATATTGACAAACAAACAGAAAGGGGGGAGCCACCAGCCCTCCCCAAGTCACAGGGAGAAGCTCAGTTTTGTCTCAACAAGGTATTGTTCACTTACAATCACCTTAATGTTTTTTCGGATTGCACGCCGCAGGAGAGGCACTTCCGCCGTTCGGAAGCTCTCCCGCGACCTATGGTCCGGTACCGAGTGCCACCAGACCCTTCTTGGAGGGGCCCGGTGCCGCTCATAACCTGGGGAAGAGGGTATGCTGCAGTTATGTCTCCTACAGGTGTCGTTTGGATTCCAGCCCGGTGTGTCAAGCCCAACTTGGAACCGCATGGCGTGGAACCAGGCCAGCCCGAGTCCGATCCCGGAGATGGAGGACCTCGCTCTGACCGGGAAGACCCGCCGGAGGAAACGGCCGCCGATGCCCAAGATCACCTGGGGGATGGTCAAGACTCTCTGCTGTGACGCCCAGGACGCCGTCCAGCGCGAGGAGAAGGAGCCAACACCGGAGAACCTCACAGCTGCAGTTTTTGCCCAGATTCATGCCAACACAGCGGCGATCACCATCATCCTGGCCCTTTCCCTGCTTTTGGGGGGAGGCGTTCAGGCTACTCCAATCCAGGCCGACGGCTTGCCGCCTGGTGAAGATCTTTCTGCACGAATGCAGTACAACTTGTGGGAAAGGTTGGCGGGCCTCGTCAACCAGTCCGATTTTTGCCTACAGCAGGACATTGGTTCTGCATCTATCCTTAGCACCTGTCTCATCCCCGTGTGCCACGCTCTGGACGCGCGCACCAAGGATGGCGACTGGTTGTTGAAGGCGTTCTTGGGCCCACACACTCCCACCACCTTCTCAGCATACGCACGCTGGGGGGGATTGCGACTTGCATCAACCTTGCCGGCTGACGTGGCCACTCTCCATACCCCTCGAGTGGCGATCAGCCCGGACGCTGCTTGTACCCGAATGACCGGCTGCACCTCAGGTGGTCAGACTCGGCGCCGCTGCATTGACCCCGGCAGCGGCAACTGGACTTGTAATAAACCAGAGACACTCATTTCGCTGTACGCTCATGTCACCCTACCTTCAGGGTGGTTTTTCACCTGCAACCAGTTCACATGGAACTATATCCCTGCGAATCTGTCGGACTCAATGTGTTGTATCAGTCGTTTGACACTGTTACTTCCTACTAAGGACATGATTGCCCCAAGTGTAAATGACACAAATGTACCAAATGTTGATATTTCCCCACTCATACGGCACACACGCACAACCCAGTTAGACAGCTCTTGTGACAGCAGCTTTAGGGTAATGAGTCCCGCTGAGTATGTATCACTAGCAGTCAGCCTAGTCGGCGTGCCAGGCTTGGCCGTCGGCAACGCACGGAGGATTGGCCGCTTGGCTTGCGGTTTGGCTAAGGCCATTAACCATACCTCCACGGCGATAGCGCTCCTCAATCAGGAGCAGGCAGAACTTCGCCATGCCGTTCTCGACAATCGAGCGGCTATCGACTACCTCCTCTTGCTGCACCACCTGAGTTGCGAATCTTTTCATGGAATGTGTTGTTTCAATCTCACTGATAACTCCTGTAAAATCCAAAGCCAGATCACGGATCTCCACACCATAGTTGCAGGCATTACAGAAGGCTCCGCGTGGGGAGCTTGGTGGAGTTCCCTGTGGAATTGGATGTGGTCATGGATCCCCTGGGGGTGGCTGCAAATGGTGCTTAAGGTAGTGGTGGGGATAGCAATACTAGGCATTACGCTCTGCTGTTTTGCTCATTGTATTCCCTCGCTGATCTCCAAGTGCCGCCCCAGAGAGAAGTTCCGTGACGTCATACCCGCTCAACAGCTGATGCCGCTCTTGCGCAGGGTCGCCGGTCAGGTCCTTAAATAGAAAATAAAGGGGAGATGCGGATTCCCCATGCCCCGCGGGGCATGGAACGGCCCGCCAGAGGCCACCGCGGTGAGAGACGCTCCCAGCCCATGGGCTCTGCGGCCGCCAAATTAAGGGGGGTGAATAAAATATAGGGTTTGATTCACCCAATTACCGTGACCTGACCTACGACTCTGCCAAGTAAGCAGATAGCTGACTCCTGTCAAACATTAAGTGTATAACTCATCTCCCGGCTCGGGGGAAATCCCTGGCGCAAATAAGCCATGTTTGTCCCTGCCTAATCCCCAAGACAATGGTCCCCCTCGCCCCGTGTTTGCCCAAGTTAATTAACTCCCCTTGTGAGTTTTCCCATTAACCTGAGTCAATGTATGAGGTAATGCGCTGTGAGATGACAGCTTGCCACCGTTGCTCTTTTTTCCCTATAAATGATATTGCCTCTTGCCAATAAAGTACTGATCTGATCCTGTTTCCTTGCCTCGTGTCGTTACTTGATCAGTCCTCCTCCGGGCTCCCCGGCCCTCAGTGGCCCTGATTCCTTCAAAAGTGGATACTCAGTGTAGTGTAGTAAATAGAGTAATGGACTAGGACTCAGGAGTTCTGGGTTCGAATCCCCGCTCAGCCGTGGAAGCTTACAGGAGGTGTAGAATTGATGATAATAATTTCATGTTAGAGATTACTCTGGGTTGAAAGGATTTCTTTGCAGAATTGATGAAAGTCCATAAATATCTCACTAGCTTTAAAAGTCCTGTTACGGTTGCCATGAGTTGGTTCCAGCTTGATGACACATAGCAGGAAGAATCCAGAAAGTTATGTTTCTAGGCTCTGATTAAAACAAAGGTTTAATGACAGAAAATTGAAAATTTAATTTTTCCTTTTAAACCAGGGATTCTCAACCTCTGGCCCGTGGCAAAATTTCATATGGCCCCCACCACTTCTACCACACCAGGAAGTGCCATGTGGTGGAGGAATGGCAAAATGGCCACTTGGCCCCCGAAGCTCTCTGAGGGAGCATGACCTGGCCCCCGGCTTCATCCCTATATACTGTATATGTGACAGAGGCACTGCAGACGCTCCCCAAATGAAATGGTCTCCCTGATTAATCTCATCAGAGGCTGCCAATCCAAACACATATTCCTTTGTTCTTTTGGATCTGCTCTGGTAATTGAAATGATGCTTTTGTTAGTGTTGGGCAGGCTGGTTTGGTATGTTTGACATCTGTAAGCTACATGGAGGCTTTGCTAACCTCGTTGCTGCTGTTATGCCAGATGAGATGCTGGAATTTATTAGGATCTGCATGGATGGATCTGTGCCACTTGGTACTACCTGGTATGAAGAGCTACACTTACTAACCCTTCTTGTTATTGTCCTACTATTAAATTAGCTGATGGTGATACTGTTGCCTGGTTCCAGCAAGCATTCATGGTTGTAGTCAGAGCAACCTTTCAGAAAAGGAGAGTTAGAGGTGATTTGATATGAACCTTATTGCCTGTGGAGATAACATCTTTTGTCCAACTTTTGTTTTTGATCAGACTGGTCTTGCAGGTTTTTTTGAAGCTCTTTTAAAGAGCTCAGCAAGGACATAGGAGGTTGTGCAAAGTGTGTGAGGAGGGCCAAAATTAAACAGAAGATAGTAAACTTGTATCATCCAAGAGAAATGATAATTTCCTCTTCTGTGCAGGAGTAAATACTAACGCTTCTGTTCAGTTGTCCTGTTAAAAAACCACTAAACTTGGTTTCTACCTGGTTCATAAGCTTCTCAACCCAAAATCACATATGAACATAATATGAACATAATAAAAATATTTTTTTAAAAAAAGATCAATTACATATTCCTTGTTTAATGGTCACTAGTAATTTAATTTCAGGGTTAGAAGAGTGGATTTTCAACAGATGAATATGTTGTGTGGATAACCTGTAAAGGCTGAAGGGAAAAGTAGAGTAATATGATTAATAACTATCTTGCTGGTCTAGCAGTTTGATTTTTGGGTGGAGGTTGAGATGATTCATGTTAGCTGGAAGGCCAGCAAGTTGGCAGTTTGAGACCCGGGTACTGCATGATCGATTGAGCGCCCGTCACTGTCCCAGCTTTTGGGGACATGAAAGGAGCCTCATTTGGGCGTTCCCTGTGTAGAGTTTCTCCCGCAAAAATCCTTTCAATCCAGAATAATTTCTGACATGAAAGTATCATCACCGCCGCCGCCACTGCTACTACTACTACTACTACTACTACTACTACTACTACTACTACTACTACAGACTTTGGGGAAAGTTGCCCCCTTTTGGGGGTGGGGAATAGCTTGTCCTGGATCTTTTGTTCATCTGCAAAACTGAATCCTTGCACAAGATCTAACAATAATGCTATAATTTTTTGAATTGTTGGGAGATTACATGACTAACTGAGTGATTTTGGGTTGAGAAGCTTATGAACCAGGTAGAAACCAAGTTTAGTGGTTTTTTAACAGGACAACTGAACAGAAGCGTTAGTATTTACTCCTACACAGAAGAGGAAATTGTAGTTCCCCCTCCCCCTTGTTTCATTTAAACTATAGTTATGTGAACTAGAAACCACGTTGCTGTTGTTAAGCAAACTGGGAAACTCCTGAACTTTTAATAGCTGCACTGGAGAAGAAGGGAAGTGTCTGTGTTTCGGAGAGGGGGAGGAAGATAAATATGAGGCTTGTCCAGCTTGTTCATTTAATGAAGTCTAAACACTGCCCTGAGCAAGCAAACGAAGCTGAACAAACAGAGGCTTAGCATCACATGTAAATGCACTTAATGTAATGAACAGACACTCACACACATTGCTGCTGCCAGCAAGTTTTCAAAAAAAGACACTGCATAATAATAATTGCATGCCATCAAGTCAATTCTGACTTACAGCAACCTTTCCCAGGGTCTTTCAGGTAAAGAATACACAGAATTGGCTACTCAGGTTGGCTACACAGGTTGGCTCTTCCCATAAGAAGCCCAGTGGGGAATTGAACTTCTAAGCTCTGGCTCCACAACCACATGCCTAAACCACTAAGCTCGGCACTAATATATCTATGCATTTCCTCCACTTATTGGAGGTGTTTCTTCAAGAGCTGAAAATGGGGCTTCCCATTTAGTTTTTATGTTATTGCGATGCTGTGTGTAGCAAAAATACAAGTGACAAAGTATTTAAAACTTCATTTGTCTTTAGGTTTTCTTAAACTGTTCATCATTTTTCAATTGCCAGGTTGGTCTGTTGTGGAAAAAGCAAATTCATTTGTGTACAAGAAACTGAAGAAAAACATCTCCCCAAGAGGAAAGGAAATTCTCTATTTTATGGATAGTTTGTTATTTCCCCATAGATACTAAAACTTGCCCAGTGAACAAGTCCAGGAACAGTATGTTTGAACAGGTTGAAGTTCCGTCTAATTTATTGGGTTATAGCCTGGTAAAAGTGAATTTTTAGTTGCTAGTAATCTAGTGGGTAAAGGATTACCAGTACAAGATGAAAGAGTTCATCTACATTTGCTTGTAATTTTTAGCATTGATACATAGCTTTCTTAGCATACAGCATTGTAAATTGTTCCTCTGGTTTCACATGCATGATTTCATTGTAATCCTTATCACACCCTGTAAGGTACAGCAGTAGTATTGTCCCCATATCATAGGTGGAAAGGGTGACACACGAGTTGCACAGACTTATATACTGTATCAAAGATGAAATTTGAACCAGAGATTTCCTGATTTTCAAATATTGCCACATTTTAACTATCATTTTGTGTTTTAAAATGTTACTTACTATGTATAGTTTTTTTTGCATGGTTTGACCTAAGGGATAGATGGCTATGCCAGTTTCTTATTTGTTTATGCTGTACAGTACTTGCAAATGGTGTTATGGTTTTGTAACAATCAAATGGCAAATATTTTAAATACTGTATCCACATTTGAATTAAATATGTCTTTTTGAATGTTTTTTCCCCTAGGGGCTGCGCAAGTGGCGAAGCGCTTCCACGCATGCGTGGAAAGCGTTTCTCCCGCTGCCAAATTATGGGGTTTTGGCAGTGCGGGGCGGGTTATGACGTCAATCGACATCAAATTACGGGGTAATCCCGGCCAAATCGGGATGGTTGACAGGTATGGTCCTCATCAAGAGGAGGCCTCCTCTCAAGATCTTAAGAGCCAAGTAGTCTCATATGAGAAGATGCAGTCCTTCAGATAGCCTGGACCCAAGCTATCATATCATATCACAGTGATGGCAAACCTTTTAGAGACCGAGTGTGCAAACAGAGGGGCATGGCGAACTCTTTGCTGGGTGGTGGGTGGGAGGAAGCGTTCCCATTGGGCTGCTTGGCAGGGGGGCAGGGCAGATTGTGCTAGGGGGAGGGAAGAAGTGCTCCCATTGGGCTGCTGGACAAAGGGGCGGGGCAAATTCTGTGTTGGGGGAGGAAAGAAACACTCCCATTGGGCTACTGGGCAAAGGGGGTGGGGCAGTCTCTGTGCTGGGATGACAGTGCACGTGCCCACAGAGAGGGCTCTGAGTGCCCCCTCTGGCATGCATACCACCACTGTCATCATATTCAAAGTTTGAATTTTTCTACTACAGATAAATCATGCTTAAAGTTCTTTTCTGTGTACTTTTGAGATGGTGGGAAAAGAATATACGCACTGTGCTCAGAATAAGTTAATGTAAGCACATGCAATCCTGTTTACATAAAAATTTGGAATGCTTTGGCAATAACTTGCACAGTAGAAAACAAGGAAGGGTTATATGCTGTGGGCTCTGAAAGAAAGGAACATGATACTGTATCACACAGGGTACCTCCATATGCTGCTGTCATTGCGCTTAAACCTTCAGGATACCTTTGTTCATTTTAGTTGGAATTGAGTCCTACCATTAGGTTATTCAAACCTCCTTTGAGTCTTAGCGTAGATATTTGCCTATGGAGGAGTTCAATTCCCCACTGTGTATCCCAGAAGAGCCAGCCTGTGTGTCTATGGGCAAAGCTGTAAAGTTTCAAGGTACCCCCAGAAGAAGAGAATGATAAACCACTTCTGAGAACTCTCTTTCCAGAAAACCCTGGAAAAAGTCACCATAAATCAGAATTGAGTTGACAACATGAAATTATTATTATTTGAGTCTTTAGAACACTTTAGTATGCCTTCTTAATACCTTTATCTTCAGTGGAAACAACTCTTCTGTTTTCTTATCTTATAGCAACATCATGAGGTTTAGCAACATGCTTTTCCCCCTGTGTCGATACAAACTGTAATTTCCGAGAACCAAGTTCTTTAGTGCATTTTTGCCTGTAGGATGACAGCAACAGTACAGAGTGCTACAGCCACATACAGTGTATTTCATATTCCATTGATATTTCACGTCTTCCTTTTTGTTCTGATTTGGGTTGCTGTCCATACTATCAATGGTGTACAGCAGCTCCTTACAACATCCGCTCTGCTACAGAGCGCCGGCAGGGACACGCCAAGCCAAGTGGAGGGGACAAGGATTGAGGTGGCGGCGGCGGCGGCGGCGGCAATGGTGATGGAGGAGTCCGGCCCCTCAACAGTCTGAGGGACTGAACTGGCCCCAGGCTTAAAACGTTTGATAACCCTTGTTCTAGTCTGTTCTTACTTAATGCTACAACAGCAATGAAAAATGAAAGGATTATATTTGTTCTTCCTGTTTTCTGGGAAAGCAGGTGTCTTAATTTTGTAAACTATTTTAGTTTTGGTGGATTATTTTTTTGAAAACGTGATGTATACAGTACCTTTGCTTTATGCTACTTTTTAACTAATAGGAAACATCTTAATGGACTACATTGGCGTGTTTGGAGGTGTTTGGTTTCTTATGCTCTGTCTGTGTATTGTGATGGATGTACTCTGTTTCAGGCTACATCCCTGGGAAATTATGTCGTTATCGGTGCAGAGGGGTACTCATTCTCATCAAGACTTCATTCAGAGTTTCAGTCTGACTTGCTGTTTTCAGAGCCTTACCTTTACTACCCTACAGCTTAATCTTGCTGTTGCCTGCTTAATCTGAGTATATATCTCTAGTACAAATCTCTTCTTATTCTCTCTCTTTGGCGTTTACTGTGTGTGCTGTCAAGACAGTGTGTCAGTAAATGGTGTGAAAACCATGACTGATACTGGATGCATAGTTTGAGATCTCAGTGATGGGTTTGGGCCTTCCAATATATTTGATATGTTTGTCTCACTGGTTGAAACATGTACCGATGAAGATTTAGTTTTGGCCAACGACAAAGCCAAGAAAGTGGCTTCATTTGGGCAATCGAAAGTTTGATCTGAACATGAAAGAAGAAAAACTGGTTGAAATCCTGTCACTTAGTGCAGTAAGGTGCACCAGAGTAGGCTCATTGAGTCAATGGGGATTTGGTGAATCAGCTCCTCTGTAAGTTCCGTTGATTTAAATGAGCCTACTCTAGTTGTGACTGACACAATAAGTCACAACTAGAGTAGGTCCATTTGAATGAATGGAATGTATGGGGGAGTTGATTCACCAAATTGCCACTGACTCAATGAGCCTACTCTGGTGTAGTTTACTGTGCTAAGTGAAAAGATTTCAGCTACCTTCTCTGGCACTACTGTGACATGAAGGAAAGATAATGTGTTATCATAATGAATTATCACAATTCCATCTTCCTCCTTCCTTGGCCAGTGTTCCTAGAAAGAAATTGTGTCACACAGCACATATCATACATTGTGTGTGTGTGTGTGTGTGTGTGTGTGTGTGTGTGTGTGTGTGTGTGTGTGTGTGTGTGTGTGGACTCCCCTCGGATACCCACATGGGAATGGCAGATATTGCATCTCAAAGCAAGATATAAAATCAAATTAGGAGGGAGAAGAAGGAGTACTAGTTAGGACATACAGACGTTGTGAAAGAAATTAGCACATGGTGGATACTAGCATTATAATGACCAGCGCCTGTTTTCTCTCACTGATACAAGATGCTGCAATGCATGGCAATGTACACTATTGTCTAAAATTGCACTCAGCTACTTTCTTGAAATTCTGCATGTCATATCTTTGTAGGTGTCTAGAAGGGATTCCTTGCTGTTCATGCATATAAACACTCAACAGATTGGAAAGATCCTGGTTGTTGGGTATAAATGTGACACTCTTATGATAAATGTGTTCACTTTTTCAGACATCCTATTATGAATTGGTTGATAGTGCAGGACCTGCAGGTATTATGCAGATACTTTTTAAGATTGTTTCTTTGAAAAGCTGGTATTTTAGTGGGGGAAAATCTTTCTAAGATGTTTTATCAAAGTATTCCAATGAGATAAGCATTATCCTTGCTGTCTAGTAGTAATATTTCTCCCTCCTTAAATTTTCAGAACAGGCTTGAGATAAAAATTCTTAGAGCATGCATTTATTTATTTTTAAATTTAAGCACTCAAAACTGCTGGGTGTAATGCATATCTGGTAGCTGATTATAAAGTTCTATGTAGAGCATGCAGAAAGTTTATGATGTGCCTTATTGAGGTTTATGAGCTACAAATAAACTGCTCAAGCAAACCATTACAGAGTTACGTTTGATCTAATAAAATGAAATATCAAGCTAGCTTTTATTGAGCTGTAGGTATGCTCTGTACCATGGGGAAAGTTTTGGCACTTCTAGTAATATCAGATGAAGTCATGGATTCTACTTTCTCCCTTGCAAACACATCTCCTTGCTTTCCGAACAACTTATATCAAACTACCAGACTGCATCTTGTTTGCTTGCCCAAATAGAGGAACAATAAACCAACATTTGGAAAAAGATATCTTAGTGGAGTTACTTGGTTTATACAGTAGTTTATGTGTAGCACATTCCAACAGTCAAGATTGCAGAGGGAAGAAATTTAAGCTGATTGTTTCGCATACAGTATGTTTTAATAGCAGCTTCTTTGCATCTTTTTGTTTTAATAGTCTGTGAATTGAAATTGGACTATTTCTGGACAGTAGAGATATTAATGCCTTGCAAATGAATAGAAAAGGCCCGGCAAAGGTTGTTAAAGGTGTGCTCATGCTGTGAGAGAAACGTGCATTCACTTGGTGTGAAATCACAGCAGAGAATTTGGATCTGTTTGATTTAAATGGCTACACTTACATGAACTGCTTGCTCTTCCATTTACACCATTGCCATGGGTTCAAAGAATGGCTTTAACAGGCAAAGAAACCGGCCTTTTTTGTCTCAATGGCCATTTTTCAACACAGGGCTTTGCCTTATTAATAATGGTAATGATAATTGTGTGCTGTTCAGTCAAATCTGACTTATGGTGGATTTGTTAAAAAAAATCAACTGTTGCTCAGGAGGACAAACTTTAAAAAATAAAAAAAAGTCTTAGGAGAGAGGCTTTGTTGGGCAGAGTTTGTCCTGGCAACATCCCTGTGCTTGGAGTGAAGTAAGAGGCGAAAGGGAAGGTGCTTTGTGTGTGATTACTTGCACACCTCATCCTCCATTTGCATGTGTTTGCACACACACCTTGTCCTCCCCATGAATTCAGGCAATCACATTCTTGAATTGATTTGAAAAGATTTTAAATTTCAAAAAGTGGAAGGTCTCCTGGTGGTCAGGAAAAAGGGAAGGATTCCCATTATTTGGTAAATTGATTGCCCTCCAAGACTAATTGTGCAGGTTTCTGACAAGAGTGTGTGTGTGTGTGTGTGTGTGTGTGTGTGAGAGAGAGAGAGAGAGAGAGAGAGAGATTTGCTGGCCTATTGCCCCTCTACTTTTAACATGTAAACAGAATGTTAGAGGTGCTGTATCCATGACGACAAGGGGATGAAGATATGTCAGAGTTGTTTTTGAAGCATCATCACGTCTCAATTTCCCCCCACAGAAAGAATAAAAAGGGTGCTTTGCATTGTCAGTCATTTTCTTCCTGTGCAGGAAATTACTGCAAAATAGACCTTTCAATAATTATAGAATCATAATATAGATTATTCCGCCACCCTCAAGAAAGAAAGATGTCATGTGAGGAATGATGTTTAAATGTACTGTAATTACGTGCAGGAAATTGAACAACCTTTTGTCTAGAAAGGTTTCTTTTTCATACTTGAGAAAGAACAGGAGTGAAAATGTGTTGTAAAAACAAACAAGCCAGAACCGGCTTTCTAGACGTGCGCTCTCTCACAATTCTCAGGTTTTCTAATAATAATCTTAAAAATAATAAAAATGGCAATAATTGTTGAGTCTGAACTTAAAAGTCTGAGCTTTTAGACTTGAGAGGGCCTCAGTTATTAGTATAAAATCTGAAACACCAGTTTCCCAGTAGATATAGCCAAACGGTGTGCTTAACTGGTGAAGTTGAAATCTACTAGCTAGGAATTATTAAAAATGGGTTTATTAGGAAAGCAGATAAAAAAGGGTTCAGGAAGTACAAGAAAGAAAGTTTCTTCTAAATCTGACTAAAAGCAAGGCTTTAAAAAAATCCTATGGTGCTGTAAAAAAATCCCACATGTGTAATAGAGGTGAGTACGGTAGGACTAAATGAGGTTGGTGTGTATGGTACCACAGCCTTCCTTACGTGGTTTCTAAAAGTCTTTTGACTTTGCCATAAACTGCTGGGCTCCGCTAACTGCAAGCACATGAAGAAGAAATAGGAAAAGAGCTGGGGAAAAAATCCCCACTCTCAATTTCATTATTCAAACTTCAGCATTAATAAAAATTGAAATAGAAGGAAAGAAAAGTGGCTAAGAACTTTCTCTGTTCAAAAAGAAACTTGTGAGAAAACCTACTTCCTGAAGTAGGCTGAAGTAAACAGACTTATCTATTTTAGTTTCAGTTTTAAAACATACCTTTCTGAGGAGATTTTCTGCTCAGCGCAAGACCTGTGGTCAAGCCTTCCTTTATGACTGATTGAGCAGACCTGCTTCATTTCTACTGGTACAGTACTGTATTTTAAAGTACCTTCTTCCTAAGCAGAACTATTTGTTTTCACTTAGGATCACAATCTGGAGGTTTTGGGGTTGTTGTTGTTTTTGTTTGTAGCCAAGGAAGCATGTAAGTGAGATGGGTGGTGGCAGCTCATTGGAAAGAGTCTGTTCTCCATTCCTGAATTTCATTACATGCTTTTTCTGTAAAGCTCTTCTACTCCATAATTAATTAATTTTTTAAAAGCCTCCTGGCAGGGATTTAAAACATTTGGACCACAGATAGCTTTTGTTATACACCTAATATAAAATTCTAAATATGGGGTCGTTGCCTTGCTCCTTTGTTTATCCTAATGCAAATATGTTTGCTAAAAGAGCAATAAGAGTTAATAGTCAAACTTTACAATGCACACAGAGAGTTTCACATAAAATGTATAACTGACTACCCAGATGGCAAATGCTGATATGTAAATCTAAAACATGAAATTTTCCATTGGGGTCCAGATGGTGGCTTAATGTGAATAGTTTAACATTTATGTTTATCTTATTAAAACTGCCTTTTATAAGTCCAGACTAAGCTAGCAATGTGGCTTGGAACAGACTTTGCAAAAGTGTATCACTAAATGAGTAAAAACACCAAATGCTTTTCAGCATTTAACTTGTGAAATAGAGAGGTGTTCACACCCCCAGCCTGCTGAGAAACCTATCCTGAGCCCCGGATGCCCTTTTCTTTTATTGCTGAGTGTGTTGGGGACAGGTTGTGAAGCGAAGGAATCCTGCACACCATGGGTGATTATCTTTGGGTTGGATTCAGACTTCTCATAAACAGAATTTTGCTCATGTGATGCTCACACTGGAGAGCCTATGTGCTCTTTAAATTGTTCCCCAAGGCTTGGGAGACCATCCTGGAAAATGCAGGGGTGCTTAGTCAGAAGGAAGGCACCTCTTCCTCCGGTGCATGTGTTCCCAACCTTGGGCCCTGTGGTGAAGACTTTTTGGATTTGTAGTCCAATAACATCGTCCCCCTCCTCAAAAAAAATTGGGAACCACTGCTCCAGTGGGAACAGTGCCAGCTCTGTCATTGAGTGAGGTGGGGTGACTGTCTTGAACAATGGATTGTGGGTATCATGATAGCGAAGCTACTGAATTTATTGTAATTTTACCTGGATAGATAGATCCTTATACTATATGACTTTTTGTCTCATGTATCAACATAACATGGCTGGCTTTGAATATGGGGTGCTCTTACTTGGTGAGGGGTGACATACAGTTTGTTTCGAGCAGCACAGTATCTTGGCTGGCCCTGAGTTGGAAGAATCTCCTGGATCTGCATCCCTGCACAGAAGAACCATCCCTTCCATTTGCCAGAAATCAACTGTTTGCTGTTATTTCCACAGATTCCAGAAAAAAATCATTGCTGCGTATTAGACCAATAGTTCTATCTTGTCAGATCTACCTCACAGAGTTACTGTGAGGAAAGGGCTCATGTACACACTGATCGGTGCTTCTTGGGAAAAGGATGAGATGAAAAGGGAAAGCGTAACAATGATTAATTCAGTCCCTCCCCCAGGCTATAGTTATAGCACCTAAAAACAAATTCCTTCTTGGATTTGTCAAAACAGTTATTTCCTCCGACATCATGTGGGCATGTGCAAAACTAAAAAAAGAGAACAAAAGCCGCCTTGTGGAGCAACAAAATCACATGATAGACCATTCTGCATTTCTTTATTAGCAATTGTTCTCCAGGCATGGTAAAAGCACAACATATAACATGCTATATATCAGGGGTTCTCAGCCATGGGCCGGACCACGGCCCCTCAGACAGCTGAGCGGGCTGGACTGGTGGTCCCCCTCCCCTACTGTAAATGCTGTCGTAAATGAGTCTATGGCCAATTCCGACACTGGAGCAAGGTTAGGGGATGGATTATTAGGCACTGCAGGCCTGATTCGGCCCACAGGCCATAGATTGAGAACCCCTGCTACATATTATCACCTGATAAAAACATTTATGGAGCCTTGGTTTTTTTTAGGTTTTTTTTTTTTTTTTTTAGAAAATGAAAGTGTGTTTCCAGAAAACGATCTATTTGGAACTGATACACTAATCTTTTGTGTGTGTGGATTTTTTTTAAGTGAGATTAATGGAATAGTTAACAATGCCCACAAGCAAGGATATTACATGTCTCAGAGAAAAAAGTTGTTGGTTCATAAAGTTAAGAAGGTATGCATGTAAAAAGGCAGCTTCTCCCATCTCTGTTTGTATTTAAAGTGATTTTTTTTTTATTACGCTAGACAGGCTGGGGAACTCTCGAGCCAATGAATGTTCAAATTTGAAGAGTTAAGTACAGTGTTAAAAAAAAATCTGCCATAGCAGATATGAATTTCAAGCCATGCTTCTTTGCTCATAATTTGTATTCTGTTACTATTTTCTTTCCCATCCTAACTCTGTGATTCCAAACTGAAACTCAGAGAAATGAAGTCTAAGCATACTGAGGACCAGAGAGCAGCCCTGAATTGCCAGTTCCCACTCATGTAACAGTAGGAGGCAACAGCTCTTGAAATGAATAATTTAGATATTGGATCTAAAAATCCAGACCCAGCAGTTTTATCCAGAACATTACTGTAAATGCTCAGAAATGAAGCAATCGGATCAAATCAGATGAAGAGGATGAGCAGCTGGTCAACTACTGGCCCTTAATGAAGCTTAATTACTGCCTGGCTTAATTAGTTCATTGTACCAAACCAACCTGGAGGGACCAACTCTTATTGTGGACAACCATAATAATAGGTGCAGCTTCTTCATTGGATACCTGTCAGATTTCTGCCATGAATTTTTAGGGCCCTCAATTACAGTATTTTTTGCACCATACACAAAACGCCAGTGCAATTTGGTGTGTACTGACATGTACATGAAAAGATCTAATTCTTGCCCTGCTGGATGAGGTCAAAGATTAATCTGGTGTGGCACTGTTTCCAAAGTAGCCCATCTCAATGCTTCTGCAAAGACTCATCTGTAGGATGGGATGGAAGCAGTCTTCCGTTTCGTTTAGCTCCTTTACATATGGAATAGTCTTTGAGTATAGCCATTAACTGAATTATTAATTTAAAAAACCCTAAAAAAACCAGAACTATTATGCATTGATTTTTCAAACACTTTTCAAATCCAAGTTGTGGTTACACTGGAAAGCTGAATCACTTCAATTTGATTTTCTGCTCACAGTACATTTGAAATTGCAGTCACTGATCATATAGAAGCTCCAGATTGAGTTGTGAGTTCATGTTTCATATTGAATGTGATTCTAGCCTCCTTCCTTATTCCTTCCTTCCTCTGTCCCCACCTCTGCTGATCCTTTTATGTTTTGCTGTCTTGCCAATTTTGTGTGTGGAATTAAAGAAAACAATCTTAGATCTGATCTGATTAAAAGCACAAAAATAACCAACCCGCCAAGGATGTTAGAAAATGTCAATCTGTAGGGGCTTTGAAATTTGCATGCACGCACACAACACACTAAATTGCGATTCCACACCCTGTCCTTCTCACCAATTGCAGGTTGAGCCCGTTGGATCTCTCTCACACTAAGATGATCTTACCATCTGAATGTCTGCCAAGGTATTAATAAGCATTCACCCATTCTTCTCCTCCCTCTGGGCACTGGCAGAACTAAGTTTCCTTTCCTTGGCATTTGGTCTGGGTGGACACTTTTTGCAAGAACAATTTCTCATAATTATTCACCTCCACTTTCTTACTGCATAGGGGCGTACGCAGTGGTAGGATTCAGCAGGTTCACACCAGAACCGGTAGCAGAAATTCTGCTTTGAAATAAAGTAGTCCTAATTTGGGTGCATTGCAGGGCTTCCCCCCTGGCCATGTCCACTATACCATGTCCACAGAGTAGGTAGTAAAAAAAAAATGAATCCCACCACTGGGCGTATGTATGGGGAAAACAAATAACAATAACCCAGAGATAAGGTAATCTCCTATGTGTAAGAATTTAAAAATACAGTAAAATAAAAATATAAGACAGAGGAGAGGAAGGAGTGCAGGGGCATGTTCTCCTGAATAGCACATCCTAATTGCTTATGCCACCAAAACATCATGTACAGATATGTCCCCATCTTTACAAGAACAATCACACAGGAAAAAGTCCAGTCAAATCATTCTGGCTTGAAAATGTAACATGCACACATATAAACACACATCACAGAAGTGGGGGAAGGATTGGATGAAGTTGATCCAATCTTTTTCTCATGTGGGCACTAAAGAATAAAATGCACATGCTTTATAAGTGGAGCAAATCCCATGATATCTTATGGTGTAGTTGGGGTGCAAAATTGTTTCATCATGGGCTTGGATTCTGCATTTCCTCCCACCAGAGGCAGTATTCACTCAATGGTATTTGGCTGGAGATATTCTGGTCAATGTGGGCCGTATGTGGAGTGATGTTTACAGATTATTTACTTCTGCAACAGCCCCCATTGCAACTCCCTGCTCTTGTTATGGAGGATTGCTTCCTCATTCATGTAGGTCTGGGGGCAGAGAGATAGATGACTGCAACTGATGGAGGTAACTGAGAAAGGCTGTCTCCTTTCTTGTTCTGGTTTTCTTCTTCCGTGTCTAGGCCAGACGTGAAACTGCCAAAATGAAGGTACCTTTTGGTGAGTTCATTTTACAGTAGTTCCTTTTGCCTGACCCAGTGTGAGAAAGATTAGCTGACAACACAAGGTTGCCATTAACAGGGTATGCCCGATTGTGGGTCATAAATCTGACAATCTTCGAGAAAGCTCTTTCTGTGTACTCCTCTCCCAGTGATAACAACTGAGGACAGAAGGAGTCCTACTGTATTTGAAAGGCAGAGAGTGGATTCAGTTGGTGTTAGACAATTACATAATTTAGCATGTGTTCTGGGGGAAAATATTTTTTCTCTTTTGATCCTAGTAGCAATCTCTGTCACTGGATGAGTCTGAGTTTCTTGTGTTATGCAAGGGAGAAAGTCTTCTCCACTTCATCTTTTTATGCAAAGTCTGACACTCCTAATCCAGATGTTTTTGATGAACACCCAATATTGTTGACAAACTGGTGGATGCCAACAATTATCTAAATGCAATTATTGTTTGCAACTTCTTAGTGATTCATTAAAACTATTGTGCAACCTATAATTGTGATTCTTACCATTCATCTAGATCAGGGGTTCTCAACCTTTACAAGCAGGGGGGCTGGGTTAAACTCTCAGCCAGCTTTGAGGGCCAGATGGCCATTTTGCCCTGCCTGCAC
This sequence comes from Bradypodion ventrale, assembly GCA_035047345.1. Taxonomy (NCBI): domain Eukaryota; kingdom Metazoa; phylum Chordata; class Lepidosauria; order Squamata; family Chamaeleonidae; genus Bradypodion; species Bradypodion ventrale. The sequence continues at coordinate 289,096,398 of JAWDJE010000001.1, read as the reverse complement.
AATGGGGATGGCCATTTTGTCTCAACAGCTTCAAAGGGGTGGCCACTTTGTTTCCCACCCTTGGAGGGGTGGGACCCCACATGAAATGTGTCATGGGCTGGATCCAGCTCATGGGCCTTAGGTTGGGAACCCCTGACCTAGATATATAACTCAAAGGTGGGAAAATACATACATGTTTGAGGGCATTCACAAAATTAAGCTTGGATTATCAGCCTTTGTATGTGAATGACAAGATTCAACCATATCTGGCAACACTCCATAATTCTTTATCAGGTTGAAATGTTAAACAAGCAGGGTTTTTAAAAAATCTTCTTCTTTTATCTTCTTTTTCTGCCGTATCCAAATCCAAATATAGACGATCATCATGGCGATCGGCCATGAAGACTGTCCTGAGGATATAATGGAGTGGCCTTCCATCTGCCTTCTGCATCGCAGCATGACTCCTGTATCACTGATCCAGTACCGCGAGTAGAGTTACCATAATTATCTCTCACAAAACCGGGACAGAAGTACAAAATAGCCTTTTTAAAAAACAAACACAATATAATGATAGCTATTTTTCCAACCTTGAATCCGGGACAATCCCGGTTTTCTGGGACATATGGCAACTTTCTGGTCCTGAGCCCTTTTGCCATGAAAAGTCCTCATCAGCCCAGGCCAGTATTGATGAAGCTGGCCATGTTAGCCTGCTATGGTAATAGAGTAGACCAGTGGTGGCAAACCTATGGCATATGTGCCAGAGGTTGCACTCGGAGCCCTCTGTGGGCAGCCGTGCAGTCGCTCCAGCAGAGTTTGCCCCGCCCCTCTGCCCAATGGGAGCGCTTCCTCCCTCCCCAGCACAGAGTTTGCCCCACCCCTTTGCCCAGCTGCCCAATGGGAGAATTTACTTCCTCCTCTGTTGTTGTGTTGGGACTTTGCGATAAATAAGTTTTTTTGGGTTGCACTTTGGGCACTCGGTCTCTTAACAGGTTCGCCATCACTGGAGTAGACCATACTGCCAGTGACCTAATGTCAAGTGTCATGTGGTGGTTAACTTAACCTGACCTCCCTGAGGACTAATGGCGTTGGTTGCCAAAGTCCACTGGGAAGGGTGGTGATCCCCAAATGGATTAAATCCCACTTGAATCCATGTTGATGGAGGGCAGGCAGCTTTTTTAAAAAATAGTGCTACTAAATTAGAGCTAGTTAAGGTGAATTTATAGCAGATGATTTTTAGAAATGAACCACTGCCACAAATTTCTGGAATCAAACATACTTTTCTGTTTGATTTAATGTTGGTCTGTTAGAACAACAACAAAATAAAGACACATGAGGCTCCCGTAAGACCAGTAGCTTTATTAGGGCATGAGTTTTCACAGATGTGCAGCCTACTTTCTTGGCTGTAAATATAATTCTGAATGAACAACTATAACTTAAGAAATGCTTAAAACATGGCTTGTTTCTATTTTATTAAAAACTGTCTGGAACAACCTTTCATTTGTAATAGAATGATATACAGTAATTGCATTTTAAAAACTTTGTATTGGTATCAGTTAGAATGCCTGTGAAATATTTTTTGGAATCTGTTGTGCAGAGTTTCAGCAATCTATGTTCTGGTCTTATTTACTACCTTCACTCCTAAATTCGCTAGTGCAAATGTTTAGGATTACATTCATGTAACCATTTCCAGCGTTCCGTGCGCTCCGGTGTCTAGTCATGCCTGCCACATGACCTCGGGAACGTCTGCAGGAGCAGACAGCGCTGGCTCTTCGGCTTAGAAACAGAGATGAGCACTGCACCCTAGAGTCAGATACGACTGGCTTTCGAGCAAGGGAAACCTTTACCTTTACCTTTAACCATTTCCCAGTCATGCTCCTTAAAAAGTAATTATCTGGTCAAGGAAGAGAAAGCAGGTAGTATGGTCTGGACTTTAGCCCCACGTTCTCTGGGGCTGAGACAAGATTCAAACTTCTTTATTGGAGGGGGTGTTGCTGCCCAAGATCAGCCATTTTCACTTCCTCCCCACCCCCCCCGGGAAGGCCCCTCCAAGCTGTGCATATGATTCTCTTAAGCTATTTTTTAGAGAGACAAACATTGGCAAACCCTTGGGTTCAGCTCAAGGGGAAACTGAAAAATAATGTATGACAACCTCTTCCTGCTCATAACGCAATAGGTTTCTGACCATACCTGTCAAGTTTTGGGAAATTTCTGTCAAACCCCTGTATTTTATTCTCTTTCCCGCCATCATCCCATATTAGTTAGACTTCAGTTAGACTGGAGGCCAGCACAGGATAAGCATAGATGTCCAGTTTCCCGTTTTGGCCGGGAAATTTCCCTTATTTGACAGGAATTTCTCGAAACTTGACAGGTATGTTTCTGACTAGCTCTGGACCGTATGTATTTGTCCTCAGTAGACTAATAAATGTGCACAGCAGTAAGCTTATTTCTATTTTGCAAAACCTTTTGCTTCCCCATCAGTCACAAGTACAAGTGGTCAAGTCAAGATGTGACCAGTTAGTTGCCTTGTGTGTCCATAGTCTCACACAGATTGACTGGTTGACTACACTTATATATTGCTTATCTGGGAGCTATTCCCACTTATGTGGGAGCTGTTTTCATCCTGGCAGTGCCATGGCGAGGTCCGAACCCTGAAAGGAATGAATCTAGACAATTGGTTTTATCCAAGAACACCTGCAGCTAAGCTACCACTCTCGCAATGACTTTCTTAATTGAAACAGAAAGTACAAGTTGTACCCAATCAGAATTATTCTCAACTTGAAATGCAGATAATGAGAGGGATGAAAGATTTACCTTTATACTTCAACAAAAGTCAAAAGTTGATATATCAGGGTACAGTACAGCTCTCTTTAAGCATTTGTTCTAAAAGGTGGTCTTTCAGATGTAGTCATTTTTTGTTAAACACAAGAGAAGTATATACTATTCTCTTTGCATCATTACAAATACAGTATTCCAGTAAAGTAATTTCCACATAAAGCTTTAAATGTGATTGAGTATAAAAATTAAACCACCATGCGCTAAACCAGATAGCATTAGAACTCTGGAATATTGCCCAATTCTTCCTTTTCTGGAAACCTACAATAATTGCTTACTACTGATTGCATACAGGTATGTACTGCTCAATTCAGTGGAATAAACATATCCCAATTGTAACTGACTGGCTAAGAAATAAATGGGGAATTACCTAATATTTTCAAAGTAAACACAATTTTCTACAGAACAGTTGGTTTATTGAAAAGGGCCTTATTTATCAATGCTTGGAATAGCAGATTTAACAAAACAATTTCTTCCAGTTCCTTCAGTTTAAATAAATGAGTTTGGTTTTTGCTTTACATATTCTGTTCTTTTTCAAAATGATAGATTTAAAATAAATGTATGAATGAATGTAGTCTATTTATATTTAGCACATACATTCCTAAATTAATGCCTGTTGTTGTAACCAGATAGGATATTGGTGAGGGAAGAACAGGTAGTGTAATATCAATGAAGAATTTAGTACATTTTAGAATTTGCAACTCTTAAGTATATTTTTGTTATTAAGTGATTGTTGTGTCCAAAGCCTAATTCAGGTTTAAAAGACAAATCGCGCCAATGCGGAAGAGCAGATGTGCACCATTTCTAAAGGTGCGAAATTCAAATGACTGTCAAAGTGGGAAATGTTGAACTTTGTTTGTCCTCCGGAAGCCCACCTAAATGTATCTTGTTTTGTAATGGTCAAATCACTGTATATATAGAGACCACCCTTGTGCATAGTCCCTGAATAAAGAATCACGGAGTTTAACCCGATCCTGCTGGTTAGAGTACTTCTTGCGCCGGACTCAACAGTGATGTAACTAAAAATAGAGATGCATAATGCAGACTGAAAAATTATTGCAGGAAATATTAAATGCTCACTCTTTTCTCTCACACAGGATATGAACCTTATCGACATTCTGTGGAGGCAAGATATTGATCTTGGAGTCAGGCGTGAAGTTTTTGATTTTAGCCAAAGAAAGAAGGAATATGAACTTGAGAAACAGAAAAAGCTTGAAAGGGAGAGACAAGAACAGCTTCAAAAAGAGCAAGAAAAAGCCTTCCTAGCTCAGTTACAGCTAGATGAAGAGACAGGTGAATTTGTTCCTATTGAGCCTGCTCAAGCCACTGAATCAGCAAACACAGGCATACCCAATAATTATTCACAGGTAAATACGTGTCGGGTCTCTTTTTGCTAATTTATCTTTTATCTCACAGCTCTTTTCTTGGAGGAGTATTGCAAAGTTTTTGGCTGGCTAAACTGAATGTGAATTTAACAGAAAGGTGTACTTGTTCACTGACAGTTCTCCTTTTATCCTTCACCTACAGAATGTACACATTTCCAAACAAGAGGAAGACAACCTGTTGGATGACATGTTTGGCGACTGCATGCAGGTTTTGGCCGAAACATTCTCATTTTCAGAGGATCATGAGGTAAAATATAAGCTACGTTTACAAATGCAAGATACAGTCAAACCTCTACATACGAATTTAATTTATTCTTCAAGATTGGTTGTATCTCGAAAAATTCTTATCTTGAATTTCCCATAGGAATGCACTGAATGCAATCTCCCATAGGGATGCATTGAATTTCTTATCTCGAAAAAATCCTATTAAAAATTGGTATCTCGAACCTGATTCCCCCCCCCCCTGAGATTTCTGGATGTACCTCAAGTTTTTCTTAAGTCGAGCCATTCTTCTCTCGAGGTTTAACTGTATATAATATAGCCCCTCTGAGTTGTAAAAACAACAACACTTTTCCTCTGTCATTATTTATTATATTCTTAATACTTGAATGTTCTAGAGTAGACCTTGTTTGAACTGTGCCATTTGATGATAGATTCTCTTGGGGGGAAAACCCAGGAGGTTTCAAACCTAACTGATAAAGACCTATATATATATCACAATATCTCAGGTCTCCCCGGCTGAATTTCAGCAAGTGACACCTTTGGAGATTGACAGCAACCAAGTCTTCATTGATTCTAACCAGATGCAGCCCCTCAATTCCTCTGTCCTCCCACCCGCCATTCCAGAATTTATGGTCGCTCATCCTGAGAATGCACAAGACATAGAACAAGTGTGGGAAGAACTGATGTCTATTCCAGAGCTGCAGGTAAATAGTTGCAGTTGATGGTTGAATATGCTCTTGTCTTAAACAAATACACATTAAAAGGTATTACCTTTTATACCTTAAATGATATTTTTGTATTTATTCAGATAATCGCACCAAACAATATACAGTATTGAACATTTATGAAAAATGTATGAAATTGAATCTTAAAGCTTTAAAAATTATCAAGCAGCTCTGTGACCTTTACACACCGAGCTGTATTACAATATGTTAATATGCAATTGTTGCCTGTACTAAAATTTGGCCTCCAGTCTAGTCATCTACATGTTTGTTCAAAGTCAGTGGGATTTCCTCTAAAATGTATTTAGGATTACAACCTGGGAATGCAAATCCAAAATACAAGTATTCAGAAGTTAGTTCTCTGGCGCTTAGTAGGGCTTACTTTTCGATAAGAATTGCTTTTCTAGTGTGCTTTGTTATTTTTACAGGTGTTCTCAAGTGGAGCAAGTTAAGACCTTTAAGTTTTCCTTACAAAGATAAGATGGGGAACAGCCTTAACCTCAGTTTCCATGATGAATGAAAAGTCATATACCACAGGTCTCCAGAAATAATGACTCCTAGTAGCCGGGAAAATATTGAACTTTCCCAAAGGCAAAATACTTCTGATTGCATGCAGAGAAAATGCACATTCCTAAAATAAATGCTTTCTTGAGTAAAGACATCTGGATTGCCCAAGCTACTTAACTTTATAGGGCTCACAAATATTGTCTGATGCAATCTTACCAAAGGTCTAGGAAAGATCTTCCTGTTGCCCTAAAATTGGCATGAATGGTTTCCTGCTTTGTAAAGCCTAAATGTGTACAGTATTTTTAACTGAATTGTGAGATCTGGTAATGTTTGCAAATTTTCACACAGGCAATTAAAAATAAAAACAAAAGGCAACTGGTTAAAATTCCAGGAACTCAGATGTCCATCTTCTTCCCTTCCCTGTTATTCACATTCTCTTCACAGATGCATTTGAGAACTGAAGGTAGCCCTAAAAGTCATCTACAATTTGCTTTATTCTATTTGTCCTGCTGCTTTTGGCCAGGTTTTCTGGCTCCCCAGAATATAAAGGAGTGATAATAAATGGGACAACAGCTAAGCCTGTGTCAGCATGCACAATGCCACATATACAGGTGAAACTCGTAAAATTAGAATATCGTGCAAATGTTCATTCAATCCAGTACTGCAACTTAAAATGTGAAACAAATATATGAGATACTCATTACATGCAAAGCGAGATAGTTATAATATTGATGCTTATGGCTTACAGTTTATGAAAACCCCAACCCCCCAATCTCATGTACCCCATAATCATCACATAATCTCATGTACACTGTACGCCATGAGCATCACAATTATAACGAATTAAGGCATGACATCTCTCGCTTTGCATGTAGTGAGTCTATTTCATATATTTGTTTCATCTTTTAAGTGAAATGAATGGACATTTGCACGATATTCTAATTTTCCAAGTTTCCCCTGTAAGTATTGGCTCCAAAGTACTGAAGATGCATAGACCAAACAGGCTGGAGTTGTACAGTGGAGGATAGGCTGGCCCTAGGTATGGGCTTTCAGATTTAGGTAAAGATCACCTTTGTTCAAAAGTCAGTTGTATTCGACTCTAGGATTCAGTGCTCATCTCCATTTATAGCAAAATAACCAACAACAAACAATGCTGTCAGCGTCTGCAGATGTTTTCCATGGACATCTGGCAGGCTGTTTACATCCCCACCAAAGTATTTATCTACTGGCAATTTCTTGCTTTCAAACTGCTAGGTTGGCAGGAGCTGGGATAGAGATGGGAACCCACTCCCATCATGCAGCACTAGCGTCTTGAACTGCTGACCTTCCAGTCGTCAAGTTCAGCATCTTATCCACGAAATCAGCACAGTCCCTTTCAGATTTACCCCCCCACTAAAACTATCAGAATTCAGCAGGAATTCCCCCAGCTAGGATTCTTGTAGTTTCAGGCAACAAAAAAAAAGTTCCCAGAGAAATGTCAGGATCCTTGCCAAGGCTTTTTTCTGCAGACAGCTATTAAAGCATGAACAAGAGTGGAGCTTTCTAAGCTCCACAGGAGCAGCAAAGTATTACGGGAATGGTAGTCTTTTCATTCTGTAGGCCCTGAGAGGGCTTCTAAAAAACCCTACCATTCCCCAAAGCTTTGTTGTTCTCATGAAGTTTAGAAATCTCCACTCATGCCCATGCTTTAAGCTCTGTCTACAGAGAGCACACTGACAGGGAACAGGGGAGGATCCTGAGCATCCTCTGAGAACTTGGATGTTGGCTAAATAGGTAAATAAATGCAGTGCATTTTACGCTGTAATGTTATGTTTGCTATTGTTGACTATATTCGTAACTTTTCTTTATAGTGTCTTAACATTCAAAATGAGAACCTGCCCGAAGTAACCTCAAACGTACATGAAGCTAACTTTGTGTCCGAGGCAGCTGTCGACTTTACTTTCTACAACCCATTATCCACTATGATGGAGAAGGAAGTTGCTCCCTGCAATCCAGATTTTCTAAACCCTTTGGAGGCTTCCTATTCTAGCATTTTATTGCCAGAAGACCTTAGCCAAAATAACACATCATCCACAAACACTGATTTTTGTGAGGATTTCTATCCAGCATTTATTGATGTTAAGACGAACAGAAATGCACCTAGCCCACCACCCAATGTTGCGGATCAGACAATTGCTGGCTTTTTAAATGAACCCATTGACCTTTCTGATTTTGATAAGTGTAAAGCTTTAAACCGTGACTTTGCGGGAAACACCCCAGAGCGTAATGATTCCGACTCTGGTATTTCATTGAACGCAAGTCCCAGTGCATTATCCCCAGCTCATTCTTTGGAGCCGTCTTCCAGCAGTGGAGATGCAGGCTTTGGATACAGTGATTCAGAGATGGAAGAGGTGGAGAGCATCTCTGGAAATGCGCAACAGAATAATGCTAAAATGCATTCACTCCAGTTTCATACTCCCATCTCTTCACCCCTAAGTCAAAGTACCCTAGAACCCATTTTGGCAACCGATGCACCCAAAAGAGAATTGCCTGCCAATACTGGTCACGCTGCAGCTCCATTTATGAAAGATAAATCCTCGAACCTTGATGAAGCTCATCTCACTAGAGATGAGCTTCGAGCCAAAGCTCTGCATATCCCTTTCTCTGTTGAAAAGATCATCAACCTCCCTGTAGACGACTTCAATGAAATGATGTCCAAGGAGCAGTTCACAGAGGCCCAGCTCACTCTGATTCGAGATATACGAAGGAGAGGCAAGAATAAAGTGGCTGCTCAAAACTGCCGTAAAAGGAAGCTGGAGAACATAACAGAGTTAGAGCAAGACTTGGGCTATCTGAAAGATGAGCGAGAGAAGCTCCTGAAGGAAAAAGTGGAGAACGATAAAAGCCTGCGTCAGCTGAAAAAGCAGCTGAGCACCCTGTACCTTGAGGTCTTCAGCATGCTGCGAGATGAAGAGGGCAAGCCTTATTCGCTGAATGATTATTCACTGCAGCAAACAAGAGAAGGCAGCATCTTTCTTGTTCCTAAAAGCAAAAAGCCAGGGACTAAATTCTGAAGATCCAGGAGATGAATGTTCTCCAAACTAACATTTTTGTCTGCATTTTCAACTGGTGGGGTTTCCTATGATGCAGAATTTTTCAAGTGACTTTACACAGGTCTCTACAGATTTCTCTCGCTCTAGATAAATATATGAACACACTTCCAATCATTAGTGTTAAAACAAATGTATGCACTATGGGTATAGAATAAAATGCTAGTTCCTCCTTTTCGTAGAACAACAGAAACTAGTTTCTGTTCCTCTGTAAATATTTCAAGATTTCTTATTTATATTCCGTTTCTATAGTTTGTTTTACTCAAATATGTACCAAGTGTGATTTAAGACTGGTAATCCTACATATTTACAAGACCAATCTTATTTTTTCCAGGGTACATGATTTTATAAATATAAACAATATTTGCAGTTTCGTATATTTTTTTTTACTTTGCTTTACTGCAAGAGCTTGAAATGTAGTGTAAGCCGTACATAAAGTAACATCACTAGTCTACATTCTAGCCAAAGTCAAGCACAGTGAATGCTTTTGTTTTCAATGAGAATTAAGTATGCACAATGAAATAATGCAAGTGAGGTGTTCTCACTTTGGCTAGATTGTATTCTTGAAGTTGAAATTTTGTCTTGCATACTAATGTATGCTCCATGTAACGCTAATCTTTAGATTTTATATTTTTCAAATAAAGTGTGTATATTCTTAAGACTCTGGCATTGTTTACTACAGTGAGCTGTACACTTACTTACTCAGTAGCAAAGAAATAAAGGTTGATATTGGGCACACAATAATTCTCTGGCACTTTAACTTGAGAGCCAGTGTAATGTAATGGAAGACCTGGCTTCAAATCCTCACTTGGCTATGGAAACTCGAGGGGAAGGGAATGCAATGGTAAAACCATACCTTAAAAATCTCATATACCTTGAAAACCCTTCTAGGTCACCATTAGTCAGAATGGATTTCATGGCATGCAACACTTCATTTTTAAAAGCAACTTTCTTGACCAGGTGGCTTCCAGTATTTGCTTTAGTTTAAATGAACTAAACACCTGAGAATCCAGAGTGAGCAGCTAAATGGAAGCATTTCTGGCAGTCAGTCGTCAGTCTGTGGCACTATTTCTTTTATTAATGAATAACAGCCCAGCATAAACTGGACAAGTAGTAAAGATGCAGTAAAGACAAGTAGTAAAATCACTGCAGATGGGGATTGTAGCCATGAAATAAAAAGGCGACTGATTCTTGGGAGACAAGCGATGAGAAACCTGGGGAACATAGTGAAAAGCAGAGACATCACATTGCAAACAAAAATTAGAATAGTCAAAGCAATGGTTTTCCCAGTAGTAATGTATGGATGTGAGAGCTGGACAATTAGGAAGGCTGAACGCAGAAGAATAGATGCCTTTGAAATGTGGTGTTGGAGGAGGGTTTTGAGAGTCCCCTGGACAGCGAGGAGAACAAATAGGTCAATCTTAGAAGAAATTAACCCTGACTGCTCATTGGAAGGTCAAATAGTAAAGATGAAGCTAAAGTACTTTGGGCATCAAATGAGAAGGGAGGACTCACTTGAGAAGGCATTGATGTTGGGAAAGGTGGAGGGCAAAAGAAGAAGGGGGAGGCCAAGGATGAGATGGCTAGATGGTATTGTAGACACAATGGGCACAGAGCTGGGAGGGCTGAAGGGGATGGTGGAGGACAGAGGCGCCTGGAGAACAATGGTCCATAGGGTCACAAAGGGTCAGAGTCGACTGTGCGACTGAACAACAACAAAGTAAAGATGATGTGCAGAAAGGAAAAAAAAGTGCAGTTCTCTCCCATTTGAATGTATAACATGTCAGAAACCTGAGAACCTGCCTCAGGGGCAACAGCTGGTCTTCTATGTAATGGCCACTGTATGGTGTTCCACAGTGGTGCCAGTACAGCAGGCGCACTGTCGCCAGCAATGGCAGATTGTTAATTAAAAGAAATGCCTGGTTTAATTTCAGATTGCGTGCGCCTTTATCTCACTGCACAGGAAGTGCAAGCAACTCACATTTTAAACAGGAATTACTAAGCATTAATCAGTGAGGTCACTCCTGTTGCACTAGCAGAGCGACAGGATACAAACAATGGCCATAGAGAATAGGTCAAAGCTAACTAGGAAGCAAACGAGAACTAATTCAATTATCAAGTAAAAGATACTGTATTTCCTATCAGGATTTCAAATATCTTGATCTGTCTATACAGAGAAGGATGCCCCATGCCTTGCATTGCACTGACATTTGCAGAAATATGTGCAGCATCATAATCTAGCTCACTCTACCTTCCCAAGGGAATTCTGCCAGATAATGGTTTCAATATTAATGTTTTTGGGTGTTGTACATAGAACACAGAAATTAAGTTACTTTCACTTTTCAGTTCCCAACACATGGCAGGCTTTCATCTACGGCTATTTCAAACCTTTTTTAAATTAAATCTTGATCAACTGGAAATTTAGAATCAAATGATCCTTCCAATTTTTAGTTCATAATTCTCTTATTTTTCTCACATCAATCAAACATCCCCTTAGAAAACTTCCCACATCCACTCCATTTAAAATATGAAACTGCTGGTTTTGAGTATCTCAACATCAGCTGCAGTGAAGACTTACGTAGCACGGATTGTCTGAGGTGATGTGATAGAGCAGGGTTTCACAAACTTGGCTCCCCAGATGTTCTTGAACTTCAATCCCCAGAAGCTTGAGGACCCCCATGATAGAGACACTGCTATCACTGCGCTTGAACATCCCACAAGTTCAAGGAATGATGAAGTTGGCATCCTTTTTAAAAAAACTAGGTGAAGTGACCAAGAGAATCATGGTCAAGGAGAAAAACCATTTAATGGGATGGGTGAGATCTAGGAAGATATCTCTGGGTGCAAGGTTAAGAAGGAACTGGTCCAAACTGGAAGAGAAGCAAAAGAGCTGATCTACTGGAGAGAGAAAATCCTTCAGAAAAAGAAGGCAGGAAAAAGGGATTGAGAAAGAAAATGGCTACTTAAGAGGCTTTGGAAAAATTCAGCACGTGTGCGCGCATGTGTGAGCCTGGTGGTATGATAGCATCAGGCTAAAACACCCAGTCCACGGAAACAAATTACTGTACATTTTTATCACCAGTCATCTTATTTGTAGGGCTCTTGGTGTGCTGCATAGTTTTTCTCATACACATCCAACATCCCTCCCCATTTTTTTCATACAAAGCTGAAATCAAGGTAGCAATAAATTTGGATACTATTAACAAGCTATTTGCTTTTCTTTGAGCCTGGATAGGAAATGTGAAGGGTGAAATTTCCTCCAATTTACTAAATAGCCTTGATTCTACAAAATTGAAAATGTGATCTATAGTACCGGTGTCAAAAGCATAAGACAACTACACAGCGGCAAGTTTGTGCAGAAGTGGAAGGTACTGTGAGAAGTTTGAGAAAACACGTAAATTGCAAGGACCACTTTAATAAGAGCATTTTATTATCCTTCACTATTGTCATTTTATGCTTTTGTCTTTTAAAAAAACATGAGAAGCAGAATTGTCTTAAACTTTGGGACAGTACAGAAGAGCCTTTATGAGCCACATTCTTTGGGCACCATAAGGACTGACAAGTTTTATTTCCCTTTGTGATTAACATCATCGCTTTTATTTGTATACCGCACTTCAGCAGATGCATGAACAGTTAAGTATAACAATAAGCATAATATTCCTGGGAGCCTTGTAGAACTGTAAATCATCTCTAAAGCAAGCAACGGGGATTTTAAAAAAATGAAACAAAAAGAACTTTTTGTCACTCCCTGCCCCCCACAAAGGGGCAGCAGTCTGTAACAGCAGATTTGTTTATTCACAACCAGCCCTCAAACCAATTAGTAGTTTGATTGAAATGAAGTGGACTGGTTAGGCTCAAGTAGCCGGTTACTACTGAAGCGAGCGGAACCTACGATTAGGGTTTTCATAGCAATGTCTGTACATCCTGTGGCTGAAATGTTATTGTAGTAATGCAAATAAGTGCACATTGTTGAAGTAAACTGTTGCAAGTTAAGAAATCCCCAGACATTATCTGTTGGCTACTAAGTCATGCAACCTGATGTACAATAGATAATGCCATCTTCTTGTGCTGTATCCGATTCCAAATATTGGCGATCATCATGGCAGTGGCTTTCCATCTGCATCCCAGTATGTACCTGTACTACTGATCCAGTTCTGCGAGTAACTTTTTGGTCCTCAGTCCTTTTGGTATACAAAGTCTTCATCAGCCCCAGGCCAGGACTGATGAATCTGCTGCCCTCCATCAAAGATTCAAATGGGATTTAATCTATTTGGGGATCATCACCCTTCCCTGTGGACTTTCCCACCCGAGGCCGTTAATTCTCAGGGTTGTCAGGCTAGTTAGCGTTGCCTGACAATCAGCGTGGGTCTATTCTATTACCATAGCAGGATAACCTGGCCAGATAATGGCTGCAGAGATTTTTTAACTTGCAGGAAATGTCTAAAAAATTACACAGCTTGTCTAATTATGCAACAGGATTTAAGCCAGGGGGTAGGCATCACTTTTGCCAATTACATGTTGCATGTAAAAATACACCATTCTAGAATACATTAACTTTGTACTCTGTTGCATCCTTCTGGATTGACCAGATTAATCGCGAGAACAAATTCTCCAATAAGCTGATCAATAGCACAGGTTGCTTCTCTTCTCATGTTTGTAGGGCGAAGCTGTTCTGGTCTCAGAAAAATGATGGCAGGCAGAAAACATTCCTCTCTAAGCTTATGCAGCCACCATTGTAAAGGCCTAAAATACATTATATTATTATGTGATTGTCCACCAGAATCGGCTAGCCATAACCAATCTTTGTGTAAAGTTAGCATAGGAAACTGGTGAAGGATGAGGGATTGTCATTGTGTGCCATATGCTGTATGCTTGTGTGAAACTGTTAATAAAGAGAGCTGCTGGGAGACGGAGATAGAGAAGATGGAGAGGAGGGGGGAGAAGACTCCGAAGTTCCCAGCTCGCCCCCACAAATCTCATCTCATCATTCTGCTGGTCAGATTCCCATGTAGTAGGTTGCTACAGTACTCCAGAACGTTTTAAAATACAAAATGTAATAACACTCATGTATCACAGTGATTTCCTATACTGAAGTTAGTGTAAGAGGCTGCTTATATGAAACTCCATGGACTTCTAGTTTGAATTTTTTATAAAACAAATATCTTAGGAAGTCTGTCAAAAGACAAGCACAATTAAATGTGTTTTAACATACTGAAGTCTGTATAATTTGTGCAAATAATGGAACAGTGGCATCCCCAAAACCAAGTGCTTCAAATATATTGGAATATATTTTTTTTACTGATGCAGATTTTTCACTCATGTAGAAACCCCCCCCACATCCAATTAAAACATTTGACAAAGGTCATAATTTATCACAACACTTTATTGTAAGTATTTGATCAACCCGAGTTTTGGATTATACACTCCAATCAATTTCTCCCATTATACCATTAGTTACTCGGCATGTTACACTGAAGCATTTCACATTTTATTTTAATGTGAAAATGTCATGTTTGTCTTGCATGTCTTGCCCTGTGAAAACAGAAGAAAACATCAGCATCTTAACAATGGGAAGCTAAAGAGTACCTCAGCCTTCCCAACTGCTCTTGCAATTCTTTGCCCTTGCCCTGTGCTCCTCGAACCCCTGAACAAACATACTGGCAACTGAGTGCCCTGCACAGCTATCTTGGGGAAAGGGTCAGCCAAGCGTATGTACATAAGAACAGCCTTGCTGGAACAGGCCACAACCCATCCAGTCCAGCATTCTGTCTCACACAGTGGCTCACCATTTCCTTCAGGGTATTCCCAAGGAGATGCCTTCACCTGCTTAGGATTCCCTGGAAATGATATTGAGAGATATCCTGCCTATCTCTCCAACCCAGAGGTTGTCCTTAGGTATCCCTAATTATAGCCATTGATACCTTTGTCCTCCATGAACTTGTCTAATCCTTTCTTAAAGCTGTCAAGACTGACAGCTGTCACCACTTCTTCTGGCAGGGAGTTCCATAGACCAGTAATCCTCTGGGTGAAAAAGTACTTTCTCTTATTTGTTTGAGAACTAGTACCCAAAAGTTTCATCGAGTGTCCCCTAGTTCGAGTGTTATGCGATAGGGAAAACAGTTTTTCCTTATCTACTTTGTCCACACCGTGCATGATTTTATAAACTTCAGTCAGGTCACCTTTTACTCGCCGTCGTTCAAGAGTGAAGAGGCCCAACCGTTGCAGCCTCAGATGGTAAGGAAGGTGTTCCAGTCCCCTAATCATTCTGGTTGCCCTCCTCTGCACTTTTTCCAGCTCCATAATATCCTTCTGGAGGTATGGCGACCAGAACTGTACACAGTATTCCAGATGGGGCCTCACCATAGATTTATAAAGAGGCAAAATGACACTTGCTGACTTATTTTCTACACCCTTCCTAATGATCCCTAGCATTGAGTTTGCTTTTTTCACTGCTGAGGCACACTGGGTTGACACCTTCATTGAGCTCTCCACCAGGACACCAAGGTCCCTTTCCTGGTTTGTCGCAGAGTTCAGACCCCATCAGTTTATAAATGTAATTGGGGTTCTTTGCCCCAACATGCATCACTCTGCACTTACTAATGTTGAAGCTCATTTGCCACTGTTTTGCCCACTCCCCCAGTGTCAAGAGATCCCTCTGGAGCTCCTCACAATCTCTCTCTAGCTATTTACTCCTACCTCTAGATCATTTATGAAGAGGTTGAAAAGCAGGGGTCCCAGTACTGAACCTTGGGGGACCCCACTCTTTACTTCCCTCCAATTGGAGAAGTGTCCATTTAGTGCTACCCTTTGTTTCCTGTCCCTTAGCCAGTTGCTGATCCAGGACAAGACCTGTCCCTTTATTCCATGACTGGTAAGTTTATTCAAGAGCCTTTGGTGTGGGACCTTGTCAAAAGCCTTCTGAAAGTCCAGGTAAACAATGTCAACTGGATCCCCCTTATCCACATGCTTGTTGACTCTCAAAAAATTCCAACAGATTAGTGAGGCATGATTTGCCCTTGTAAAAGCCATGTTGGCTCTCCTTTAGCAGCGCCTTCTCTTCTATGTGCCTATTAATTCTATCTTTTAGGATGGTTTCCATCACTTTACCTGGGACACATGTCAAACTGACAGGTCGGTAATTTCCTGGATCACCCCTGGATCCTTTTTTGAAAATTGGTGTTACCAGAAATGTAGAGTGCAGATCTTGTTCTTTTCCTGTTAGACTACCAGTCAGCCTCTGACGCTTGAGCAGGGAGAGGGAAACAGGTTTATGTACACTAACCCTACACTCTTACCTTTTGTTAAGAGAATGCTGAGGTAGAACTAGCCAAGTCTGGCCTTGGTCTCTGGCTTAGAAAAGCGAACACAGGCACTGTAGGCTTCTAAGATGCCTGAAATAGCAAACAGCAACACACTCTTATCTCCTGACAAGTTCTGTCTACCTGACTCAAATTCATGGCTGAATACAAGTGGGAATGTCGTGCTGACAAAGACAAGGTACCCAACAGGTGGAAATGCTCTGGAATCATCATCCTACCCTCATTAGTATGAGGAGGACCTCACACAAACAGAAGCTAAAGGAAAACCAGATCCTAAACATTTGCTGGAATTAGTTAAGGCCACAGGAAATAATGTTTATAGATTTCTGTTACCTGAGAAAAGTCAATCGTGGTGTATGGCAGCCACATGCTCAATTCCTGCTCAGTAAATGGTTGGTCTTTTTTCCTGCAATTTTGAAATTAGGAAGCCTGCCATCAGGAAACCCACATTGCTCAACTGAGTTCTACTCACAATTTACTTAGAACCACACATTTACCAAACAACAATTCTACCAGGTTCAGTTAATTTCCAAATGACTGTAGGATTGTGGCCAAATGTTATTCACACAAATCTTCATGTGTAGGATGACTACTGAAATTGTATTTGACATTTTCCAATTCCAAGTTTGTTCAAACCTACCCATATGAAAATCAGCTCTACACCATTACATGCATGTACATATTTGAACCATTAGTGTAAACTCTTTATTACATCTCCAAAAGCATGTATGCCATTGTTAAAACGACAGAAACCCCTAATCAAAACCCCACTAGCCAAGCCACTAGCCCAGTGATGGTGAACCTTTTAGAAACCAAGTGCCCAAACTACAACCCAAAACCCACTTGTTTATCGCAAAGTGCCAACACGGCAATTTAACCTGAATACTGAAGATTTAGTTTACAAAAAACAACTAACACTCACCACATCATGCCACATAGGAGTTGCCCATCTTACCCGACAGGGGAGGAAGTGCTCCCATTGGGGTGCTGGGCAGAGGGGTGGGGTGAACTCTTTGTTGTGGGGAGGAAGTGCTCCCATTGGGGTGCTGGGCAGAGAGGTGGGATGAACTCTGCTGGGGGAGGTGGAAGTGCTCCTATTGGGCAGAGGGGCTGGTCAAACTATGTGCTGAGGTGAGAATGTGCGTGCTCACAGAGTGCTGTGAGTGCCCCCTCTGGGATGCATGACAGTTTGCCACCACTGAACTAGCGCATCACCTGTCTAGAATACAGTATATAGATAATATCAAGCTATCTTTTATTTCTTCTAATTATTATTTTAAAAACTAACATTAAAACACTATGTTAAATACCATTAATTCTAAAGTTGCCAGATATTAATTTTATGGTCATAAGTCACCCACACTTCATAATTTCAAAATAGAATTAAAAGTATTGACACTCACCTTTAATATGCATAATTTGTTTTCATCACAGAAGCTGGATTTTCAAAGTCCAAAGTATTATTATGGGCACATCACTGTTTTTTTTAAAATACTGTATTACAGTGTCTTACCAAGCCAAGAGGTTTCTAGAAGATTAATTCTGCCTCTGATCAAGCAGTGGCTTCTTTTATAATCTGTAAGCCAAAGAGACTTTTCTTACCTCGTTCAGAAAACAGGTGTACTTTAATTCATGAAAAGTGTTAGAGACAAACCTTACCTATTCTTATTCCCCTTCCTTTCAGGTCTAAATGCTAGACCTATGACTCTGGGTCAACTCAAGTAGCTATGACTCAAGGAGGTTCCAACTGGTGAAGAACTCTTGCTAGACTTTCTTCGATATTTCAGATGTGATAGGCAGATTTTAACTAGCTTTTGGAAAGCGGCTCACTATCAGCATAGTATCTTATGCCTTCACTGTTTGTGGAAGTTGAAGCTGTTGCTCTTGCTGCCTTGTCATTTGTGTAATTATGCTGACTTGTCCACATACACAATAGGCTGCTGAAGTCCTGTCTGAGTCTCCTTTGATCCACATTTTGGCTAAAAAATACATCCTAGAATCTTTAAAGCTGGTTAATCACTGTCCTCTGCTTGCTTTTCTCCACATTCACAGAGAACTAGGCCTAAGCCTTTTGGACCAACAACCGGCAACTTTCAATAAATTCAAAATGGGTTAATATACTAGAAGAGCGTTTCCCCTATGACCAACCAAGATTTCCCACCCTCTGTGAAGAACAGACAGAAGTAACTTAATTTACCCTCCAAATGTAAAAAGAAAAATTATTTAGATTAGGATGGGCAACTTAAGTCCCTCCAGATGTTGATGGACTGGAGCTCCCAGTATTCTTAGCTGGCAGGTCCAAACTGCAAAATAACTTGGATAAGCAGATTGTCTACAAGTGCAATAAATAAATTAAGGAAGCTACAGTCCCAAGACTTGATGGGGCACAAGCTGCCCTTCCCGTATTCAGATCCAAACTGTCTTCATACAAACAAAATGGTACATACAGCTGTGCCATGTTAACATTCCACACAATGCCAAACTGATGCTCTTTTGAACAGGTTTTGACTGTTGGAATGTGGGCAGTTTCCTAAAAATACCAAGGTAATACTCAGAGGCCAATGACCTAATTCCCAGCTTGAAGTAAACTAATGTAATACTGGGGAACTTTATGGTTATTTCAGTTTTCTTGAGCTTGTCCAGCATATGGCGTCTGTTTGAGATTTAATCACAGTACTCTTATGATTAAATAATAACCATGGCTATGTGCCTTGTTTCTCAGCAACATTTTATAATCCCTAACAATCGATTCCTATACTGTAATCATGTTTACCGTATACCCTTGCTTTGGTCTAGAGTAGTAGTAACAGGTGAGAAATTCAAGTATATTTCGTCTACTCACTGTGCCCTACTCTTCTGGATGTGTACTGACAGAAAGCACTGCTCTGGCAATAGTTAAAAGAGAAGTCTGATCAGATTGAGGACAGCAAATTATTAGGGAACATGGATGTAGACAAATTTGGGTAAAGGAGTAAACCACATCCACTCTTGTGAATGTGGCAGAGTTCAGACCAGAAAATTCTGACACATAGAAGTATTGCTTTCATTCCAGCCACCACAGGACTTCAATTACTGACAAATGTAACCTTCATATTTGGTTTTTGTGGAATAGTTACGTGTTAGTCTGTGTTTCAAGCATATCAGAGAATAAACAAAACAAAAACAGCGTTTTTGTTTTGTTTATTCTGATATGCTTGACAAATGTAACATGTTCGATCAGATTATGTCCTATAACTAGACTATAAATCAATCTGCTTTCATTTCACCTTCAAGGCCTACACTTGGGGCATTAGAAAATGTGTGAGCAGCACCGGTTTCCTAATTGTTCCTTTAGAATCAACTCATAAGGATTGTGCCTTTGCTGCAAGTTTCATTCAGGTAAAGAGGGCATACAGAATTATACACAGTAACAGTATTAACCCATTACAAATGAATTTATGTTCTTGGGGGCAGAAATATAAATAAAACATTACAGTTATAACCTAAGTAACAGACCCAGACTATTGACTTTGAAGTTTTAATTCCATTAGTTGTGTGTACACAATCTGTTTCCCAAGGGGGCAGGGGTGTGGCAGGATTCAGCCTCGATAGTTATAAAAAGCAGAAACTTGTTCTGCCAGTGCTTAGTGTAGCTCCTATACATATCAACAAAATAGGAGGCAAACTGAATAAAGCTGTAAAAGATATCATTCAAAGCTTATTTACTTAGATTTAAGCTAAGAAACAAGACTACAAATTAAAATATGCACATACCAGAAGTTATCTGGGATTTTCATTCAAAAGTAAAGCCTTTTATAATTCACAAGCACTGGTTTAAATGACTCAGTCCTAATTATTACAGCTAAGCAAGCTTTAATGAAAACATCTCTTCTC
Source organism: Bradypodion ventrale (assembly GCA_035047345.1). Taxonomy (NCBI): domain Eukaryota; kingdom Metazoa; phylum Chordata; class Lepidosauria; order Squamata; family Chamaeleonidae; genus Bradypodion; species Bradypodion ventrale. The sequence goes on along the minus strand of JAWDJE010000001.1, from coordinate 289,076,470 downwards.
TCCCTCTGCATGTGTGCAACTCATTTCATTTGGTTACATATGCAGAAAACTAAGTTTCTTAAATGATTCAGCATTTCTATAGTTTAAATTAATACAGATTATTATGCATTGATTTTGTTCCTAGGAAGAATATACCCTAAAACTACATTTCGTTATTTAAAGAAGTTTCTGTAAGAAAAAAACTGAACTACACAAGTACTGAAAAAATTAAAAGTTCCTCAGTTATTTTTAATTCCTGGTACCACTACCACAAATTTACAGGGCAATATACCTGATTTATGAAGAAATGACAAAGCTACAACAACAAATTAAAAAAGAGAGTCAGGAATGTACATCTAAACACTACATTGCATTAAATCAATAGCTGCACTCTTTGCAAACTGTGGCTATGAGAGTCCTTAAGAAGGGTTTCCTGTTTAAGCTGCAGTAACTTTTCTGACTATGGTTCATCGCTCCTTCTGTGGTAGATTTTACAGTTCCTCTAATTCATTTGGGACGACTGTCTCAAAGTAACCTGCAGCTTTCCTGACAATTCCTCGCTCTCTCCTGCTAAGAACTGCAGCCTGTTGAATATAGGATAAGACAAAGATTACTCTCAATGAAATGTTGCAATCTTCATATACAACAGATATTTGAAGCATACCTACCCTGATCCTGGCTCAGTTTTTAGAATCTTCGTCCACCATAACCACCACTTCCTCCTCCTCCTCCTCCTGATCCATATCCACCTATAAACAAAATTTTGATTGTTTACAAATATATTCTTAAGGAGTGTTAGAAAAATGTTTATTTTAATATTGAATTTACCACCATATGGACTGCCTGAGCTTCTGCCACTGAAGCTGCCTCCTCCTCCGCCTCCTCCTCCTCCTTTGATGGGACCGTAGCTTGAGGCCTGTTGTCCACTATAATTGCCAAAGTCATTATAGCTTCCTCCACCGCCATAATTGCCTGAGAACAGAATTTTAATTTCATATTTACCATTGACATCAATCACTGTTCTAGAAGCAGATATTAAATGCACGACAGTTAATTAGGATTAAACAAATTAAGCAGTTTCAAACACACTTTTGCGGACAACACAAGACACATGGCTTTGGACAGTGTATGCAGAGTATTTCAACTGATTGGGTTGAAGGTGAGAAAGAATTACTATAGGGACTGGTTAAGAATCAATATGCATGCAAACTCTTCCTACTAAATTCTCCAGTGAAGATGGAGAAAGAAAATTAGTTAAACTTTTGCTAGTTTTGAGCAAAAATATCTACATTGACATTTTATTATCTTCTTTCCCCTCCCAAATAATGTCATTAAAAATCCTGATAAGTTTTTAAATTTTTATTTTCAGTCTAGTTCAACATTTCTAAAGCCATTATTATTATTATTATTGAAGAATTATCAAATAGAACTCTGGCCATGAAAACAAGACTTGCAAATCAATATCCAAGACGTTAGATGCTAGCAGATGTCATCAACACATACCAGATCTGCAGACTGCTCTCAATTAAATAGATGGGGACTCTCCTTTCTATATTGCAGATGCATGAAATAGCAGTCTTTAGACACCCTGATCTCTTCTATCCACAAGATTCTTTAGAGAACAAAAGGCAGCTTGACAGATAGAGCTCTTAAGATTTTAAGATGAATGCTAATTTATTAGTTGACCTATAAGGTGTATTATTTTCCTCGTTAGGTCTTAAAGTTTTAAGTATGGTTGTCTAGCTGCTTACTAGCAGCATACTTTGTCCCCTGAAGTATCAAAATGTATACACACACCCTGGCAGAAAAACCTACAGAACATCTCCAGATATTTTTTGAAGTCGCTAAGATTTCAGGAGGTGGGGAGGGGGGGAAGACCACTCAACCTAGAGTTATCTCTCAACTTATACTACATAATAATTGTGATTATATCTTTAATAGATGTTGAAGAGCTGTATTTTTATTTTACTATGAGAAATATGAATATAAATTATGTGATGCATACATACACAGTTCAGAATTCTTACCACCAAAGCTTCCTCCTTCATTGTAACCATCATAGCCTCCACTTCCTCCACCATATCCACCACCTGGGTTTCCATAGCTTGGGCTGCTACCATAACCTCCTCTGCTACCATATCCAGGACTTCCTCCATAGTTTCCACCTCAAGACATCAATTAAAAGTAATGATAGAAGTAACTATATCTACAAAAATACTCAAAACAACAGTATGCAATACTATTTCTAGTAGTTTCAGAGAGTTAATACTATGCAAGATATATATATCAACATGATGGCTACCAATCAAGTTATCCTAAGACAGAAGTCCCAGTGAAGGTAATTAATGTCCCCAGCCTTTTCTTTACAAATGTTATGGCCTGTAACGTACACCATCTCTGGCCATGTTGGCTAGGCAAAAACATCTGGAGGGATCCAATCTAGGAAAGGTTGCATAATGACAGAAAATGCTGACAACAGGTTATGAAGACACAATGGAATGGAAACCACTCGTGGCATATAATTAAAGGCCACTTCACAGAAAGGATTCTGATCCAGTGGAGATCCCCAATGGCAGAAGGGTAGGGTTGACAGAGGGAATTTTTGCCAATTCATCCTTCAAGCCCATACAACCATCTCCCATAGTGCTCTAGAAGCTCCCCTACAACTAATTGAGCTTCCAGAGGAAAAACTGGGAGACCTTCAGGGGACCCAAGGAAATATTACTCACCACTAACAGTAACATTATAGAAGCAGAATTCTGTTCATGTAACTGTCCATTCCAATACACTCAACTAGATCCAAACTAAGTTAATTGTACTTTAGTAGTCTGACTGAAATCATTAATTCCAAGGAGACTATAATAATCTGAACCCAAACTTCTTAAAAACTAAGCTGTCAATTAGTTATTAACATTCCTTTTCCATCTATATTAGGATACATCAGGCAGATCCAAAGTGTTAATTATATTCAATAATTTTCTACCACAATAGCACTGTTCCCTCTAAAATTATGTTTCATCCTAATGATGTTAACACTGTTGGCTTACCATCACCAAAGCCGTTGTATCCATCACCACTCCCGAAATTTCCTCTGCCGCCGCCACCGGCGCCACCACCACCTCCGCCACTGTAGCCTCCTGAGATAGAATAAAAGTGTTAGGGACTAGAATATGTTATAATTCAAGATAGAATTCCTGGTTGAGGCAGGAAAATACAAACATTTACCTCGGCCACTAAAACCTCCACCTCTGGCATAACTTCCACCACTGCTTCCATAGTTTCCACGACTAACAAAGTTGCCTGAACTGCTTCCACGACCTACAGGGGTACAGGATGGGGATGAACAATTAACGCCTCAAGATGTTTTAAACTTTGTTATCACCATCAATTCTGTTGTTGGAAACTTACTTCTCTGAGCAGTGGCTGTCTGCATTTCTTGCTTGGAGAGTGCTTTCTTCACTTCACAGTTATGTCCATTTATAGTGTGGTATTTCTGAACTAAAAGAATTTTTAAAATTACTACTAAATCATTATCATAAGGCATAGCCCTAACTAGCTGGGTTGACTTTAGGTTGGCTCAGCAGAATTAGGCTGGCTGAGGCTATGCTGTATCCAAACCCCTCTCAGCTGAGAAGGGAAGGGACTTCAGCTGGCCTGAGTGGAAAACAGCAGAAGGGTGTGTGGACACAAGCCCAGCACAACCACCACTGAAATGGAGTTGACAGCTACTAATTAGCAGCTAGCAGCCAGCACAAGGGGTTAGGCTGGCCTAAGGCACTTGTGCCAGCACAAAGGGCTTCTGCCCTATTTAAACCCATCTCAGTGATTCTTAACTTGGAGTTAGGATTGTACCCAATAGTCACAGTAATGTTTAGATACACAGATTTCATTTTTACAGGCAGCAAAGACAAAATACAACAATATGAAAATAAACCAAAACAAAAGCAATAACCAATGGCATGAAATAAAGAATTCAACAAGTGCAAATTTCAACTGAATAGTGAGAAATCTCAGAGGAGATGAAATTAACTGCCAGTCTTCTTCTTCCGTGTCTAAGCCAGATGGGAAACTGAAGGCACCTCTTGGTAAGTTCATTCTACAGTTCCTTTCACCCAACCTAGTGTGGGAAAGATCAGCCAGTAAAAAAGATGCTGTTACCAGGGTACGCCTGATTGTGGTTGAAAAAAAATACCACAATCTTCTAGGAGGCTCTTTCTGTGTACCTAAAGACATATTTCTGCAAACTCTTTGGGCAAGATATTCCATAACACAGACATCAAAAGAGATAACCCTTCTTTTCATCCCTATTGATCTCAACTCTCATCAGAAAGAACACAGTATACTACTATCATATCCAATTTCTGTTTATGTGTGTTCATGCTCCTGTGTCTATATGAAGCGAGGGTGGAGTGAGGTGGGGATGAATAGGTGGAAAGAGCTTTCTAAAGTACATATGACCCAGTTCAATTCAGACAGGGCTCAAACTATGTCGAAAGCCCAAAGTGCCATCCACAAACGTCCCTTTCTTACTTTTAGATAAGCACATCCTCCCTATTAATTTGAACACTGCAACATGGGCTCCAAGTTAGAGTGAGAGAGTTAAGATCTTCTTTGTGCTATTTCTGAAGGCTATTTCAGCTGGATTTTTTTACAAACCAGACCTGCTTGTTCCCTACTGGAAGGAAAGAATATGATTACTTTGGAAAAAAGAGTTCTTTGGGATATTGACAGTGTTTGAGACATCAGATTTAATTCTGTTTGATGAGATATTCCATTGTTTAGGAAATATACACCACCAGTCTGAGGGCAGCAGAGACCACTAGGAAGCAGCAGAAGACTACTAGACAGGAAGGATGATCTGGCCAAATCGAGGGGTGGGGGGTGGGAAGAGAAGGTGGTAGCCATAGGATGGGTACACTTAAACACAGAGATGAGTGAACAAAACAATGCTGAAATAGAGACTATCACATAACCACAAATATCGCAGAGATCAGGTTTCAAAAGACAGGCAAAGGAAGTTACTATATCCTCCAGAATTTTCAAAGATTGAGGCTACTAAGAAAAACATTGCAAAACCTCTGATTAGATTTGTGGCTAGATCTCCATACTGTTCAAACACTACATTCACTGTCTTAAAATATGATTAAAAATATTAGTTTTTCATTTCTTTGCCTACTGGGAACCTAGCAATCTCAAAGACATGTAGGAGTCTGAAAAATCACATACCAACAATTTTGTCAACTGTATCATGATCATCAAATGTTACAAAGGCAAACCCTCTTTTCTTTCCACTCTGCCTATCTTCCATGACTTCTATGGTTTCGATTTTGCCATACTTTTCAAAATAATCTCTTAAATGATATTCTTCTGTATCTTCTTTAATGCCTCCAACAAATATTTTCTTCACTGTTAAATGGGCACCAGGCTTCACAGAATCCTAAAAAAATATATATATCCAAATTATAGTTAATCTCCTGAAGAGCTAAAAATTTTATGAACACAAGTTGTTTGCAACCATGTAAGTAAGTGTTTATACACTCAAGGCTTAACAAATTCAGTACACCAGAATTTACACTTACTTCTCTAGAAACAGCCCTTTTTGGTTCCACCACACGGCCGTCAACCTTATGTGGCCGAGCTGACATTGCAGCATCTACCTCTTCCACACAAGAGTATGTCACAAAACCAAAGCCTCGGGAACGTTTTGTCTGGGGGTCTCTCATCACCTTCAAAAAAATTAAAATAGACATATTAATCTAGCACTTATTTATGTGTGCTACAATCCTACACAGATTTACTTGGTAGTAAGCCTCACTGAAATGTTCAGTTACATTTCATGTTCTGCTATAATAATTTTGTGTCAGAAATTATTCTGGGTTGAAAGGAATTTTGCTAGAGAAACTCCACTCAGGGGATGCCTGAATGAGGCCCCTTTCATGTCCCCAAGAGCTGGGACAGAGATGGCTGCTCAATCCATCATGCGGTACCTGGGTCTTGAACTGCCAACTTGCCAGCCTTCCAGCTAACAAGGTGAACTTCTTAACCAATGAATCACCGCAGCCCTTGCATGTTCTGCTGTCATGCCTGATTGCTGTTATGATCACTCACCACACAGTCTGTGAGCATGCCCCATTTCTCAAAGTGTTCTCTTAAACTGTCGTCTGTAGTTTCAAAGCTCAGACCACCAATAAACAGCTTTCTCAATTGCTCTGGTTCCTTAGGATCGTGGCCCTGAAAGAAGGAAAATCTTAATTGTGTTGTTATGTTGCCCTAGATACATAAGGTTGAGACAAAGTCCCACAATTTACTATCAGAAACAGAAAATTATTATTGCATTTCACTATGGAAAGAACATAAAGTACTAACACTTGAATTGATTAAGAGTAGCCAGTTTCTGGTTTATTTATTTAATACATTTATATTCTGCATTTCCATTGACAGATAGCACTCAAGGTAGTTTATAATTTTTTTAAAAATCCCACTAAAAACAGATCGCATATTTAGCTAAAACATCACAATATAAGCAAATATATTTTAAAAAAACATTGAAATCAGTGAATGGTACAGATTTAAAAGTCATCCAAAATTCAGCAGATGTATAGTGAATTCTTCTAGCTATGGCATCTAATCCAAGCACACTCATTTTCAGATGAAAATTAAAGAACATTCTTGTATCCAAGCTTCATTTACTTGGATATAAATCCAAGATTTTAGCTTAATTGCATCAAAATCATGTGAACTACTGTACACCAAGAAAAGGAGTGTTGTTACAGCCACATCCTATGTATTTTTACTCCCAATTAAGCCTCGTCAAGTTCTATGCTGCTTACTCCTAAGTAAGAACAAATATAAGTGCAGTCATGCTGCGCAACCATATATACACCTAGTTATGTGCAAGTTAAGTCCTGCAATGGCTGAAGACCTAATGTGTAGTATAGCAAGTTGCACGAGCACAGGACCACTGAATCAGTGGAAATTTTGTGAGTTAACTCCTGCATAAATTTCACTGATTCAAACAGGCCTGTTTCAGCAGAGTAAATTGCAATCAAAGTAGAACCATTCAAATCAATGCAATTATGGAGATGTTGACTCACAAAATCTCCACTGAATCAGTGGGCTTAATCTAGTAGAATTCACTACACTAAGAAACAAGCTTTCATCCAATGCTTAAAGTGCTTACTCATAAACAACAGACAATATATAGTCTTAGACTGAAATTTTTGAAGTGGTAGCCTTGTTAGTCTGTGCAAGCATATCGGAGAAAAACAAAACAAAGATACCTTAAAGACTAACTCCTATCTTTTTAATGTTAGCTTTTGTGGATCAACTTTGTCAGACTGGAATTTGGGAAATTGACTTAGGCTTGTAGGAACTGACATCCAAAACCAAAGGTTTGGTAATGCTGAGGTAAAGGACTTCACTCCAAGTAAACTGTATGATGACTACAGAAACAGATTCTTCATTTTCAAACCTCCTTTTTTTACTCTACATCAGAGGTGGCCAAACTATGGCCCGTGGACCATTTCATGTGGCCCACTGCTGCCCTCGCCGCAACCAGAAGTGGACGCATTTACGACAGCTGTAAAATGCACACGTGACTGCGTAAACGTGCCTGCACCTGCTGTAAATTCACCCGCAACCATCGTAAACACATTTATGACAGCTACGGATGCATTTTACGGTGGGAGGAACCACGTGACCAGCCTGCTCATCTGTATGGGGGCTTGGTCAGGCCTGTGGCGTGAAAAGTCTGGCCACCCCTGCTCTACATGCTAGAGATACTGTTAACAGTTTAGATTGTATTTTTACAGCTTATTCGTATTAGATGTGATATTTAGAGAGAGATCAGGCATAAAAGTACTTAGGTATACAGTATTAGCATATCTGTAGAGGCTGCATATTTATTATATGAAGAAAAAACTAATGTGAGTCTTACTTTGAAGTCTACAAATGGATGTGCTATAGTTGGCAAAACATAGAACATAAACAATCTTCTTTCTATCCTCTATTTTGCTCTCCTTACCTCATGAAGGCCAGAATCCTGTTTGCAACTGTGAAGGGGCCCTGGCCAGGATGCTCTAACCAATGTTTCTCTAGTCAATAGCTGCATCTGTGCAAGGTGGTTATTGCCCTCGTGGATGCAACAGGAGCTTCCACTTGGTCAGATGATTACAGACCGTGGACTGTTTTGTACAGAATACTGGTAAAGGTTTCCCTTGCTTGAAAGCCAGTCGTATCCGACTTTAGGGTGCAGTGCTCATCTCTGTTTCAAAGCCGAAGAGCCAGCGCTGTCTGCTTCTGCAGACGTTTCCGTGGTCATGTGGCAGGCATGACTAGACACAGGAGCGCACATAACGCTGTTTCCTTCCCACCGAAGTGGTCCGTATTTATCTACTTGCAATTTCTTGCTTTCAAACTGCTAGGTTGGCAGGAGCTGGGATAAAGACAGGAGCTCATTCCATCCTGCAGTACTCAGGAATCGAACTGCTGACCTTCCGCTTCCCAGTCAGCGTCTTAGCCACTTGAGTGAAGCTCAAATCCTCACACTCCATAACAGATGAGATACTGCAATCTATCCTGCCTTTGTAACAGGATCAATACTTTTCAATGTTCTGCAATAACTTCTGATAACAAGAGTATGATTTTTGAATTAATATACTGAGATAGTTGGTATTGTAAACGCAATGGGCACAGAGCTGGGCGGGCTAAGGAAGATGGTGGAGGACAGAGGTGCCTGGCAGGCAATGGTCCATTGGGTCGCAAAGGGTTGGAATCGACTATGCAACTGAACAACTAAGATAGTTAACTTGGGTGTCTCTTCAGAAGAGACAAGGTAATCTATCCTGTATTTGTGATAAGAAGTTTTAAAATTAGGACCACCTGTCTTTCTGACAACTGATTTTAAGAATCACAACCACCAGTTGTTTCTGCAACTATTTTGAAATACATGTTCCTCATAATACCTGGATAAGGAAACTAGCTGCCAAGTGAAGTAGAAAACAGCTGGGAGACAAGAAACCACATAACTCTTATAGCCAAGCTGAATATTGCCACTTCCCAAGAAGTTCCATAGGGTTCACTCCCAAGGGTGTGCACACGGGATCACAGCCTTTTGTTCTTATTCTCCTGCTGTGTTTTATGTACATGGGAAGTTAGTGGTTTTGGTAACAGGTGGTCAACTACTTTTTCCTTGTGCTTCCTTCCACAAAAGGAACTTCTGTAGCTCTACGTCAGTGAGCAGCTCTGCCCACAGAAAAAGAATCAATACTACAATCTCTTATAACTCTATCATACAAAATTTAAAATCATCACACAGCGAACTCCACAGAATATAAGCCACGGCTTATAGGACTCTTACAAGGTGGAATATCAGTTTTACAAATGGCACTGGAGTGGGAAAGATGGGAAGGAAGTCACCTAGACAGAAAGGACAGTATGTTCTATTAAGGCAATGGAACTCAGATGCTTAGGATTCAGACATCTGCTATTTATGTTAGTGTGCTGCTAACATTTAGCTACAACCATATTTTATTTGCCTCCAGTGTTTTGAATTTCATGAATGCCTAGTATGGTGTTTGCCTCCTAGACAGCTGCATTTGCTAGAAGTCATAGTTAATATGCCAATAGATTATTAGTCCTAAAAGGTCTCTAAAATGATACACAAAACCAATTTAAAAACAACAACCTAGCTTGGTTTACAATGAGATGAAAAACTTGTAGCTGAGTGTACCATTTTAGCCTGTGAGACAAATAAAAATTCATACGTCATAACATCCCTCCTTAATAATAGTACGCTATCAAGTCACTTCTAATTTGTGGTGACTCTGTCCAGGTTTTTAAGGTATAAAATACACAGAAATGGTTTACGGTTTCCTTTTTCTGGGGCAGCCTGAGAACTGCACAACTTATCCATGACTGCACAGGTTAGCTCTTCTGGCCAGGGTCCCTTTTCTGGTGGTTGGAAGCACAGTGGAGAATCAACTCCCAACTTCTGGCTCTGCAGCAGATATCTAAACTGCCAAGCTATTCAGCTGGCTTATAATAATATAATTGTGTGCTGTCAAATTAAATGCTGATTGATGGTGATCCTTTCCAGGATTCACAGAAGCAACAGCAATGGCATAGTGCTTAGAGCATTGTTTGGGTATTTCACAAAGTAAATAGCATTTTGCTCCCAACAAGCTGGGTACTCATTTACCAACCTCAGAAAGATGAAATGCTGAGTCAACCTCAAGCCCTTTGGGATCAAACTCAGATTGTGAGCAAAGTTTTCACTGTAGTACTGCAGCCTAACCACTAGACCACAGGGAAAGGACACTAAACTCTATGTTATCATAGACATGCTATTTTTGTATCAGAAGCTTCTTTGAATTAAATAAAATATTACCACGGTCCCCATCCACCAGTAGTCTGGAGTAGTAAAACAGTTATCAGTTAAGAAAACTGGACTCTTGCCAATTGAAAAAAAAATCAGCTAGAACCTCAATATCTTTTGCCTTGCTTATTTAAATAATGTAAATTTTTTCTGGGGATACCCAGCACAGTGGATAGAATGAAGGAATAGGATTCATGAAGCTTAGGTTTGAATCTACATTCAGCCATGGAAAGTCATTTGATGTGTGAAACTAGTAAATATTTTACCTTGGAACATTATTAGGGTTGCTGTAAGTAAGTTCTGACTTGATAGCACATAACAAAAACAGCAACAGATTTGTTCTACCTTAAAACCACCTCTTTAGTTAAGTGTCTATTTTTATAATTTGATTAATATATGGCTTTAGATATGTTTAAGTATCAGTTTTCAAGTTCTCCTCCTCACATTAATCCTCTCTATTACACACAGAATTGTTAGCTACAAGCTTACCATAAACATCCCAAACCAGTGTGGGAAATGAAAAGCAAAGTATTGTACAGTGATACCTTGTATAACGAACGCATTTTCGTTATGTGAGGTTTTTGGTAACCGGGATATACCCGCTTAATGGGAACCCCGGTTAACAAACTCCCCCCCCCCGTTAATGAGAATCGCATAACGAAAGTAACCGTATAGCAAAGAGCTCTGTGGAACCGAGTTTTTTCGTTATGCAGGGTTCTGCTGAATACGCTTTTAAAAGTCAGCAGAAGAGATAGTGCAATGTGGGCCTGAATCACACATGGAATGACCAAAGCAGCTAGCAAGAATCTTCTCTATTTAGCCACAGAAAACTAGAAAAACAAAGCATTCCACCTGTGAATATCTTCTTCCCCTCCTCTTGTAATCTTCAGCCTCTCTCTCCTCTTTACTCGCCATTTTGAGAGGTTGTTCTGACTCAGTTGCTCCTCTTAACCTAGATAACAAGTAGTACGAGTAATTTACCCCTGTTCCTAGAAAAATTCCTTCACTCGCATACAAAATAAAGGGATTCTAAGCTATATGGAGCAAGCCAATGGGAACTACTTTGGTCTAAATGTTAAAAGGATTGTATTCTATGAGAACGAAGCAAAAAGGGAGAGTACTTTTTGTTGTCAAGCAATTTATCCTGTCAAAATACAGTTACGGGTTTATTATGCACTGAGCTGCAAGCAGGAGCTTGCAAGAAAAGGCAACACATGGGTAGGTCAACCTGCTTATACAGTCTGGTAATATTGTTAACTGTTTTTGGGAGAGGTGGGGAAGACAAGCTCCTCTTCAACAGGGAGAAACACATTCACCTTTATCTGCTACAAAGGAACAGGACGGCCCAGAATCCCTGCCAAGAGCCCCCACCCCCCACCCTCTCCAAATGGTTACAATAGGCTTACGCTACCCAGCCCTTGACTACACTGAAGGCCAGAGATCTCACTCTCTAGGAGTCCTATGTATTGTGCCTGACGGAGTAGTAAGCTAATTTGAAGAAAAGTCCCGTCTGAGGCAATGCAAAAATTGAATCTTCATTTATGGTATAAGGATAACTAAAGATACTTAATTCAGTGAAAGAAAATTGAAATTCAAACTTCATAACTTCAAGCACAAATATCTTCAAAAGACACAACCACACCGACACCGTTCTGGAAAGTCGATGGAACTCTAAGGCTGTGTTGTGGGGGGTTATTGTAGTATGATTTTGTTTTTGCCTATTGATATGCTGATTTTGTTTTTGAACTTTCAAATGTATTTATGCATTGTTTCGCTTTGTTATTGTAATTGTGATGCTATACTGTATTTTTGTTTTGTTGATTTTTGAACATGTTGTGAACCACAATGAGTTTGTTGTTGACAAAGGAAAGCGGTATATAAGTTCAAATATAATAATAATATTTTAGTACTTCATCAAAGGAGTGTATAATCTTATAACAGGCGTCTAAACAGCTTCTAAAGTGAATTCTTTTAGTGCTTTAGTTATCCTTATACAATGAATGGAGATTCAATTTTTGCATTGCCTCAGACGGGACTTTTCTTCCAATTGACTAAACCGTTTGGCCCAATTCTTCTTGATCATTGATCCTTTGCGGGAGTAGTAAGCTAAACAAGGGCCACTGGAAGGAAGGGGATCGATCCCGGTCTTCCGCCGCTTTATTCCCACCCACCCCCGAAAAAAGAAACTTGCGTTTCTCTTGCCTCTAAGGCCTCCCTCAGCACCGGCGCCGCACAGAGCGCAGCAGCAGCTGCGCGCCCAGCTACTACGGTTGCTGCTCCTCCTCCTGCTTTCCACCCCGACCCCGCCCTCGCGCTTCCAACAGTCGGCCGCGCCTTCACGTGAGGCGCCTCGTGCCCCGCTTCTCTCTCCCCCCTCCCCCGCCGCTTCCTCCTCCAACCGCCGCGCCGCGCGACAAAGTCACGCATACGCAGCTTCGTCCCTCCCTCCTCCTCCTCCTGACCCCTCCCGCGAGACATCCGGGACTTTACATTTAACGCCCCTCCCCCTCGCCTTCAAACGAGACCGAGACTAACGTCTTCTCTCAGCGCTTTAAAAGTAAAGGGAAAGACTTTTTAGTACCCGGATTTCTGCCATTTCCCAGAATCACCCAAGGCACATGATGTGAGAGTGGCGCTCTCCAACCCTATTAAATTTAGGATGGGGAACCCTCTATACTTTAACGCCCCAGGAGATCCGTAAACAAAAAATAAAAGTCCTCTTTCTCACTGTTAAAGGTAAAGGTTCCTCTTGCTCGAAAGCCAGTCGTATCCGACTCTAGGGTGCAGTGCTCATCTGTTTCAAAGCAGAAGAGCCAGCGCTGTCTGCTTCTGCAGACGTTTCCGTGGTCACGTGGCAGGCATGACTAGACACCAGAGCGCACGGAACGCTGTTACCTTCCCACCAAAGTGCTGCCTATTTTTCTACTTGCAATTTCTTGCTTTCGAACTGCTAGGTTGGCAGGTGCTGGGACAAAGACGGGAGCTCATTCCATCCTGCAGTACTCGGGAATCGAACTGCTGACCTTCCGCCTCCCAGTCAGCATCTTAGCCACTTGAGCCACTCCCTTAGTATGGCTCAAAATGGGCCTTGCATGCGCGCTGGTCCCATTTGGCAAACTTCAGGAAACTATGGCTGAGAGGCTGACCCTAGGGTCAGGACGACCCTCCCCGCAAGTACTGTTGCCAATGACTCGGTTTCACAATCACTGTAATGCACAGTTCAGCAATCAACTGCTTGTCACTGGGATAGCCCAATAGACAGACACACAACTGTTGCAATTATCCTGGCTATGGCCACCCTCCAGCAGATGGATGGAGAGGCTGGCCGAAAGAGTTGCTTAGATAGCCCCGGAGGGTAAGCCAATTAATATTACAAACAGAAACAGAGCTGACTGGGGCTGGTATGGAGTTCTACCCAAAAGCTGTTAATGCAAAACAAACAAACAAAAACCCGTTGCAATGAAATCTACAAAAACCATGCCTCAATTCCTTTCTCGGTGCAAATCCAGCACTCAGGCACAATCAGGTGCCTTGTGTGTCATGGAGCTGCATACAGACAGAAGAAGTTTTCAAATACAGTACTGTACTCTAAAACATTTTCAAAAGACCCCGTTTTAACACAACAGGGATTCCTACAGTTGCTTCTCTGCTATTTTTTTGTGTGGCGGAACAGGACTATTGCTGCCCAACCAGATAAATATTAATCTTAATTGGGCAGCTTTCACTTCTACCAAGTAAGGAGGTTTGTCCAAGCAAAAAATTCAAGACACCACCCTCTGATCCTTTTGACTGGGAAACACAGGAGCCTCATTTGCTGACCTATATACCCTTAACATCCATCTCAGATAAGCAAAGATACAAAGAATGTAAGCCTTAGGACAGTGCACAAGATTAAGCCAGAAGACCCCACGCAACTGGTTTGAGCAAGCAGTCCAACAAGAAACTCAGGATCAAGAGTGAACATTTCCTGTCAGATACAACATACAAATCCTGTTTAGAGTTAAGGATTTTTATATGGCAAGGTTGCTTACTTGAACGAATACTAACATAAGAATAATATTCTCACATGCAAAGTAAGTGTGTAAGTCATACTTTTAGGTGTTTAATATGATAAGTAGATGCAATGTGTCTAAATGTTGTGTAGCTCATTAGGAAGTACTGTATCAGAATGAAATGGTTTTCTACTAAACCTACTCAGATGTAAATCTCATTGAATTCTATGGGATTTACAAGTACAGTGATACCTCATTCAACGTCCAAACCTGGTTCCACATGTTTGGACTTTATACGGATTTGGACTTTGTATGAGGCATGCAAAATCCTAGCCGCGTCCTAGCCGCGATGCCTCATACAACGTCCAAATCCTTGCCGCGATACCTCATACAACGTCGTTTCCATAGAGATACATTGTACTGTAACAGCACAGGCTTCAGGACAAAGTCAACGAAACAGGCAGGAAACTGACAGAACTTTAAGAAATCATTGTCTAAAGGCTAAAAACATTACAAAAAACATGTCAAACAACCCTGACTATCCAAGAACCTGAAGAATGCTGCAAAAATCCCAGGAATGCTTCTAAAAATTCTGACAAAAAAATCCAAAAAATCCAAAATCGCGCTCAAAACCACTCCTAAACACTCTTTGCCTCATGCAAAACCCACAAGAGCAATGCACGCATGTGTCCTGCCCAGGCACAATGCAACCTGGGAAAACCCCAATGCCTCATACAAAGTCACACAACTTTGTATGAGGCAACTTTTTTCAAGGAATTAGGCGATGTTGTATGAATCCGATGTTGTATGAAGTGGACTTTGTATGAGGTATTACTGTAAATGAAAGCATATACAACAGGAATGTTAACTTCCTAGGGTTACTGTAGCAGTACCATATGTCCTTTCATGCAGTCTTTCAAGTTTAGACATACACAGGTTATTTACAGGAAAGTTGATTATTTTTGGAAAAACCAATCCCCCATACAAAAAAACAAGTATCCTGTTGTAGAACTGGAAGAGAAGAACATGCTTCACAATAGTGAAGATAAATCAGATTTACACATGAGTCACATAAAAAAAAGCTTTGCATAGGTAAACTACAGAAAACTAATCCAGAAATTATTATACAAGTCTTACTTATTTTTTAAAATCATGTAAGTGGACTGAAGACAAAATTTTGTTAGCAATCTTATAGAACGCATTTCCCAAAATGAACTATATTCAGACACTTAGTTGTAACTTTTTAAAGACAATGGAACATTGTATCCATTGAGTTCAAGATGCCTGGGGTATTTAAGCACCATTCTAAAAGATCAGTTTGCAAAGTACAATACTGTAGTTTCTAAGAGGAAACAATTTAAGTTTCTCGGGTATGCAGGTAATTTTATATGTACTGCCTTCACTGGTACCAGGATATAGTACTGAGAATTCGTTCAAAATGCCAATTTTAAAGACCGCATCAAACACTTTCCCATGAACTACTAAATTCATATTTTGCAAGGAAAAACGTTCCCACAGAATGTGCTTCAAGGCCATCCAAGTCACATCACTGATTGTATGGAAGGTTGCTAAATTTTAGCCCTTCTGTCACTAGCTTGGGGGAATCTGTACTTTCTGCTGTTGCTGGCTACATTGTTTTTTCCCTGAAAAAAGAATGGAAATGAATTGCAGAAAATATCACTCCAGGAGGCAATTGGAGAATTCTCTTATAGAAAACATTTTAAATTTCCTGGCCAATATGTGGCTATACAGAACCAGGATCAAATTAATTGCTCAATCTGTGTTTCGGGATCCCACCGAAGCCAGTAGGTTTTGGCCTGGGAATTGTTAAAAAGTCTATTTCGTGGGACACGTTTGTTCAATTGAGGGAGAGGCCTTGGAATAACGACTCGCTCCACAGCTGAAGCTCGGCCTTCCTAACTCTACGCGGGGTCACAATGGCGGCGTCGCGAAGCCTAGGCCTCTCCCGCCTCGCCACTACAACCGTCCTTGTTGCGCCATTTCCGATAACTAGCTGGGCTGCCTCTGGAGGCGCAAGAAGAGGAGGCGAACCGATGAACTACGGCGGCGGCAGCCCAATTCCAACCCTTCCCCCCCCCTTTCCTCCGCGCGTCCCCTCACGAGGCTCGCGCCGCCGCGGGCCCCGCCGCCTGCCGCTTTTCCCGCGCGACACCCACGATCGTTACCTCCATTTTGTGAGAGAGGATTTTTTTTTGCTTCCTTCAGCCTCAATATGGAGTCGAAAGAGGAAGAGAGTGGGCGGGGCAGAAGCAGGCCACGAGAGTGGAAGGCGGGCTCTAGGCGGCGCCTAGACGGATGGGGGAAGAGCAGCGAATCAACGAACGACGTCTGTGGGGGGGGGGGGGAGGGGGCTTAGCTGTGCGCGCGTCCACACGATTGCCTTGTGCGCATGCGCAGAGAGAGAGAGTGTAGAAGGAAGAGGGAATATGTCATGGAGGTATTAAAAAAAATGACCTGACGTCACAAACTTGAAGCCGGCTAATCTGACAGTCCGCCATGTTAGTTGGCCCAAAACATTGCCTTATGGTGCTTTGATTGTGTGGAGTCGTAAAAGTAGATGGGGTTTTCCCTTTAATATCAGTGGGTGGGGGGTTGCGATCCCCCTCTCCTCTGGGTCCAGAAGGGTTGGGGGGGGACAGACCCCTTTTGCCCCCGCCAGGGGACCCAGGAGAGGGGATCAATCCACCCCCCCTCCAACACAAGAAGCAATCGTAAACGGTAGCCTACTAATGTTTTGGTCCACCTAATATGGCGGCAGGCCACGCCCACTGGCTTCAAAAAAACTTACAGCATGAAGCCTGTTAGTGCCATCTCCTGTTTTTTATACCTCCATGGAATATGTGTGCTGCTAGCGCATGTCCCGCCTTAATCTCTGTGGAGAGCAGCCGTTAATTTCCCCTCTTCCCTTCCAGCATTTGGTTGAGAGAGAGTGCACTGCGCGTGGGTGGGGCGTATGGGTTGCTGTGTGTGTGTGTGTGTGGGGGGGGGCGCAACCGCCTCCTTTCCCCCCATCTGGCTGTGCTGTGGGAGAGTCTTTGCCCTGCTGGCTTTACTGCTTCACTTAAAGTGTTTTGGGGGCCAGGGAGGGAAGCCTGTCGGGACGAAGAAAGGAGCCGCTGCCGTCGTTTGGGCTTTCCATGCCAGCCGTTGCGGTGGGGTGGGGAGTTGGGGGAGGGCGAGAGGACAAACGAAGACAGCGCTAGCTCTTTGGCTGTGAACGGAAATGAGCACTGAACCCTAGAGTCGGATACGACCGGCTTTCGAGCAAGGGCCATTTGACTGCATGCAGATGGTGACTGCAGCCATGAAATAAAAAGACGACTGATTCTGGGAAGACAAGCGATGAGAAACCTGGGGAACATAGTTAAAAGTAGAGACATCACCTTGCAAACAAAAATCCGCATAGTCAAAGCAATGGTATTCCTGGTGGTAATGTATGGGTGTGAGAGCTGGACCATTAGGAAGGCTGAGCGCAGAAGAACAGATGCCTTTGAGATGTGGTGTTGGAGGAGAGTTTTGAGAGTGCCCTGGACAGCGAGGAGAACAAATAGGTTGATCTTAGAAGAAATCAACCCTGACTTCTCCTTTGAAGGTCAAATAGTAAAGATGAAGCTAAAGTACTTTGGACATCAAGTGAGAAGAGACGATTCACTTGAGAAGGCCTTGATGCTGGGAAAGGTGGAGGGCAAAAGAAAAAGAAGGCGACCAAAGATGAGATGGCATCATGGACGCAGTGGGCACAGAGCTGGGTGGGCTGAGGAGGATGGTGGAGGACAGAAGTGCCTGGAGGACGATGGTCTATAGGTCGCAAAGGGTCGGAATTGATTGTTCGACTGAACAACAACATAGCCAAATCGTATGGGTCCATGTTTCAGATCCATGGTTTTGCCCCATTGCAATGCCAGGCAGCAAAGGATTTGCAATTTTTGGTAGTTTGTGTGCATGTGTTAATGAGTGAATGATTTAATAACTGCTGTAGAAATTCCAGGGATTCATGAGGCTCCGCATCCCTTTGTGCTATAGAAATGTCATGCACCCAAGGACCTTATTTTTTATGCCTTACTCTGGACACAGATGAACTGTGTAATGTGAAGGTGGTTTGGGGGAGGATGTTATGGAAAAATCATGAGTTGCAGTCGATGATGGTGGCACAGAACAACAGGTATGGTGGCACAAGGTTTAGTGGACAGGGTCAGAGAATAAGAGGAAGCAACACTTGGTTATCACAAATACTTTCTCAGGCACAAACCCACATCTCCCAAGAGAATGTGCATAATACACAAATGTCACCAAGTTACTTTGGAATGGGAGTCAGAAAATTTGACAGTCATTTCTGTCATTCAAATCTTACTCTTACTTTAACATTTTTCTTCTTCCAGAAATAACAGGTGATTTTAAGTGATTTGGATAAAAGACTATGTTTTTGCTTGAAATACTGCATAATTTTTTTAAACTTGATGTGTTTTACAAAGATCTCTGGATGAAAATACTGTATCTTAGTTTATAGACGTATAGTTTGATAATAATTACTCTTAATAGTGTCTATGTGCAAACAAATTAATCTGACTTATACTAGAATATTTTTCTTCATTGTAAAACATGCAAATAAACTATATAAATCAGGGGTGACCAACCTTTTTGTGCCATGGGCCTGATCACGCCCCGTGAGCAGCTGAGCGGGCCGGACCATGCCCCCCAGAAATGGAAACAGGCTTATTTACAGCTGATGTAAATGTGCCCACTTCCCCATTTTTGACCGTTGTAGGCGTGTTGTGCATGCGTGGGTGTGTTTTACAGATGACATAAATGCGTGCGACAGAGGCAGCGACTGGCCAGATGAGATGACATCAGGGGCTGTGGTGGCCTGGGTGCCATAGGTTGGGAACTGCTGATATAAATTATGGGTGTGATCACATGGGCATTTCATCCTCTGGACCAGGGAGTCTCACTCAACCTGCAGACCATGGGATACGGCCCATGGCACCATTTCATGTGGCCCCCACTGCCTCCATCACACCAGGAAGTGCCATGTGGTGGAAGAAGGGCAAAATGGCCATCTAACCCCCGAAGCTGTCTGAGGGAGCATGACCCGGCCTCTGACTTTAAGAGGTAGAGAACTCCTGCTCTGGACTGTTGCAAGGATGGGTTGGTTTGCTATTTTGACAGCAATGGGCTCCAATTTTTTTACTACCACACTGGGCGTGGTATGGTGGGCATGGCCGGGGGAAAAGCCCTGTGTTGCACCTGAATTAGGACTACTTTATTTCAAAACTTGGATGGGCGGGGCCAGCCAGAATTTCTGCTACTGGTTCTGGCGAACTGGTGCAAACCTACTGATGCCCACCACTGCACATAATGTAATAACAGGAATGAACCAGGTCATCTCCAGAGCATTCTAACTACATTTTCTGCTCCCTGTCAGAAGCTTCCACTTTTTGGGTGTAAAAAGGATTACTCCAGTTTGGTCTATTTCTACCTTGTGTGACACTGGGAACAGACCAAATGCAAACATTTTTCCAATATTGTTAAGCAGCCATGTAGACAAGGCCTAACTGAATTTAAAATCATAAACAGTCTTGATATAAACTTATATCACATGGAGATATTGTAAAAAGTAGTGCTGCCATTTCATATTCCTGAATATAGGAATTATTAATTTTTGGACTGGAGTCATAGTTTGTGAGTTTGATCCAGTTTTCCCATGCAGGGGAGAGAGATACAGGCAATGACTACAGTTTCATAGATATAGTGTATATCGATACTTGTGACACCTTGTGAAAAACTGATTGCTAATACAATTGAAGAGACTTGGTTAGATGTACAATCCAATTGCCCAAAAGTTCAAAACATTTAAATCTGCTTTTGTATGACCCAGTCCTATGTATGTTAGGTAAAGGTTTCCCTTGCTCGAAAGCCAGTCATATCTGACTCTAGGGTGCAGTGCTCATCTGTTTCAAAGCTGAAGAGCCAGCGCTTTCTGCTTCCGCAGACGTTTCCGTGGTCATGTGGCAGGCACGACTAGACACCAGAGTGCATGGAACGCTGTTACCTTCCCACTGAAGTGGTCCCTGTTTATCTACTTGCAATTTCTTGCTTTCGAACTAGGATGGCAGGAGCCGGGACATAGACGGGAGCTCATTCTATCCTGCAGTACTTGGGAATCGAACTGCTGATCTTCCGCCTCCGTGTCAACATCTTAGCCACTTGAGCCACTATTGAATTTGGGAGGGCTTACTACATAATTGGTCACAAGGCTGTAGTTTAACCTTTTTAAACTGGCTTTTAAATTTCACTTACCAAATGATAATTGTGAGCGTATTTTATTTGCACTTGCCAGTTAAAATTTGAGGCACGCTGAGTCTAGTGCCAATAAACCACTAACCAGATTAAATGATCTATTGCCAAAGTGGAAGACTAATCATAGAAACACGAGGAGCTGCTTTATATTAAATCAGATCACTACTTCATCTAGCTCAGTACAATAAACTGACTTTCCTATCCCTGTGTAGAGAACCCTGATATTTTGAATTTTTCCAGCCAAATACTAAAACAGTAAAGCCCTGTTTAGCTTTCAAAACCAGACAGGATATTGGAGGAGGGGAGAGGAATGGTGATGTATGGGCCTCTGGTTAATTACATAGAGAATCTAGGTAATCCATGAAAGGGGCTGAGAAAGGGGGGGAAACATAGTCACAGGTGAAATGATAGCATGGTTGCTGTAGTTTAGCTGATTTATATTTACATCTGTCTCCTCAGTTTGTACAAAGAATACTGCTCAAAAGTCCTTGTGCAGCAAACAAGTTTTTATTCTACTTGGAGTCGTGGGCTGCAACTCATATCCAAGAATGCATTAGTTCCTGAAGCAGGAAAAAATGTCATTGGTGTGAATTTGTTTAAGGTGGCCAGCTTGCCATGAAGTGACCCACACACTGTGATCACAGAGCCATCTCCTGCAGCACATATGAAATGAGACCTGCCGGTTTTAACACCGGGACTGCAAAGGACTGCCAGTCCATCTGGCATGGCCTCTTCCACCTCTATGACCGTTGGGAATCAGAGTTCCTCCTCCGCTCATTTTGCCGTTTGGCCCAATATGATGGTTTCCAGTGGCATTTCCTCCACTGAGGGGACCATCACCCCACGTAAAGGGGCTCATCCACTTGTAACCTTTGGCCCCTTTAGGGAGTCAGGTTGTTTACCATCACCCAACACTTGGCGTTGAGTCACTGGCTGTACCGTCTACTACATTACCATAGCGGGATGTCCGGCCAGACATTTACTTGGAGTAACCAGTTGACTATTTGAAGCAATAGAAGGATATAAACAGTTGATTTGATGTCCACCTCACCTTAGGAGTAATTCAAGATAAACTGTTTCCAGTGATGTTACGCCTGTCTACATCTTTATACTTGGAGTAACCAGTTGACTATAAAGATGAAGACAGGTGTAATATTACTGGAAATAGTTCATCTTAAATTATTCCTAAGGTGAGGTCGACATCAAATCAACTTCATACCCTTCTATTCCTTCAAGTATGCAGAAATATTTTTTTAAAGATCGTAACACTGGAGAGAAAAGGTTATTTAAATTGAATCCAGTAAAGGCATTTTCCAAGACCTAAAATATTGTGTCCTCATTATCATAAGGCACAGATATACTTCAGCAATTAATGCAACAGGATAAGGATGGTTCAGAATGTCCAAGCGATCTGGTATTGAATTGCAACTTTAAAAATAACCACATACCTTATGTCTCAATTATACATAGTCCAGATTTCTAGTTATGTATTATTGGATGCAGAAAGGTCTATCTGCCAATCTCAACAGGGCTAGATATTTAATCTGCAAATCTTGGAGACACGTGGAAACAGGCACAGATTTATAGGGCTTGCAATCTTAAACTCACCTATACTCATACCTGTCAACCTGCGGCTCCGGAAAAACGGGACCTGTGCACATCGCTTGTGCGCAGGTCGCGTTCCACGCATGCGTGGAAAGGTTTTACCCCTTCCACACATGCGCGGAAGCGCTACGCCGCTTGCGCAGCCCTTACGCAAGCGATGTAGCGGTTCCATGCATGCATGGAAGGGGTAAAACCCTTCCGCGCATGCGCGGAAAGCGTTTTCCCCACTGCCAAATTACGGGGTTTTGGCAGCGGGGGCCGGGTTATGACGTCAATCGACGTCAATTTGCGGGGTAATCCCGGCCAAATCGGGAAGGTTGACAGGTATGCCTATACTGTCTCTGAGATGTCATACTGGTGTTTGTCTAAGCTTATTTATTTGAGTTTGTGGAGGCCACAATAGGGGAAAATATACTGTAGTACATTATTGCCAAACTCTTAAGTTTCAACAATTCTGAGCTCGTGCTGCATTCTTTTGGGGCTTTAAACACTAAGAAGAGCTAAACATTTGAAATCAATGGTGCTTGCTTCTAAGAAGACATACCTAGGATTGTGATGCTGGTACCTAGCTTGACTTGCTTATCTTTCAAAACTACATTTCTTTATATGTGTTCATATACAGATTTGATACAAGAAACAATTCACAATAGCGAAATAACTTTGCAACTACTGTACAGTACATTTTTGGCTACATTAAAATACCTTATCAAAAATGTAAAATTATGTACTTCAGAATTATGTAATATGGGCTAATAATTTCGTGTCAGAAATTATTTTGGGTTGAAAGGATTTTTGTGGGAGAAACTCTGTTCAGGGAATGCCCAAAAGAAGCATTCCCTAAGGTGTATCTTGCCTATATCCCAGAGGTTCAAGATGATGTACCATCAATGGGATAAACTGTAGGCATTAAGTTTCTGTTCTTTTCCATTTGAAATCTGCATTTTGTTTATTAGCACTATATCATGCCATACAGTAGGTCTTACTACAAACACGTATTTTCCCATGTGATGACACATGCATGCAATAGTTTATTTGTTCGTTTATTTTGCATTGTGATGCAATATTTGGTTTCATGTATCCAGTGGTGGGCATCAACAACATTTCCTACCACACTGTGGCAGTGGCCATGTGACTGGGTGGGCATGACCTGTTGGCCATGTGACTGCTCTTCGCTATAGAGCTATGAAAATAGAAGTGTCTTCTATTTTCATCACTCTTTAGCGAACCTCTGAAACCATTTCCCCCTTCCTCCAAGGCTTTTCCTGGGCTCCGTTTCACCCGGAAATGCCTCCCCAGCCACTCCGGAGTGGCTGTGGATGTGCTTTGGAGTGAAATGGAGCCCATGAAAAGCCTTTGATGAAGGGGGAAATGGAGCCAGCCACCTCACAAGCCTCTTCTAGGAAGAGGAGGAGGTGGGCGGGGCCAGCCATTTTTACTACCAGTACGCGCATACTGGCACGAACCTGCTGATGCCCACCACTGCATGTATCTCACACACAATTTTATCAGCAATAAAATTTGTGTACATTTGCGAGGGAGGATATAGTGGTCAGAATGGAAAGTGTTGAGAGATATTATAGTTGATCTTAGGGAAAATGAATCCCATTTTTAGAATCCTATTCTGTGACAATGTTGTCTAATATCACAGTTGCTTTATTTCCATGAATTTATCTTTTGTCATGAATAAATCTGCACACAAAGTGTGAACATAGGTTTGCCAACAATTATTAATTTCAAGATTTTAATAATTGCATCAGTATTTACTGTTAAAACATTCACTTTTGAATATGAAGATGAAAGACATGTGAATACAGTATATTCTTTCTTACTCTGTTTATAGCTCAAGTGATGAACTGGGCAGGGAAATACAGATGAAACTCAGAAAATTAGAATACCATGCAAATGTTCATTCAGTTCAGTAATGCAACTTAAAAGGTGAAACATATATGAGATAGACTCATTACATGCAAAGTGAGATAGTTCAAGCCTTACTTTGTTATAATATTGATGCTTATGGCTTACAGCTTATGAAAACCCCAGCACCCCAATCTCATGTACCCCATAATCATTACATAATCTCATGTACGCTTAATTATAATGAATTAAGGCATGACATATCTCGCTTTGCATGTAGTGAGTCTATCTCATATATTTGTTTCACCTTTTTAGTGAAATGAATGAACATTTGCACGATATTCTAATTTTCTGAGTTTCACTTGTAAATTCTAATTCTCCGATGACTGCAATGCACATCTGATTTTAGGTGTGGTTCTCAGCAGTAGCCATGGGTCAGTGTTCAGCCAATAATAGTTAATTTTCTGGGACTGAATTTACATATGTAATTTGAGTTACCATTCTCTAGCTTTTAAACATAGAAGAAATCTGTGTCTTTTTTCACTAGCACCAGTAATTTCTTGAGCGTACTAGGAAATATTTTTAGCACAGTATATTGTAAAGGCTGTTAATTCCTAGATAGAATTTTACAGAAGAAAGTTGTATCACAGTCCATAATCCTATTCAGATCAAGTATAATTATTTATTTTCATAAAGTCCTGCTACAATGGTGGCCTGCTTATACATTTATATGAACATGTAAGATACTTTCTTTTATGGCCAAGCAAGTATTCATGGCTCTATTCTAGACTGAGACCTCCATAGGTGTGGCATGTTTAAACATTTCTTCACTCCAGTGTTTCTGTCAAATCCTTGTCATGTGGGGGGAGAGGGAAGAAGAACTCCAGTTGGTTCTGTGTAATGCCAGTAGCCAGTTTGGGTAGGAAACTGCAGCAATGCAAATGACAGGATGTGGCAGTTCACAAAGCTACTTCCTATATGTGCACAATGGTGACTGGCAACCTGTGGCTTCCTAGATTTGGTGAACTACTATTCCCACCAGCTCTTACCAATGGCCGGGCAACTTGAAACTGATGGCAAGTTAGCAACTGCAGTCCAGCAACTTCTAGAGCAGTGGTTCCCAATGTGGGGTCCACGTCCCACAGGTCCCAATCAGTACATTGGCTGTTCAGTGCTTTGGGGGGGATTGACTTAGGCTTCTGGGAATTGAAGTGCCAAAACCAAAGGTTGGGAAACACTGATCCTAGAGGGTTGTAAGTTGTCTTATCTGTTGTGACTCCCCAGCACACATCACTTACAAAGTGGTCACTGGCAGTATGGTCTACTCTACAGTATTACCACAGCAGGATAACCTGGCTAGACAGGTATGAGATCTTTTGTTTAACTCAAACTGACATTTCATGTTTACAATGCGGTCTCTTCTTTAACCATTGTCACAGAGCTATGTAACACATCTATATTCACAGCAGAATTCTGCATCTCACATTTATAAGCCAGGCTTATTGATTAATTCATTTTGAGGGAATATGGAAGACTGAAAAAGACTTTGGATGAGTAAAAGGTGTAGAATCGGGGCCGCTAGTCGCCGCTTCTCCCACCGGGTCCCCTCGGTCAGGGTGAGGTCCTCCATCTCTGGGATCGGACTCGGGTCGGTCTGGGTCCACGCCATGTGGTTCCAAGTGAGGCTTAACACACCGAGCTGGAATCCAGATGACACCTGTAGGAGACATAACTGCAGCATACCCTCTTCCCCAGGTTACAAGTGGCGCCAGGCCCCTCCAGGAAGGGTCCGGTAGCACCCGGTATCGGACCATCGGTCGCGGGAGAGCTTCCGAACGGCGGAAGTGTTTCTCCTGTGGCGTGCAATCCGAAAAAACATTAAGGTGATTGTATGTAAACAATACCTTGTTCAGACAATGCTGTGCCTGACCCTGTGACTTGGGGAGGGCTGGTGGCTCCCCCCTTTCTGTTTGTTTGTCAGTATAGGACTTGAGTGTCCAATTGACTCGTTCCACAATCGCTTGCCCCTGCGGATTGTAAGGAACGCCAAAGGTATGCTTAATGTCCCAGGTGGCCATGAAGTTAGCCAACTGCCTAGAGCTGTAGGACGGGGTGTTATCGGTTTTCACGTGCCGTGGTTTGCCCATTGCCGCGAAGCAGGAAAGGAGGTGCTGCTCCACATGGGAAGCTGTCTCCCCTTTCTGCGCCGTTGCCCAAACGAATTGTGAAAAAGTATCAATGCAAACGTGCATGTACTGCCATCTGCCAAACTGCGGGACATGTGTGACGTCCATTTGCCACACCTGGTTAGCCTCTGTCCCTCGTGGGTTGACCCCCCACGAGGGCCCCCCCCCCGGTGCCCCTGCACAATGCTGGCAAGAGCGAACTATGCCTTGGGCTTGAGAAAGTGGCAGATTGAACTGTCTGGCGAGCGCCTTGGCATTTTGATGAAAGAATGCATGACTCTGAATTGGAGTAGTGAAAACACCCAAAACTGAATGTTGCTGAACTTCCTTTGCGGCCGCGGCCGCTCTGCTATTGCCCGCAGAGATCGGACCCGGTAGGTCTTGGTGACTTCGGATGTGGGCAATATAGAGCGCTTCCGTGCGGTTTCGCAAATGAAATTGAGCTGTGAGGAACAAACTCAGCAAATTTTTGTCTATCGCGGGAGTGATGTATGCTCCCGGTAGACTGTGAAGCAAATTCCTAACATACTGACTGTCAGTAATGATGTTTAGGCGTTGCTTGGCGAAGGTGCGCAAAGCAAGGTTCACCGCCGCCAACTCTGCCCGCTGTGTGGACTTCTGTGGAAGAGTTAACAGCGTGCGCCAAGCCTGGCCCTCCTGCCAAGTCAAGACACCATATGTGCGACCCCCATCCGTAAAAACTGTCCTGGCCCCCTGAAGTGGAACCAGCGAGATCAATTCATACAAGGTGATTGTCTGCGTCTGAAGCGAGACAAGTCTGGGGTCTTTTGGCAAGTGGTATGCCAAGCATCCGGTGAATCCCTCCAAGGCAATTGGAAGCGAGTCACCGAGCTGCATCAACTGCTGAACTTGCTCTTTGGTGAACGGGACCACGATCTTTGCTAAGTCGTGCCCTGAAATGTCCCTAGCTCTCAGCCTTCCGCGGTAAACCACCGCGGAGACCAATTCTTGGGGAGGAACGATGTTCCGGGAAGAGGTGTTCGGCAAGTACACCCATTCCACGATACTCGCCCCTTTCTCGGAGTCCACTCCCAGGGCTCCGGTGAACATGGATCCTGCCCGAACGATGTACAAGTTCAGGATCGGAGCATATGGCCCCTGAGCAATCCTGTCCACCCACCTTTGGCTGAGAATTTGGTTGACTTTCTCGAGAGCCAAGCGTACCTCTCGAGGAATTTGTATCCGGTCTGCCGGCTGCTTACTTAATGTGAGCAGCGAGAAGAGCGGCTTCAAAAGATCCGTATCCAATCGGAAATACGGTCTGGCCCAATTAATGTTTCCTAAAACCTGCTGCAATTCTACCAGGGTGACTGAGTCTTTTAAGTTGATCTGGGGCAAAACTGGTGCTGCGAAAGAGCGGAGAAGCCGATGACCGAAGTATGAGAAGGGCTCGGTTCTCTGCACTTTCTCTGGGGCAATGAGTAACCCTTTCTCCCCCAGGCTCGCCTGGAGGTCTTTAAACATTTCGCTGCCGAGTTGCGGCACTGCGACCAAGATATCATCCATGAAATGGCATACTAAGGCTGTGGGATGAAGGTTTCGAAACTTTGCCAGTGCGTTGTGAACATAAATTTGGCACAGGGTGGGCGAATTGAGCATGCCCTGTGGCAAAAATTTTCACGCGTAACGCTGCGTGGGCTCACTGTGGTTCACAACTGGCACCGTAAAGGCGAACCTTTCCCTGTCCCTGGGGTCTAAGGGAATGGTGTAAAAACAATCCTTGAGATCTACAACTAGGATCTCCCACCCCTCGGGAATCATATTTGGATTTGGGATGCCGCACTGAAGCGGACCCATTGGCTGTATACATTTATTGATCTCTCTGAGATCGTGGAGGAGTCGCCACTTCCCCGACTTCTTTTTGATGACAAAAATAGGCGAATTCCAAGGACTAGTGGACTGCTCTATATGTCCTGCGTCTAGCTGTTCTTTAACCAGTTGCTTTAGGGCGGCTAATTTCTCTCCCACTACCGGCCATTGTTCCACCCAGACCGGCGTATTGGTGAGCCATTTAAGTGGCAACGCCATTACCCGAAGGTAAGAGTAGCACCGTACTGCTGTAAAATGTCTCACCCCCAAAGGTTGATGTGCACGTCCAGAATGTGCGGCCGAATGACCGCTGTGCCGTCAGCCTTTGGAATCGTGACTTCCACCCACTCCCGTCTCCTAAACGCTTCTTGGATGCCGCTTACCCCCCACACATCGGAGACCGGCTCAATGGCCCACTCTCGTGGCCACTGGCTTTGGCTGACCACGCTGACGTCAGCTCCGGTATTTAACAACCCTGAGAACGATTTTTTATTCAAAAATACCTCAATAACTGGTCGGTGTTTCCACTCTATGTTGGTCTCCACTGTCGCTAAGACTTGGTATCCTTGCACGGCCTCACTTGCGCTCGAGCGGTCTTCTGACCCGGACTCTGAGCTGTCCCTGAGCCTTCCCTGGCTGTCTGCTGGCGAGTGACAAGGAACCATAATCAGTTGCGCTAATGTGTCTCCTTTGTAAATTGTCTGGGGTAGGTGCGTCCAAAGCTGAACTTGGAGAACGCCTGAAAAGTTGGAGTCAATGACTCCTGGAATTACAAGAATTCCCCGTGCTCCTGCTACACTGCGAGGCAAAACTAAACCTATGAAGCCCTTGGGCAGGGGTCCCAAGTACTGGGAGTCCACCAGATAGACTGTGCCTGGCAGGTCGCATGTAACGTCCGCCTGGCAAGTCAATTCTAGCCCTGTACTACCCTTGGGGCTGGCCTGTGCCTTCGCAATGCTTGGAATGTGATCGGAATCTAATCTAGCTCTGACTCGCCCAGAGCAAGGGAAGCCTCTGTTTGGACCGGGGCCAGAGACGTGCCCGCGTTCCGGTTTCCCGAATTCGGACAGTATCTGGACCAATGGTAGCCTTTCTTACACCTCGGACACGGGGGGTTGGAGCCTTGGAACGGCCGGAATTTTGTCCGCCTCCCTTGGATCGGCACTCCCTAGCGAAGTAACCGACCTTGCCACAATTGTGACATGCCCCTTGGTTTCTGCTCTTGGATTTCCTACCCCCTTGCACCGCCGCTGCCGGCAGACCCATTTTGTAGGATTCTGTGCCAACGTCGGCGCAAGCTCTAATCATGTCCGTGAGAGTCAAGTCGGGACGATTACCCAGTGACTGCAAGATTTTACGGCAGTCTAAATTGGCATTGTCTTTGGCCAATTTCATCATGAGCTCTTGCTGGGCTTGCTCATTATCGATCTGCCTACTGATCGCTTCCTCTAAGCGATTGATAAAGTCCATGTAGGACTCCTGGGCTCCCTGTTTGACTGCGGTGTAATTTTTGGCCGCTTTGCCAGTCGCTGGAACCTTGAGAAAAGCCCTGAAGGCAGCCTCGGCTGACATTTGAAGAGTGGCAAGTGGCAAGTTGGTCTGCGCATCGATGGATTCAAAGGCACCTGAACCATATAACTGGTCAGGAAGTACTGCGCCTCCCATCCTGGCAGCCCTTGTCTGAGCCTCGAGGCGATACTCGCTGTCCCATAGCAAATACTAGCTGGGGTTGAGCATCATCCGCATGATGGCTTTCCAGTCGTGCAGGATGAACATGGTATTCTCGCACACTTGCTGAAGCGTGCCCCTAGTGAAGCGACTCTGTAGTCCTGTCTCTGAAATGGCCTTCCGTATAGCCATGAGAAGCTTATACGGGACTGGTGAATGAACTACCTGCTGTTGCCCTGTGAGGGCATCCATTTACAAGCGAATTGGACAAATCTGACTAAGCTCAGCTAGTTCTTCTGCTGGCAAATCCCCCTTCTTGATCTCTTCCTCAACTGTGCACTGAAGGGCACTCTTGGTAACTTGGGAACCTGTAGCTGTCAGAGAAGCGCCTGCGCTCCTCATACCATGCATTCTGTCGGTGATGTCTGCAGCTGTCACCGAGGGAAAGCTCCCTACACTACTCTGCTTAAACTGTAATGACGAATAGAACGCCGTGGGCGCCGATGGCTCTACTGACGCTGGGGGTTCTTTGGCCTCTACCCGGACTGGATCTACCTCCGCTAAGAGCTTCCTACATTTACTCCATGTGCGAATTATGCCCTCTGGAGCTTTCGGGGGTTGCTGAATGCAGTCTCCTATCTGATCCCAGAGCTGAAGGGATAACGTACCTACTTCTGGGTAAAGTAGGCAGTGTTCCCTCAAGAACACCAAAAGTCTCGCTAGCTCTCCACTGTGAAAGCGTGTCTGATATACCCTGGCCAGGATTTTGAATTCTTCCTCATGAATTCTTTGGCTAGCGAACGGACGTTGCCGCTGAGGACAAGTCCCCATATTACCTGCGGGGTCCTCTGAAGTTTCCTCCTCGGGACGGGTTGACGCGTCTGTAGTCCAGGCAATAGGTTTTGCGTGACGAGTGTCTGGGTAGAGCTCGGAGCGTGGCCTGCTGCCACGGGCCCTCGGTGGCCTCTGCGCTGTCAGGGGTTCACAGCTGACCCTGAGCGGAACGCGTTTTTCCATTACTGCAAGCCTGCCGCGAAAGTCAGGAGCAAGCTGTAGGATGCCTCTCTGTAATGCCTCGTCGCTTGGCCGTCTCTCCGATCGGCTGGCTTACCGACCGGACTGCCGCGCTGTCCTCCGGGATGATTGGACGCGGTTCTAGCGTAGAACCGGACCGTGTGATCGCTTACTCTTGAGTAGATCACGTCGGGGTCACCAGATGTAGAATCGGGGCCGCTAGGACGGCCATTGGGTCCCGGAGGAGACTGATCAAGTAACGACACGAGGCAATATGGAGCGAGATCAGATCAGTGGTTTATTGAGGAAAAAACATCATCATATATAGATCAGAAGGCAAAATGGGATAGAATCGTCATCTGACAGAAAATCACATCACCCATTTACTCGGGTTAATGGGAAATCTCTCTTGGGGAAGTTAATTAACTCGGGCAAACACTGACAGGGGAAAACCATTGTTCGAGGCTTACACCAGAGTAAATATGGCTTCTATTTGGACCAAGGATTAGGCTTAACTGCGAGTGAGTGATTGCCTAATATGTAACGGAGGTTAGCGATCTGCTCTCTCAGTGGAATCGCCGGTCAGGTCAGATGTGGGTGAATCAACCCTCTAATTATTAATCCCCCCCCCCCCCCCGATTTCCATACTGGCAAGGGCCAGTGGCCAGGAGTTTGCTCGACTGGTTTAACCTCTGCCAAGGTTTTATGCCAATTGGGCATGCGGAATCCGCAAAAAGGTACTGAGGCTGTCCTGTTGATAAAGTATAGTGTCTGGGTAGCACTGGGTAGGACTGCAGTGGCTCAAGTGCCTAAGACGCTGACTGGGAGGCGGGAGGTCAGCTGTTCAATTCCCGAGTACTGCAGGACGGAATGAGCGGTCTTTATCCCAGCTCCTGCCAACCTAGCAGTTTGAAAGCAAGAAATTGCAAGTAGATAAATAGGGACCACTTCGGTGGGAAGGTAACAGTGCTCTTTGCGCTTCGGTGTCTAGTCATGCCTGCCACATGGCCATGGAAACGTCTGCAGCAGCAGACAGCTCTGGCTCTTCGGCTTTGAAACAGAGATGAGCACTGCACCCTAGAGTCGGATACGACTGGCTTTCGAACAAGGGAAACCTTTACCTAGTGTAGTCCCATAATGATGTATTGGTCATTCTGTGTGTCATGCCTGACCTATACACAAAGGGGAGCTTTGTTTGAAATTGTGTCAAATGGGAAGTAATCTTTTATCACAAAGCAAAATCTTTTGATAGCAATAAATGGATGACACAGCGCAAACAAATCAATTAAATATAGAAATTGATACGTCTGACTACTGATATGCACATTAAAAGATAAATTCATGGGTGTGGCATTAATATGTTCACTCTCAACCAGCAGCATATAGCCAAGTGCTTAATATTGTAGGTCACATTGCAACAGGCACAGAAACTGCTGAGTACTACAAATGTTTATGGCAATATATAACCTGATGACATTTCCTGCCTTCAGGACACACATGATTTGAGTTCCCCTGCCTTCATAAGTCATATGATTAATCATATACTTTCACTAATAGGGAAGTTGTAATATAAACAGTTTACACAAATAAAAATCTAAGTTAAGATTAACTATATAATACTAACATGGAAAACTATGTGAATGGTTAATTTTCCAATGTGAGTTCATGAAACTAAAGTAACTTTCTGATTGGAAAATTATGTTCATATTTTGATAACCTCTCAAGCTTTAGCACAAATGGGTAGAAGTAGAGAAAGTGTGTTGTCTTTGGGGAAGAAAACATTTTTGCAACTGAAGCTGTGCAAACAGTTTTCTGTGTTGCAATGATGCAAAGTGTTGGATTCTGAAAAGGAAAAGGCACTCAAGATCACGTTGCAAATATCTGCTGAGTCCTGAAACACACCAAAGAATTTCAGATGAAGATCACGCTACACTTTATAGACTACACCAAAGCCTTTGACTGTGTGAATGTTCAGAAACATTTTTCTGAAAGAAATGGCTGGGCCTCAACACTTGTTTGTCATGCGTTACATGTATTATGGATAATAAATTACCATTTGGACAGAATATGACAGTCTCTTTCATTTTTTATTTTCTTAATTGAATTTCTAACAAGAGATAGAAAAAGACAAGGGACATTGAGGGTAAATAAAAGAAGGAGAACAAACCAGTTTTATAATTTCTTGAAACAGGTGACATTACTCAATTTGTTCCTTCACTGGTCTAAAACAGATAACTATGACTCAGTAAAGGTAAAGGTAAAGGTTTCCCTTGCTCGAAAGCCAGTCGTATCCGACTCTAGGGTGCAGTGCTCATCTCTGTTTCTAAGCCGAAGAGCCAGCGCTGTCTGCTTCTGCAGACGTTTCCGTGGTCATGTGGCAGGCATGACTAGACACCGGAGCGCACGGAACGCTGTTACCTTCCCACCGAAGTGGTTCCTATTTATCTACTTGCAATTTCTTGCTTTCGAACTGCTAGGTTGGCAGTTAATACATGCATAAATTAATACATGCATAAATCTCCTTGAACATATCTTGCCTATATCCCAAGGGTTCAAGATGATGTACCATCAATTCATCCCCCCTCCTAACAGAAAGTTCAGTAAGGCTTTCCAGGTTCTAAGTTTGTTAAGGTTTTATCCTTAATTAGCTGTCAGTTTTGCCATTTCTGCTAAGACCAAGACCCTGTATTCAGAATCATGGTGTGTGTGTGTGAAAGCTGGACAGTAAAAGTGACATGAAAAAAAAAATGATTTGCTTGAAATATGGTGCAGAGGAGAACTTTGCAGGTATGCTGGATTGCTAGAAAACAAATGGATGGGTCCCAAAGCAAATTAAGAACTATCTGAAGGCAAAAATGATGAAATTGAGGCTGTTATAGTTTGGGCATATCATAAGCAGGCAAGAGTCTCTGGAAAGGCAATAATAATGCAATGCTGAGAAATTTTGAAGGCATCAGGAAAATAAAATAAAATATGAAATGGATTGACTCCCTATAGGAAGCCACATGCTTGAGAGCAAAAGCTAATCAAGGCTGTTGAGGGGAGGACATTTTAAAGAGCTCTTATTTATAGCGTCATCATAAATCAGCAGTGATTGATGGCACATAACAACAGCAAAGTGTTGGATTTGGGATCTGTCTTATGCTGGTGTAACAACACTTCTGTCCAATTTTCAGGGTTTTCTCTTTTTTATATATATACATTTTTATATACATTTTCAAGAGGCCAGAGAGAGTTGGGAAATCACCATCTACTGCCTCATTTGCTATATGCCATTAAGTCAGAACTGTCTTATAATGACCCTAATATGGTTTTCAAGGTAGGTGAGATATTTAAGGAGTGGTTTTAGCAGTTCCATATAGACCCGTGAATTTCTTTGGAAGAGCTAGTGAATTGAACCAAGGTGTCCTAAGTTCTAGCCCAGTGATGGCGAACCTTTTAGAGATCGAGTGCCCAAATCCAACAGGTTGCCATCTGCGCTGCAGAGGGGCTGGTTGAACTCTGTGCTGGGGGGGGGGGGGAGAGGAAGTGTCCCATTTGGCTGCTGGGCAGAGGGGCAGGGTGAACTCTGTGCTGAGGGGGAGGAAGCGCTCCCATTGGGTAGAGGGGCGAGGCGAACTCTGCTGGGGTGACGGTGCACGTGCCCACAGAGAGGACTCTGAGTGCCCTCTCTGGCACATGTGCCATAGGTTCATCACCACTATTCTAGCCCATTACTCTATACAATATACTTCACTGGATGTGTTATTTGTATGCCACCTCATTTACATACACTTAAATCTGGCTTATGGCTAGTGCTAATATCTATAATGGTCTGTTTGTAACTGAGGTGCCATAAATCAATATGAGCTTTTCAGTTTTTAAAACACCATAGAACAAAGCTTAACTTTTCATTAAAATTAGTAAACTAAAAACTAGAGTGTTCTATTTCTAAGTAAAACATTGGCTGAATCATCCTATTGCTAATTTCTAGTAGCAGTGGTTGGCATGATAAATATAATATAATATAATATAATATAATATAATATAATATAATATAATATAATATAACATAGGGTGTCCCAAAAGTTGCCATACATAGGGGAAATGGGAAATTTGCATACATTTCTAAATCTACCTTTATTTACAAAATATTCAATAAAATATTATGTATGTGTTGGCCACCTCTTTCTACACATATGAAATCTTGGTTCAAGATATCTGTTGTTTGCGGATTCCGCATGCCCAATTGGCATAACTGTCCCTCACGGTGGTCACACCAGGCGAGGCAGACCCCTGGTCACTGAGCTCTGTGAGTACAGAAATTGGGGGGCGGATTAATAATCATAGGGTTGATTCACCCACATCTGACCTGACCGGCGATTCTGCTGAGGGAAGCAGATCGCTAACCTCCGTTACGTATTAGGCAATTACTCACTCGCAGTTAAGACTAATCCCTAGTGCAAATAGAGGCCATATTTACCCTGGTGTAAGCCCCAAACAATGGATTTCCCCTGTCAGTGTTTGCCCGAGTTAATTAACTTCCCCAAGAGAGATTTCCCATTAACCCGAGTAAATGGGTGATGTGATTTTCTGTCAGATGACGATTCTATCCCGCATTGCCTTCTGATCTATATATGATGATGCTTTTTCCTCAATAAACCACTGATCTGATCTCGCTCCATATTGCCTCGTGTCGTTACTTGATCAGTCTCCTCCGGGACCTCACGACCGTCCAGCGGCCCCAATCCTACAGTTGTTATACAAGTATGGTGACTTTTGAGACACCCTGTATAATAATATAATATAATATAATATAATATAATATAATATAATATAATATAATATAATATAATATAATATGTGGATATGTCTTGAGAACATGAGGGTCTCTCAGGATAAAGAGTCCTGTAAGTTGCTTTACCCATGAGGTTCTTTTTGCAATGCTGGGCCATTGTTCCTCTGCAGATAGAAGTAGGAGAAAACAGATTCTACAACATACTTATGCAAAGATGAAGCACAAGATAAATTGTGCAATTTGCATCATACAGATCTGACAAGGACGGTCTCTGGGACCAAGATCCTACTATAAGTTAGTTCAGGAGCTTACCCCTTTGAAATAAGATCCCATTTCTCTATGCAGCTGTTTTGTTGTTTGCTCCCCATACCCTTTTAAAGTGGCTAATTAGTTGCTTTCTGTTCAGTAACTACTATCTACAGCAGGAGTTCTCAACCTTTTAAAGCCAGGGGCCAGGTCACGCTCCCTCAGACTGTTTTGGGGGCCAGACGGCCATTTTGCTCTTCCTCCACCACATGGCACCTCCTTGTGTGGTGGTGAAGCCACATGAAATGGTGCAGTGGGCCACATCCGGCCCGTGGACCGCATGTTGAGAATCCCTGATCTACAACATTACAAAATTACCCTTAATTAGTTCCCCTGAGGTGGAAGGCTTAAGGATAGGTTTCCTTTTTGTGACCCGAACAGTGTTCACTAATTTATTTTATCTTTGTGTTTTTGGAATAGTGTTATGTACAATGCTGCTTTAAGAAATGTATGAATGTAACCTGACCACAATTACAATGTAGCACAGCTGTTAAAGGAACGCGAGTAAGCTGCCCATAGAGGGCAGCTGCGAGTGTTCAACTCACATGGTTCCCATTCCTCAAATCACCTGCAGCCGCGGGAACTCCCCGCAATAGCAAACTACTACTGATCCACCACTGAAGATGGGCGTGACCAGGACGACGTCACGCCGGTAGCAGCCAATGAGCTACCGTGCAGCAAGATTCAAATGTATTGTACTACTGTATATAATGTGAGGTATCTCTGCTATTACCACATGTTCATACTGACCATCAATGAATAAACCTGTGTTAGTCCTTCCTGCGACTCCTTCTTTGTCTTCCGTGCAAGACACCAAATTGGCGACGAGGATGGGATCGATGGCGAATCCCAAGGTCAAGCCGTACCAGTTCGATGTCAGCGAGCCTGAACAATGGGAGCTCTACGAGTGCCAGTTTCGGCATGCGATGGAAGCCGCAGGCGTCGACGCCACCGCAAAGATGCGCTCCCACTTCCTGGCTCAGGTGGGGCCGGCCACGCTGCGGATCCTGATGACCCTGGAAGGTGGACGAGGTGCCCATCGACCGTATCCTGGAGAGGCTGGGCGAGCATTTCCAGCTGCCCGTCTCGATCTTCCCAGCCCGGGTCGCATTCCACAGGCGAGACCAGCGACCGGGCGAATCCGTGTCCGCCTACGCGGCGGCCCTCAGGCTTGCAGTGGTGCATTGCCAGTGGGACGACCTGGACCAGGCCCTCCGTGACCGCATGCTGTGTGGTTTGAGGGACAAGGAGCTCCAGAGGAGGCTGATGACCCGCGGCCACCGCCTCACGTTCAACGAGGTACTGCGGGAGGCCCAAGCAGCCGAGGAGGCCAGGAGCAGAGTCCGGCTGTTCAAGTCCCGAGGGGCCATGTCCGAGAGGGCCAAGTCACCAGTACAGGCGGCCCGGCGGACACCAGCGAAGATGGCCTGGTGGGCCCCCAAGCCGCCCGCCGGCGTACCAACGTCGTCCAAGGAGTCGTCCACGACAGCGGACCCCTACTCCAGCGAGGACGACGACGTCCAGAGGATCAAGAAGCGAGGTGAGAAGCGGCAGACCCGTGAACGGCAGGACCGCCGCTGCGACGGTTGTGGGGCGGCCCACGACCGCACGAGGTGCCCGTTCCGAAAGGCCGAGTGCCACAACTGCGGCCGAAAGGGACACATCGCCCGAGTATGCAGGCGCGGGTGAGTCGAGGACAAGGGCAGTTCCAGCCATTCCCAGACACACCAACGAAAGGCAGCCGGCACCAGGAAGGTCTCAGCCAGCTACAGCGAGGAAGGCGTGAACCGCGTGGGCCTGGAACACCGGCGGTTTTTCATAGAGGTACTGTTGCAAGGGGTCCCAGTGAGGATGGAGATAGACTCGGGGTCATCTTA
Organism: Bradypodion ventrale; assembly: GCA_035047345.1. Classification (NCBI taxonomy): domain Eukaryota; kingdom Metazoa; phylum Chordata; class Lepidosauria; order Squamata; family Chamaeleonidae; genus Bradypodion; species Bradypodion ventrale. The sequence goes on along the minus strand of JAWDJE010000001.1, from coordinate 289,038,689 downwards.
TTCCATCCTGTCCCAAAAAGAGTTTATGCGCATTCCCCCAGAGAAGCGGCCCAAACTGCGGGCCATGAGATCCAATCTACGGGACGTGCAGGGAAATGGGATCCCGGTGTTGGGGGTGGGGAATTTCAAGGTGAAGTTCAAGAACTACTCCGAGAAACTGCCCCTAGTGGTCCTCAAAGGGGGGAGGTGCTGCCTTTTGGGAACACAGTGGTTTGCTCTCCTGGGAATCGAACTGTCCGGCATTAACGCCATCGAAACTGACCCAATGCGGGACGTGTGTGACGCACACCCGGACGTTTTCAAAAAGGGGCTCAGGAAATACAAGGGGCCCCCGGTTTCCTTTGAGCTGGACCCAGAAATCCGGCCCATCCGCCTCAAGCCAAGGAGAGTGCCCTTCGCCCTCAAGGACAAGATCGAGGCAGAACTGGACAAATTGGTGGGGCAGGGGATTTTGGTTCCAGTTGACTCGGCGGAGTGGGAAACGCCGATTGTTACAGCCCTCAAGTCAAATGGGGAGGTCAGGATTTGTGCGGACTATAAATGTACGATTAATAAGGCCATTCGGCCAAATGCATACCCAGTGCCCGTGGTCAGCCATTTGCTGGCCACGTTACATGGGGGGAGGTGTTTCGCCAAGCTAGATCTGGCCCAGGCATACCAGCAGCTCTCGGTAACCCCGGCTGCTGCCGCCGCGCAAATGATCGTAACGCACAAGGGGGCGTTTAAGGTAACGCGCCTTCAGTTTGGCGTGAATTCGGCCCCCGGAATTTTCCAGTCCCTCGTGGAACGCCTTTTAAAGGGGCTTCCAGGCGTCCTCCCATACTTCGACGACGTGTTGATAACAGCGGGGAGCGAACTAGAGTTAGCAAAGAGGCTAGATGGGGTTCTCTCAGTGTTCGAGAGGGCAGGACTTCGATTGAGGAGGGACAAGTGCGTATTCTTTGCGAGGGAGGTAGAGTTCCTAGGGTTTAAGGTAACCCCGGACGGAATCAAACCCTCCGAGTCCAAGGTAGCGGCCGTGAGAGACGCCCCTCGCCCCACCGCGAAACCGGAGGTGCAGTCTTTTCTAGGGCTCCTAAATTTCTATCACTCCTTCCTGCCTCGGAAGGCATCGGTCGCGGAGCCACTGCACGCGTTACTTAAGAAGGATGCGGTTTGGCGGTGGGGAGACAAGCAGGAGCGAGCATTCAAAGAGCTTAAGTCACTCCTGTCTTCGGATGCTGTCCTGACCCACTTCGATCCGAAAAAACCAGTGGTGTTAGTCTGTGATGCATCCCCGGTGGGGGTGGGGGCGGTCCTGTGCCACGTGTTGGAGAGCGGGAGGGAAGCCCCGGTGGCGTACTACTCAAGGTCCCTCTCGAAGGCCGAGCGCAATTACGCGCAAACAGATAGGGAGGCCCTAGCCATAATCGCGGGAACAAAGAAGTTCCACGATTTCCTATACGGCCGCAAGTTTACGGTAGTGACGGATCACAAGCCGCTTTTGGGGATCTTCACTACCGGCAAACCCACCCCGCAAATTCTATCCCCCAGGATGCTGCGTTGGGCCATTTTCCTCAACGCCTACCAATATGAGCTGGTCTATCGCCCAGGGAAGGAGATCTCCCATGCGGACGCCCTGTCCCGATCTCCTCTCCCTAGCTTAGGGGACCCCACATGCGAGGTAGAGCAGGAACACCAAGTCCTGCTGATTGAGTCTCTCGACTCACCCCCAATTGTACCGGCCGACCTTGCCAAGGCCACGGCGGCCAACAAGATCCTGGCCCAAGTTAGTTCCTGGGTTAGAAAAGGGTGGCCCATCTCTCCCCCCGAGGAACACTTCAAGCCGTTTTTCAGGCGCAGAGTAGAGCTTTCTCTGGAAAGGGGCTGCTTACTCTGGGGCCAGCGGGTGGTTATCCCAGAGAAGCTGAGGGCCAAGGTGCTGAGGCTACTGCACACCAGCCACCCCGGGATCGTGCGCTCCAAGGCTCTGGCCAGGAGTTTCTTTTGGTGGCCCCAGATAGACGGAGACATAGAGCGTTTAGTGGGCACGTGTGAGAGCTGCCAGAGCTCTCAGCCCGAGGAGTCCCGGTTACCCCATAGGGAATGGGATACGGCCCGCGGGCCATGGTCCCGGATCCATGTCGACTTTGCTGGCCCTTTCCGCGGGTCCATGTTCCTACTGGTAGTCGACTCCTACTCCAAGTGGTTGGAGGTAATCCCCATGAACAGCACTTCCTCTGCCGCAACCATTAAACAGTTGCGCAAACTTTTTGCCTGCTTCGGCCTGCAAGACGTCCTTGTTAGCGATAACGCTAGTACCTTCACGTCGGCAGAGTTCAAGACGTTTATGGAGAGGAACGCCGTCAGGCACATAACCGCTGCCCCGTTTCACCCCGCCACAAACGGTCAGGTAGAGCGCCAAGTGCGCACTACGAAAGACGCACTGCGGTGCATGGGTCCCGGTGAGTTGAACCTGCATCTGTGCCAGTTCCTCATCTGCTACAGGACAACCCCCCTAGCTTCAGGTTTTTCCCCAGCCGAACTCCTCATGAGGAGGCGTCCGGTAACACTTTTTGACCGGATGGATCCGTCCAGGGTGGAGGATGAAGGGAGAAATATAAGCATAGGGGGAGAGAGCTCTAAAAGTTTTTCGGTAGGGGACCCGGTTCACTGCAGGAACTACGCGGCCTCGGGGCCAGCGTGGGTACCAGGGACAATTGTTGAGCAAACGGGGCCGGTATCCTACAGGGTCGAGACTAGTTCAGGTCTACTCTGGAGAAGGCACGCCGACCAACTCAGAAGGCGAGTCACCGGTGTGGGGGAATCAGCGTTAGGGTCCTCCCCCACCCGCGTTACCCAAGGGGGAGACATGGCGGCACCCGGGGATACAAATGCACATCCTTGGTTTTCAACCGCAGAGGAAGATACCTTGGAGGAGAGGGATGAATTCGATTATGAGTTACAGTACCAGGGGGATGTCGCGGAGTGGTCCCCCACCCGTCCGAGCGAGAAGAGGGGTTTCAGTTCAGCCCCTGGTACTTCCAGTCCCCCCAGTCCTTTTGTTTTAGAGTATACCATAGCCCCAGCTCCCCGGAGACCAACACCCCCAAGACAGGCAACAGGGGCGAGTCCGCCCACCACAGTCTCTAGAACTCCCGGACAGGGAACGGGGGGTGGCGAGGCCACGAGGGCCTCTTCGTCGGTCCCGAGATTCGTACTGGGGGGGTCCCCAAACTCCTCAAACGGTAGGCAGGGATTCACTTCCCAACTGTTCATTCCATTCCCGTCCCCCAATGCAAGGTCACCGCAGACGCCACACTGAGCCACTAATGAGTCCCCCCTCTCCATTGCAGGGCAGGACTCCGCGGAACCAGGAGCCTCCGGCTCCCCTGTGTTAAGTCAAGCGGCCGCACGCCCCAGGCGCACGTGCGGCAAGCCACAATGGTTGAGGGACTTCGTCCCATCCTAGGGGGGAGGGATGTTATGTATGTACAATGCTGCTTTAAGAAATGTATGAATGTAACCTGATCACAATTACAATGTAGCACAGCTGTTAAAGGAACGCGAGTAAGCTGCCCATAGAGGGCAGCTGCGAGTGTTCAACTCACATGGTTCCCATTCCTCAAATCACCTGCAGCCACGGGAACTCCCCGCAATAGCAAACTACTACTGATCCACCACTGAAGATGGGCGTGACCAGGACGATGTCACGCCGGTAGCAGCCAATGAGCTACCGTGCAGCAAGATTCAAATGTATTGTACTACTGTATATAATGTGAGGTATCTCCGCTATTACCACATGTTCATACTGACCATCAATGAATAAACCTGTGTTAGTCCTTCCTGCGACTCCTTCTTTGTCTTCCGTGCAAGACACCAAAAATAGTAAGCCATGATATTTCAAGAAATGGATTGCACAAGCTAGGGTGCTGGGAAACCCTCCCAAGCTGGTTTTTGGATGGTGCAGAGGGCTAATGGGGAAAGTGGGGGAAATGTTCTGTTGTGGCTATCAGCACAACACTGGGCTTAGCATTGCGAGTCTGAAAGGCCAGTGGTTGCCCACATTTTATTTAGTTTAATTTACTGTGGATCGAGCATAATGGTGTGTTGCACATACAAGTGAAGCAGATGATGCTTGGAAGTAAGCTAAAGGTAAAGGTCATCCTTGCTTGAAAGCCAGTCATATCTGACTCTAGGGTACGGTGTTCATCTCCGTTTTCAGCTAAAGAGCCAGCAGCACTGTCTACATCTGCAGACATTTTCATGTGACAGGCATGAATAGGCGCTGGAGTGCACAAAATGCCACTAATGGGAGACACTATGTAGGATGTTAAGTTAAGCACAATAAACAAATTATTTCTCTCATGGAGTTGTTTTTCCTTTGTATTTAGTTCCCATTTTAATGTTGTACTATGCTGTTGTAGTGTATGGGTGAGAGGAACTGCAAGGCTAATGTACTTAGCATACCATGGTTGGGAGAGACATCGGCACTAAAAGGTCACTAGAAAAAGAAAACCATTTGCAAATTAGTAACCAGTTAATGGATAAATTTTTATCCTTTGCCTTCAAAAGTTCAATTTCAGAAACATGCACCATCATTTCTTTGGCTAAGCCAAACTTTAATTATCACATGCACAAACACAAAGAGCAACATACTGTAACTTTGTTTCTACATACGGATTCCACAGATAACAGTATGTACTGGATAATTGTACAAGCTATACTTAAACACATGGCTATGCAGATCCTGAGGAGTAAGTCTGTGTATGTCTGTCCCCGACAACCTTGATGTCAATCAACAAACGCTTTAAAATTGCTACTGTATTTAGATTGATTAATGAACAACCTCTCAACATGTTTCCCCTACAATTTCCCTTTTTATTTCTGGAATCCCAGTTTTCATAATTGCCTATGCACTGGTGAACCCTTAAATATAGGACCTTATTGTAGAAGGATAACTCCAGATGCCAGTGACAACTGGATGTGAAATTCACTCCATAGCACCCAGTTAAATGAGATTAGTGTTCTTTACCATCAACTCAGCAAAGTCAATGATAAAAGGAGTATATGATTTGTTGTTCAAAATATCTGGATGGTCAATGGCTTACCAGCCTTGCTACAGATGTTTTATCAGTTCATCTATGCAGGCAGTACAACATCTGGCACAAGACTTCATGGCATGCAGGTGTGGGGGGGGGGAGAGCAAAGAGATTCAAGATGTACACTTTAATATGTGGATTAATAACAACAAGGCAGCCTCTGTGAATTTTAGTTCATTGATCACTTAATCTGCATCTTCATTTATATATATATATATATATATATATATATATATATATATATATATATATATATATATATATATATATATATATATATATATATATATATATATATATATATATATATATATATCTTAACCTATAAATCCAAGGGTTAACTGTTGCAACTGGCTATAGGTTGCTATGCCTCACCCTACTTGCCTGCACTCACCTGTGGTGTCCGCGGGCGCAATTGGCATAAACTGTCGCTGACAGAGGTTACACCGGTTGAGGAAGGCTCCTGGTCACTGGCCTCTGCGGGAACAGAAATTGGGGAGCGGATTAATAGTCATAAGATTGATTCACCCATATCTGACCTGGCAGGCAGTTCGGCAGGAGGAAGTTGAATATCTAACTCAAGTTAGGAATTAGGTAATTCCACACTTGGAGATTAGCCCAAGCCCTAGCGCAAATAGTGGTCATGTTTACTCTCGAGCAAGCCATGAACAATGGATTTCCCCTGTCAGTATTTGCCTTAGTTAATTAACTTCCCCAAGAGAAGTTCCAATTAACCCGGGTAAATGGGTGATGTGATTTTCTGTCAGATGACGATTCTATCACACGCTACCTTGAATTCCTATATATGATGATGATTTTCCCTCAATAAACCACTGGTCTTCGCTCCATCTTGTCTCGTGTCGTTCCTTGACCAGTCTCCTCCGGGACCCTAAGGGCCGCTCCACGGCCCCGATCCAACATCTGGTGACCCCGACGTGATTCTACTCGTGAGTAAGCGATCTACGCGGTCCGGTTCTATGCTGGAACCGTGTCCGATCACCCCAGAGGACAGCGTGGCAGCCCGGTCGGAAAGCCAGCCGATCGGGAAGACAGCTCCGCGGCGAGGCATCTCAGAGAGGCTTCCTACAGCTTGCTCCGGCTATCGCGGCGGATTGCAGCACGGAAAAACGCGTTCCGCTCAGGGTCGGCTGTGAACCCCTGACAGCGCAGAGGCCACCGAGGGCCCATGGCAGCAGTCCACACTCCGAGCTCTACCCAGAGATTCGTCACGCAAAACCTATTGCCTGAACTTCAGATGCGTCGACTCATCCCGAGAAGGAGACTTCAAAGGACCCGGCAGGTAATATGGGGACTTGTCCTCAGCGGCAACGTCCGTCCGCTAGTCAAAGAATTCATGAGGAAGAATTCAAGACCCTGGCCAGGGTATATCAGATAAGCTTTCACAGCAGAGAACTAGCATGGCTTTTGGTGTTCTTGAGGGAACACGGCCTGCTTTACCCAGAAGTAGGTACGTTATCCCTTCAGCTCTGGGATCAGATAGGAGTCTGCATTCAGCAACCCCCGAAAGCTCCAGATGGCGTAATTCGCACATGGAGCAAATGTAGGAAACTCTTAGCAGAGGTGGACCCAGTCCGGGTAGAGGCCAAAGAACCCCCAGCGTCAGCAGAGCCATCGGCGCCCACGGCGCTCTATCCGTCATTTCAGTTTAAGCAGAGTAGTGTAGGGAGCTTTCCCTCGGTGACAGCTGCAGACGTCACCGGTGGAATGCATGGAATGGGGAGTGCTGGCGCTTCTCTGATAGCTACAGGTTCCCGAACTACCAAGAGTGCCCTTCAGCGCACAGTTGAGGAAGAGATCAGGAAGGGGGAATTGCCAGCAGAAGAACTGGCTGAGCTTAGTCAGATTTGTCCAATTCGCTTGGAGGTAGATGCCCTCACAGGGCAGCAGCAGATAGTTCATTCACCAGTTCCGTATAAGCTCCTCATGGCTATACGGAAGGCCATTTCAGAGACAGGACTCCAGAGTCGCTTCACTAGGGGCACGCTTCAGCAAGTGTGCGAGAACACGATGTTCATCCCGCACGACTGGAAAGCCGTCATGCGGATGATGCTCAACCCCAGCCAGTATTTGCTATGGGACAGCAAGTATCGCCCCGAGGCTCAGGCAAGGGCTGCCAGGATGGGTGGGGCAATAATTCCTGACCAGTTATATAGTTCAGGTGCCTTCGAATCCATCGATGCGCAAACCGCCTTGCCGCTCGCCACCCTTCAGTTGTCAGCTGAGACGGCCTTCAGGGCTTTTCTCAAGGTCCCGGCAACTGGGAAGCGGCCAAAAATTACACCGCAGTCAAACAGGGCGCCCAGGAGTCCTACATGGACTTTATCAATTGCTTAGAGGAAGCGATCAGTAGACAGATCGATAATGAGCAAGCCCAACAAGAGCTCATGATGAAATTGGCTAAAGACAATGCCAATGTCGACTGCCGTAAGATCTTGCAGTCACTGGGCAATCATCCCGACTGGACTCTCACGGACATGATTAGGGCTTGCGCCGATGTTGGCACGGACTCCTACAAAATGGGTCTGCTGGCAGCGGCGGTGCAAGGGGGTAGGAATCCCAAGAACAAAAACCCAGGGGCATGTCACAATTGTGGCAAGGTCGGCCACTTCGTTAGGGAGTGCCGATCCAAGGGCAGCGGACAACATTCCGGCCGTTCCAAGGCTCCAACCACCCCGTGTCCGAAGTGTAATAAAGGCTTCCATTGGTCCAGATTCTGTCCGAATTCGGGAAACCGGAACGCGGGCACGTCTCTGGCCCTGGTCCAAACAGAGGCTTCCCTCGCTCTGGGCGAGCCAGAGCTGGATTAGATTCCAATCACATTCCAGACATTGCGAAGGTGCAGGCCAGCCCCAAGGGTAGTACAGGGCTAGAATTGACTTGCCAGGCAGACGTCACATGCGACTTGCCAGGCACAGTCTATCTGGTGGATTCCCAGTACATGGGACCCCTACCCAAAGGCTTCATAGGCTTAGTTTTGCCTCGTAGTGTAGCAGGAACACGCGGAATTCTTGTAATTCCGGGAGTCATTGACTCCAATTTTTCGGGTGTTCTCCAGGTTCAACTCTGGATGCACCTACCCCAGACCATCCTCAAGGGAGACACGCTAGCGCAACTGATTATGGTTCCTTGTAACTCGCCAGCAGATAGCCAGGGAAGGCTCAGGGACAGCTCAGAGTCCGGGTCGGAAGACCGCTCGAGCGCAAGTGAGGCAGTGCAAGGATACCAGGTCTTAGCGACAGTGGAGACCAACATAGAATGGAAACGGCGGCCAGTTATTGAGGTATTTTTGAATAAAAAATCGTTCTCGGGGCTGCTAGATACCGGAGCTGACGTCAGCGTGGTCAGCCGAAGTCAGTGGCCACAGGAGTGGGCCATTGAGCCGGTCTCCGATGTGTGGGGGGTAGGCGGCATCCAAGAAGCGTTTAGGAGCCGGGAGTGGGTGGAAGTCACGATCCCTAGGGCTGACGGCACAGCGGTCATTCGGCCGCACATTCTGGACGTGCACGTCAACCTTTGGGGGCGAGACATTTTGCAGCAATACCGTGCCACTCTTACCTTCGGGTAATGGCTCTGCCACTTAAATGGCTTACCAACACGCCAGTCTGGGTAGAGCAATGGCCGGTAGTGGGGGAGAAGTTAGTCGCCCTAAAGCAACTGGTTAAAGAACAGCTAGACGCTGGACATATAGAGCAGTCCACTAGTCCTTGGAATTCACCCATTTTTGTCATTAAGAAAAATCGGGGAAGTGGCGACTCCTCCACGATCTCAGAGAGATCAATAAATGTATTCAGCCAATGGGTCCGCTTCAATGCGGCATTCCGAATCCAAATATGATCCCCGAGGGTTGGGAAATCCTGGTCGTAGACCTTAAGGATTGCTTTTACACCATTCCCCTAGATCTGAGGGATCGGGAAAGGTTCGCCTTTACGGTGCTGGTTGTGAACCACAGCGAGCCCACGCAGCGTTACGCATGGAAGTATTTGCCACAGGGGATGCTCAATTCGCCCACCCTGTGCCAAATTTATGTTCACAACACACTGGCAAAGTTTCGAAACCTTCACCCCACAGCTTTAGTATGCCATTTCATGGACGACATCTTGGTCGCAGCGCCGCAACTCGGCAGCGAAATGTTTAAAGACCTCCAGGCCACCCTGGGGGAAAAAGGGTTACTCATTGCCCCAGAGAAAGTACAGAGAACCGAGCCATTCTCATACTTGGGTCATCGGCTTCTCCGTTCTTTCGCAGCACCAGTTTTGCCCCAGATCAACTTAAAAGACTCTGTCACCTTGGTAGAATTGCAGCAGGTTTTAGGTAACATTAATTGGGCCAGACCGTATTTCAGATTGGATATGGATCTTCTAAAGCCGCTCTTCTCGCTGCTAACGTTAGGTAAGCAGCCGGCAGACCGGATACAAATTCCTCGAGAGGCACGCTTGACTCTCGAGAAGGTCAACCAAATTCTCAGCCAAAGGTGGGTGGACAGGATTGCTCAGGGGCCATATGCCCGATCCTGAACTTGTACATCGTTCGGGCCGGATCCATGTTCACCGGAGCCCTAGGAGTGGACTCCGAGCGAGGAGCGAGTATCGTGGAATGGGTGTATTTACCGAACACCTCTTCCCGAAACATCGTTCCCCCCCCAAGAGTTGGTCTCCGCGGTGGTTTACCGCGGAAGGCTGAGAGCTAGGGACATTTCAGGGCACGACTTAGCCAAAATTGTGACCCCATTCACCAAGGAGCAGGTTCAGCAGCTGATGCAGCTCGGTGACTCGCTTCCAATTGTCTTGGAAGGATTCACCGGATGCTTGGCATACCACTTGCCAAAGGACCCCAGACTCGTCTCACTTCAAACGCAGACAGTCAGCTTGTATGAATTGATCTCGCTGGTTCCACTTCAGGGGGCCAGAACAGTCTTCACTGATGGGGATCGCACATATAGTGTCTTAACTTGGCAGGAGGGCCAGGTTTGGCGCACGCTTCTAACTCTTCCACAGAAGTCCGCGCAGCGGGCAGAGTTGGCAGCGGTGAACCTTGCTTTGTGCACCTTCGCCAAAGAGCGCCTCAACATTATTACTGACAGTCAATACGTTTGGAATTTGCTTCACAGTCTACCGGGAGCATACATCATTCCCGCGATAGACAAAAATTTGCTGAGTTTGTTCCTCACAGCTCAATTTCACTTGCGGAACCGCACAGAAGCGCTCTATATCGCCCACATCCGAAGTCATCAGGACCTACCTGGTCCGATTTCCGCGGGCAATAGCAGAGCGGATGCGGCCGCAAAGGAAATTCAGCAACGGTCAGTGTTAGGTGTTTTCACTACTCCAATTCAGAGTCATGCATTCTTCCATCAGAATGCCAAAGTGCTCGCCAGACAGTTTAACCTGCCACTTTCTCAAGCCCAAGGCATAGTTTGCTCTTGCCAGCATTGTGCAGGGGCACCGGGGGGGGCCCTTGTGGGGGGTCAACCCACGAGGGACAGAGGCTAATCAGGTGTGGCAAATGGACGTCACACATGTCCCGCAATTTGGCAGATGGCAGTACATGCACGTTTGCATTGATACTTTCTCATAATTCGTTTGGGCAACGGCACAAAAAGGGGAGACAGCTTCCAACGTGGAGCAGCATCTCCTTTCCTGCTTCGCGGTGATGGGCAAACCACGGCATGTGAAAACCAATAATGCCCCGGCCTACAGCTCCAGGCAGCTGGCCGACTTCATGGCCACCTGGGATATCAAACATACCTTTGGCGTTCCATACAATCCGCAGGGGCAAGCGATTGTGGAACGAGTCAATCGGACACTCAAGTCCTACATTGACAAACAAACAGAAAAGGGCGAGCCACCAGCCCTCCCCAATTCTCAGGGTCAGGCACAGCATTGTCTGAACAAGGTGTTGTTCACGTACAATCACCTTAATGTTTTTTCGGATTGCACGCCGCAGGAGAAACACTTCCGCCGCTCGGAAGCTCTCCCGCGGCCGCTGGTTCGTTACCGAGTGCCACTGGATCCTTCTTGGAGGGGCCTGGCGCCACTCGTAACCTGGGGAAGAGGGTATGCTGCAGTTATGTCTCCTACAGGTGTCATCTGGATTCCAGCCCGGTGCGTCAAGCCTCACTTGGAGCCACATGGCATGGACCCTGACCGACCCGAGTCTGATCCCGGAGATGGAGGACCTCACCCTGACCGAGGGGACCCGGCGGAGGAAGCGGCGACAGCAGACGGAGCCGAAGGTCACCTGGGGGATGGTCAAGACCCTTTGCTGTGAGGCCGAGGACGTCGTCCGATGCGAGGACTGGGAACCGACGCCGGAGAACATCGTGTCTGCAGTCTTTGCCCTGATTACCGCCAACACCATGGCGGTCACCATCATCCTGACCCTCTCCCTACTTGCGGGGGGAAGCGTTCAGGCAGCTTCACTGAAGGCCAGCGATCTGATGCCAGGCGGAGACCTCTCTGCCCGGATGCACTACAACGAATCTCGTCAACCAGTCCGATTTTTGCCTAAAGCAGAACGCCGGTTCTGCCTCAATCTTGAGCACCTGTGTCATCCCGGTGTGCCATACTCCAGAGGCGCACACCAGGAACGGCGACTGGTTGGTGAAGCGGATTTTCGGCCCGCTTTACCCAATGGGTTTCTCAACGTACGCTTGCTGGGGAGCCCAGCTGACCATGACTTTGCCGGCTGATGCAGCCACTCTCTACACCCCTCGAGTGGCGGTCAGCCCGAACGCTACATGTGCTCGAATGACCGGCTGCTCCGCAGTCGGCCAGACTCAGCGCCGCTGCCTCGACACTGGCAGCAGCAACTGGACTTGTGATAACCCAGAGACAATTGGTTCAATGTATGCTCATGTTACCCTGCCTTCAGGTTGGTTCTTTACATGCAATCAGTACACTTGGAATTACATTCCCGCTAATGTATCAGATTCCACATGTTGTATCAGTCGCTTGACATTGTTACTCCCCACTAGGGATATGATTGTTCCAAGCACGAATGTTTCCTCACCCATACGGCGCGCTCGCGCCACCCAGTTAGACAGCTCATGTGATAGCAACATTAGGGTTCTGAGTCAAGCTGAGTACGTCTCGTTGGCAGTCAGCATACTTGGCGTGCCAGGCTTAGCCGTTGCCAATGCTCGGAGGATTGGTCAATTGGCTTGCGGGCTAGCAAAAGCCATTAACCACACCTCCTCGGCGATAGCGCTGCTCAACCAGGAGCAGGCAGAGCTTCGCCATGCCATCCTAGACAATCGAGCAGCCATCGATTACCTTCTGTTGTTACATCATTTGGGCTGCGAGTCTGTCCACGACATGTGTTGCTTTAATCTCACAGACAACACACGCAAAGTACAGAGCCAGCTCACGGACCTCCACACCCTAGTCAAGAACATCAAGGAGAATACTTCATGGGGGTGGTGGGATTCGTTGTGGTCGTGGTTCCCATGGGGATGGCTTCAGACGACACTCAAGGTGATTGTGGGGGTGGTAATACTGGGCACAACAGTGTGTTGTTTCGTGCAATGTATCCCCTCACTGCTATCGAGATGTCCCCCATGGAGGGAACCCCGAAGCGTCATCCCCCACACCAGCTGATGCCCCTCCTGCGCAGGGCCGTCTGTCAGGTCCAATCTAACAAGTAAAGGGGGAGTGTGGTGTCCGCGGGCGCAATTGGCATAAACTGTCCCTGACAGAGGTTACACCGGTTGAGAAAGGCTCCTGGTCACTGGCCTCTGCGGGAACAGAAATTGGGGAGCGGATTAATAGTCATAAGATTGATTCACCCATATCTGACCTGCCAGGCAGTTCGGCAGGAGGAAGTTGAATATCTAACTCAAGTTAGGAATTAGGTAATTCCACACTTGGAGATTAGCCCAAGGCCTAGCGCAAATAGTGGCCATGTTTACTCTCGAGCAAGCCATGAACAATGGATTTCCCCTGTCAGTATTTGCCTTAGTTAATTAACTTCCCCAAGAGAAGTTTCCAATTAACCCGGGTAAATGGGTGATGTGATTTTCTGTCAGATGACGATTCTATCACACGCTACCTTGAATTCCTATATATGATGATGATTTTCCCTCAATAAACCACTGGTCTTCGCTCCATCTTGTCTCGTGTCGTTCCTTGACCAGTCTCCTCCGGGACCCTAAGGGCCGCTCCACGGCCTCGATCCAACACTCACCCTTCCTGCACACGGCCGATCTGGGTCCGCAGGTCAACGAAGGATTGAGAAAACCGGCAGTGGGGCAACAGCCCCACAAATGTGAAGAAAGGGAAACAACTTCACTTCCCAACATTCCTTGTGCCGCGCCGCGCCAGAGCCAATCAGGCTGAGAGGTTCTCGCACGGTGCAGCGTTCGGAAACGCACCGCAGCCAATCGAAAGAAAGCCATTTTTAAAAAACGCAGCACAAACACAAAGCACCAACCCATAACTACAAGCCCCAGCGTCCTGCGCGCCATGAGCGCGCAGAACGCTGAGGAAGCCGGCACCCAAAAAATAAAACAAAAACACCGGGAGAGCAAGTCCGCCAAGCCGCGGGAACCAAAGCCCCCCTCCCGAACGCCGCCTGAAGCTCCTAATCGGAGTTTCCGCTTTAATATCACTGGGTGTGGGGGGGTGTTGTGCTCCCTCTCTCTACTGGCTCCCCTGGGGTTGAGAGGGTGGGGGGGACAAAAGGAGTCTGTCTCCCCCACCCTCCTGACCCCAGGGGACCCGGCAGAGAGGGGATTCCCTCCCCCCCACACACGCCCCATATTAAAGAGAAGAAACCAAGTGGTTACTTCTCTTTAAAACCGGAGTGGGGGGGGGAAATCCCCCTCTCTACTGGCTCCCCTGGGGTTGAGAGGGTGGAGGGGACAAAAGGGGTCTGTCTCCCCCACCCTCCTGACCCCAGGGGACCCGGCAGAGAGGGGATCCCCTCCCCCCCACACACACGCCCCATATTAAAGAGAAGAAACCAAGTGGTTACTTCTCTTTAAAAACGGAGTGGGGGGTTAATCCCCCTCTCTACTGGCTCCCCTGGGGTTGAGAGGGTTGGGGGGGACAAAAGGAGTCTGTCTCCCCCACCCTCCTGACCCCAGGGGACCCGGCAGAGAGGGGATTCCCTTCCCCCACACACACGCCCCATATTAAAGAGAAGAAACCAAGTGGTTACTTCTCTTTAAAAATGGAGTGGGGGGGGGAAATCCCCCTCTCTACTGGCTCCCCTGGGGTTGAGAGGGTTGGGGGGACCAAATGAGTCTGTCTGAGAAGGGATCCCCCCCAGGACACCAAAAAACACAAAAACAAACAATCAAAAACATTCAAAAATACACAAAAACAAACAAAAATAACACCAAAAAAGTAAACAACAACAAACATTTCCAAACACACCCAGCACCCAGCCAAACAGCACAAAATCCAACCACCACCACCCCAAATAAAGAAAAACAGCTAACTCACCACCACACGACCTCATACCACAACGACTGGAAAAGAAATGAATAAAGAAAGAGACTACTTACTGGAAGAAGCTCCACCCAGAGGCCACGAGAGAAAAAACAGTCAAAATACAAGATAACCCCTACCAGCAGCACTTGCTGCCCACAATAATAAAAAAAAATTCAAAAAGACACAATAGCCTCACACAAAAGGCCCCAAGAGTTTTTCGAAAAAGTATATCATCCTTTATTCTTTTTTTCATCCACACAACCAAAACACCAAACAAAACTCATCACAGTTTATAACAGGCCATCAAATTTTTTTGGTATAAATAAAAATTTTTAAAAGTTCAAATATAGATTAACCTCTTCTTTACAAACATTAACAACAACAACAACAACAACAACAACAACAACAACAACAACAACAACTTTCCAACACCATTTAAAACAGCCCGGCAACACCGGGCAACCTTTGCTAGTATATATATATTTATATTTATATATCCAAGAAGCCAAAAGAATAAAGAAACCACACTAAAAATAGATTCATTTACAAAAAACACACCTCTCTCTTTCTTTGGCTTGTTGATATGTGTGACATACATAATCATATTGTACACAACAGGGTTTGTACAGAATAAAGTAGTAAAAATCATTTTTGTACTCTCAGGATATGAAGGTTTTGCTGGCTTTGCTTTGTGTAAATTTCTCTCAATCTCCCTTTTCCAAATAAATACAGCCTGGGGCATATCTCATAAAACTTACAGTGCAAATAAATGGGCAGTTTCTGCTTGAAATGAAATGGGTATGTTGCCTGGAATTTGAATTAAACCAAGCAGAAGCCCACAGTCCCCATGCTTTTTTAAATTCAGTGCCATGTTTTTGAGCCAGCAGTTCTTAGGCCAGAAACTGGCTTTGGAGACAACCCGTAATTAGAGCTGAAAACATGTTAATGTTGTACAGAGGCAGCCGACAGAGTTGTTCTGTGATTATGAAATCAAACACCAAAGGAATCCTGTATATGAACTATGAAAACCAACTCTTGCTGTATTTTGCATAATCACCAATCAATTTTCTGGATCCTTGTACTTTTAGAGTATGAAGTGATTCTCCATGTTATTTTTCTATTAAAAGTTTTGTTAAAGCTTTAGTGATGAGTTTTAGCCTTAATGAGTTTTATTGCCTAGAATGTGTTTTCTATGTGTTAGCTCCATAGTTTTCAGATTCTCATGAGAAAAAGCCCTGTTAAAAGTAAG
This sequence comes from Bradypodion ventrale, assembly GCA_035047345.1. Classification (NCBI taxonomy): domain Eukaryota; kingdom Metazoa; phylum Chordata; class Lepidosauria; order Squamata; family Chamaeleonidae; genus Bradypodion; species Bradypodion ventrale. The sequence continues at coordinate 289,022,907 of JAWDJE010000001.1, read as the reverse complement.
ATATTTGAATCCCAACATGGATATATTGATGCAGCTTGAAGGTTTTTTTGGGGGGTGGTGGGGTGGTGGTGGGGAGAAGTTCTCCCTCAAGAATCAACTAGAAAATTTAATGCATCATCATGCGGTATGGGCTTTCATCTCAGCACAAATGCCATTACTGAATTGTGGGATTTAAGGTTGTTTTATTAAAAAAGAGGAAAAGATTTTTGTTGCACCCTGTCTTACCCTTATCCCTTTCAGTGCCACAACCTACTAAATACACCACAGGGTTATCAGCTCAGCTAATAGGGTCCATTGCTTTATTTTGGAGCAAACTGTCCATCCACATGGGCTACTGAATGGGATAATTGGGAGTGCTCAGAATCGTAAAAGGGGGGGGGGGGGGCTGTAGTCCTAGTGCTGTGCCAGAATGGCATGGGACAACTTTAAAAGGGGGTGAGATCAGTGGCGGGCATCAGCAGGTTCGTACCAGGGATTTGAATATCTGAGTCCTCACCTGATATTGTGCACAGTACCCACAACACCACATTTACCTTCATATCATGCTGTCTCATAGATACCTAGGCATATCTAAGGCAGAGATTCTCAACCTGCGGCCGCCGGCACCATTTCATGTGGCTCCCCACTGCCTCCACCACACCAGGAAATGCCATGTGGTGTAGGAAGGGCAAAATGGCTGTCCGGCCCCTGAAGCTGTCTGAGGGAGTGTGACCTGTGCCCCTGGCTTTAAAAGGTTGAGAACTCCTGATCTAAGGTTTATTTCTATTCTCACAAAATGCTAATAACTCTTCATATGGTAGAGACCAACTAAACATGTTACAATGCAGTTCCAGTGGTATCTCTCTGTATTGTAATTTCTTGTGACTTGCTGTATGAGCAGGACAAAGTACAAATGGTCACAGTTTGTAGCGAATATCTGCCGCAAGGCGGCGCTAGGTCCCGGAGGAGACTGATCAATGACAATACGAGGCAAGAAAGCAGGATCAGATCAGTGTTTATTGGGAAAATGCATACACCTTTTATAGACCAGAAGGCAAGGAGAAAACAACCGTCACCAATAAGTCAATCATAATACCTGTTTACTCAGGTTAATTGGGGAAACTCTTCAGGGGAAGTTAATTAGCAGGGGCAAACATTGACAGGGGCAACACCATTGTGTTGGGATTATGAGCTAGGTCAACATGGTCACTATTTGTGCCGGGGATTAACGCCAGGCTGGGGAGATGAGTTGTTTGCCTAATTATGCACATGAGATAGCGATCTGTTTACCTGGCAGAGCCGTTGGTCAGGTCATGTAATTGGGTGAATCAAACCCTATCATTTATTCACCCCCCTTAATTTGCTGCCCGCAGAAGCCACCGCCGGGAGCCTTCTCACCCAAGCAGCCTCTGCCAAGGCTGTTCCATGCCAGATGGGCATGGGGAATCCGCATCTCCCCTTAATTTTTTATATTAAGAGCCTGACCAGCGACTCTACGCAGGAGTGGCACCAGCTGTTGGTCGGGAATGACGTCACGGGGTTTCCTTCTTCGGCGGCATCTCGAGATCAGTGAGGGAATACATTGAGCAAAACAGCAGACTGTAATGCCTAGTATAACTACCCCCACCACTACTTTGATTACCGTTTGAAGCCACCCCCATGGAATCCACGACCACATCCATTTCCATAGTGAGCTCCACCATGCCCCCCATGCAGAGCCTTCTGTGATGCCAGCCACTATGGAGTGAAGATCTTCGATCTGGCTTTGAATCTTACGAGAGTTGTCCGTAAGATTAAAGCAGCACATACCGTGAAAAGATTCGCAGCCCAAGTGGTGCAGCAATAGGAGATAGTCGATAGCCGCTCGATTATCGAGAATGGCATGGCGAAGTTCCGCCTGCTCCTGATTGAGGAGCGCTATCGCTGAGGAGGTATGGTTGATGGCCTTTGCTAGACCGCAAGCCAAACGACCAATCCTTTTTGCGTTGCCGACGGCTAAGCCTGGCACGCCAAAGATGCTGACTGCCAAGGAGAGATACTCGGCAGGTCTCATTACCCTAAAGCTGCTTTCACATGAGCTGTCTAACATAGTGGTGCGAGTGTGCCGTGTGAGTGAGGGAACATAAGAAACATTGGAAACATTGGGAACATTAGGGCTTGGGGTAATCATATCCTTAGTGGGGAGCAAGAGTGTCAACCGACTTATACAACATATAGAGTCTGTAATATTAGCAGGAATGTAGTTAAACGTATACTGGTTACAAGTGAAAAACCACCCAGATGGTAGGGTGATGTGTGCATATGCTGTGCCGCGTGGCACTGGGTTACTGCAAGTCCAATTGCCGCTGCCTACATCGAGACATCGGCGCCGGGTTCGGCCGAGTCCGGAGCAACCGTAAATTCGGCCACAGGTAGAGTTCGGGCTGACCGCCACTCGAGGAGTGTGGAGAGTGGCCGCATCAGCCGGTAAAGTCATGGTTAGCCGCATCTCCCAACGAGCATATTCCGAGGAAGCTGTTGGGATGTACGGGCTGAAGAATCGCTTCACCAGCCAGTCCCCGTCCCGGGGGTGTGCGCCTGGAGAATGGCACACCGGGATGAGGCAGGTGCTGAGGATTGAGGCAGAACCGACGTCCTGTCTGAGGCAAAAATCGGACTGGTTGAAAAGGCTTGCAAACCTTTTCCAGATGTTGTACTGCATGCGGGCAGAAAGGTCTCCGCCCGGCATTAAATCGCTGGCCTCCAGTGAGGCGGCCTGAACGCCTCCCCCCAAAAGCAGGGTGAGGGTCAGGATGATGATGACTGCCATGGAGTTGGCATGGATCTGGGCGAAAACTGCAACCACGAAGCTCTCTGGTGTCAGCTCCTTCTCCTCGCGCTGGATGGCATGCTGGGCATCATGGCAGAGGGTCTTGACCATCCCCCAGGTTATCTTCGGTGGTGTCGTCCGCGACCGCTGTCTCTCCCGGCGGGTCCCCTCGGTCAGAGTGAGGTCCTCCATCTCCGGGATCGGGCTCTGGTCGGTCTGGTTCCACGCCATGTGGCTCCAAGTGCGGCTTGACACACCGAGCTGGAATCCAAACGACACCTGTAGGGGACATAACTGCAGCATACCCTCTCCCCCAGGCTATGAGCGGCACCGAGCCCCTCCAAGAAGGGTCTGGTGGCACTCGGTACCGGACCATAGGTCGCGGGAGAGCTTCCGAACGGCGGAAGTGCTTCTCCTGCGGCGTACAGTCCGAAAAAACATTAAGGTGATTGTAAGTGAACAATACCTTATTCAAGCAAGACTGTGCCTGTCCCTGTGATTTGGGGAGGGCTGGTGGCTCCCCCCTTTCTGTTTGTTTGTCAATGTAGGACTTTAGCGTCCGATTGACCCGTTCTACAATCGCTTGCCCTTGCGGATTGTAAGGAATTCCGAATGTATGTTTGATGTCCCAAGTGGCCATGAAGGCGGCCAACTGCCTAGAGCAGTAGGACGGGGCGTTATCCGTTTTCACGTGCCGCGGCTTGCCCATTGCCGTGATGCAGGAAAGGAGGTGCTGCTCCACGTGGGAGGCAGTTTCCCCCTTCTGCGCTGTGGCCCAAACGAACTGAGAAAAAGTGTCTATGCACACATGCATGTACTGCCATCTGCCAAGCTGCGGCACGTGCGTGACATCCATCTGCCACACCTGATTAGCTTCTATCCCTCGTGGGTTAACCCCCCCCCCGAGGCCCCCCCCGGTGCCCCTGCACAATGCTGGCAAGAGCGGACTATACCTTGGGCTTGGGAAAGTGGCAGATTGAACTGTTTTGCGAGAGCTTTGGCATTTTGGTGAAAGAAGGCATGACTTTGGATTGGAGTAGTAAAAACTCCCAAGACAGAACGTTGCTGAATTTCCTTTGCGGCCGCGTCCGCTCTGTTATTGCCCGCGGAAATCGGACCCGGTAGGTCTTGATGACTTCGGATGTGGGCAATATAGAGCGGCTCCGTGCGGTTTCGCAAATGAAATTGAGCAGTGAGGAACAGACTAAGCAAGTTCTTGTCTATCGCGGGAGTGATGTAAGCTCCCGGTAGACTGTGAAGTAAGTTCCTAACATACAGACTGTCAGTTATGATATTTAAACGCTCCTGGGCGAAGGTGCGTAAGGCAAGGTTCACGGCTGCCAGCTCTGCCCGCTGCGCGGACTTTTGTGGAAGAGTTAGCAGCGTGTGCCAAGCTTCGCCCTCCTGCCAGGTCAGAACACCATAAGTGCGACCCCCATCTGTGAAAACTGTCCTGGCCCCCTGAAGCGGGACCAGCGAGAGCAATTCGAACAAGCTGACTGTTCCTGTCTGGAGTGAAACGAGTCTGGGGTCTTTGGGCAGGTGGTACGCTAAACTTCCAGTGAAACCCTCCAAAGCTATTGGAAGCGAGTCACCGAGCTGCATTAATTGATGAATCTGTCCCTTGGTGAACGGGACTACAATTTTGGCCAAATCATTCCCTGAAATGTCCCTAGCTCTCAGCCTGCCGCGGTAAATCACCGCGGAAACCAGCTCTTGGGGCGGAACCATGTTCCGTGAAGAAGTGTTAGGCAAGTACACCCACTCCACAATTTTCGCTCCCTTCTCTGAGTCTACTCCTAACGCCCCAGTGAACATGGATCCTGACCGTACGATGTACAAATTCAGGATCGGGGCATATGGCCCCTGGGCGATCCTATCCACCCACCTCTGGCTGAGAACTTGGTTCACTTTCTCGAGCGCCAAGCGCGCGTCTCGAGAAATTTTTATCCGGTCTGCCGGCTGCTTACCTAAGGTTAGCAGCGAGAAGAGCGGTTTTAGAAGATCCGTATCCAATCGGAAGTACGGTCTGGCCCAATTGAAGTTTCCTAAAACCTGCTGTAATTCTACCAGGGTGACTGAGTCCTGTAAAGCTATCTGGGGTAAAACCGGTGCGGCAAAGGAACGAAGAAGCCGATGACCCAAGTATGAGAAGGGCTCGGTCTTCTGCACCTTTTCCGGGGCAATGAGTATACCTTTGTCCCCCAGGCTGGCCTGGAGGTCTGAAAACACTTCGCTGCCGAGTTGCGGCAACGCTACTAAGATATCATCCATGAAGTGACAAACAATAGCTTTAGGGTTAAGGCTTCGGAACTTTGCCAGTGCATCGTGAACATAAATTTGGCACAGGGTGGGCGAATTGAGCATGCCCTGTGGCAAATATTTCCACGCGTAACGCTGCGTGGGCTCACTGTGGTTCATGACCGGCACTGTAAAGGCGAACCTTTCCCGGTCCCTGGGGTCTAAGGGGATTGTATAAAAGCAATCCTTGAGATCTACGACTAGAATCTCCCACCCCTCGGGAATCATATTAGGATTTGGGATGCTGCATTGAAGCGGACCCATCGGCTGAATGCATTTATTGATCTCTCTGAGATCGTGGAGGAGTCGCCACTTCCCCGACTTCTTCTTAATAACAAAAATTGGCGAATTCCAAGGACTTGTGGACTGTTCTATATGTCCTGCGTCTAGCTGTTCCTTAACTAGCTGCTTGAGAGCAACCAATTTCTCTCCCACTACCGGCCATTGTTCTACCCAGACCGGAGTATCGGTGAGCCATTTAAGTGGCAACGCCATTACCCGAAGGTAAGGGTGGCACCGTACTGATGTAGAATGTCTCGCCCCCAAAGATTGACGTGCACGTCAAGAATGTGCAGCCGAATCACCGCCGTGCCGTCAGCCCTTGGGATTGTGACTTCTACCCACTCTCGGCTTCTAAACGCTTCCTGGACTCCGCCTACCCCCCCCACATCGGAGACCGGCTCAATGGCCCACTCCCTCGGCCACTGGCTTCTGCTTATCACGGTCACATCCGCTCCGGTATCGAGTAACCCTGAGAACACTCTTTTGTTCAAAAATACCTCGATAACGGGGCGCTGCTTCCACTCAATGTTGGTCTCCACTGTCGCTAAGACCTGGTGTCCTTGCACTGCCTCACTCGCGCTCGAGCGGTCTGCTGAACCGGACTCTGAGCTGTCACTGAGCCTTCTCGGGCTGCCTGCTGGCGAGTGACAAGGAACCATGATCAGTTGTGCTAGGGTGTCTCCCTTGTGGATTGTTTGGGGCAGGTGTGTCCAAAGTTGGACCTGGAGAACGCCTGAAAAATTTGAGTCGATGACTCCTGGAATTATAAAAATTCCACGTGCTCCAGCTACACTACGGGGCAAAACTAAACCTATAAAGCCTTTGGGTAGGGGTCCCATGTACTGAGAGTCGACTAGATAGACTGTGCCCGGCAGATCGCATGTAACGTCCGCCTGGCAAGCCAATTCTAGCCCTGTGCTACCCTTGGGGCTGGCCTGTGCCCTCGCAGTGCCTGGAATGTGCCTGGAACCTAGTCTAGTTCTGGGGAGTTCTGGATCTGGGTGAAGGAAGCCTCTGTTTGGACTGGGGCCAGAGACGTGCCCGGATTCCGGTTTCCCGAACTCGGACAAAACCTGGCCCGATGATAGCCTTTCTTGCACTTCGGGCAGGGGGTGTTCGGAGCCTTGGGACGGCCGGACTTTTGTCCGCCCCCCCTTGGATCGGCACTCCCTAGCGAAGTGTCCGACCTTACCACAAGAGTGGCATGCCCCTTTGATCTTGCCATTGCCCTGGGGTCTTTTCCCCCCCCTGCACCGCTGCCGCTAACAGACCCATCTTGTAGGAGTCTGTGCCAACGTCGGAGCATGCTCGGATCATGTCCGTTAAGGTCAAATCAGGGCGATTGCCCATGGACTGCAAGATTTTACGGCAGTCCAGGTTGGCGTTGTCCTTTGCTAGCTTGATCATGAGCTCTTCCTGGCCTTGCTCATTCTCAATCTGCCTGCTAATTGCTTCCTCCAGGCAATTGATGAAGTCCATGTAGGGCTCCTGGGCTCCCTGCTTAATAGCGGTGTAATTCTTTGCCGTTTTGCCAGATGCTGGGACCTTGAAGTATGCCCTATAGGCAGCCTCGGCTGACATTTCTAGGGTGGCGAGAGGCAAGTTAATTTGAGCGTTGATGGGCTCATAGTTACCAGAGCCATACAGTTGCTCCGGAAGCACCGCGCCTCCCATCCTGGCAGCCCGAGTTTGAGCCTCTAGGCGAAACTCGCTGTCCCAGATCATGTACTGGCTAGGGGTTAGCATCATCCTCATGACGGCTTTCCAATCATGAGGAATCCACATGGTGGTTTCGCACACTTGCCGAAGCGTGCCCCTCGTGAAACGACTTTGGACCCCTGTCTCTGAGATTGCTTTCCGTAAAGCCATGAGAAGCTTGTACGGGACTGGGGAGTGTACTACCTGCTGTGCGCCCGTGAGCGCGTCCATCTCCATGCGGATTGGACAAATCTGTCTAAGTTCAGCTAGCTGTTCTGCTGACAATTCCCCCTTCTTTAGCTCTATCTCAGCTGTGCGCTGAAGGGCACTCTTCACGACTAGGGAACCCGGAGCTGTCAGAGAAGCGCCTGCGCTTCTCATTCCTTGCGTTCCTTCGGTGACGTCTGCAGCTGTCACCGCGGGAAGGCTCCCTACGCTACTCTGCTGATAGCTAATTGACGGATAGAGTGCCGTGGGCGCAGTCGGTTCGACTGACTTGCCTGATGGCTCGACTAACGGGGGTTCTTTGGCCTCTACCCGGACTGGTTCGATCTGCTCTAAGAGTCTCCTACACTTTCTCCATGTACCAACTATCCCTCCTGGAGCTTTCGGGGGTTGCTGAATGCAGTCTCCTATCTGATCCCAGAGCTTCAGGGTTAACGTACCTACTTCTGGGTAAAGTAGGCAGTGTTCCCCGAGGTACGCCAAAAGTCTCGCTAATTCCCTGCTGTGAAAGCGTAAATTAAAAACCCTGGCCAGGATTTTGAACTCTTCCTCACGAGTTCTTTGGCTAGCGGACGGACTTGGTCTATGAGAACAAGTCCCCATATTACCTGTAGTTGGGTCTCCGGAAGATTCCTCCTCGGGACGAGTCGACGCGTCTTGTCAGGCAATAGGTTCGGGCGTCTAGTGTCTGGGGTAGACCTCGGAGCGTGGACCTTCCGCCACGGGCCCTTCGAACGGCCTCTGCGATGTCAGGGGCTCACAGCCTGCCCTGAGCGGAACGCGTTTCCCTCTATGGCAACCTCCTCGAAAGCAGGAGCAAGCTGTAGGAATGTCTCTCTGGAATGCCTCGCCGCAGGCCACTTCTCCGATCGGCTGGCTGCCGGTCGGAGCGCCGCGCTGTCCTCCAGGGTGACGGGTCGCGGTTCAAGCGTAGAACCGGACCGCGTGGTTCGCTACTCATGAGTAGACCTCTCCGGGGTCCCTTGCTCATGAGTAGTATCACGTCTCGGGGTCACCAGATGTAGCGAATATCTGCCGCAAGGCGGCGCTAGGTCCCGGAGGAGACTGATCAATGACAATACGAGGCAAGAAAGCAGGATCAGATCAGTGTTTATTGGGAAAATGCATACACCTTTTATAGACCAGAAGGCAAGGAGAAAACAACCGTCACCAATAAGTCAATCATAATACCTGTTTACTCAGGTTAATTGGGGAAACTCTTCAGGGGAAGTTAATTAGCAGGGGCAAACATTGACAGGGGCAACACCATTGTGTTGGGATTATGAGCTAGGTCAACATGGTCACTATTTGTGCCGGGGATTAACGCCAGGCTGGGGAGATGAGTTGTTTGCCTAATTATGCACATGAGATAGCGATCTGTTTACCTGGCAGAGCCGTTGGTCAGGTCATGTAATTGGGTGAATCAAACCCTATCATTTATTCACCCCCCTTAATTTGCTGCCCGCAGAAGCCACCGCCGGGAGCCTTCTCACCCAAGCAGCCTCTGCCAAGGCTGTTCCATGCCAGATGGGCATGGGGAATCCGCAACAGTTCTGTTACATTTTGTTGTAGGCTCTTTAAGAAATTTCTTGATGAATTAGCCATTGTAGTTGATTTCTCTCATTCTTACATAGGTTGTACACCAGGAGAATGTTCTGGAATAACCAGGCTGTAATTGGGCATATTGGGGGAGGAGTACTAAATTTTGTGTCAGAAATTATTCTGGGTTGAAAGGATTTTTGCTGGAGAAACTCCGCTCGGGAGACACTGAATGAGGCTCCTTTTGTGTCCCCAAGATCTTTTCCCACCAAAGTGGTCCCTGTTTATCTACTTGCAATTTCTTGCTTTTGATCTGCTAGGTTGGCAGGAGCTGGGACAGAGATGGGCGCTCGATCCGTCATGCAGAATCTGGGTCTTGAACTGTCAACTTGCCAGCCTTCCAGCTAACAAGGCAAGCTTCTTAACCACTGAGCCCCTGCAGCCCCTGGGAGGAGTACTAAGAGGGAATGATTCTTTGTGTGCTAGTCACTTAGGTGTCAAACAACAAAGGGGCACACAACAATTAACAAAGAGAAATCTGTTTTTTTAAAGGAGGGGGGAGTTTATTACATTAGTTGCACAAGCGGGCAACTTTTCTTCTTCAGAAAAAAACATACTAAATCCACTTAACCCCAAGCAGAATAGGCCCATTGAAATAAATGAAAAACATTAGTTCACCCTAATGAAAAGAAGGGGGCGGCAGAGAATGAGATGGCTAGATGGTATTGTTGACACAATGAGCACAGAAATGGTGGAGGGCAGAAGTGCCTGCTGTGCAATGATCCATGGGGTCGCAAAGGGTCTGTCTCGACTATGCAACCATACCTGTCAACTTTTGGATTTGAAAATAAGGGAAATTTTGGCCACACCCCTCTGTGGGTGTGGCCAAATCTGTGGGCATGGCCCAATATAGCCATGTGACTTGCTGGGCTCTAGTCATGCCTGCTACATGGCCATGAAAATGTCTGCAAACACAGACAGCACTGGCTCTTTGGCTGTAAATGGAGATGAGCACTGCACCCTAGAGTTGGCTACGACTGGCAGATTTTACTTTCTTAGGATCAAAGATCTCTGCAGATGGTGATTGCAGCTGTGAAATAAAAAGGCGACTGATGCTTGGGAAACAAGCTATGAGAAACCTGGGGAACATAGTTCAAAGTAGAGACATCACCTTGCAAACAAAAAGTTGCATAGTCAAAGCAATGGTATTCCTGGTGGTAATGTATGGGTGTGAGAGCTGGACCATTAGGAAAGCGGAGCGCAGAAAAATAGATGCCTTTGAAATGTGGTGTTAGAAATAGGTCGATCCTAGAAGAAATCAACCACGACTGCTCATTAAAGATCAAATAGCAAAAATGACGCTAAAGTACTTTGGACATCAAATGAGAAGAGAGGATTCACTTGAGAAGACCTTGATGCTGGGAAAGGTGGAGGACAAAAGAAGGGGTTGGCCAAAAATAAGATGGCTAGATGGTATTGTAGATGCAATGGGCACAAAGCTGTGTGGGCCAAAGAACCCTTTCCCCATTTTCTTGGGGGACTTTTGTTTTGTTTTCTTTCTTGTTTACTCAGTGGCTTAAGTGACTAAGATGCTGACTGGGAGGCAGAAGGATAGCAGTTCAATTCCCGAGTACTGCAGGATGGAATGAACTCCTGTCTTTGTCCCAGCTCCTGCCATCCTAGCAGTTCAAAAGCAAGAAATTGCAAGTAGATAAATAGGGACCACTATGGTGGGAAGGTAACAGCATTCTGTGCGGTCCGGTGTCTAGTCATGCCTGCCACATGACCACGGAAACGTCTGCAGAAGCAGACAGCGCTGGCTCTTCTGCTTTGAAACAGAGATGAGCACTGCACCCTAGAGTCGGATACGACTGGCTTTCGAGCAAGGGAAACCTTTAAATAGGGACCACTTTGGTGTGAAGGTAACAGGGTTCCGTGTGCTCTGGTGTCTAGTCATGCCTGCCAAATGACCACGTAAATGTCTGCAGGCACAGACAACGCTGGCTCTTCGGCTTTGAAACAGAGAAGAGCACTGAACCCTAGAGTCGGATATGATTGGCTTTTGAGCAAGGGCAACCCTTTACCTTTATGTAACTCAGATCCCCTTACACAACCGTGCAAGCACACTGGATCTATGAGCTCTGATAATTCTCCCCGTGTATTTTGGATCTGCTCTCTCGTACAAAAAGCAGCTTCTTGCTCTAAAAATTGGCCGCTGTAGAAATCTATGACTGTGATGGTGAACCTTGGCACTCTATCGATACGACTGTCTTTCGAGCAAGGGAAACCTTTACCTTTAGCATACAGTGATCAAGCACATCCCCCACCCCACCCCACCCAAGTTAACTCTAGAACAGAAATGGAACCCCCCTCTCTCTCATATAGTGTAGGAATCTATGACTGTGATGGCGAACCTTGGCACGCTAAAGATACAACTGGCTTTCAAGCAAGGGAAATCTTTACCTTTAGAATATAGTGATCAAGCACCTACCCCACCCCACCCTCCCAAGTTAACTCTAGAACAGAAACGGAACCCCCCCTCTCTCTCATATAGTGTAGGAATCTATGACTGTGATGGCGAACCTTGGCACTCTATAGATACGACTGGCTTTTGAGCAAGGGGAACCTTTACCTTTAGCATATAGTGATCAAGCACATACCCCACCCCACCCACCCTCCCAAGTTAACTCTAGAACAGAAACGGAAGCCCCCCTCTCTCTCATATAGTGATCAAGCACATACCCCACCCCACCCCTCCCAAGTTAACTCTAGAACTCTAGAAATGAAATCCTCCAGCCAGGACAGAGGCAGGGCAGAAACAGCTCAATAAAGCATAAGAGTGAGAGAGAAGTCTCTGCCCCCAGACCAAGAGCTAATTTGCCCCTGCATATATGAAATATCGCTCACCTCTAGAGTAGACTCCCGTCCCTCCCAGGCAGCATGGTGGCTCCGACCAAAAACAAAGTTGCCATATTGGCCATGTGGCTGGCAGGAAAATGAAAGAGAAACTCAGAACACCTTCTCTTTCTCCCCTTCCACACGTGAAAAGCCTGCCACACAGCGACCTCTGGTGGCCGGGAAAAAATACTGCAGCTTCGCCTGTGAGGGCTCCGGTCAGGATATTTTTTTAAAAAATAAGGGGAAATACAGGGAAATTAATAAAACGGGAGGGGGCAGGAAGAGGGGTAAAAATAAGGGGTTTCCGCGGGTAAAACGGGATGTTTGACAGGTATGTATGTGACTGAACAACAACAATGTAAACTCTATTGATTCATTGGGCTTAGATAAAGGTTGCCCTTGTTCAAAAGCCAGTCGTATCTGACTCTGGGGTTCAGTGCTCATCTCTGTTTATAGCCAAAAAGCCAGCACTGTCTGTATCTGCAGAAGTTTCCATGGACATAAGGTAGGCATGCCTCAACACGGTACACTGTTTACCTTCCCACCAAAGTGGTACTTATTTGTCTACTTGTAAATTCTTGCTTTCGAACTGCTAGGTTGGCAGGAGCTAGAACAGAGACGGAAGCTCATTCTGTCGTGCAACACTTGGGTCTCGAACTGCTGACCTGCCAACCTTCCAGTCACTAAGCCACTGCAGTCCCTCAGCACTAAAAGCGGAGTGTAGCCCCAACTATCTTTGTGTATGTGTGTGTATACACCTGTCTGCATGCATGACAATGGCATTGCTTTCCACTTCGTGCTGCAATCTTACACATGTAGAGACACACACATGAGAAACTCCTACTGTGCTCAATGAGGCTTATGTCAAAATAGACAACTGCACAGCTGCCTCTTTTGTTGTTTAGAATAATGTAATGCTTCGTGGTAAACCTCATGAGACACCAGCCTCTTTTCTTGGCCATAGAGCGCATCAGCTTGTCTTGCCCCAAATCTTTCCTGCTGCTGTCTTCACAAAATGGTGGCGTTCCTTCCTTTTTTCCTAATTAATGAAACCCAGGGTGGGAGCGCCATGGACGGCATTTTTAAAGCGATGGTGCCAGCTAGTGGCAGAGAGATGATACACGGAGCGGCAATCAAAGGCTTGACATTTATGCAAGCATACACTACATTTTTATTTGTGTCATGATAATGTGACATTAAGTTTTATTTGTCAGTTATCACTACATTGTAACTGGGGCCAGGAGGGGGGCACACAGCAAAATAAAACCTGACAGCTGCCACCCTTTTTTTCCATTATTTTTGGCAACAGGATTTAATTGGGGATTATTTATTTGAAAATCCTCACACCACTATTGATGGAGAGATTGCCTCATCCATCAGGCCATTTACTGGTGAGGTCTTTTCATTTCTGGTTTTACGTCTGTGGACACAGCTTGCTGTATATTCCAAACATGTAACTACTGTAGCACTTCACGAGATATATGACGTTTCTTGAAAAATGCAGTAAGTTTTAACACAGTGGCGTTTTAGAAAGTCATTGAGAATATTTCCTCTGTGAGAGTGTATCTATCCTGTCTCTGGAACTGATTCACTTGTGAACATCAGGGAAGCTATAAAGCGGCTAATAAAATGGAAACGTCTGCAGTGGCTTTTATTTTATTTTAAAGATAGTACATCGAATTTAAAAAAGGAGCATCTCGGGTTTGAAAAGGGAAAATGTGCTTCCTTCCCCACCCTACGGCCAATGTTTGCTTACAGATCAGTATTTAGGCTGACACTGAGGGGTGATTTCCAGGAAGATTGAAATTACACCACAGGTATAATGCGTGTGAAGAACAAGGAGTCATCGGCAGGTCATCGTGTCTCGTTTAATTAAGCAATAACTGATCTTAGAGGAGCTGTGGAGAGCTCTCGAATACTAATAAATAAAGCGAGGCACAGAAGCATTTCTTTCGTTAACTAGCAGGAGCTATTTATAACTCTATTACTGGCTGGAATCAATTATTGTTACTTATACTCTGGAAATAATTTATAACTTAAAGTAGGGAGGGAAGCTATGCAGCAGAACTTTTCTTTAAATGTCATGTGTACCTATGAAGGTCAGTTGTCAGGAATAAAGACACCTCGGATGAACACATTTGCAATAACATTTGGCGAAGACAAGATTGAGTGTCCCGACGGCTGAGAAGTGGGGCCCTCATTTTGCTCAGAAGAGGTGGTGGTGCAGTGGTTAAGCTGCTGTCCTTCAACCAAAAGATTGTGAGTTTGATCCTTATCAGGGACCAAGGTTGACTCAACCTTCCATCCTTCTGAGGTTGATAAAACCAGTACCCAGAATATTGGGGGCAAAATGTCAATTAACTTGTCAACTGCCCAGAGAGTGCACTAAGTGCTATGGGGCAGTATATAGGTGTGATTGCTTTTTATATAAGAACATTGTTTTTGTGAGAATTTTTAAAAACCCACACATGTGTACTGCAGCTGTGGGAGGAAGAGATTTGCTAAGAACCATAAGGCCTTTTTATATCTGTGATGGCAGAGTTGATAGAGAGGTGGAGATGTAGGGAAGGGGAAAAAAAAGTTCAAGTCAAAGAAAAATGCAGATCAAACATTTCATAAAGCATGTTGTATTAAAAAATTGTGTTATTTTAAAAAAATTATATTTAAAGCCAGCCTTCCTCATCCTGAATACAATACTTCAGACATGCTGGATGAGATTTCCCATACCCTCATCAATACAGGCAATGATGATGGGAGTTTAATCTAACCAATATGGATGTTTGGAAAGGTTGCTGAAAACCTTGGTTTAAATCTGTGCAAGATTGCAATGGTTAGTGTAGCATCCCTGAACATTTATTGTCATAATTATATCATCCACAGCTTTTTTGTGCTTAAAGTGCACATTTCACAGCTGTGAAAATCGACATACTGCTTGCTGGCTTCTATAAAAATTTGAATTGTGGCTTGACAGGCTTGATCCAATTTACATATATGCCAGAATGAACCGAATATCTACCTTCACCAAAAAGTGGTAGAACTTTCCCAGTGTAGGCGTGTGTGGGAGGAATCCATTCATCTTTCCAGTTTAGTTTCACCTGAAGAAATGACTGAGGATATTATAGCTGCCATGGAGTGCATCTGTGTTATTGTGCAGCAGAGCAAAACATTCTTACAAGGCACTTCTAAAAATGGGGGCACCCTAATCCAAAAATTTTAACTTTAAAACTGGACTTCAGGTCAGCACCAAAATTGACACAGATGTAGCTGACGGTCTACTCTTGTTTTGTGCCAAATTTGAATGTGTTTGGGCAAAGGGTTTTGAGAGGTTTTTAAAAAGTAAAAATATTTGTTAGTCCATTCCAACAAATATTTAATCTCCACACAGAAACAAGTGATCTTTTATGCCCCCATATTTAAAATGGCTCATAGAAATTGAAAAGGGTGATGGTCCCTAAATGGATTAAATCCCACTTGAATCCCTCTTGATGGAGGGCAGCAGCTTCATCAATACTGGCATGGGGCTGAGGAGGACTTTGCGTGCCAAAAGGGCTCAGGACCAGAAAGTGACTCATGGAGCTGGATCAGTGGTACTATGGGTGTCACGCTACAATGCAGAAGGCAGATGAAAGGCCACGGCATTATATTCACAGGACAGTCTTCATGGCTGATCGCCATGTACAAAACAAGCACAAGCTGATCGTCATGATGATCACCAATATTTGGAATCGGATACAGCACAAGGAAAAGAAGAAGAAATTGAAACGACAAAGCGTGCTTATCTTGAGGGAGAATGGTTGGTAACACCCACTTTTTTTAATTTAGAAGGAATCCATGCTGCAGCAACTGAAATCAATCCTTTTAAAAAGGCATCTCATAAGGGTAAAACAGTGAGTGTTGTAAATAGATTTGGAAGGATGAATGTTCCAAAGTATAGATACATTGTTTTAGATTTCCTGAGCTATGGTGAAATCTGAGCTATTGACTTGCCAATCAAGATTCAATTAGCTGAGAGGGAAACTTTTTAACTCCTTTGTTGCCAAAAAGGTTGGTATAGAGAAGTGTGCCTTCCCCCAAGGTCCCTTCGGTTCTTGCGCACCTTTTAGGGGTGGGTTTTTTAACTTTTAACTTTGTTTTATCATGTGTCTTTTATGTATTTACTGTCCGCTATGTAAACTGCCCTGAGTTGGGTTGTACCTGAGTGGGCAATATATAAGCGTGAAAAATAAATAAATAAAAGGCATTTGAAAGGGTTTCTGTTTCCATGCTGCCAATGCAAGAGTGATTTGAGATGAAAATATGTCCTAATTTAAATGGTCCAGGAAATTCTTCCCCATGTTTCACCTGTTGAGCTTGCAGCAGGCAATTCCATCATTCTTTGTGCTTGTTTTGTACACTAGCATGCAGATGGACTGCAGTGGCTCAAGTGGCTAAGATGCTGACTGGGAAGCAGAAGGTCAGCAGTTCAATTCCCGAGTACTGCAGGACGGAAATGAGCTCTCGTCTTCGTCCCAGCTCCTGCCAACCTAGCAGTTTGAAAGCAAGAAATTGCAAGTAGATAAATAGGGACCACTTCGGTGGGAAGGTAACAGCATTCCGTCCGCTCCGGTGTCTAGTCATGCCTGCCACATTACCACGGAAACGTCTGCAGAAGCAGACAGCGCTGGCTCTTCGGCTTAGAAACAGAGATGAGCACTGCACCCTAGAGTCGGATACGACTGGCTTTCAAGCAAGGGAAACATTTACCTTATGCAGATGGAAAAGGTCAGGATATATAATATGAACAGCCAATCAGTAGGCTAAATGTTTCTTCCCTCTACATGTAACTGCCTTTCCACTCTAAGCTCTCTGTGTGTTGTTCTTGAACTACTACTGTTAGCTTTAGTCTAGTCTAGTTTGTCTGACTAATTCAGTTGTCTTTTTGACTCAAAATGTTGTAGCGTCAGAAAGCTAGTATAGTAAAACCTCGAGTTATGAACAGCTCTACTTACAAAAAACTCACAATACGAAAGGAAATTCTGGGGGAAAATTGCTTCGAGATACATTACATTTTGGGGTCTCCCAATGCTTCCCACAATGGTGGGAGGGTGTTTGGAGCATTTGCGCTCCATTTTTGGATTTTTTTGTCGCGTTTTAGCACAACCAGAAGATTTCCCCGCAACCAGGAAGTGCTGAAAATCCCCCCTTCTGAAACAGCTGAATAGCAGGTACTTTTCCTGAAATTACCAGAGGTAGCCAATAGATGGCAATGTTGGAAATGTGCCAAATATGCATTGAAAACCAAAATACACTTCCGGAGCTCAAAAAATTAAGCCAAATAAACATATTTTATTTGTTCAAATCTCTTTATAAAGTGGCCAAAACCCAGCAAAAAATTCCAAAGTGCACTTTATGAAGAGTTTTGACCAGAAAAAATGGTTTTTTTCTTTTTTCTGAGCTCCAGAATGGATTTTTTTTGCTTTTCAGTGCATTCCTATGAAAAACCATGTTTCAAGATACGAATTTTTCTAGATATGAAAAACCTTTCAAGGAACAAATTAATTTTGTATCTCAATGTTTTACTGTACCTAGGTCCCCCTTTGCAACTATCATTTGCTAGAGAGATTTTTCTTCCTGCTTTTACTGATACCAAGATGAAATGAACTGCTATATTATATTTTTGCCATCTACCTGACAACTTTGTTTAAATCCAAGCCTTGCAAGTAAACATTCTTTTCCTTTCTGCTAAAACTGTGCCTGAACATTTATACTTTAGGAACTAAGAAGAAATAAAAAGGGAACTGAGGAGGGTTTAACATTTCAAAACATTCAGCCATAATCCTTTGGGACATGCTAGCTGCACTACTCCTTTGATACCATTGACCTTTCATCCTGAAAAGGCTGTCAGGGTTAAGGATGGGGGCACTGTATTACAGTGGCTACAATCCTTTCTTGATGGCCATAGTCAGAGAGTTCAACTCATGAAGGCTGTGTTGGCACCATGGACACTCTGTTTTGGGGTGCTCCAGGGGCTGATTGTCTCCCCAATGTTATTTAATATTTATGTGAAACCGCTGGGGGAGGTCATCTGGAGATTTGGACTAAGCGGTCTTCAAATGCTGATGACATGAAACTCTATCGCTCCCTTACATCTTTTCCAGTAGATGCAGTCTGATGTCTTGATCATTGCCTGGCCTTGATAATGAAATGGACAAGACCAAAAAACTTAAACTGGATCCCAATAAGATGGATGTCCTGTTTGGGGGGGGAAGAGGGTTGCCTGCCTGACTGGGAGGGCTGCTCCCAACATTGGGTGGAGTACTACTTCAACTGAGAAACCAAGTTCACAGCTTGGGTGTTATTTAGGTCCAGCACATAAATTAAACCACCAGATTGCAGCTGTATCTAAATCCAAATTTTCCCATCTTTTCCCGATCTCCGTGCTGCAACCCAACTTGGACAGACAATCCCTGACAACTTTGGTCTCAAGGATTGACTACTGCAATGCTCTCTGTATGGGGCTGCCCTTGATGCTGAAATGGAGATTACAACGAGTCCAGAATGCCATGACCAGATAGATCCCCAGAATGAGGAAATTTGATCACATTACTGCAGGTGTAGCCCAGATATCTGGTTGCCTGTTCCTTTCTGTATCAGGTAGAAGGTGTGGAAGTTACATTTTAGGACTTTGCTATCTGGCTGAATGTTTCTCCAAAAGTTTGCCTGTACCACTTGATCTTCCAAAACCACACAGTTCCTGGTATCAACACTGAGAATAGCAAAAGAAGTCTCAACCAGGAGATAAGCCTTCTCAGTACAGCACCCACACTGTAGAACATCTTCCAAGTGGACCTGTGCCAGGCTCCATCCCTAGATATATTTGGAAAACAATTCAATTCAAGGAGGTCTTTAGAGATCTGCTGTCTTCAGCCATTTAGCTTAATTTAATTTTGTTTTAATATTGAGGTAAATTGTTTAAACTCCCAGACACATTTTTTGTGGGGTGGGTAGATCTACTGAGATGTTTTAGCATCTCACCACTCTGTGAGTCCTGTTTATCATTATTATTTTGTATGGGCTTTAATCCTGTAAACCACTCAGAGTGGGTACAATACCCAAAAGAGTGGTATAAAATTAAATTTAAAAATAAGTTAATAATTATTTCATACCCAATTCTTGTGCAAATGGAGGTTTGCAAGCGAGTATTCTATCCATCAGTGACAGGTACATTGAGTGCCTTGTGTGGCCCTGAAACATATTTTCACTTTTATACCATTCAACCGAGAGTACCCATAATGCTGTCACCTGCAATTCAGAGCATTGGAGACTTTGTCAGAAAAGCAAGGAATTACTGAACAGTGCATGAAAGCAAATTGTTACATCCAACGGCAAAAGAGCTGGGTTTTTATGTGGAGTGCGGCTGCCAGAGTTTCCTGTGGATCTTTCCATTAAAAGATGCAACTCAATATGGTGGTTTGCCACATCTGCTAGGAAATAGCTGCAGATGGTTTGACTCATTAGCTGACAGAACTCCTAGTGAAGATCATCAAAAGAGTATTGAGACCTCAGCTGACTAACCACAAAGCCTGCCTCCTGTTCAGTATTATTACATTTCCTTCAGAGTAAGACCCTTAACTGGTTCTATGGCACCCAAGACATATCTTTAAATGCAGCCATAACATAGCCCAGTTTTATCCAACTAGCAGATGGGGCAGCATTAAACGGCTTAAGCATCTCACCTTTACAAATGCCCCATATCCAATTTGCAGCATATTTTAATCCTCCCCACCCCCTTTTCTTTCCAAACTACTGTATTGTAATTTACGTCAATGATAGTGGGGTTAATAACTGCAGAAGGTTGCTTTGCATGGGATAGCATTTCGGCTTTGGAAAAAGGGCAAATGTCTTAATTTTGATGCAAATGCTGTAACAGCAGGTTTCTTATCTCCTTTTATGGGGATATAGTAAGATTAAAATTACGTGGCTGGGAATTTGTAAATTAACTTCTTCAGGGAATCCAGGAGAGGGAGCTCACATGTAACTTTCTCATTGCAGATTAGGGTCATATGTTCAGTCTCTGGTTTGTTTGCAAAAATGCTGGAAGTGTACGATTGCTGTATTTTAGAGACATTATTTTTCAGGCATCTGCAAGCAGCTATTTTAAACTTTTTCCTAAAGACACACCTTGCAGACTCAGCATACTTTGCAACCCCGATGGTATTATTAAGAATTATGCAGGCGATCCTTTAATTAGTTTCAGTGGGACTATAGCAAAACATTGGCTTTTCTCCCCCCTGAAAGCTGATTGAAATAAATAGTTCATTATTTCTCTTAAATAAAGAATGTATCTTAATTGTAGTTATAAATGGGTTTGAAAAGACTGAGCAAACTACTTAGATATATGATAGGGTTTCTTTCTCTTGTAGGCTCTGCCAGTCTCTTTCTTGTGGTCTTGGCAACAGTTTACAAATCTAAGATGCAAACTGAAACCACTGAAAATAGGCTCTATCCTTGCATAGACATAATACTGCAGCCAAAGGGATCTCCATGGGGCATAAAACAGACTTCTCTCAAGCCACCTAATTTCATAGGTTGAAGTTTTCCTTTTGATTATTTCCTTTTTTAATTTTAAATTTTAATTTTAAATGACCAGACATTTCTTTGTAGAAATCAGTATGTCTAATAGCATCAATGGCAAGTCTCTTTCACTGATAGTGTGCATGTGCTAAAGACAGAAATGAATATCAAAATGTACTTGCAATAAAAAAAGTCTGCTGATCTGATGGCTATGCAGAAAGGTGTATTTGTAATAATTCAGCCTTTTATTTTATTTTGCAAGCTCATGTATTTCAGTCTGGCCAGGTTATCCTGCTACAGTAATAAAGTAGACCATACTGCCAGCGACTCAACACCCAATGTCAGGTGGTGGTTAACTAACTTGACAACCCTGAGGATTAATGGCTTGGGTGCCCAAGTCCACAGGGAAGGGTGATGGTCCACAAGTGGATTAAATCCATTTAGTTGCCATAAAGATCCCCATATTCGGATTCAGAAGAAGAAGCTCATGTATTCTATTTTCTGAAAAACACTTGTGGTTTTTAACCCATCATCATCCCCCCTAGCTATAAATAATTGGAAAAAGCATTTGCCACATTTGAACCTCATTTCAATGACATGGAAGCATGGCTGCTTCCAACTCTAGTCTCATGTCATGATCTTGCTGGGGCTGTCCAATAAGGATGAACCAAAATTCTCTTAATCTGCCATGAAGAAGGAATTGCTGGATCCTACAGGCACCGGGCCATTGAGGTTCAGGAGGCTGAACTCCCAGAAGAAGATGGAGCTGGGCTTAAGTCAAAAGAAGCGGGAGCACTTCCCAACCATAACAAAATATCTCATGATAAAGGCTTGGTTAAAAGCCTTTGGGTGAAAAATTGAATATTCCTTAGGAGTAGAGGAGTCTGGCCGGGTTATCCTGCTATTTATGTATTTGTTTTTCTGATTTATATTGCCGCCCAACTCTGAAGACTCTGGGCAGCTCACAGAAAATAAAACCAAACACATTTTAAAAACCAATAAAAACCCAATTTCTGGCATACCTGTCAACCCACGGCTCCGGAAAAACAGGACCTGCGCAGATCGCTTGTGCGCAGGTCGCTTTCCACGCATGCGTGGAAGCGCTACACCGCTTGTGCAGCCCCTACGCAAGCGGCGTAGCGCTTCCGCGCATGCATGGAAAGCATTTCCCCCCACTGCCAAATTACGGGGTTTTGGCAGCGCGGGGAAGGTTGTGACATCAATCAACGCCAAATTACGGGGTTTCCCCGGCCAAATAGGGACGGTTGACAGGTATGATTTCTGGTCCTGGCACACAAAGCCCTCCTTAGCCTGAGGCCAGTATTGATGAAGCTACTGGGCCCCATTAAAATGGATTAAAGAGGGATTCAATCCACTTGTGGACCATCACCCTTCCCTGTTTACTTGGGCACCTAAGCCGCTAGTCCTCAGGGTTGTCAGGTTAGTTAACCATTGCCTGACATTCATCGTTGAGTCACTGGCAGTACGGTCTACTCTATTACCATAGCAACTGGTCCAGAATGCGGCTGCCCAGGTGGTGATGAGATGCGAAAGCCAGAAAGTGACTTACAGAACTGGATCAGTGGTATGAGTGTCAGCCTGTGATGCAGAAGGCAGATGAAAGGCTAATGCATATTCGAATACGGCAGAAGAAGAGGCCTTCTCAAAACTAGGGAAAGCTTTCTTCTAGTGAAGCTAGGTCAAATTCTACAAGCTGAGTATTTTCCCCAGCTGGGTAAATGTGTGCAGCTCATCTCTGGGAATATGTTGGATACACCATGTCTTCTGATCTTGCCTTCCTAACCTTTGTGGCTGACTTCCTGACTGTGTAAGATGTTCTGGAGTGCCCCAACTTCAATTCTTGGACTCACCATGCTTGTACTGTTAGGCTGACTTTGGAATGCCCTTAGAGCAGTGGTTCCCAATGTGGGGCCCATGCCCCAAAGGGGACTTCAATTCCCAGAAGCCTAAGTCAGTATATTGGCTGATCATTGCTTTGGGGAATTGATTTAGGCTTCTGGAAATTGAAGTCCAAAAACCAAATGCACAGCATTTCTAGTTTTCATCATCAAAAGATACTATGCATTAATTTAGTCTTTTATGTCTTAACATATACTGCATCTTCAATTAAGAATGACAGTGGAAGAAGCAATAGAGAAACATACATGAATTACTAATGGAAGATGACAACCACCTTTGTGTTCCCCACTCAATACAATTCCATGTTAGGGGGAAAGCTATAACAACAAATATCCCATCTTTAGAAGGTGACATCTGGTAGCATTTTGAAGATATGATTCCAGTAGATTTCATACAGTGGAACCCTGACATACAAACAGTTCGACTTACAAAAAATTCGACATTAAAAAAAATACGGTGAAATCTCGTAGCCTCTTCTGGTAATGCAATGTGTTTTTGACACACAATTTTTTCGACATACAAATAACCTTGTGGAACGGAAAAAAATTGTATGGAGAGGTTTTACTGTACTTGCAAACAAAACCCTGTGCTTACCTACCCAGGAGCAACTGCAAAACAAAGCAAACTAATCTGCATAAGAGTAAAAACCTGTTTTGACAATAAGAAATTCTAACTATTTACGGAATTCCTTCTTCTGGTGAAATCCTTTCTATCACTGGAGTCTGGCCCAGAGGATGATAGCAGGATGAAATTCTTGTCTGGAAGTACATAGAGACTGGTAACTTCAGTTGGTTCAGGTCATATGAGTTGATAGTGTCACCCGAAAACTCTCTAAAAAGCGATCAGTTCATAAGTTTCTTTAAACATAAATGAAACATCCAAAGAGGTTTTGAAGGAAAAAGAGATTTTATCAACAAGATCAATTATAACATAATATATGCATATATTGGTGCTTGAATCGATGCAGATTCAAGGACCCTCATTAATAATTTAACCAGATTTATATACTTTCTGACAATCTACACACACGTGTTCTCAGCCCAGGTGGGGCCAAAGGGTGAAGCCATTTCATATTTTATCTTAGCATTGCATACTTTTTGAAATGTTCAGAAATGTGGAGTCAGACAAGTCTACTCCACTTAGATTACTGCCACAGGACTTTCTACGTCTTTTCATAAAATGAAAATGGTTTTCTCCAGGCCACACTATAGATTAGCACAAATAATTTCTTAAAATTATTATACAAGCTTCATTAACCGATGCTTATATTGATAAGGGAAAAGGCTTTAATAATTTCCATTAGCTAATTTTGGGGTCACAATAGGAATGAGGGTATTTTATGACTTTAAAAAAAAATTATTAGATTTTTGCAAAAATACATAACAATAGAAAAAGATGAAAAAACAGACATAACTACACAAAAATATAACACAAAAATACAATAATAAACAATGCAGAAAAAAACTTAAGGTACTGTTACCCTTTTGGTGTATGAAAACCAAGACACAGGACACAGCCTCGGGCTGGGTTAACTCAGGTTTATTGCATGGTGGTCAGAGGGAACATGAGGTAATGGCGGATCGATAGCTCTTTATATACAGTAGTAATACATTTGAACGTGGTTCCATGATAGCCCATTGGCTACTATCTGCGTGACGTCATTGGTGGTCACGCCCTTCTTGTCCAGGTGTAGGTGGTGGCGGGAAAACTTCCCGCGCTGTTGCCTTTGATGAGTTTGGACCAAGAGAGCTTGGACGCTCGCTGCTGCCAGCTGGTGGTCATTAGCTCGCGTCCTATTACAGGGTTCATGAGATACAGCTGAAGGTTACATTGTTACTATAGGCAAGGTTACATTGGTTCAGATACATTGTAATCCATGTGGAAGGTAAAACCATTAGAACACAACACCCCTCCCCCCTAGGATGAGACGAAGTCTCGAGCCCACACTTCAATCACAATCCCCCCCCCTAGGAGACAAAGTCTCTCAGCCAAGATGGCTTATTTCGAACACGCTGGGGTCTCGATGCGGGCTGCCTTTCCCCGGGTTTGCTACCTTCTCTTTGTCCCCTGGTTTCCTGTCCTGTAATTGGAGAGGGAGACTCGTTAGTGCCTTGCCGCGGCTCCGCGGCGTTGTTGGGAGGTGTGCTCTTTCTTAGGGAAGAACCGGGGGCACTGGGGGCTAACGAAAAACCCCTCTTCTCGCTTGGATGGGTGGGGGAACACTCCTGAAAACCCCCCCGGCTCGCAAAATCAAAATCAGAATTAAATTCGGGGGCAGCGGTCGCGAACTCCTCTCCCCCTTCCCCGGCCTCTGATAGAACTGGCGTATCAAAAGGGTATGAGTCGGGGCCACTGCTTCTGCCTTCCCCCCTTGCTTGGGACCGTTGTCCGCTGCTGTCTCCCCCTTGGGCTAAACGGGTGGGGGAGGACCCTAACGCTGAATCCTGTTGCTGAGCCCCACTGACTGGCCCCCCACTCACTCGGTGCCTCAGTTGGTCCGCGTGCCTCCTCCAGAGGAGGCCGGTGTTAGTCTCGACCCGGTACGACACTGGCCCCGTCTGTTCTACAACCGTCCCCGGTACCCAGGCTGGACCTGCGCTGGCATAGTTCCTGCAGTGAACCGGGTCGCCGGCGGCGAAACCTTTCGAGACTGCCAACCCTATGTTTTTCCCTTTGTCCTCGACTCTCGTCGGGTCTAGCCTGGACAGGAGCGTGGTCAGATTTCGCCGCATCAGCAGCTCTGCCGGCGAGTAACCTGACGCTAAGGGGGTCACCCTATACGCTAACAAAAACTGACATACTTGGTGATTTAGGTCCCCCGGGCCCATGCGCCGCAGCGCATCCTTTGTCGTTCGCACCAGCCGTTCCACTTGGCCATTCGTGGCGGGGTGAAACGGTGCGGATGTGACATGCCGAATGGCGTTTGCCTCCATGAATGCCTTGAAGTCAGCGGAGGTGAAACAACTAGCGTTATCGCTGACTAAAGTGTCGGGTAAACCGAACGTGGAAAAGACCCTCCTCAACTGGCTAATTGTGGTGGCGGAGGACGTACTCTTTACTGGGATAACCTCCAACCACTTGGAGAATGCATCCACCACCAGGAGAAACATTGTTCCTCGGAAAGGGCCAGCGAAGTCTACGTGCACCCTGGACCATGGTCCCCTTGCTGTGTCCCATTCCCTATGCGGAAGACGGGCCGCCTCTGGTCGGGAGCCCTGGCATGCCTCACAAGTGCCGACCATGTGCTCAATGTCCGCGTCCAGCTGTGGCCACCAGAAGTAACTCCGGGCCAACGCCTTTGAACGCACGATGCCCGGGTGGCTGACGTGCAGCAGTTTGAGCACCCTCGGCCGCAGGGACGTAGGGACCACCACCCGTTGGCCCCACAAAAGGCACCCCCTTTCTAGGGACAACTCTAGCTTTTTCCGAAAAAATGGGTCGAATTCCGTGCTTGGGGACGACGCCGGCCACCCTTTCTGTACCCATGAGCTAACTTTCTCCAGCGTTCTGTCCTTGCCTGTCGCCCTAGCAATGTCGGCTGGTACTATTGGGGGTGCGTCTAAAACCTCAATTAGCAATACCTGGCGGTCTCTTTCAACTCTTGCCTTTTGGTCGTCCGACAAGGGCAAGGGAGATCTCGAAAGTGCATCAGCATGGCTGATCTCCTTTCCGGGCCGGTACTCCAACTCGTGTTGGTATGCGTTGAGAAAAATAGCCCATCGCAGCATTCTCGGGGACAGGATCTGCGGTGTGGGCTTGCTTGCTGTGAAAATCCCTAACAGGGGCTTGTGATCAGTCACGATTTTGAACGGGCGGCCATACAGAAAATCGTGAAATTTTTTGGTTCCCGCTACTATTGCTAATGCCTCCCTGTCGGTTTGTGCGTAATTTCGCTCTGCTTGGGACAGGGACCTTGAATAAAACGCTACCGGGGCCTCCCTTCCGTCATCCAACACGTGGCAAAGCACCGCCCCCACCCCCACCGGGGATGCATCACAGACTAAGACCACTGGCCGTTTGGGGTCGAAATGCGTCAGGATTGCCTCAGATGTTAAGAGCTGCTTTAGTTCTCTGAACGCCCTCTCGTGCTCGTCACCCCACATCCATGTCTCCTCCTTTTTAAGCAACCGATGGAGCGGTTCGGCCACGGACGCCTTCCGCGGGAGGAATGTATGGTAAAAATTGAGGAGCCCCAGGAATGACTGTAGCTCGGTTTTGGATGTGGGGCGAGGGGCCTTCTTGATGGCCGCTACTTTGGATTTGGACGGCTTAATACCCTCGGGTGTGATCCGGAACCCTAAAAACTCGACCTCAGTTTCGAAGAAGACACATTTGTCTTTCCTCAGTCTCAGCCCCGCTTTCTCGAACACAGTTAGTACTTTATCCAATCTCTTTGCCAGTTCGGCCTCACTCCCCCCTGTTATCAATACGTCATCAAAATAAGGCAACACCCCCTCCAGCCCCTTCAGGAGGCGTTCCACAAGCGACTGAAAAAGGCCGGGTGCCGAGTTCACGCCGAACTGTAAACGCGACACCTGGAACGCCCCTTTATGTGTGACTATCGTTTGTGCCGCGGCCGTGGCGGGAGTTACGGGGAGTTGCTGATAGGCTTGTGCCAAATCGAGTTTAGCGAAACACTTTCCCCCATTCAGCCTGGCCAAAAGGTGGCTGACCACCGGCACCGGGTATGCATTAGGGCGGATCGCCTTGTTAATTGTACACTTATAATCAGCGCAAATGCGCACCTCCCCGTTAGCCTTTAGAGCTGTTACAATTGGAGTTTCCCACTCCGCGGAATCAACAGGAATAAGAATCCCCTGGCTCACCAGTTTGTCCAGTTCCGCCTCTATCTTGTCCTTGAGTGCGAACGGCACCCTGCGCGGTTTGAGTCTTATCGGGCGGACCTCCGGGTCTAGGTCGAAGGCTACAGGGGGTCCCGTGAACTTTCCAAGTCCTTTTTTAAAAACGGCGGGATGCGCGTCGCACACCGCTTGTATTGGATCCACCCCCACTGTATGTACTCCCCCTATGAACAAGCCTAAGGGCTGAAACCACTGCGTCCCTAGGAGGCTACAACTTCCCCCCTTAAGGACAACTAGGGGCAGTTCCGCAGAATGTCTCTTAAAACTAACCCGAAATTTCCCGACCCCCAACACTGGAATGCTGTTCCCCTGTACATCTCGTAGCGTGGACCTCAACGTTTTAAGTTTGGGCCGCACGTGGGGGTCGATTTTCAAGAACTCTTTCTGGGGAATTATCGAATAGGAGGACCCCGAGTCAATTTCCATTCTGATGGGGGCCCCTTGTACTAGTACCTCAACGAAGTAATGGGACTGTCCCGCGGACACGCTGAACACTGGAGCGTCGTCCTCGCTGTTGTCCGAGACGCGGCCCACGCCGTCCTGCTTCCTCGTGGTCTGGGCGCCATCTTTGGACCTCGCTGGACGGTCCGGCCTGGTCGAACGGTCTTGTGACTGCCTCCGGCCCTCCTTCCGTTTTCTGCATGCCTTGGCGATGTGCCCCCGACGGCCGCAGGTGTAACACTCGGCCTTTCTGAATGGGCACCTCGCGCGCTCATGGGCCGCTCCGCAACCATCGCAGCGGCGCCCCCCTTTTCGGACCTTCTGGACCTCCTCGCCGTCGCTGCCTTCCGTGGACGACTTTGAGGCCCGTCGAGTTGCGTGCACCGACTGTCCGGACCTCCCGTGCACCGAATTCTCCGCTTTGCCGGCTCTAGGACGCCACTCACGCCACTGGTGCATTTCGTCCACTCCAGCATTCGTGGACTCCGCGGCTTCCGCGGCCTCTACAACCTCTGCCAGCGTGGGTGGTGGCTCCTTGTTCATCAAGCTGCGCTGCACCTCCTTGTCCTTCAGGCCACACAGCACTCCGTCCCTGAGGGCCGTCTCTAGGTCGTCCCATCTGCAGGGGCCGGCGGCTATCCTCATGGCTGTTACGAATGCCTCAACCGACTCGTCCGGCGCTTGGACTCGCCTCCAAAACGCGCTCCGAGCGGGAAACATTGCCCTCGAGGGACGGAAACGCTCACGCAGCAGCTTCATGATGTCGTCTGCTTTGAATTCGCTCACCTTCTTCGGTGCAATGATGCCCACCAGCGTTCGCTTGGTATCCATCCCAAGCATTCTGGTGAGGATGGCCCTCTTTCTCTCCTCATCGTCTTCTTTGACTTTGAGTTCCACCAGCGCCGCCTGGAAGTCCATCTCAAAAAGCTCCCAGTCTTGCGGTTTGGTGATGTTGAACCCGTTCTGTGCCCTGGCTGCTCCTTGGGGATCCATTATCCCACCTTCGTCGCCAATTTGGTGTATGAAAACCAAGACACAGGACACAGCCTCGGGCTGGGTTAACTCAGGTTTATTGCATGGTGGTCAGAGGGAACATGAGGTAATGGCGGATCGATAGCTCTTTATATACAGTAGTAATACATTTGAACGTGGTTCCATGATAGCCCATTGGCTACTATCTGCGTGACGTCATTGGTGGTCACGCCCTTCTTGTCCAGGTGTAGGTGGTGGCGGGAAAACTTCCCGCGCTGTTGCCTTTGATGAGTTTGGACCAAGAGAGCTTGGACGCTCGCTGCTGCCAGCTGGTGGTCATTAGCTCGCGTCCTATTACAGGGTTCATGAGATACAGCTGAAGGTTACATTGTTACTATAGGCAAGGTTACATTGGTTCAGATACATTGTAATCCATGTGGAAGGTAAAACCATTAGAACACAACAACCCTCCACGTTGTTAAATTTATCATTATTTTTATGTTTTACAATGCAATTTAATTTGCTTATCCTATAAAGTGATAAATGTTTATAACAGTACTCTTCCCAAGCTTCTCTTTCTACCACATACAATAAAAAAAGATCAAAAGAGTAAGAACACCCTGTGTTATATACAATGCCAAAGAGGGGCGCGCGGCGGCGTGTCTCCTCATTCTTTCACTATTTCCAAAAACTCATTTGATCTGATAGTCTCCTCCTTTCCTTAACGCATACTCCACAAATGGTTTCCAAATCGTCCAAAATCTATTTTGCTTGATTATCCCTTTATTTTCACTAAGTTCCCATGTCAGTTTATCATTCAACACCAATTGCCATGTTTCCTTATACCATTCTTCAATTCTTATTTTCTCCGTGGCTTTCCACCTCCTTGCTATATACACTGTCTTCCTGTTCTCATAAAGATTGAGACCAATTCTTTTTTTGTCTCTATCTAATTTTATATCTTCTAAATCCGTCATCATGGTAGTACCTGATCCAATCTTTACTCTCACCCCCAATATTCCCGAAATCTCCTTTCCAACTTCTTCCCAAAACTCTTTAACCAGATTACAATTCCACCACATATGCAAATAAGTTCCTACCGCTTTCTTACATCTCCAACATATATTATTATTATTTTTTTTATTAATTTTTTAAAGCATAAGACATAAAACAAACATTTTATATATAACAAAAAAGATACAGAAAAAATTGATAGAAATAAAATCATAGTATAAAAAGTAAGACAGACTGTATATTACATACACTTAAAGACTTCATCACCCTGGTGCTATATACATTGTCCTAGAAGGTTGTGGGATCTCCCATTCATTTCTATTGTTCCCAAAATTTCATTTGGTCTGGTGTCAATTTTTTTATTCCATCTCTTGTCAATGAGTATTCCACAAATTTTCGCCATATTTTCCAAAATCTACTTTCTTTTATTATACCTTTCTTAAGGTTTAGTTCCCATGTTAGTTTTTCATTCAATGCGAGGTCCCACATCTGCCCGTACCAATCCTGCACTTTTAACATTATATCACTTTTCCAATTTTTTGCAATACACATTCTTGCCATTACTAACATCATAGACAACAACTCTTTCTTATCATTATCTATTTTAATATTCTCAACATCTGTCAGTAAGGTGGTATCTGGCCCCAATCTGAGACGTACTCCCATAATTTTCCCTATCTCGATCTCGATTTTTGTCCAAAAGTTTTCTACCTCTTTACATTCATACCACATATGAACATATGTGCCCAAACTGTTTTTACATCTCCAGCACATTTTATTGTTCTTCTTATCCATCTGGTGCAGTCTCACGGGTGTCAGGTACCACCTCCATAACATTTTAAAATTGTGTTCCTTTATTCTGACCGATAGGGATCTCATAATTCTTTTTTTCCATTTATTTTGCCATTCCTTTTCCGTTATTTTCAAATTCAAATCCTGTTCCCATGTATTTCTTAATGTTTCTTGTGGGTTGCCTTCTGTGTTTATTATTTTATAAATTTTACTAACCAACCCTTTAATACCAATTTCCTCCTTCCTAATTTTCCAAACTAGTTCCTCAAATTCCGTCCTGTCTCTTTCTAAGCTTCGTTCCCTCCAGTATTTATTATTCCACTTATTCACCATAATTATCTGAAACCAATTCAGCTTCATCTGGGTATATAGCTCTCTTTTCCTCCCATCATCTTTGCAGACTCGTATCCAATCTTTCAATAGGAGAACCCTATTTGTCAACAAAATTTCCTTAATCTCGTTATCCAATCTTATTGGGAAGTTATTCAAATCTTCTATTTCAATTATCGGTGAGATGTTTGGGGCCAGTTTCATTTTAACTTTCTTCCATACACCCAGCATAGATCTCATCATTCTGTTTTTAACCGATATTTTTCCTATTTCCTTGTCTAAAAAAAGACTTTTACCAACTTCCTTTACTTCCTTCATCTCAATTTCCTCCCAGATAACCGACTCCTTCATCAATATCTTAACTACGTTCTTTATCTGGAAGGCTTTATAATAATTCTTTAAATTAGGCATTCCTAAACCACCTTCTTTTTGAGGTAAATACCACATTTTCTTTAGAATTCTAGGTCTACGTCCCCCATTACAGTAGCTATCAAATAGTTTTTGAAATTCCTCAATATCTTTATCTATCAGCTGAATTGGTAAGGCATCAAATAAAAAATTTAACTTTGGTAGTAACATCATTTTAGTCAGTGCTATTCTGCCAAACCAAGACAACTTCAGTTTTTGATATTGTGAAATTTTAGTCTTAAGTTCCTTCTTTTGTTTATCATAATTTAGTCTTTTCAGGTCCTCTAGGTTATTAGATATATTTATCCCCAGGTATTTCAAGCTCCCTTTAAGCTGTAATTTAAATTCATCCCTGATTTTCCTTTGCTCTTCTTTTTCAATATTATTTAAAATCAATTCTGATTTTTCCCAATTTACCTTCAGACCTGTAATTTGTTCAAAATCCTTTAGATGCTTTTGAATCCTTTCCATGGTTCTTCTGGGGTGTTTCATAATTAACAAAGTATCGTCTGCATATAAACTAATTTTATTTTCCAATATTCCTTCTATATTTTTGTCTTCTCTTATTATGTTAGCTAATATTTCCATCGCCATAATAAATAGTATTGGAGATAGGGGACATCCGTGCCTTGTTCCTGCCTCTAATCTTAATTCTTCTGTTAAACCATCGTTAACCCTGATTTTAGCGTATCCTTGTTGGTACAGTTGTTCTATTGTCTTTATAAACCTATTACCGAATCCATAACTCTTAATTATCTCGATAATTGTTACCCACTGTACAGAATCAAATGCTTTAAAAATATCTAATGATAGTATACCTACTTTCTCTTTATTTTGTCTTGCCACGTCTATTAAATTTAGCACTCGCCTTACTAAATCAGCCATATGTCTCCCTTTCACAAAACCGGCCTGGTCTTTATTTATATATTTATCCATAAAACTATTCAGTCTATTTGCCAATATAGCCGTAAAAATCTTAGCGTCTTGGTTTATCAGGGAGATAGGTCTATATGATTCTACTTTTTCTAAATCTTTTCCCGGTTTTGGTAATAAAACAATTATTGTTCTATACCACGATGCAGGTACCTGTTCCCCTTTAAGAATACCATTATAGATTTTTAACAATTTCGGGATTACTATATCCTTAAATTCTTTATAGAACTCGGCAGGTAATCCATCCTCACCGGGTGCTTTATCTACTTTCAGTTTATTTATTACTTTTTTTATCTCTTCTTCAGTTATTAATTCTTCCATTCTTTGTTTATGTTCTTGACTTATTTTATTTTTGATTTGCATTTCCAATCTATCTTTTAATTTATCTAGGTTTATCTTCTTTTTAGAGTATAGGGCTTGATAGAATTCTCTGACCACCTTCCATTTGTCTTTGGTCTTATTATGCCTTATACCCTCCTTATCCACTAATATCCCTATTTCTCTTCTGCCTCTCTTTTCTTTAGCCGCTCTTGCCAACATTTTTGAATTTTTATTACTATATTCAAAATATTCTCTTTTTAAATATGTTAGATCTCTTTTTACCTTTTCCATGTCATTTCCAATTAATTCCTTCCTTAGTCCCTGCATCTTTTCATATACTTTTCTATCCTTAGTTATTGCATGTATCTCCTGTAACCTTTTAATCTCTTTTTCTGTTTCTTCTTGCTTACTTTTTAACTGTTTATTTCTAATACTTGCCAACCTAATACTTTCACCCCTAAATATTGCTTTCATGGTATCCCATACGGTACCAATTTGTACTTCCCCTGTATCATTCCACTTCCAATTTTCTTCCCATTTTTCTACCATTTGATCTTTACTTTTTTTATCTCTAAACAGTCTGGCGTTATATCTCCAATTTTTCGGGCTCTTTATAGCATCTATTTTCAATTCCAACAATACTTTTGCATGATCCGATTCTTTAAATATTCCAATTTCTATGCCATCTAAGTTACTTATCAAATTATCCGTGACAAATATATAATCTATTCTGGAATATGTATTGTACACTTGTGAAAAATATGTATAGGCCCTTTCCTGTCCTTTGAGTACTCTCCATGTATCTTTCAACCCCAAGGATTTCAACCAATTATTTAACACAAACGTCTTATTTCCACCTAGACTTCTCTTCATATTCGTGCTATCTATATTTGATCCTACTAAGTTAAAATCTCCCCCTACAATCATTTTTGTTGTTTTTTCCTTCTCTAATATTCGGTATATCTTATTTAAAAACCTGTTTTGATGTTCATTTGGCACATACAAATTCACCAGCGTTATTTCCTCTTCTTCTATTTTCCCCTTTATTATCAAGTATCTACCTTCTGGGTCTGATATACTTTTTATCATCTCGAATCCCGCTCTATTTGATATCAAAGTTGCGACCCCCCTAGCCTTTGAGGAACCATATGCTTTTTCGTAAACTTGGGTCCATCCTAAGAATAATTTATTAGTTTTTTCCGAATTCTGATGGGTCTCCTGAAGAAAAATTATATCCGGTCTATCTTTTCTGAGTGCCGCTTCCAACCTCCTTCTCTTCACTTGACAACCAGTACCTTTCACGTTCCATGTTAATACTTTTACATCCTTCATCTATTATGTATCTCCCACCCTTTTTTTACAATTCCCACTTCCTCCCACGGACATGTGATCAACATATAACATTTCCTTCACCTTATACAAAAAAATAATAGTACTTATAAAAAAGGAAAAAAACATCTAAAAGAAAAAATACACTAAACAATCTACTACTCTCCCTCCCCATTTCTTTTTTTTTTTTACAAATGGCCTCCGAAATTCAGAGGGGGGAGGGGGGGGTGCAGTCATACATAGGGGTCTGGATTGGGCCTGAACCTACTCCCCGTCCGGAGCTATTCCTCCTTCTGCCCCTTTTGGCATATTCTCATTTCCATTGCTATCCCTTCTTCTATAACCACCAGATATAATCAATTCTTCCTTCAAGTCAAACCACTCTTTAGTTCCTGCTTCCAATAATTTGGCATCTGTCATTACATCCAAGACATTAATATCTTCATTAATTGAATATCATCTTCCCAAATAAAAAAAACTTAATTGTCTTGGGAATTTCCAATTGTATCTTATTCCCTTTTCCTGGAATCTTTTTGTGATTGGCTTCATCGACTGTCTCCAAAAACGGTCCTCCATTGGAATGTCGTTGTACACTTCAATATCATGGCCTTCTACTTTTAAAACCTCTGGTCCTTTTTCCCGTATAAGCGCCATTAACCTCAGTTTATCTGATACATTAGCAAATTTTAACATGACATTCCTTGACCCAGTTTTGCCCCTTCTAGAACCAAGCCTAAATACATTTACCACCTCATGCGGCGTGAAGCCATCTTCCATAATTTCGTCAAGCCATTTCACTATTCTTTCTTTATGTTTGTCTGGTGAATTCTCTGGGAATTTTCGAATTATAACATTTGCTTTTCTTAATTGTTCTTCTACATTTTCCAATCTCTTTTCATGATCCCCAACCTTATTTTCTCTTTCCTTTTCTTTCCTTCTTAAGTCCATGACCTCTACCTTTATCGTTGCTTGTTCTTTTTTTATCTCTTCTTGCTCTTTTTTAATGGTCTTTGTTTCCTCGACCACGGCCGACTAAGGGCGGTTCACAACATGAATAAAACAGATAAAAACAGAGTTAAGAACCCACCCCTAAAAAGGGGTGCAGCTACTGAGGAACCGTGGGGGAATGCATACTCCTCTATACCAACCACCCAACGGAAGCCACCCCTCCACCTCAAACTTGGCCCGCCAGCCAGGTTTTTAGTTCTTTTCTAAAGGTCAACAACTCCGTCTGGAGACGCAGTTCCACAGGCAGGAGGTTCCAAAGGGCCGGTGCAGACACGGAGAAGGCTCTCCTCCTTGTGCCAGAGAGGCGAGCCCCCCTGGCTGATGGCACAATTAGAGAACCCCTCCGGTCCGCTATGGTTGGATGGACAGATGTCCTTAGGGCGATGCGGTCTCTGAGATACTCTGGCCCACTACTATAGGGCTTTAAAGGTCAAAACCAGCACCTTGAATTACACCCGGAGGCAAACTGGTAACCAGTGCAACTCCTGAAGCAGTGGTGAGGCATGGGCATAACGTCCACACCCCATCACCACCCAGGCAGCAGCATTCTGGACCAGCTGCAGCCTCCAAATGGTCATCAGGGGCAGCCCCATGTAGAGCGCATTACAATAATCTAGTCTGGAGGTCACCAGTGCGTGAGTGACCATGAGCAAGGAGTCCCGGTCCAGGAGCGGGCACAACTGGCGAATCACCCAAAGTTGGACGAAGGTCCTCCTGGCCACAGCCACCACCTGTTCTTCTAGCAGCAGCCGCGAATCCAGGAAGACCCCCAAGTTGCGCACCAGGTCGGTCTGGGGCAAGATAGCCCCATCCAAAACCAAAGATGGTAGCTCCCGGGATAGCGCAAGACCCCCTATCTATAGCCACTCAGTCTTACTAGGATTCAGTTGTAGCCCATTTGCCCCCATCCAGACCCCAACAACTTCCAGACACCTGGAAAGGACTTTGACTGCATTACTGTAGTCCCCACAGGCCGAGATGTTCTGCAAGGCTAATTCACTTTTGGAATGTTTTCTCAACAGTTATTAGATACTGTATACTGTATGCTATTGTCTTATTCTTTCTGCAATAGGTTTTAAATTTCAATGTGCTGTTTTAAATTTACTTTAATCTAAGTCTTAGTTAATTTTTTAAATTTAAAGTTATTGGTTTTTACTCTTGCCTTTCGTTTTTTCACGGCCTGATTTTAAAATACAAAAAGCTCACAAAACCTCAACAAACCAACTCCATAAAACCAACACAGAATGATTTCCTGATAAGGATCTGCTTGTGTGGTCTGTTTCATTCACAGACTTTTACTTGGAATCCAGATGCTATTGTTCAATACTTTAAAGCTTTCCCATCATTTCTTCTATTTCTACTCTTATATATAAAAAAATGCGGGATGGGAGTGAAGGAGTGCAGAAGAGCTCTGCACTGGCTTATGATTAGGACAATTAGGAGCCATCCCTCTGGAAATCCTGAAATGGACACAGTAGTCTGTAATTTGATTCAGATATAGAATTATAGTAAACTTCAAAAAGAAAGATACAGAGCAATAAAATTCTGTAAAATATGCAGGAATTCCTGCAGAGAATTAGACAAAGTACTTTTTCTTCTTCTTGTTCTGCTGTATCCAATTCCGAATATTGGCGATCCTCATGGCGATTAGCTATGAAGACTGTCCTGTGAATATAATGCTGTGGCCTTTCATCTGCCTTCCGCATCGCAGCATGACTCCCGTACCACTGATCCAGCTCTGCAAGTCACTTTCTGGTCCTGAGCCCTTTTGGCACACCAAGTCCTCATCAGCCCCATGCCAGTACTGATGAAGCTGCTGCCCTCCATCAAGATTGATTCAAGTGGGATTTAATCCACTTGGGGACCATCACCCTTCCCTGTGGACTTTGGCACCCAAGGCGCTGGTCCTCAGGGCTGTCAGGTTAGTTAACTGCTGCCTGACACTCGGCATTGAGTTGCTGGCAGTATGGTCTACTCCATAGCAGGATGACCTGGCCAGACAGCAGCTTGGTGCCACCTTACTCATGAGTAAGCCAGGTAACTTTACTCATGAGTAAATCGGTACTGAAAAGTGGCAAGTGGACCTGCCTGATTTCCTATACAAAAAAAAAAGTGCTCCTGGATTCTGCAGCTAGAGAAAACTCCAAGAGGAAGAAGGCACAAATATATTAACATTTTAAAAAACTTTCTCTTCACACTCTTCCTTTCAGAAAGACACCAGGTGATATTAAAATGTATAATGGAGAAATCCCTGCTTCTATCAACATCTTTCTTAAAAAACAACAACATTTACCTTACCAGTGCAGCACAATTCTAGATACAAAGGGAGATGCAATGGAGGTTTTATGAGTAACATGCTAGGTAGGGTGGGGTGATGCACCAAAAAGCCTTTTACTGTTGTTCTACATGCATTTCTAAGACTTGTACCTGGCAAGAAGACAGCATGCCATGCATGAAGAAGAGATTTTGGATTTCAAAAACTTGCAGCTTTTAAATTTTCAGTGATCCAATAAAGTATAGCCTTCCTTCTGCATTTTTTAAATTTTTTTTGGAATTTGAATATGGATCACACGGCTAATCTGCTTTGTTATGCTAGGTAGATGTAGTTTCACTATACAGTATCATCATTATTATTTTTAAAGGAAAAGGTGTGGGCCCATTAATGATGACTGGGAAGGAAGTGGGAAATAAATAAGTGAACAGGGAGATAAAGTCAATAAGCTAGGAAGTGGAGAGATATGAAGATATAAACCCTCCTAGACGCAATGCGCTCTGGGGTAACCTGTTCTGTAACTTGCATTTTTCTGTAACTCAGGATGTCATTTCCTCAGGATTTCCTTCTGTAAGATGAGTTTTCCTTTACGTGAAGTTTCTGTAACTCGGGGTTTTACTGTACTACTACATCACCTGAACAGAGCGCTTTCTTGCTGGCAAAAATCCTTGGCACTTCCATCGTATTCTAACCTCTCTGGGTTTTGGCAGCGTTACAGCTCTCCCAATTTTCTTTGTGGAAAAATCTACATGATATTATCATTCAATCAACCATTTACCATTTGTAGAGGAAAGTTCTTGAATTTAAAGCCCACACTATCCCAGTAGCTGCTGCTGAACATAGTCATTTCACTTAGTGTACCAGTGATTGTAGATTATGATTCGAGTCTGATTTTGAACTTTGGATTTCATGATTTTTGTTTGTTTCATGGCTTCAAACGTCATTTAAATGTGTATCGGGAGTTGTTTTCAGGATTATTACACTCTCCGCTTGGCTAACCAGGCTGCTTGATTATCATTAAAGTGTTATTTATTTCTCTTTTACTAACCCCCTTTTTGCATTCATGTTACAGGTTAATTTATACTTTTATTTCATGCACTGCTTGGCTTTACTGATTAATATGCCCCATGGCATTCAATAAAGCCTGGCTGTGGTGGAAATAAGAGTGATATTAATTTCTAACATTGCTATACATTTGCTTTAATAAAACTAGCTCAATAACAATGCAGTAGTAATACAATGGATGCCTCA
Organism: Bradypodion ventrale; assembly: GCA_035047345.1. NCBI lineage: Eukaryota > Metazoa > Chordata > Lepidosauria > Squamata > Chamaeleonidae > Bradypodion > Bradypodion ventrale. Next base: position 288,984,770 of record JAWDJE010000001.1, on the reverse strand, counting down.
AAAAATTGTTAACAGTCACAATTGGGAGAATCACACATTTCCCTCATTTTCACTTTGCTTGAACAGTGAGATGTTTTAGGGGTGATTGCGCTTAAAAAAAGAATATTCCTATTTGTATGAAAATGTTTTCTCCTCTGCTTTGACAGATTGGGTTTTTTGCTACTTTGTCGGTATGATAAAATACAAATAAATATTATGAATTAAAATGTGTACATTTTCTCTAAAGACTGCATTTTCTCTTAAGAGTACACATTTTTCAAGCAAACACCTGCCAGCTTTAAAACTAATAAAATTGACCCTGTGAATGATCTCCAAAATGCCATCCTCAACAGCTCTGCTGTTCTCATCATTATATTCGCATATGCTAACATAAACTAATATTAAACCCAATGGGCATTTGATTGCAAGTAAGACTATAGAAAGCTGGGTTTAAATCTCTACTTAGCCATGATGCTCACTCAGTGGCCTTGGGGCTATTAGTCTGTCCAGGAATCATATACAGGTACTTCAAAGGGTGGTTGTGAGGGTAAAAGGCAACCCTCACATGTGTATTTCCAGGATTTCTTGAAGGAAGGACAGGATGCAGCTGTGATAAATAAGTACAGTGATACCTCATACAACGTCCAAATTTGGTTCCACAAGTTTGGACTTTATACGGATTTGGACTTTGTATGAGGCATGCAAAATCCTAGCCGCGATGCCTCATACAACGTCCAAATCCTAGCTGCGATGCCTCGTACAACGTCGTTTCCATAGACACTGTACTGTAACAGCACAGACTTCAGGGCAAAGTCAAGGAAACAGACAAGAAACTGACAGAACTTTAAGAAATCATTGTCTAAAGGCTAAAAACATTACAAAAACATGTCAAACAGCCCTGAATGTCCAAGAACCTAAATAATGCTGCAAAAATCCCAGGAATGCTTCTAAAAATTCTGACGAAAAAATCCAAAAAAAATCCAAAATCGTGCTCAAAACCACTCCTAAACACTCTTCGCCTCATGCAAAACCCACAAGAGCAATGCACGCATGTGTCCTGCCTTTTATCCTGCCCAGGCACAATGCAACCTGGGAAAACCCCAATGCCTCATACAAAGTCAAGCGACTTTGTATGAGGCAACTTTTTTCAAGGAATTAGCCGATGTTGTATGAATCCGATGTTGTATGAAGCGGACTTTGTATGAGGTATTACTGTATGTTCCACTACTCATATGGATGTGAGTCCTTATCATATTCCTGTTGCATTTTGCCACTTTCAAAGTACAGTGGAACCTCATACAACAATTGCCCTGTATAGCAATGAAATCGCATAACAATTAGGTTTTGGGGGGAAATGGCATCTCGCATAACAATTTTCCCTATGGAAAAAAATCGTACAACAATTTTTCAATGGGAAAAACCACTTAGCAAAAAAAAAAAAGTTGTACAATGCATCCCATAGGGAAGATCGCTATACGATGCATGTATAGCAATTGTTTCATACAACAACGAGCCCCATGGAACTGATTAAAATAGTTGTATGAGTTACCACTGTATTCCCTCCCAATAGGCTGTGTATGAACAGTTTATTCGTGGCTCAAAAAAGGTGTGACTATTTAGCCTAATTTCAAAGCCTAGTTCTGACACAGCAAACTTGAATCTGGGCTTAAAAGTAGAAAAGATGCTTAGGGTAAAGGTCTCCCTTGTTCAAAAACCAGTTGTGTCCGACTCTAGAGTGCTCATCTTCACTTACAGCCAAAGAGCCAGTGCTGTCTGCATCTGCAGACATTTCCATGGTCATGTGGGAGGCATGACTGGACTCCAAAACACATGGAACGCTCTTACCTTTCATGCTGAAGCAGTACCTTTTTATTTACTTGTAATTTCTGAGAAGATGTTTACATTGCTGAATATTCCTTAATCTTAGAAAACTAGATCCCTTGAAGGGAAATTGGGTGCTGACACTTAGCATGCTAGCTTTCTATATTCATGGATTTGCATTTGTACAACTAAACAATCAGTCATGCTAATGCCTTCCTACACTGTGAAGCGGTGCAATCCAGACCCCTGTTTACCATTTCATCAAGAATTATGATCTAACATCCACCTACATCTCTTTCAGCCAACATTCCAATACAAAATACTGTACCATCCACTTCCAAAGTTCAAGCTAGATTTTGCCATAAGAGAGCCACAGTTCATGTATTAAAAATAGCACCAGCCATGTCCAAGAAGGAGCTATCAGTAAGTTGGGAGAAAAATCTGGGGGAGAAAAATACTTTTTAAGACTACAGCTTCCAGAATCTTCCAGTTAGCCATATTGTCTATGGAATTTTGAGAGTTCTAGTTAAAAAAAGAGGAGCAATTTCCAAACTCTAGCTTTGAGAAACTTCAAATTTGGAGGTGGAAAAAAAGACTCCTATCGGATGGGATTTCCGTGCAGCCTAGAGGTCTGAGTATCCCAAAAAGTGTGTGTGTGTACATGGGAGCAAAAATGCACCATGCACACCCCTCATAGGGAGCAATTTGATTTTTAAGGGGGGGGGGGGATTCTAAAATGTGTTGTTAAGTTAATGGCCTTTTAAGCTTCCTCATGAATAGGAATTCACTTTTTTTGAATAATAAGAATTGTATGTCACAGGGGGGGGGGATCAGGATTTTATAAATGCTTAGGTGGTACATGGCCCAAAAAAGGTAGGGAACCACTGCACTAGATGCAGTGGTTCTCACCCTTGGGTTCCCAGATGTTCTTGGACTATGGTGCCCAGAAATCTTGGCTAGTACAGCCAATGCCGAAGGCTTCTGGGAACTGTAGTTATTTGTCCAGACTCTTGGCCTGTTACCTCTTACATCTTTGGACTGCTGGCCAGACATCTTATTTTCCATCTTCTCTATAAAATGACTCTTCTTGGACTCAGGCCCTAAAACAGGGACTCTCAACCTGCGACCCATGGGCCAGATGCAGCCCACAGCACCATTGCATGTCCCCCCCCACTGCCTCCACCACACCAGGAAGTGCCATGTGGTGGAGGTAGGGCAAAATGGCCATCTGGCCCCTGAAGCTGTCTGAGGGAGCGTCACCTAGCCCCCGGCTTTAAAAGGTTGAGAACTCCTGCCCTAAAAACTGTAACATGCCAAAAAACCAAAACAAAACCCTCCAGTCCAGACCACCACCACTCCCAGCTTGGCCTGTGACTGGTGTGGGGAGCCATGTGCAGCAACAAACAGCTACACATACTCATAAATTAAAATAATTCCACGCAGCATTTTGTAGGTGCGATAACATTCAGCGAGAAGGTTTCCCTTGCTTGAAAGCCAGTTGTATCCAACTCTAGGGTGTAGTGCTCATCTCTGTTTCAAAGCCAAACAGCCAGCGCTGTCTGCTGCTGCAGACGTTTCTGTGGTCATGTGGCAGGCATGACTAGACACCGAAGTGCACAGAACACTGTTACTTTCCCACCAAAGTAGTCCCTATTTATATCTACTTGCAATGTCTTGCTTTCGAACTGCTAGGTTGGCAGGAGCTGGGACAAAGACGGGAGCTCATTCCGTCCTGCAGTACTCGGGAATCGAACTGCTGACCTTCCGCCTCCCAGTCAGCGAGTTAGCCACATGAGCCACTGCAGTCCTCAGAAAGGACGAGGGAAAGCTGCTTCTTGGTGGATCCGACGGGACTGCCACGTTTGCCTCCTTTTGGCGCTGCTCTTTTCCCGCCGTGCGGGCACTGGAAAGACGGGCCTTCTCCTTCTTGAGTTTATGGGCCATGTGGAGATGTGGCTTAATGGCTTCCGTCCTTTTATTCCTGCCGACTCTTTTGGCTGAAGCCCAGACGTTGCGGGTGACGCTCGGCTCGGCTCTTTTTATCTCCGCCAGTTCACGCGGATAAAAGTCATCCTTATAATAAGCAACCCGAGGCAAGCAACCATTTGCGGCCGTAGGCGGCGGGCATGGCGCACCTCCTTCGAGCCACAAGATGTCGCCAAGAGCTATGGCTTCAGCCGCCGCCTGGCCTCTCTGCCTTTCTCCTTCATCCCCACCCTTTCCCCTGCTCGGGAGCTGCAGCAGCAGCACCGTCAGGCTGAATGGATCCAGGTGGTGCATGGGCGATGCTTCCCCGGCCCCGCAGACCCCTTTTTAAAACTTGCAACATACAGGTGAAAGTGAAACTCGGAAAATTAGAACATCGTGCACATGTTCATTCAGTCCAGTAATGCAACTTAAAAGGTGAAACAGATATAGACTCATTGCATGCAAAGCGAAATAGTTCAAGCCATACTTTGTCATAATAGTGATGCTTATGGCTTACAGTTTATGAAAACCCCAACCCCCCAATCTCATGTACCCCATAATCATCACATAATCTCATGTATGCTGTACACCATGATCATCACAATTATAACGAATGAAGGCATGACATCTCTCTCGCTTTGCATGTAGTGAGTCTATTTCATATACAGTAAAACCCCGACTTACAAATGCCTCGACTTACATAAAATTCGACTTACATAATGATTTTGTGCTAAAACCATGTCCCGATTTACACAATTTCCTATGGGTTTGCTTCAAGTTACATAAAGATTTTTCCTATGGGTTTGCTTCAAGTTATGTAAAAATTCATTTCCCTATGGCTTTGCTTTGATTTACATAAAAAAATCCATTTTTCCTATGGGTTTGCTTCGAGTTACGTGAAAATTCGGTTTAAGCAAAAGCCTATGGGACAGACTTTTTTTTTGTAAGTAGGTGTTTTACTGTATTTGTTTCACCTTTTAAGTGAAATGAATGAACATTTGCATTCTAATTTTCCGAGTTTCACCTGTACTTGGTGGGGCTTGGTATCCTGATCACAGGGAAAGGAAGACCTTTATACAGATCTTGTAGTGATGTCCATGCCTTTCAGGAATTCTGATCCTCTTCCGGCACTTGATTGTTATCTTTCTAGCTAGACAGAAAGAGCCTCCTCGAAGACTGTGGTACTTTTGAACCGCATGCGGGCATACCCCGGTAATGGCAACCTTGTGTCGCCGGCTAATCTTTCTCACACTAGGTCAGGCGAAGGGAATTGCAGAATGAGCCCACCAAACGGTGGCTTTATTTCACCAGCTTTATGTCTGGCCTAGACACGGAAGAAGAAATGTTACCTTTGTTGCTGTGCTTATTTGTCTGCCTGCAAATTGCTCCAGTAGAGCTCCAGATTTTCCATTACTGTGCAGAGAGAAAGAGGTGACGTGACGAGGACCTCCCTTTCCCCCCAGTCTGTTGCATAAATAAAGCCTTTGTTTGCTTGTAAGGCTGCAGTCCTATTCACTGCACTCGATAGGATTGAATTTTCACGTAGCGGTGGGTAGGATTATATGGAGATTTGTCTGCAGGTTTAAAGACCCACTGCTGGTAGGAAGACGGGACATTTGAGGCTCTTATTTTCTTCCCAATTGTCTGCAGTTCATGAGGGACCCTTGCCTTGCTCTTGAGATGCTGAGAAGGCTAGCCTCAATTGGATAAGAACAGTTAACAGAGAGCAGAAAATTGTAGCTTTATCACCATTAGATGGATCAGTCCCTAATTTGTCTCATATTTGAACTGCGGCACTTTAGTAAGATTGGGCATTTGCAGAAGGTTGAACTGCATGTTGCCACGGTTGGCCCCTAATATGAAGCAGAATGAAGTACCCACCTTAGGCAACCAGTTTAGGCAGGTAAGCCGGTGGAAAAATGGACAGCATTCCTGTACCTTTAATGGTTGGTTCGCAAATCTCAGCCAGTGAAACTTTTAATGTAAACTACATTTTCTGAAATTTCCTCCTCTTTCACTACTAAAGGGAGAGTCACCCTGTTCTCATTTTTCATTTGATAACTCTCAATTGAGGGCAGTGATGGCGAACCTTTTAGAGACCGAGTGCCCAAACTGCAACTCCAAACCCACTAATTTATCATGAAGTGCCAACACAGCGGGGGCAAACTCTGTGCTGGGGGAAGGAGGAAGCGCTCCCATTGGGCTGCTGGGCAGAGGGGCAGGGTGAACTCTGTGCTGGGGGAAAGGAGGAAGCGCTCCCATTGGGCTGCTGGGCAGAGGGGCAGGATGAACTCTGTGCTGGTGCAATGGCTTGCGTGCCCACAGAGGCAGGAAAAGGTTGTACATTGGGTTTGTTTCTGGTTGCCCTAGTTGGAAGCCACTTGGAGGGACCAACAACACAGCACCCACAAAGAAATGTTGCTTACAAAAAGTGAATGCTCCCAAACACCAGTTTGCTTCCTAGCCTAACATAAAGCTATGAGGATTAAGTATAAAATATAAAGTATCCATGAAGTATCTACAACTATTGGTTAAGATGGCTATAGATCAATGTTGGTGAACCTATGCCAGGGATTCTCAACCTGTGGCCCGTGGGCTGGATGTGGGCTGGGACACCATTTCATGTGGCCTCCAACTGCCTCCACCACACCAGCAAGTGCCATGTGGTGGAGGAAGGGCAAAATGGTCGTCTGGCCCCTGAAGTTGTCTGATGGAGCGTGACCCGGCCCCTGGCTTAAAAAGGTTGAGAACTCCTGACCAGAGGTGGCATGCAGAGCCCTTTCTGTCTGTAAGTGTGCCATCGTGGGCATGCCTCACCCTGCACCACCAGCACCAATGGCAGTGCTGCTACCCCACCCAGCCCTCTCCCTCCGCCAATGGATAGGCGAGAGAGGAGGCTGAAATCCCTCCTAGGAGGTGGCAGCAGGGACAAGGTGAGTCAACCAGACACCCCCCACCCATCCTAGGAGGTGGAGTAGGTGGTGGCAGACGCAACCACAGGGCCCACATGATGTCGCTGGCGCACCTCAAGCTGAATGGAGTCACTTGAAAACGGAGTAAGCCATTCTTACCTCCTTGGTTGTTCCTTACCTTGAGTGCTAACCTTCAGAAGGGCAAGGCCACCTTTCCTTTCTGAAGCTGAGTTGTTCACAGAGGGCCAGGATCCTCCTCCTATGATTCAGGCAAGAAATTCTCAGAGATCCTCGCTGGCTGTCAAAGCCATTTGCTCTTCCACAGCTCAGGCATCAAGCTCTGCAGTACAGGCACAGGCTTTACTAATTGCAAAGGTATAGCCTTTTAATTAAAAATCAATGAGCCTGATTTTATTGTGCCTTTCTTAGATTGATGCAGGAGAGCCACACACTTTCAGTTGGATGTAATTAAAGTTTTGGGTGAGATAAATAACAGGTGATTTTATTAGCTCAGCATTGTAGCTCTTTTGCCTGATGAGTGAGCAAATGGGATGATTAGCAAATTCAGGGCTGGCATCGGAGGAAGTCGCCACAGCCCATGAGCAATTTTGTGGTTATTGTTGAAAGACTGGCTTCCTTTCCAGCTTCCCCCTGAAGCCACAGGAATGTGTCAAGGATGGAACCAAGAGGAGTCCTAATTATCCTGCCTTTTAATTTGATGGCTTTGGGGGTGGGAAGTGGGAGAATGGCAGGACATTGTGGTTTCAGCCATAGATATAGGGCCATCATGCAAGACAGTGCCTTGTGTCAATCTGGAGCTTAATTTATGATGGGATCTACCAGAGCTTAGTCCTACACAATGTAAAATAAAAAGTAGGATACAATACCAAAATGTAGGGAAAGTATAACTTTTCTGGACTACAAATCTTAGAACTGGTCAGCTGGCATGGCCAGGCTTTAATGGCTGGTGGATTCTGGGATCTGTAGTCCAAACATGTAATGTTTCCAAGCTCTATTAGTAACACCTTTCCTTAGATCAAGTTGCTGGAAGTAAAGAAAAAGTGGAGTGGCAAATGGTGCAGAGGACTCCAACTTCCATCTGCCCTAACCAGCACAGGCATCACGGATTATGATTTTAGTTTGACAATATTTAGAGTAGTACAGATTATCTACCTATGAAATAACAGTTCTGGTAACTGGAACTGTACCATTTGAGGGGGACACCAACTCCCACAATTCTCCAAAAATTTCCCCAGGCAGAATTCTAGCCCATAAATCTACACCTACATTTCACTCACCTGGAACAAGGCCTTTGAATATACTTCAAATATATAAAAAGGACAACCATATTCTAGTGCTTCCTGAGAGGTCTAGAATAGATATTTGGGGTTGATGTAGTTCTTTGGTGAAGCTTTCTGTATTGCTAAGAACCACAAGACTATCTCTTTCTCAAAGATCTAGACCATACCTGTCAAGTAAACCGGATGGCTGGGAAATACCATAATCTAGTGCTCTTTCCCCCTCCTTCCCTCCGTCATCCCATAATTTAACCAGCCAGGAAAGGGGTTACTGGGTTACCGTGCATGTGCAGTAACCCAGGAACCCCTGCGCGCATGCGCAGTAACCTCTTTCCTGGCTGAAGGGATTACTGCGCATGTGCACAGGGGTTACTGCACATGCATGCCGCTGCCTCTGATGGCCGCGTATGCGCAGTAACCCCTTTCCTGCCCGGCGCCAGATGTTCTTGGGCTTCATTTCCCAGGTGATTGCAGGTGTATTGACTTGGGGTTCTTGGAATTGAAATCCAAGAACACCCTGGGCCCCAAGATTGAGAAACCCTAAAGCAGTGGTATTTGCAAGGAGTCCACGGGAAGCCTGATCAAACCTATCAAGTATCCCGGATTGGCAGGGATTTCCCATATTTCTGCGCTGCTTCCTCCACTTTCCCGCCGCCACCCCGTAATTTGACTGGCGGGGAAAGTAGTTACTGTGCATGTGTGTATGTACAGAACCCTTCTGCGCATGCGCAGAAGGGTTCTGCACAGGTCCCATATTTTCCGGAGCTGCGTTTGACGGGTATGAGCCTGAGTCATGCCAGCATTGGCACCATTTCACTACCAAGTTAAAAATATTTCTTCACCCAAGCTGGAGTTGTTGTTGATGACGACAGTGACTTGTTTTGGTTTGGCTCTGACTTCCTGGTTTGCATGGGGTTCTGTCTCCTGTTTTGTTGTATTATTTTAAAAATATTTTCCCATTTTATAATATTTAGCAGTTTATTTTAGAGTCTGTTCTCTGGCCTGAAATCCCTACACATAAGGAATGTATAAAAAGCTTGAATCCAGTTAATAGTTCCAGGTCGGATAGACCTGTTGAATCAAGTGGATTTCTGTACATGTTTGACCCAGCAGTTGTTTTGGTGATCTATTCTAGTGCAGGGGTTCCCAACCTTTTCAAGCTGGGGGCAGGGTCATGCTCCCTCAGTCAGCTTTGAGGGTTGGATGGCCATTTTGCCCTGCCTACATGATGGGGGTGGCCATTTTGGCCCAACAGCTTCAAAGGGATGGCCATTTTGTTTCTTGAATGCCCTTGGAGGGGTGGGGGACACATGAAATGGCACCACAGGCTGGATCTGGCCTGCAGGCCTTAGGTTGGGAACCCCTGCTCTAGTGGGAATATGAAATAGATTTAGGGCAGATATTTTGTGTTGAAAATTTCATCTAAAATAAAATGTTCAACTTCAGATGTATTTGTTGTTCTGAATAATATGGAGTCTTATACTCTGTGAGCATGTATTGCTTTCCTGTCTCTTTCTGCTGAAGGCACCAACATGCCCCTCTGCCATATATGTGGTTGAAGGAGAGGGCTTCTGGAACTAACAGGATGATTTCTAAGTTGGTTTGACTCCTGTTACCATTGTTGATTGAACTTAATCAGGATGGTGGAGAGAAATGCAAGAGTATGTGATTTATCCTGTATTGTTAAAGATTTCTACTGCAATTCAGAATTCACCTTCGAGTATTAGTGATTTAGTGTTTCTTGTTCAGTTGTGCAGAGTTTAGTTTGCATAGAAGATTTCACGCACACCCCTGCCAATTCTTCTATCTCTAATAATATGAAATAAGTTCTCAAATACACATTTGTGAAATGTATTATCTTTTATCTAGCATAACTTTATTTATTTATCTGAGTCTAAAGCCCTAAAATTTAAGACCAACATATTTTTGAAAAACACAGAAGATGGCTCCCTGCAGACTGTGATTAACAGATGTACATATCCTGGGCAATGTTGAGGGAAACCTGCACAGCTGAATCTTCTACTACCAAAGCACTATATAGCACTGTTGCGTATTGCGGCACATTTGCAAATAGCGCGGTGTGGATTCCGTGTACACAATTGGCATAGCTGTCCCTGACAGAACCACAGTTATGGGAGAACACTCCTTTGAGCCGTTGGTTTCGAGGGGACAGAAATTGGGGAGCAGAATATTAGATATAGTTTGATTCACCGATTGCTGACCTGACAGGCAGCTAGGACAATAGAGGGCCAAAGATCGCCAGATGGTTAACTCGATAGGCACGTAATGAGTAATCTCGCATCCACAGAAGCTCTAAGCCTTAGAGTCAACCTCAGCCCCTTGTTTGCTCCCGATAACGATGAACAATGCATGTCCCCGATAGTTAATTAGCTAGATAAGAAACTTCCCCTGGTAAAGTCATCCCCAATTAGTAACTTGTGTAATCATGATGTGCAGACTCAGGGCTTTCCTGTAACGGCTATGCGCAATGTATGCACGCAGCCAAGCCAGGCAGGTATAAAGTCTTTTGCTTTCTGGTCAATAAACACTGGTTTTCGCTCCATCTTGCCTCACGTGTCTTGCTTGACTAGTCTCCTCCAGGACCCTCTGGCCCACATCGGGCCCCGATCCAACAGCGCGGGAAGCGCCTTGCAAGAGGAAAATGGCAGTTTCCCGCCATCCAAATTAGGAGCCTAAAGTGGCGCAAAAAACCCCAGCACAGGGCATGCTCATTATGCTAATCCAAGCCCTGTGATTGGATACAGTTTTGGATCCTGTTCTCCGTTGGTTAAATACATATATAATCTGTTATGATTGGTCAGTTATGGTTATCCGGTGGGTCGCAACTTTGTATCAAGGAGCCACTGCCGAGGAGACACTATATAAGCCCCAGACCGGACTACACTTCCCACTCTGTACAGGTAGCCAGATACGTGCTAAGCCTAGGTCTCCTCCATTATGCTACGCTTCTATGGTAGCTAGTATTTGCAAGAGTCCGGAGGGACTGATTCCTTTGGGATTATATAGCCATCTCTGTGTCTGGGAACATCTTGTAAGCTCATCTCTAAAAGACCGTAGAATAAAGACTTGTTGCTGTTTTGTTCATCGTTGTCTGGACTGGTGCTTATAAGGGCCGGACATAACAAGCACATATATATTTAGCTAGCATAATTTATTACATCACACAAACTTGAATGACTGCCCTACCAATGGGTTGGACTACAGCTCTCATAATTCCCTAGCTGGTTGGGACAGATAGGATTATGGTCCAGTACCTCTGAAGGGTGCCAAGTTGGGGAAAAGAGTCTCTTCTTGACTCTCCTTGAGTAGAGGCCACAGTCCAACACACAGTAAAGCATTTTTAAGTTTATTGATTTTTGTGCTGCTGCATTGGGGCCATAATGTTTTCTCTCCACCTGTTGCAGCTCTTGGTTGACATGCACAAATCATCTCCATCTGTAAATTAATCTGTGCACTTATTGAGTCTCATAACACAGCTGATTTAAACAATGTGAAAATGCCAGTCCTGATTTGCCTTATTGATCATAAAGCAGTTAATCCAAACACATATTGACTGGTATCTTTCTTCTTCAGCTATTATGGAACAGTTAATATCCTGAAATAAATTAATTGACTTGAGTGTCACATCAGTTATTTTGATCCCATATTCTTCTAGAGAAGCAATCCCACCCCCTTTTTGGTAAGAAGATGAGAGTATCATTTATTTTTACTGCAGGCTCACATGTTAATTCTATTTTCTCTCCCATTTATGCTCAAATGATATGCAGCGCTGGAATTCTAAGTGCACTGGTGTCTGCTTGTAAGGGTTATGAGATTCAGTGTAAGGCAGTCCATTGCGCATTGCTGAAAAAGAGGATAAAAGAAGGCTGCATAGCATTTGGATATGCAGATATCACTTAGAGAGGCACATTTAGAAAAAATACATGCTTGAAACAAAAGGGTAATTAAACTGAAATGCCAGCAATTTCATCAGCAGGAGGAAGCCTGCTCAATTTGCTGTCCACGTCCTAATTATTGATGGGCAGCCTCAGAAAGTTTGCTTTCCTTTCTCAAGGTTATCTTTAAGCCAGACTCGAACTGGACAGCCTTACAAATAGAGGATGCTCTGAGATGGAGCACTGCCCTCTGACAGCTGTTCAGGAAGAGGACTTTCATCTGTAAAGTACTGTAGGGCTCATGTCCATCCTCCCTTATGGGGACCTGCATTCAAATATATTCTCAGAGAACTGTTCTATACATGTGTTTAATGTATGGTGCTGAGTCTTCAGTCTCATGCATACCCATGTGGAGGTAAATCCCATATCTTTTGACTGAGGGCTTATACATCATATAAGATGCCAACGTCACAGTTAAAGGAGTGCAGGTTTGTGTTACTGGATTACAACTTGCAGAATTCCCTAGGCAGTATGGCTACTGGGGAATTGTGGTCCAAAACTACAAACGTGCACCTCTAGTATTAGTACAATTAATTTTTAGTAACAAGAAGAGGATTAAAGCAGTCCTTCAGAGACCACATTCATTTAAAGTTGCTTTGCCTGAACAATTGACTTTCAAATGCAGCCTATTATTAATCTGCTGGTAACTTGTATTCAAATGAAACAGGTTTAATGTGTAATTTGTAGAGGTACAGAAACTTTTTTGTACTGCAGAACAAACAAATGTCCTAGAATCAGGAAAGTCTACTTCTAATTTTAAAGCTATCTCATATAGTCTGGCCTAGAGTAATGGGATGTAGCAGGGTGGGCAAACTGGAGCCAGTGGTCTCCATGTGACCTCCAGGGAGCTAGGGATGGGAATTCTTATTTGAGGGTGATGGGATTCTTATCTGATCTGCAGATCCATTTCCCACCATGAGCTTGCTGATGGAGAACACATTACCCTCCCTTCTGAGAATTCCTCCGACAGAATTTTTGCCCTGGCTTTGTCACATGACAATCGTATTTGTGTGCTTACCATTGACTCTCATAGAAAGTTAGCATAACTAAACAATGGAGGACAGATAAGTCAAACCTTGAGATAAGAACGGCTTGACTTAAGAAAAACTCGAGATACGCCGGCATTCTGAGAAAAAAATCTGCTTTGAGATACTAATTTTTAATAGGATTTTTTCGAGATACACATTTCAATGCATTCCTATGGGAAATTCAAGATAAGAAAATTTCAAGATACAACCAACCTCAAGGAACAAATTAAATTCGTATGTAGAGGTTTGAATGTAGTTTATTGTATTTAATTCTAAAGCTATGAGAAACCCGGGGAACATAGTTAAAAGTAGAGACATCACCTTGCAAACAAAAATTTGCATAGTCAAAGCAATGGTATTCCCGGTGGTAATGTATGGTTGTTAGAGCTGGACCATTAGGAAAGCTCAGAGCAGAAGAATAGATGCCTTTGAAATGTGTTGGAGGAGAGTTTTGAGAGTATCCTGGACAGCAAGGAGAACAAATAGGTTGATCTTAGAAGAAATCAACCCTGACTGCTCATTGGAAGGTCAAATAGTAAAGATGAAGATGAAGTACTTTGGACATCGAATGAGAAGGGAGGATTCATTTGAGAAGGCTTTGATGCTGGGAAAGGTGGAGGGCAAAAGAAGAAGGGGGTAACCAAAGATGAGATGGCAAGATGGTATTGTAGACACAATGGGCACAGAGCTGGGCGGGCTGAGGAGGATGGTGGAAGACAGAGGTGCCTGGCAGGCAATGGTCCATAGGGTCGCATAGGGTCAGAATCGACTGTGCGACTGAACAACAACAATAAAAAATTCTAAAGGAAAGTAATTTAGAGCTTGATGAACCACATTGGTATGTGCAGTGACACAATGTAGGACAGAGATGGCGAATCTTTTAGAGACTGAGTGCCCAAACAGAGGGGCGGGGCAGACTCTGTGCTGGGGGGAAGGAGGAAGTGCTCCAATTAGGCTGCTGGGCACAGGGGTAAGGTGAACTCTGCTGGGGCAATGGTGTACATGCCCACAGAGAAGGCTCTGAGTATTCCCTCTGGCATGCGTGTCATAGGTTTGCCACCACCGATGTAGGACGTAAAATGTTTCTAAGGTGGTAGGGAGGAAAATAATATGCAAGGCTAATTGATTACACCATGGTTTGTCAACCTTGTCCCCCGCCCCCCCCCCCGGGCCCAGTGTTCTTAGACTTCAATTCCCAGAAGCACACCTGCTGACCAGAGCTTCTGGGAATTTGAAGTCCAAGAACATCTGGGGGCGCATGATTGAGAAACCCTGAATTATGCTGTTCCCTAGACCAGTCCCTCTTCCTTTTGAGCCCCTGAGTCATATTTCAGGCCTGTAGAGTCCGAAATGAATTCTGATTTTCCTCATAACTAGGCCATATTTATGTTTACATATGACTATCACAATCTCTTGAAATACAACAAAGGGGCCAGGCTTTCTCCAAGACAAAATGAAGGCAACCATGAACAAAGGAGGCAAGAAGGTGATCAACTGAATTTTGAGAATGTTTTTCATTTGAATTGTCCCAATTAAGCTCTTCTTCCCTGCAACCTGCCATTAAAATAATTTGACAAAAAGTCAATACTGTTGAGTTTTGAAAGCATGGAGGAGACTGTCTGCTAAGTGACTTTTGCTCTTTCTAGAACCTGAAAGACACATTCTTAAATCATTTGAATCCAGAGCTTGCGGGAAAGAAAAAGCTGTTTTCTTTTTGTTATGTATGTACAATGTTGCTTTAAGAAATGTATGATTGTAACCTGACCATAATTACATTGTAGCCCAGCTGTTAAAGGAACGCGAGTAAGCTGTCCATAGAGGGCAGCTGCGAGCGTTCAACTCACATGGTTCACATTCACCAAATCACCAACAGCCGCGGGAACCTTTCCCGTACTATCACTACCTGCAGATGCTGGGCGTGACTGGGACGACGTCACGCCGGTAGCAGCCAATGAGCTACCGTGCAACAAGATTCAAATGTATTGTGCTACTGTATATAATGTGATGTACCTCCGCCATTACCACATGTTCATACTGATCATCAATGAATAAACCTGTGTTAGTCCTTCCTGCGACTCCTTCTTTGTCTTCCATGCAAGACACTAAATTGGCGACGAGGATGGGATCGATGGCGAATCCCAAGGTCAAGCCGTACCAGTTCGATGTCAGCGAGCCCGATCAATGGGAGCTCTACGAGTGCCAGTTTCGGCACGCGATGGAAGCCGCGGGCGTCGACAATGACGCGAAGATGTGCTCCCACTTCCTGGCCCAGGTGGGGCCGGCCACGCTGCGTATCCTGATGACCCTGGTGGCCCCCCGGAAGGTGGACGAGGTTCCCATCGACCGTATCCTGGAGAGGCTGGGCGAGCATTTCCAGCCGCCCGTCTCGATCTTCCCAGACCGGGTCGCGTTCCACAGGCGAGACCAGCAACCGGGCGAATCCGTGTCCGCCTACGCGGCGGCCCTCAGGCTTGCAGCGGTGCACTGCCAGTGGGATGACCTGGACCAGGCCCTCCGAGACCGCATGTTGTATGGTTTGAGGGACGAGGAGCTTCAGAGGAGGCTGATGACCCACGACCACCGCCTCACGTTCAACGAGGTACTGCGGGAGGCCCAAGCAGCCGAGGAGGCCAGGAGCGGCGTCAGGCTGTTTAAGTCCCGAGGGGCCACGTCCGAGAGGGCCAAGTCACCAGTACAGGCGGCCCGGTGGACATCAGCGAAGACGGCCTGGTGGGCTCCCAAGCCGCCCACCGGCACTCCAACGTCGTCCGAGGAGTCGTCCACGACAGCGGACCCCTACTCCAGCGAGGACGACGACGTCCAGAGGATCAAGAAGTGAGGAGAGAAGCGGCAGACCCGCGAACGGCAGGACCGCCGCTGCGACGGTTGTGGGGCGTCCCACGACCGCACGAGGTGTCCGTTCCGAAAGGCCGAGTGTCACAACTGTGGCCGAAAAGGACACATCGCCCGAGTATGCAGGCACGGGCGAGTCGAGGACAAGGGCAGTTCCAGCCATTCCCAGACGCACCAACGAAAGGCGGCCGGCACCAGGAAGGTCTCAGCCAGCTACAGCGAGGAAGGCGTGAACCGCGTGGGCCTGGAGCACCGGCGGTTTTTCATAGAGGTACTGTTGCAGGGGGTCCCAGTGAGGATGGAGATAGACTCGGGGTCATCTTATTCCATCCTGTCCCAAAAAGAGTTTATGCGTATTCCCCCAGAGAAGCGGCCTAAACTGCGGGCCATGAGATCTCACCTACGGGACGTGCAGGGAAATGGGATCCCGGTGCTGGGGGTGGGGAACTTCAAGGTGAAGTTCAAGAACTACTCCGAAAAACTGCCCCTAGTGGTCCTCAAAGGAGGGAGGTGCTGCCTTTTGGGAACGCAGTGGTTTGCTCCCCTGGGGATCGAACTGTCCGGCATTAACGCCATCGAGTCTGACCCAATGCGGGACATGTGCAACGCACACCCGGACGTTTTCAAGAAGGGGCTCGGGAAATACAAGGGGCCCCCGGTTTCCTTTGAGCTGGACCCAGGAATCCGGCCCATCCGCCTCAAACCAAGGAGAGTGCCCTTCACCCTCAAGGACAAGATCGAGGCAGAACTGGACAAATTGGTGGGGCAGGGGATTTTGGTTCCAGTTGACTCGGCGGAGTGGGAAACGCCGATTGTTACAGCCCTCAAGTCAAACGGGGAGGTCAGGATTTGTGCGGACTATAAATGTACGATAAATAAGGCCATTCGGCCAAATGCATACCCGGTGCCCGTGGTCAGCCATTTGCTGGCCACGATAAATGGGGGGAGGTGTTTCGCCAAGCTAGATCTAGCCCAGGCATATCAGCAGCTCTCTGTAACTCCGGCTGCTGCCGCCGCAAAGACGATCGTGACGCACAAGGGGGCGTTTAAGGTAACGCGCCTTCAGTTTGGCGTGAATTCGGCCCCCGGAATTTTCCAGTCCCTCGTGGAACGCCTTTTAAAGGGGCTTCCAGGCGTCCTCCCATACTTCGACGACGTGTTGATAACAGCGGGGAGCGAATTAGAGTTAGCAAAGAGGCTAGATGGGGTCCTCTCAGTGTTCGAGAGGGCAGGTCTTCGATTGAGGAGGGACAAATGCGTATTCTTTGCAAGGGAGGTCGAGTTTCTAGGTTTTAAGGTAACCCCAGACGGAATCAAACCCTCTGAGTCCAAAGTTGCGGCTGTAAGAAACGCCCCTCGCCCCACCGCGAAACCGGAGCTGCAGTCATTTCTAGGGCTCCTAAATTTTTATCATTCCTTCCTGCCTCGGAAGGCATCGGTTGCGGAGCCACTGCATGCGTTACTTAAGAAGGATGCGGTTTGGCGGTGGGGGGACAAGCAGGAGAGAGCATTCAGAGAGCTCAAGTCACTCCTATCTTCGGATGCTGTCCTGACCCACTTCGACCCGAAAAAACCAGTAGTATTAGTCTGTGATGCGTCCCCGGTGGGGGTGGAGGCGGTCCTGTGCCACGTGTTGGAGAGCGGGAGGGAAGCCCCGGTGGCGTACTACTCAAGGTCCCTCTCGAAGGCAGAGCGCAATTACGCGCAAACAGATAGGGAGGCCCTAGCCATAAACGCGGGAACAAAGAAGTTCCACGATTTCCTATACGGCCGCAAGTTTACAGTAGTGACGGATCACAAGCCGCTTTTGGGGATCTTCACTACCGGCAAACCCACCCCGCAAATTTTATCCCCCAGGATAAAACGCCTACCAGTATGAGCTGGTCTATCGCCCAGGGAAGGAGATCTCCCATGCGGACGCCCTGTCCCGATCCCCTCTCCCTAGTCTAGGAGACCCCACATGCGAGGTAGAGCAGGAACACCAAGTCCTGTTGATTGAGTCCCTCGACTCACCCCCAATTGTCCCGGCCGACCTCGCCAAGGCCACGGCGGCCGACAAGATGCTGGCCCAGGTTAGTTCCTGGGTGAGGAAAGGGTGGCCCACTTCTCCCCCCGAGGAACAGTTCAAGCCGTTTTTCAGGCGCCGAGTAGAGCTTTCCCTGGAAAGGGGCTGCTTACTCTGGGGCCAGCGGGTAGTTATCCCAGAGAAGCTGAGGGCCAAGGTGCTGAGGCTACTGCACACCAGCCACCCCGGGATCGTGCGCTCCAAGGCTCTGGCCAGGAGTTTCTTTTGGTGGCCCCAGATAGATGGGGACATAGAACGCTTAGTGGGCACGTGTGAGAGCTGCCAGAGCTCTCGGCCCGAGGAGTCCCGGTTACCCCATAGGGAATGGGATACGGCCCGCGGGCCATGGTCCCGGATTCATGTCGACTTCGCTGGCCCTTTCCGCAGGTCCATGTTCCTACTGGTAGTCGACTCCTACTCCAAGTGGTTGGAGGTAATCCCCATGAACAGCACTTCCTCTGCCGCAACCATTAAACAGTTGCGCAAGCTTTTTGCCTGTTTCGGCCTGCCAGACGTCCTTGTTAGCGATAACGCTAGTACCTTCACGTCGGCAGAGTTCAAGACGTTTATGGAGAGAAACGCCGTCAGGCACATAACCGCTGCCCCGTTTCACCCCGCCACAAATGGTCAGGTAGAGCGCCAAGTGCGCACTACGAAAGACGCACTGCGGCGCATGGGTCCCGGTGAGTTGAACCTGCATCTGTGTCAGTTCCTCATCTGCTACAGGACAACCCCCCTAGCTTCAGGTTTTTCCCCAGCCGAACTCCTCATGAGGAGGCGTCCGGTAACACTTTTTGACCGGATGGATCCATCCAGGGTGGAGGATGAAGGGAGAAATATAAACATAGGGGGAGAGAGCTCCAAAAAAATTTCGGTAGGGGACCCGGTTCACTGCAGGAACTACGCGGCCTCGGGGCCAGCGTGGGT
This sequence comes from Bradypodion ventrale, assembly GCA_035047345.1. Classification (NCBI taxonomy): domain Eukaryota; kingdom Metazoa; phylum Chordata; class Lepidosauria; order Squamata; family Chamaeleonidae; genus Bradypodion; species Bradypodion ventrale. The sequence goes on along the minus strand of JAWDJE010000001.1, from coordinate 288,965,963 downwards.
ACCAGGGACAATTATTGAGCAAACGGGGCCGGTATCCTACAGGGTCGAGACTAGTTCAGGTCTACTCTGGAGAAGGCACGCCGACCAACTCAGAAGGCGAGTCACCGGTGAGGGGGAATCAGCGTTAGGGTCCTCCCCCACCCGCGTTACCCAAGGGGGAGACACGGAGGCACCCGGGGATACAAATGCATATCCTCGGTTCTCAACCGCAGAGGAGGATACTTTGGAGGAGAAGGATGAATTCGATTATGAGTTGCAGTACCAGGGGGATGTCGCGGAGTGGTCCCCCACCCGTCCTAGTGAGAAGAGGGGTTTCAGTTCAGCCCCTGGTACTTCCAGTCCCCCTAGCCCTTTTGTTTTGGAATACACCATAGCTCCAGCTCCCCGGAGACCATCACCCCCAAGACAGGCAACAGGGGGGAGTCCGCCCACCACAGTCTCTAGAACTCCAGGGCAGGTAACCGGGGGTGGCGAGGCCACGAGGGCCTCTTCGTCGGTCCCGAAATTCGTACTGGGGGGGACCCCAAACTCCTCAAACGGTAGACAGGGATTCACTTCCCAACTGTTCATTCCATTCCCGTCCCCCAATGCAAGGTTACCGCAGACTCCACGCCGAGCCACTAATGAGTCCCCCTTTTCCGTTGCAGGACAGGACTCTGCGGAACCAGGAGCCTCCGGCTCCCCTGTGTTAAACCAAGCGGCCGCACGCCCCAGGTGCACATGCGGCAAGCCACAATGGTTGAGGGACTTCGTCCCATCCTAGGGGGGAGGGATGTTATGTATGTACAATGTTGCTTTAAGAAATGTATGATTGTAACCTGACCATAATTACATTGTAGCCCAGCTGTTAAAGGAACGCGAGTAAGCTGTCCATAGAGGGCAGCTGCGAGCGTTCAACTCACATGGTTCACATTCACCAAATCACCAACAGCCGCGGGAACCTTTCCCGTACTATCACTACCTGCAGATGCTGGGCGTGACTGGGACGACGTCACGCTGGTAGCAGCCAATCAGCTACCGTGCAACAAGATTCAAATGTATTGTGCTACTGTATATAATGTGATGTACCTCCGCCATTACCGCATGTTCATACTGATCATCAATGAATAAACCTGTGTTAGTCCTTCCTGCGACTCCTTCTTTGTCTTCCGTGCAAGACACTAAACTTTTGGACTAAAGTGTCTAGCTCATATGACCAAAGTCAACCTTCCACCCTTCTGAGGCTGGATACACTTTAAAGGATACACTTTTCATGGCTTCTCTTATTCATTTGGGAAAGACACTGTTAGACCATGTTAATTCAGTTTGTTTGCCAGCTCAGATTTCCCTTGTTCTTCTTCCTTTTATTTCTCTTCCTGCTTATGTTTAAAGGACCTTCCTCCACCCCCCTACCCTAGCAAAAGTCTGCTCCAATAAGTGGAAATGTTCTTTAGGTCCCAGCTGGTTTCAGTATTGGTTGATGAATGGGATTTGTCAGAACAGCCAAAATTTGCTGACAAACACAAAATACTCTGTGATGAGAACACAGAATCTATACCTATAAATCTGTGCGTTAACCGTTGGAATGTGACAAAGGATGTTACACCAGGCCCCACTAGCCCCGACCGAGCATTCGTGCACTTGTAACTGTCGGGTTAAGAAATGTGAGAGTGGGGCCGGAGACCCACAAACGCAGTCAAAGAAAACGAACTTCAAGTCCCAAAGTTCCTTGCGCCACGCTGCCAATCAGCCAATCAGGCTGAGCGGCGTGAGCAAAAGGAACGTTCAGAAACGCGCCGCGGCCAATCAAAAACAAGCCGCATAAAAAAAGCCGCTTCACAAATCGTAAACACAAACCGAAACTACAAGCCCCAGAGTCCTGCGCACCATGAGCGCCCAGAACGCTGAGAAGGCCACCGCGCGAAAGTTAAAAACAAACAAGTGCCCTGTAGCAGCGCTGGGGTTCCCGCAATCTGGCCAGCGAGGCCAGGCTGCGGGAAGGGAAGCCCACCCCCCAACGCCGCCTGACGCGGCGCTGGGGTTCCTGTGGCCCGGCCAGTGAGGCCAGGCTGCGGGAAGGGAAGGCCACCCCCCAACACTGCCTGAACCGGCGCTGGGGTTCCCACGGCCTGCCCATCGAGGCTGGGCCGTGGAAAGGGAAGCCCACCCCCCAACGCCGCCTGAAGCAGTGCTGGGGTTCCCGCCACCCGGCCACCGAGGCCAGGCCACGGGAAGGGAAGCCACCCCCCCAATGCCACCTGAAGTGGTGCTGGAGTTCCCATGACCCGGCCACCGAGGCCAGCCCACGGGAAGAGAAGCCCACTCTCCAATGCCACCTGAAGCGGCTTTAGGGTTCCCACGGCCCGGCCACCGAGGCCGGACTGCAGGAAGGGAAGCCCACCCCCCAAAGCCGCCTGAAGCAGTGCTGGGGTTCCCGCCACCCGGCCACCGAGGCCAGCCCACGGGAAGAGAAGCCCACTCTCCAATGCCACCTGAAGCGGCTTTAGGGTTCCCATGACCCGGCCACCGAGGCCAGCCCACGGGAAGAGAAGCCCACTCTCCAATGCCACCTGAAGCGGCTTTAGGGTTCCCACGGCCCGGCCACCGAGGCCGGACTGCAGGAAGGGAAGCCCACCCCCCAATGCCGCCTGAAGCAGTGCTGGGGTTCCCACGGCCTGGCCACCGAGCCCAGGCCGCGGGAAGGGAAACCCACCCCACACACAACTCCAAACCCCCCAAAATTATAAATAACCATTAAAAAAACAAAAATAACAAAAAACACCAACACCAATTAATAAACAAAACCACTAACAAAACACCTAACTAGAAAACTAAAAAACCACAAATCACAAAAACAAACAAGAAAAATAAATAAAACCAGAAATAACCAAACCTAAAACTCAACCAAAACAAACAATAACAAAAATAAACATCTCCGAGACCACCACCACTAAACATTCAAAAAACAAACACCCTAAATAAATAAAACCAGCCAACTCACCACCACACGTCTTCCCTCCACAACGTCCGGAACAGAAATGAACAAACAAAGACGACTTACCGGAAGAAGCACCACCCAGAGGCCAGAAGAAAACAACACCTAAAATGAAACCCAAACCCCTAGCAGCCGAACCTGCAGGGCTCAATCGTAAAAACAACTCAAAAAGACTCAACAGCCCCACCCAGAGGCCACAAGAGTAAAAACAAGTCAAAAACATAACAAAATATCACAATTTCACACAAAACACAAATAAAACCTAACCAAAATAAAAACATTTCTAAAATCCTATGTTGAGTTTTAACTCAAATAAAGACCCAAAACACAGTTTAAAAACATTGAATGTAAAAATATTTACTTTCACATTTAAAAAAATAATTACCTACGTTAACACAATTAAAATAAAATACACATAATAAAACATTATTTGGTTAAATAAAAATATATAAAAAATATATAGCATCCTTTGTTCTTTTTAAAATCCACAAAAAAAAATACCAAAAAATCTGATCACAGTTTATAACAGCCCGTGTGTATAAATAAACATTTTTAAAATGACAATTACAGATGAACCTCTTTTTTACAAACATTAACAAAAAAACCTGTCTAAAACAATTTAAAACAGCCCGGCACCGCCGGGCAATCTCTGCTAGTCTAATAAAAGAAGAACCACAATCGCAATTGGCACCAAACGCAAGGGCCTGCAACTTTCGGGCTGGCAATTACTCTGGATTTAAGAAGGCTAAATCTGCCCATGATATGGACCATCTGATTCATCAGTCAAAGAAGTCGTCAGCTATGACCAAGGGCTGTGCTGTTCATGATCCTGCGGGGCTACACGACCGGATCAACAGTGAATGACTATCAACGGATCCTCAAACGTCAAAAGAGGGCTCATTTGATCACTTAACGTTCTTATCATTGAATGTCATGGGATGGACCAGTAAACTGATGGATCCTTCTACATGTAGTTATCTTGCCAGCTTTGACATTATCCTTATACAAGAGACATGGACAACAAATCCCCTCATCCTGAGAGGCTATGCCTCATCGGATCTAGCGTCCCGTTCGAGGCAATATAAAAATCAAATCTTCGTTTATTATGTTGGAATAACCAAAAATACTTAATTCAGTATAGGGAAATCAAAATTCATAAAATTGAGTTATTCATACTTCATAACTTCATTTCATAACTTCAAAACACAATAATCTTCAAAAGACACAACCACACTGACACTGTTCCGGTAAATTGGTATTTCGATACTTCAGCAAAGGTGTGTATAATCTAAATGATAGGAGGATACAGAAAATAATTATCAATTACAGCAGTAACATAATAATAATTATAACAATTCTTAATGCTGCAAACATAGAGTTCAAATCTCTTATTATATATAAACATAATAGGTACAAAACTCACAATTTACCATTTTGTAAGTAAACAATACTTATAAATACCTTGTGATATGCGTCAAAACAGCCTCTAAAGTGAATTCTTTTAGTGCCATAGACGTTAATTATGCTCATACAAGCAGTGATATTTAAGCAGTTTTGTGGGGTTGATAAGTGCCCCCCCCCCCCAAATCTCGTTGTTCTGTGCAGGACAATGACAATAAAGATTTATTTATTTATCTATCTATCTTAACTGTAGCTAAAAGGGAGTCAGGTGGTACCAATAGAGCACAGCAAGAATGTCCAACATCAGGTCTTAAAGAGAGAGAACATTGACAAAACATTGACTGAAAGTTATCAACAGTCTTATTACAAAAAGCATGACATGTCATTTTCAGAGTTACGTCCGTGCGGTTCCATGCAATTAAACCTGTGAATAAAATATGTTTCTTGTTGCAATAGTCTCTTTTTTGTGTCTATTCTAGTAAAGGGTTTCGGTTTAATTACATCCAGAAGGTCATTTTGCATGATAAACAACTTATAGAACTTGGCTTATTCCTTATAGTTGATAAACAGAATTGAAAGAAATGTTTCCATGAAAAATATAAACTGTGGATGAAATACTGTACTATGATAACTGACTTCTGTATCTAAAATATTTGCTATAAACTTTCGACAGATTTTATATCATTTAGCCAACTTGGTCTCAGAAGAAGCTCTGATTTTTTTTAGCACTTCAGAGAAAACAGTCTGCATACCACTAAATGTACCACAGTAATTTCATTTTAGCCAAAATCTTCTGGGGACATAAAGTTTGACTACACAGAATTGTAAAAAAAAAATAAATTCCTGTGCTGTCCTTTCTATTTAATGTAGGAAGATTCTCCTTTTCTGATTACTGTGCATGACAGAGAACACATCAGATAGATTCTTCTGTGATATCCATCTTTGGCAAAAATAAAAAAAAGAGTGAGATCTGGTGCATAGAATACGTCTGTGGGTTTGGGTCAGAATTTCCAAATGCCCATGGCAAAATTCTGAAATATTCTAGAAGGAGGAAATGTTTATTTAGGAGAACAGAAAATAAAATTCAGACCAAATGTATCTCAGGTTAATTCAATTTTAAATACAGAATCTTGGAAAGGTAAATTAGACATTACATTAACCCTGAATATTAGTGTGTGCGTGTATCCTTTCAGATTAATATCTATAGGTTTCTATGCTACTATATAGGAAAAAATAACCCGGATGTGATGGTATACTCTCAAAATCAGGAGTTTCTTTATCAAATTTCAAGGCTTGGTGCTTAGGAGAAAATCCTTTTAACTGGAAGAGCCTAGACAAGAAGGGTAGATAATCTGATCCTCATGAAGTGTTTTGACCTACAACTTCCAAAGGTCCCAGTATGAAGAAGCAAAATAGTTATAGTGCAAGGTCCTTAGGGAAGCCAGGAGAAGTAAAGGGGGTGCATGACATGGCAGAGTTTGGCTATGGAGACCATACCCCCCAATCTTGGTGGTCAGGGTCATATTGGCTGCCAGGTTGGGACTGTTCCTTGGTTGTATTTCAAATATTTTTTTGCTAAATTCTGAGCATGTATGGACAACTGTGGCTCACTAGATGTTTTCTGGACTAAACTCCTGTAAGTCTTTACCACTGGCAACAATGGGTAGGGCGGCTGGGATTTACTGTATAGGTTTAAAAAAATATTGGAGGCCCACAACATATAGAATGGTAAAAGAGCCAGTAGGTTGAGGTGCAAAACCTTCAAATCTAAAGAATTTCCATAATGGTATATCCAGTGAATCTATTTCGTTTTCTGTGTTACTTCTCAAAGAGATCTGCAATCACATTTTGATCAACATGATTCAGGATCTTTACTTTAGAGGACCATTAACGGAAAGCTACAGAAGTATGCCAGGAACAACTAGCATTTGTTGCCTGGGTTGATTTATTTTGAAAATTGAAAATGTAGATTGCTAACCATTGAGAAGAAAATTGGCTGTTTCCTTGCAATTGGCACTCAATTATATGACAATAAGACCCCCCCTCCCCTTTGGATAGTGAATTAGAGTCTTGATAGCCAAGGATGAAAACTTTAATTCATTCTGATGAAACATCTATGCTTTTACAGTATTTTAATGGTGTATGTTATGGAAAGGGAAAAGCCAGATTATTTCAAGAGGAAATCTGTATTTTAGAGTAACTCCAGGGACTCCTTGGAGCCAAGACTGTCGTTGAAACTATAATAAACTTGGAAGATATGGGTGGGGGAGCAAGCAATAATTGATAAACAGGAGGATAACTTCTAGCTGAAGGTTGGTCTCTTGAGGATTGCTACACCTTCATTGCAAAACAATTCTTGCATATGTCTAATACAACTTTGAAGCTCTGGGTTGTCTTACCATTGCTTCTCCTTGTCTGTTAAGATACAGACGTCCTCTGAGCAGAGTTCCACCAGCAAAAATCCTTTCAACCCAGAATAATTTCTCACATGAAATTATTATCAGTTCTTCTCCTTTGACCGCAAGAAAGGATTCCCATAACATTAAAAGCAAACTCACAGGATGAAAGCATATAAATATTAGACAATGTAGATCTCACCCAATGGCAGGGTTCCTATTTATCTGAGCTTTTCCTTGTGCCAGGGCCCTCCTTACATAGATTCAGAAAGTTCTGTTTGTTTCATGACATGACTTGGTTGATCATTGCAACTAACAAGCTTTTGCAGATGAAATACACAAAGACAGAGGTTGAAGTCAGATCAGAACCTGAAATACATTTTTGGACTAGAAGCCGAGCCAGTGTGGCAGTTGTTCTATAGCAGGGGTTCCCAACCTTTTCGAGCCGGGGGCCAGGTCACACTCTCTCAGCCAGCTTGGAGGGCCGGATGGCCATTTTGCCCTGCCTGCATGATGGGGGGTGGGCGTTCATTTTGTCCCAATAGCTTCAAAGGGGTGGCCATTTGTTTCTTGAATGCATTTGGAGGTGTGGGGGCCACATCAAATGGTGCTGTGGGCTGGATTCGGCCCACAGGTCCTAGGTTGGGAACCCCTGCTCTATAGTCTTTAGACCAGTGTTTCTCCACCTTTGGTTCTTAGACTTCAATTCCCAGAAACCTAAGTCAGTACATTGACTGTTCAGTGCTTTGGGGAATTGACTTAGGCTTCTGGGAATTGGAGTCCAAGAACCAAAGGTTGGGAAACACTGCTCTAGAAAGTAACTTTTTCAAGCTTTGGATATTACAAAATATTCTCTGGTTTGCCATTTTATTTGGAGGAAAAGTAAATACAGTAGGTACAATATCTTTAAAGAAATGAGCTCACTGGTTGTGTGTTACAAAATTTCACTATTGTGCTCTCCTGGTCTCCTTTTTGCTTTTCGTCTATTGCCTCTATTTATTTCTTACATTTTTATCTTCTCTTGAAACTGTGAAAATGAACCCCTACGGCAGCCTGCCACTGTTAAAATGCCAATAAACACAGCAGTTTAAAACAAAATAAACAAATAAATAAGTAGAATCCAACAATGAGAACAAAACATGACAATCTGTAACAGCAAAAGACACAATGAAAAGAGGTACAATCAGAAACTGTGAGCAATCTCCCTAACAAAATTTTTGCTTGATTTGCCAATCCATGGAATTCTCCTATAAAATAAAATAAAAACTACCACAGGTCTAGAAGTGTAGCTGGCACACATTTCTGTATATGATGTAGGTTTTTTTTAAAAAAAAAAAAAACTTGGGTAAAAGAATGATGCTAGAGTCTCTCACCCCTTTCTTTCCAGTCTGGTTCTGAATCCTCTATTTGATGTAAGAAGGATTTCCTCTCATGCTAATATTAGCAATGTCTTTTTTTATGTTCTATGTCTTTTGCCAGGAGTGTATTAAAGATTTTTATGTACACATTACAAAATCTGTTGCTATTGGTTGTATTCTTCAGAAGTGAAAATAATCTCTGAAGACTGATGAGGTAACCAAAGATGACTGTTATACTCAGAGAGGGAAAGAGAGACTAGAGAAGTCATAGTGAACCTTGGCACTCCATATGCACAGTAAACCCATTCGTGTGGAGTCACAGAGACTTGGGCTTCTGGGAATTGAAGTCCAGGATCACCTGGAGTGCCAAGATTCCTAATGTCTTCCTGCCAGGGGCCGGACCCAGCCCTAACACTGTCAGGTGTAATATCAAACTGTCTTAAACTACATGTACCAGAATGCAATGCTCCTATGACGTATCCCATACACACACACACACACACACACACACACACACACACACACACACACATGTTTTTCCCCGCTTTACCTTATCCTACCTTTAACCTCCCTCCGAGACACCTCAGAACCCTGTATGGATACCTTTTCCCCAAATAAAGACTTTAAATGACTTTTTGATCATGAGTTATTCGCATCAACCATCGGAGTTCTCTACAAAGTGGTAGCAGAGGATGGTTGCAAATTTAACTCAAGAATAAGATCTAAAGTCCAGAGAAGATGCCCAGGACAAGAAAGCTCTGTGCAGGAGCATCAAAGGCAAATCACCCCCATCGGAACTGCCAGCAACCCAGCCAAAAACCAAGAGGAGAAGCAACCGCAAGCGGACACCGGAGCCATCCCCAAAAGGACAAATGACAAAGGTACCGGTGATGAGAGCATCCCAAGGTCCGCCTTGCTCAGGATCATCAACCGGTTGAATGGGAGAATGGTCTCCGTTTCTGCTCTACTGGCGATGATGGGAGAAGAAGACAAACTCCAGCCCTCCGAAGCGGTAAGCCTCTTCACTAAGGCCCCATACCCAGAGGTGGCGGGAAACAATACCCCGGTGCTATTTTCAAATGCAGCCAATATGGCTGACCAACAACAAATGGCAGCCAAGGGTTCAAATCCCAGGGTATGAAAATGGGAAAACCAAGGTGCCGGCCTCCAAGCCACAGAAACAAAGAACCAGGGGACCCCCAAACCAAAACTGCGCAAAGAGCAACAGGGAGGGCGCAAGGGCGAAATCTGACAACCCCCGTCCGAAGAAGAGTTCCGCAGGGCAATCGAAACAGTGACTGCCGCCCTCGATGAGGTGGACATCTCCCCCAAGCTGAACTCCCCCCACGAGAGTAAAGACCGCAGAACCTACCAGGACCAGGCGCCGACTCAGCCCATCACCGCAGAAGACCACCTCCGGACAACACGTCATGTGGCTCTGGAGACCGACCCGAGAACACCGGCGACCTCCTGGGGCAACTCCATGACTATCGACCCTCCTCCAGCATACCTGTGGCGATGTCCATCCTTCGCAGCACCTCCGGGCAGCACCAGGGGAGAAGACGCCGACCCTTCACCAGGCTTTGAAACTCCACCAGCGAGACAAGCGGTGCAGAGATCCTTCCCCGACAGAGGCCAGCACAGAATGAGCCTCGCATATGCGCAGCCATACCAACACTCCCTCTACAGGCAAGTTGGAGAAGGACATGTCTTCAGACAGGAGAGCTCCCCCTTCAGCCATAGAGAAGAAAGGCAAGCTAACCTTTTGAACCTGACAGACTGCATCCCTGAACCCTACTGTCAGTTCAACCACATCCCTGGACACCAGCTACAGCAGCTGACCAGCACTGGCTCCAATCAACAAAGCAACCTACCAAGCAACTTTCCAATACTATGCACATCTGGAAAAAACTAATGGACTAGGTTCAACACTTTCAGGTAATTCTTTTGAAAGAGAGTGCCCTTTTCCTAATTAAAAGCCCACCTGAAAAACCATGGACCCTAGAAATAGATCGCATTCACCATAAGGCATTTGTTTTGTTGTTATGTTCCATTGACCCCGCAATCTATAATAGCATACCAAATGGCACGACCATATCCGAGGTTTGGGATAAACTGTGTAAACTGTTTTATTGCAAAAATAGGAGTGCGACCAGTTTGCTGGCTCGAGAGTTTTACTCAGCAAAGTTAAGAGCAGATGTGCTCATGAGTGACCATTTACTAATATTGACAAACATGAGGTCAGATTTAATGCACAGGGGTGAGACAATAATGGATGATTATCTAATTAATATCATATTCAACTCTCTAGACTCAATCTGGGACTACCTCCTGAGCCATTTTGATAGTATGGGTAATGACAAACTATCCCTTGAATACATCTCTGGGAAACTCATATCTGAGGACAGCCTCAGGAGGGACAGAGCCCTGCTTCGCAGGGAAAGCAGGATCACTAGAAGGTTCAAATTTGCAGAGCAGGTAATCCAGCCAACTGGGTGCCACTTGTGTGGGTCAAAACACCACTTCAAGAGAGATTGCCCTAGGGCCAACAAGAGCAGGGAATTTCCCGAACATACATACACACATACGTACTCCAACCACTATGGCGACATGACCAACCCAGGACAGAGGTCCCAAGGCAGGACAGCACCCAGACCAAGGGGAGACACCAACCCAAGGAGGTGGAGCTCACTCAGCCCCAGGGAGGACCCTAGGAACTGAAAAGAGATGGGAGGAGATATGCTCAACTCAATGAACGGAGTCAGGCACAGAGAAGCAGGTGCCCACATCAACCCAGATGACCAACGGTGGCTAATTGACTCCGGGGCGTCCACTCACACACCCTGTAGCAAAAGGCTGTTCATCTTCTCCACAGAAATATCATCCCAGATAAAAGTCGCAAACCAAGGGTACGCAAGAGTGGCCGGCCAGGGCAATGTACACATACCTGGGATAGGGAAGATTAGAGGGGTACTTTATGTCCCTGAAGTCCCCTACAACGTATTAGAAGCCATTAAGTTCTGTGAAGACACAGGGTCAAAAATAACCTTCCAGGGAAAGGAAGCTTCAATCAAAAGAAATGGAAAGAAGATAGGGAACGTAGTAATCACTGGAGGATTACCATACTTGCTGCCCATGGGGGAATGCGACAATGCCAGCATCAATATCATTGACCGATGAGAGAATGATGAAGGCACAGAAGGGGAAGGGGACATCAACACAGAAGGGGATGCCCCAGACGCCACAGACATGGTTGATGATGAGGAAATTGAAGGGGAAGACCCCCATGGCAGACTCACAGAAGGGGCCACCGGCATGACCCATGGGACACCTTGCCTATCGATAGGCAAACCCATACATGATGATTGTGCACATCTACTGCATTGAAAACTGGGGCATATAGGTTTCCCCATTATAAAGAAAATGCTAAAGTGCTCCGAAGGCCTCAAGGCGAAGCATTGTGATAGCCACCTAGAGTGTTCCATATGCAAGAGTGCCAAATCAAAGACCTCTCCAAGGCTGAAAACATCCAGTAGAAAGGCCGACCACCTTTTCGAATTAATACACATGGACCTCGTCGGTCCCCTGAAAAGCTCCCTAGACCAAAAGAGGTTCTTCTTGACAATCGTCGATGACTTCAGTAGGTATGGTTTCGTGTACACACTCAAGACCAAAGGAGAGATGCTCTTCAAGTTCAAAGAATTCTATAGAAGAACAGAAACACAGTACAACATCAAAATAAAATGGATAATGATGGATCGGGGATCAGAATTCCTCTCAAAGTAATTTGAGGACTGGATCAGCGACAAAGGAATGATACACTACAAGACCGCCCCATTCTCGGCATTTCAAAATGGGTTGCTGAGCGGAGAAACGGGGTGCTCCAGACCATGGTCAGGTGTGTGCTGGAAGATGCCGAACTGAGCTTCTCATACTGGGGAGAAGCACTTCAGTATTCCAACTATACCCTGAACAGACTGTGGTCCAGTGTCATAGGAAAAACACCGTATCAGATCATGTATTGGCCGAAAGCCCAGGTTGTCCCATCTTCACGTTTTTGGAGTCTTTGCCAATGTGCACATCCCAAAATAGTTGAGGAGAAAGGGGGACAAAATATCAAGAAGGTTGAGGTTCCTAGGATACGAGCCAGGTTCAAAGGCCTACCGGTTCCTGGACTCCAACCTCAAACTAGTAGTATCCAGATCGGCAAGCGTCCATGAGAACGCCAACTGGAGCAGACTACACTCAAATGAAACGTTGCCCGCAGAGCAAACAATCAGCAGCAGCCAAAGAGAAACCTCAGGCCATGACCTCAATGGGTCAGGACACAAATCAAATCCCCACGATGAGGAGGAATGCACCGAGTGCGAGGACGAACCCAGGACTTCTGAAACTCAATGCCAAAGGCCGGTAAGGTCAACCAGAAACCAGCCACCCAAGGGGTTAGGGGATTTCATGATGACCATCGATCACAACTTAAACACACCTCAGAAATACGAAGACATCCTCCTACTGCCTCCTACACATCCTCCTACACAAAAGGAAAGAGAAAAGTGGGAGGCCTCCATGCAAAAGGAGATGAAGAGCCTCAGAGACCTGAACATGTACACGGCCGCAAAGGTTCCAGAGCATCAGAAGACAATTGGAATGAAATGGGTGTTCAAGGTTAAGCCACTAGAAGACAACAAAACCCTGTACAAAGCCAGACTTGTGGCACAGGGATTTGCCCAAAATACCCAGACGACTACACCGACACGCATTTGCCAACAGTGAGACCAGAGAGTGTCAAGGCCACGTTGGTGATGGCATCTGCACTGAAGGAACACGTGTACCAATTCGATGTGCAGACCGCATACCTGCATGCTCAATTGGACAAGAAGATCTATGTGAGAGCGCCCCCTGGCTTTGGGAAGAATGAAGGGGAAACCTGGCTCCTCAGTAAAAGCCTGTATGGACTCAGACAATCTGGGAAGAGGTGGTATGAGTGCCTATCCAAGGTTTTGGAGCAGATAAGTTTCATCGCCACCACATCAGATAAATGTGTTTTCACAAGGAAGTCCCAGGATGAGATAGAGAAATTGCTGATATACGTTGATGACCTGTTATACTTTGGAAAGAGCAAATCCAAATGTGATGAGTTCACCAGAAGCCTCCAGGAACATTTCTCATTAAAGATCCTAGGGAAGACAGATAGGTACCTAGGCGTGCAGATATCCAGAATCCAGATGTCTCAGAAGGAAAAGATAGTGGAGCTGCTGGGAAGCTGTAACATGGCAGACACCAACCCTTGTGGGACACCCATGCAGACGGACTTCCAGAAGAACACATACGATGATGGAGAAGTGTTTGAAGAAAACACACTGAACAGATCGACCATAGGGTCATTACTGCACATTGCTAGTTGGACCAGGCCTGACATAACTTTGGCCGTGACACCAGAGCAATCCAAAGGTCCATCACTGGAATGCTGTCAAGAGACTGTTAAGGTACCTGAAGCACACAATGGATGCAAGCCTGCTGTTCACCCCAGAGATGACTGACGGGCCTGAGCTATCATGCTATGCTGATGCAGATTGGGTCGGGGATACAGAAATGAGAACAAGCACCTCAGGTTACCTAATCCTCCTGAACAACAGCCCAATATATTGGTATACCGACAAGCAGAAGATAAAAGCTACATCTACCGCAGAGGCGGAATACGTATGCCTATCTATGGCTGCCAACAACCTTGTCTGGTTCAACGACCTAATCTCTGAAATCTGGAAGAAGCCATCTCACCCCATTCCCATCCACAAAGACAACAATGCAATTATTGAAATCTCCAAAGCCGAGGCCGTGGGTCACAGATCCAGACACATAGACATCAAACACAAACACGTTAGGCAGATGTCCAGAGAAGGTTTCATCAATGTAATACACTGTGATACAAAAGATCAAACAGCGGACATACTGACCAAACCGCTTCCCTTAGCCCAACACACACATTTATTCAGGAAATTATGTTTGACACTATAGGCGGCTGTTGTTCATGTACTTGTATTTTCCTCCTGTCAGTATGATATTAGAAGGGGTTTTGTCAGGTGTAATATCAAACTGTTTCAAACTACATGTACCAGAATGCAAAGCTCCTATGATGTATCCCATGTATATATGGGATACAAATGTTTTTCCCGCTTTACCTCATCCTACCTTTAATCTCCCTCCGATACTCCTCGGAACCTTGTATGGATACCTTTTCCCCAGATAAAGACTTTAAATGATTTTTTGATCATGAGTTATTTGCATCAACCATCGGAGTTCTATACAAACTCATCCTGCCAGGGGCCAGGGGCATTGCTGCGCCCACTACTTATGTTTTTGGCATCAGCAGGAATCACATATTTTTGGGGGGTTTGGACAGGCTCCACTGCTTCCCAAGGCAGTGGGAGCCTTTTCGAAGCATGATCGCTCTGGTTTGGGATTTTTCCGAGCCTTCTCCACTGTGTTTCAGCAGCTAGAGCGGCACTGTGAGCTACTTCCTGGTTCTGTGTGGTCATCCCAGGCACTGATGTAAGCTTTGCCCGGCACCATAAGTCACCCATGGTCACATTCTAGCTAGCGAAGTGCAGCAGGGAAGGGGCAGAAAAATCCCAAAACGAAGGGAAAATGCTCCGAAAAGCCTCTCACTGCTCTGGGAAGCAGCTGAGCCTGTCCAAAAAGCCAGAAAAAAAGTTATTATTCCTGCTCCCCCACCTCGGTAAGTGATGTATCATGACTTCCGGTGGTGGGGGACATTAGGTGACGGGTCTAGAGGTCCTCAGGTGGCAACCATGGGCCGGATTAATGATATGCATGGGCCGGATTAGGCTCATAGGCCGGGGGTTGGCTACCCCTGGACTAGAGAGAGGGGCAGATGGATAGAGCATTTGCAAATTGATGGCAAGGAACCCTGGCATGGTTTTCTGAGAGCTTGGCATAACTCTGAGGAAGCTGAAGCTAGATACACTTGTTTCTGGCTATTTGCCTATTTATTCAAGACTGGTCCAATATGTTTTTCTGCCCAAACCCAGGCAACTTGTGACCCACCCTAGAATTTTGGGATACGCCTCTTCCCAATCTGTGAGCTGCCTCTGAGCTAAGATGAAGAATGAAATGCATCCTGCCGCCCGATCTATTCCACATAGAAAAACCAACCAAATTAAAAGCAGACCCTTTCTTCCTTGCTGTCTCCATGGATTGCACCTGAGAGCAGCCAATTTAGCTTCAGGGTTTAGGTGCAAGCTGTGAGGTGTCCATGCAGTTCTGTAGCTCCCCCAGTAAGGCTACTTATCATGGCAGGTGAGAAAGAGGAATCATAATGGAGAGCAATTGGCAGATTGTGGGCAGTAATATAGTTCTGGTATGTACTACACCAGTGATGGTCAACCTTGGCACTTCAGATGTTCTGTAACTTCAATTCCCAGAAGCCCTGATCAGCAGGAGTGCTGACTTGGGCTTCTGGGAATTGAAGTCCAAGAATACCTGGAGTGCCAAGGTTCAACATCACTGTACTATACCATTGTTCTAAACTCCCACAGTGCACTAGGGTTGCTTCCTTGCTATTCAAAGCCAAAGCAACCAAGGAAGAGCATGGAGATAGGAAGGGCTGTTCTGAATCCACCAAATTTTGGGCTTCTCACTCCCAGAATTCTACTGGGCAAATTCCAGGAGTTCTAACAACTGGAAAGTCCCATCCCTGTTGATTTGCCTGTCCCAGAACACAACAATGTCTGCGCTGATTTCTAAACATGCAACAATTTGTCATTAAAAGTTACCGTATTTTCCGGTGTATAAGACGACTGGGTGTATAAGACGACCCCCAACTTTTCCAGTTAAAATATAGAGTTTGGAATATACTTGCCGTATAAGACTACCCCTCTTCCAATGCACACTAAATAAAAATAAAAATTAACCCACACTCAACCAAGACACGCAGCCCTCCGAGTCGAATGGGCAGATTCTGGTGGAGAGCCAATCCACGCTCACATTCTCCTCCTCAAGGTACAGGAAGATGTGAGCAGCTTGCTTCCCCTTGCTTCATACTCCCCACACAGAGCAGGGACTCGGCCGCGGCACCCCCCACCATATGCGCCGGACATATGAAGCAAGGGGAAACAAGCTGCAATTAAGTACCTGTCCTATAAGACGACCCCCAACTTTGGCACAGATTTTTCGGGGTTAAAAAGTAGTCTTATATGCCAGAAAATACAGTAGATGCCTCTTGAGTGTGTAACTAATTTAATTTAATTTAATTTAATTTTCGCACTTGTATGCAGCCCAATTTAATTTAATTTAACTTAATTTTCGCACTTGTATGCAGCCCAATCAGGGAACCCGACTCAGGGTGACTCACATGGTAAATAAACAATATACACAATAAACACAGTAAATACACAGTAATACAATATACAAAATTCAATCTACCAAAACAGCATAAAATAATCTATAAATATAAAGCAGAGACGTACGTTCGTATGTCCTGCAGATGTCCCCCCCCCCGTGACCCACCCCCTGAAAATTTAACTGGCCCTACCTTGCGTGCCCCATCGGTCAAAGAGGGGGGTCCGGATGCTGCGGGTGAGGCGCCAGCCCCACCAGAAAGGATCAAGGCAGTGGTGCTAGTGCGCATGCATGCGACAGTGTGCAGGCGTCACAATCGGGTGCCCGAAACGGGTGCTAGCATGCATGTGCGCGCCAGCATGTGGCCGTTGCATCTGGGCACCCAATGCTGACATCCACACGACTGCCGGAGCCAGGAGACAATGGATGCCCAACGCAGGCGCCCGCGCAAACAACGATGCCTGCCCAAAACCCGGTGCCTGATGCAGGTGCTGGCAAGCATGCGCCATCACACAGGCACTACCTCCAGGAGCCTGACACTGACGCCCACGTCAACCACGACACAGGACCGCACAAGCTGGTGAGCATGCATGCATTAGTGCACACGCGCACTACCCCAATGCGGCCAGTGCCGAACGCTGCCGCACGGCCACAGCTGGACCACGAGCGATGAACCACCACCGGCCAGGTAGAATATGCGGGGGGCTCCACCAACCCCCACAAACTGCCCCGGGTGATGCCGGGTACAAAGGCTAGTATAATAATACACAACAACACAATCCTATAATAGCCTCTCCATCCTGGCCACAGGCAAATTCCAAGGGCGGCGGCAGCAAAATCCAGCTGCCCGCTGCCATAACTGCCCTTCCAAGCCTGGAGAGGGGCAGGGCCCAGGAGCGCTGGCAGGTGGGTTGGTCCTGGCGCCCCTGGCCGGAGGGCCTCTTTGCCCCAGCCGAGGCCAAAGTCCCTGGGTGGCAGCAGCGGAGGAGAGATGCAGCACCAGGCATCTTCAGCTGCCTCTGGACCCAGGCAGCCCTTTATCTTCTCCGGCGTTGGTGTGGCCGGAGTGGGAGGAGACGCAGCACCGGGCATCTTCAGCTGCCTCGAGACCCAGAACTTCAATTCCCAGAAGCCCTGACCAGCAGGTGTGTTGACTTGGGCTTCTGGGAATTGAAGTCTAAGAACACCTGGAGTGCCAAGGTTGGCCATCCCTGGCCTAGGAGGCCTCTCTCTCTCCCTAGCAATGCGTTCAGCGGATCCTCTCAGGGAAGAGTAATGCCCCGGGGGGAGGGAGTGGGGGGAGAAAGTAATGCCGTTCCTAATAGGAATTTAGGATGGTATGGTTTAGAAACAGTGTTTTACTCACTTACTCACACCCCTTGTTGATTTAATAATAATTAAGAAAGTGCCATCAGTTTGATTCTGACATACAGCAACCCTTGCCAAGATTCCTTAGGTTTAAAATATCCAAAACTGGTTTTTCGTTGCCTTTTTCTGGGGGTGCTTTGGGGCACATCTGTAGGAATCCATTGTATGGGATGTGTTGTTTGGTGACTGCATCTTACTTGGTATAGTATGGACCCCAGAAGGCTGCCATGGTAAAACAATTTAGATCTAACTTTGTGATCTGTGAAAGTTTCCAAATGTTATTTACAAGAATAGTGCTCAGATTAATTCCTGGTTATGGCGCAGAAGTCGGTAATTGGGCCCTGCTGTTTTTCCGTTTCGAAAAATGACCCCAATGCCAGAGTGAAGTTAAAACCTGTAACAACAGTAGGGAAACGCAAATATAATTTAAGAGTGCCAATTTGCTGTGCCATAAAGAATGAAGTATGAAGTAGTTTAGAAAACCAGATAAGGAATCTAACGCTTGATGATCTCATATAATTTAACTTCCTATTAGTGGGAATTGGTCTTCATTCCCGTCCTTTATGCCGATTAGAGTTTTAAAAGAAACAGAAATAAAATCGCTGCATTGGTTTCCCCCCTTCCCCTCTGCCAATGTCGTTAGTCAGTAATGGTTAAACTTCCTAGGTTAGTAATGATGAGAGAAAAAAGGGCTCATAGATTTTGAAGGCAGAAAAGGCCCTCATAGTTATGTCCTGTGACCTCCCCTGAAGCATAGGCCATTTGTCTCATCTGGGCCACAAAGTCATGAGTTATTATAGGAGAGGCTTTCTTTTAGAAGATGGTGTTTCAAAGGTAATAAGTTCACCTATGCTGGCGAGTCCAGTTTCTCCTTATTTAAAGGATGCATCATTAACATGGCCTCTCACAGCACCTTGGTGGCTGTTGCAGTTGGGTGACGAGCTACTAGAGATTGATCGTCACGGTATCTTTATTTACCAGAGCTTGTATGTAACTAGTTACCAAATAACATAGGCACCTGCAATGAGTTACCTTTTACAGCAACAAGGTTGTAATGATGCTGCATTTCAAAAGAGACCAAAGGAATGGAATCAAAGTTACTTTAACTGGTGTAAGGAATAACATGTTCAAGTGACTTTTGAAGGGCATTTGAAGGAATTTTAGAGGGATTTTGATGTGAACTTTTCCAGGTTTATGCCATTCTCTTTTATGCTGGCCTTACTTTCCATTTTTTTTAAAAAAAGTAGTGAAAAAGTATGAGAATCATATTGAAAGGGCAAGGTGTTACATTTTAGAAGGTTATAAAGAGTAGCAACAGTAGTTGGTACTGCAAACATAATGGGGATAAAATTATTTTTTAAAAGTAAGCTTTCCAACCCCTCATGCTAAACAAAGAGGAGACTTGCCAAAACCCACGTCTAATTCTTATCAATTCTGGGCACCTTTTGTTCCCAAATGGGCTTCGCTATGATGTGTTATTTGATTTACTACTTATTTGAAGGTTCACGTTCATAGTACATAAAGACTTTTCTTTAAATCAAGGGTTTCCATCTTATGGCCCATGGGCTGGCCCTGGCCTGCAGCGCCATTCCATCCAGCCCATTGCTGCTGCCACTGCACCCAGAAATAGAAGCGGGTGCAACATGCATGCATAAAATGCGCCCATGCATGCGTAAATGTGCCCATGACTATCATAAATATGAAAGTGGGCCCATTTACATAAGCCGTCAATGCACCCACTTCCACTTCCAGGGGGCATGCTCAGGCCTGTGGTGAAAAAAGTTTGGCCACTCCTGCTTTAAAGGCTAACTCACAGCTGATAGCTGATGGCGTGTGGTAACTGGCTAAAAGTCACTAAATCCAGGGTGTACTAAAAGCAATCCATGTAGCAACTGATTACAATTAGGAAAATTGCTAATCTTGTTGCAGACACCCCTGAATTTGGTTGATTGGAGACAGTTTTTTAAAATGTACCAGAGTCCAGTATGTTCCTCTCCTTGTATTACTGAACACCAGCCATAGCAAAGGGTTAAGAATTTAGAAATATCAGAAAGCTGTGGAGAATTCTAGTTTATTAGCTTCCCTTCAGCTTTCCAGGTGCAATCACATTTGGATGGATTTTCCATCTAATGTTGATGCTTATTATAATTTATAATTTTTATATATATATAATTTAATGATGAGTTATCTTAAAGCTTGATTTTTAATAATAACATTGTTCATACCTATCAACCGCGGCTCCGGCGAATCCAGGACCTGCGCAGTCCGGGTCTGCGCAGGTCGCATTGTATGCATGCGCGTGGAGGGCTACGCCACTTGCGTAGCCTATGCAGGCGGCATAGCCTTCTGTGCATGCGAGGAAGGGAGCTACGGAAGTGTAGAGCCCTTCCACGCATGCGTGCAACGCGACCTGCGCAGATGGGCTGTGCAGTGCCTCCTTTCCCCCGCTGCCAAATTACGGGGTTTTGGCAGTGCGGGTCGGGAAATGACGTCAATCGGTGCAGGTAATCCAGGCCAAATTGGGATGGTTGACAGGTATGACATTGTTATGTATGTTAACTGTGTTTTCTGACAGAAGCGGAATGTATCTTTTCTCATGTATCTATTCTTATGCAAATAAGTGGATCGAAAAATGTGCACACTCTGTTAGCCAATGGGCTTGTTGTATTATTGTTACTGTTACTGTTTATAGTGTATATAAGTCCGAGTTTTGCCCCATACAAACTGTGTTCAAACCCCACTAATAAAGAGCTGAATTTCACTACTTCATTTGTCTGCTTCTTCATTCCTTGAACACTAAAAACATATACAGAAAAAAGGAGTTAGAATTTATGTTCAGATAGGCACCTTCTTATAAGGTTCTAAACAAATGATGTTTGTGCCTCTGGCTTTCTTTATGTCCATGTTTAAATCATGTATGGGCATTCTCAGCAGGACTGAGGCCTGTTTTTTAGAGTAAGCAGCAACTTTAGGACTGTACACCCAAATGGTTGTAATTTGGTCCTCACATGACCAAAGAACCATTTTAAAAAAACAACATACAGTAGTATTTCCTCTCAGTGAAATCACAATTAAACCCTATTCCATAGTACTCCATTTACTCATGGTGTGTGTGGAGTTTACTTAAGGGGATTTTAAACGAAAGAGCTCCCTTCCACCCTCTGGCGGTTGAAAATATGTGGGCAGTGTGAGAGATTCCTTGGGCAAGGTGAAAGCGGAGGGCACACATCATGGCCCGCCTAGCCAGTGGGTGACGTGCTATCCAAATGGTAACAACAACAAATGCATGCAAATGGACTTGATTTCTCAGGCCCATTTGCATGTGCCGAATGTTATTGCGGAGATGTCTACCAATGTGTGGACTCCTCACTGAATAATGACACCAAGGTATCCAAGGTAAGGTAAAGTTCAAGTGAACATAACATTTTAACACCATCTAAGGAGGCCATTTTTCTAAATTGAAATTTTTGAAGTGGTAGCCATGTTAGTCTGCGCAAACATATCAAAGAGTAAACAAAACAAAACAACAAAAAAGACAAAGGTCACATTAAAGATCAAGCTCACATTTAAATACAGGAGTTAGTCTTTAAGGTGCCACAATGTTTCATGGTTGTTGTTTTTTTGTTTACTTTGATACATTTTTCTAAAAGCAATAGAATCTGACACTGTCTTAATTCTCAGTCCTTTTTACTGGCAAGGGATGTATAATACTCACACTTTAACCAATTCTACAACTCCCCCTTCAAACTGTGTAGTTGGAGAATGTTAAATGTGAGTTAAGTATGAGCATTGAGATCTTCGTAAAAAAGATAGAATATTTTCATTATTTCTGGCTTGGGTTGGATATTGTAGAAAAGGGAGAATGTTGGTATTGTATGTATTTCATTCCACGTCTATTCATCAAAAGCCTCTAATTTATGAGTATGGAATATTGTGCTTCTATAGCCATCATTTTAAATACTAGGAAACGACCCAATATTGCTACATAATATTGAGCCTGCATTGGATATCAACAATGCTAAGGTTTATATAGCAAAATACAGCTAAAATGTTGACAAAACCAGTGGCAACAGTCAAGATAGTCAACAGGATACCCTCTTGTGCTCACTTTCATGCATGCTTGTTAAAAAACACCCATGGCATTTGCTTTGTGTTTGAGTGAGGAGTGGTTAACTGATGAAAACAGGAGTCAGCTTCTGGGATTTTCCTTTGATTGGTTTCTCTGTCTGAATGATACTATTCTTTATGTGAATGCAGTATTTGAAATGGACAGTGACTTAGAGAAGAATGTTATACATTATGTGCATAAGTTACTCTGCCTCCAGCCCATACAGGGTGATGGACATTTCCCTCAAATTCATCTCCACAAGAGCCCTGAAAATAAACAGGCACATTTTATAAATTAAAGCCAATTTTGTTCAAACTATAAGCATCCACAGACACAAAACTTCGCACCAATATTTGTGTCTTGAACGCTCAACCAGGCACTGGCCTAAGTAGGCATGTACCGATCCTTTAGGCTACGATAATTTCCTTTATCCCGCATACTCCCAGTGCAGCCTAAGGTCGCCTCACTGTACCGCTTCCCAATCGGCTTCAAAGAACTCCACCTGTCACTTACAGGGAGTATGCGGTGGTTTAGTATATTGGTAGCATGTGGGGGCATAGAGCAAAGCACTTGGATATAGCTTGATAAACTGACATCCACTCAGATGGTATTACTCACAAAGAGTTTTATTTTCCATTAGCATCTGAAAAAGAACAGAGACAGACAAAGTACAAAGCAATATATAGTTAATAGGGTTCCCTTTGATCAGAGGGGCTCATCTAGGGCATGAACCACCACCCCTGAAGGGAAGTTTTAGAACCCAGCCTGAGGAGACAGAGCTCTGCCTTCTACCCAGGAGGACCGAAGAACTGAGGGAAAGGGCTCTGCTTATATGCACAAAAGGAGCAAGTTTCCCTCCCACCTTTGCATTCTTTGAGATGACCTAATCTGCAGGTGTTAGAGCCACTGGGTTCTGTGATTGGAGGAGAGAGTTATCTCCCTCATGGTGTAGTCACTTGACCTAGCTGTCAATCAGTACCTCCTGGGACTGCACCTGCAGTAGCTGTCAGTCCTTTCCTGTGGGAAAACAGCTGTGCAGGACTCATCCCAAAGAAATGTGTGAGAAAGAGTTCTAGCAGCTTCAGAAAAGGTTACCATGGATACTCAAGGATCATGACAATTTGATCATCAGAATCTAGAACCTTGGAAGCAAATCACATTGCAGTTTCAGTCCCAAGGCAGGTAAAAGGCACTGTGTCTCAACTTCAACCTGAAAACAAGCTGAATAAAATACCATGTAGAAACTCCATGAAAAATCAGCCTAGATAGCAAAGGGATGCTGGCATATAAACTTAATCTGAAATTGGCCAGGGAACACAAGAAGAATCTCCTGTAGATGACAGGAAAAATACCAGTAACTTCAATGCAGAATCTGGTACAGTGATACCTCATACAATGTGCAAACATGATTCCACAATTTTGGACTTTATACAGATTTGGACTTTGTATGAGGCATGCAAAATCCTAGCCGCAATGCCTCATACAACATCCAAATCCTTGCCGTAATGCCTCGTACAACATCGTTTCCATAGAGATACATTGTACTGTAACAGTACAGACTTCAGGGCAAAGTCAAGGAACAGACAGGAAACTGACAGAACTTTAAGAAAGTTATGCATTCATGTAATGCTAAATTAACAACCTTATTTCCGCAACAGCCATTAAATTTGTTTTGGGGTTGGGTTGCTGCTGCTGTTTTAGGATACTTTCATTTTATATCTATGCACAATTGTTTGTCTGTTAGAACAACCCCTGAATTATTAATTTTTAGCTTTGTTTAATTTACCTTGAGCCCTATGATTCATCTCCCCTAAAATAGGGGGTCACCTAATTTCCTGTTATTGCAAGTTGTGATCACGAGCACACCTCATGAGTATTACCTCATGTTTCCTGTTTACCCCAAACCTGGCCATGCACTGAGCTAATGCTGACAAATCACCTTAAGGGTCACTCCTTTTTCCTGGTTTACAGTTATGTAGTAATAAAATGGCTGGTAGTCCTTTGTCCTGAGATCCTTCCCTCCCTCTAGCAAGAAAGGAAACAGCTTGTGTCTGTCTCAGTGTTTGGGGTATGTGTGCTCTCCCGTTACAACAGCTGGCACAAAGAACAAGGGACTGAGTCTGGACATCGCCTGCGTTACTTACCCGCCTGGAAAGAGGCTACAGTGCACTGATCACCCCTAGCCAGGGGTCCCTTAAATCGGTAAGTAATGGGGTTATATTTCTCTCATAAGCAGAGAGTTCACATGGAAGAACTCTCCCTCCTTCTCAAGAGATATGGCTGGTCCATTTCTCTGGGAGATTTGAAGAATCTCCTTCGAGAAATATATAACATATGTCAATTTTATCCTGACGAAGGGTCTCTTCATTTAGCAATATGGGAACAAATTGGCATGGTTTTGCATTCTCAGCCCAGAGCTGAAATCCAGATTTTAAAATCTTGGCATGTGTGCAGGTTTACCATAGAACAGTCTGCTTCCGAGACACTTCCCATCATCTCATTAGATTTAGCTCCACCTGCTTTCCTCCCTGGCCCACAGTTGCATGCCCCCTTCCTTCTTTCATTTCTTCAGTCCCTGCTCCCACCTCTTCAGATTCTGTCTCTCCCAGCTCTTCAGACGCCTCCCCCAATGAGACATTTGAGCTGGGAGCCAGAGATCAGCCTGTCAAAGATGGCATAAAAGCAAGCAGAGGGGCCAGGAGGGAGGGGTAGGAATAGGGTATGGGGAGTGGATGTGTGAATGTGTGAATGTGCCGGAGAGAGCAGAGCAGGAGAATGTGCAAGGGGACCTTTGGAAGTGGGGGGATCATGTGACCTGATGCAGCTCTGCCCAGTGGAATATGGAGTGGACAACGAGGATTTTCACCCACTGCCATGTCTTCCAGGGCAGAGAGAGGACTCAGAGGCAGGAGGGAGGGGGAGTGGCAGAGCCTTTGTTTTGGAGCAGCCTCCTCAGCTTTGTGAGGCAAGCCTCTTTTTCCCCACTCCAGTCTTGTCTGTCCGACTCCAGCCCCAGTCCACTTCGGAGTTAATTTATCTGCCAGCCTTAGACTTGCAGCCTGGTTGCAGCCCTCTTTTCTTTGAGATTTATGCGGGGGCGGGGCTGGCAGCGAGGGTGGAGATAGTCAGATTGGGTCCTGTTCGCTCAGCTTTGGTTCTTGTCACATTAAGAGGCAAGCTAGTTTGGTGAATTTGAAGACAGAACAACATGCAGAGAACTTTCCATTTGACTGTGGAGGGTAAAGAAACTTCCCTTCAGCATGTCGTGGCCAGGCACTTAAAATGATTTCACAGTGTCTTCTGGCTGCAGCAGGTTTTTTTTTTCCAGCCCACTCTTGGGGGACAACTCTGGAACAGTTTGCTGAAAGCATTTTCATCTATATGATAAATTCCTTTGAGTTTAGTGAAACAGTTTGTGCACCTTATTATGGCTATTTTTTCATAACAGGCTTTTTCTTGTTTTCTGGCTGAGGCAATAAAACCTCAGCCATCTCCAGAAATTCTTTCCAGCATCAAGGCTTTCTCCAGTGAATCTTCCCATCTCATTTGATATTGATAGCCATGGCTAATGATTTATACAGCATCTAAGCTTTCTCAAGTGCATCCTCTCTCAAAGGCACTCTTAATTTCAGCCATAGGCTTCAATAATTCACACTTTTTCACACACCACCTTGACCCTCTGGCCCTGACATCGCCAGAGGACGAACAGGCATCAGCTGCGGCGGTCAGGCGGTGAAGTTCGGCTCCCGCCCTCCCTTCTCCGGGTCCTGCTTCCCCCGGAGAGGGATAAAAGACCGGCCACAGCCCCGAAGACGCCGGGATGCGCTGCCTCGACCCTCTGGCCCTGACATCGCCAGAGGACGAACAGGCATCAGCTGTGGCGGATGGGCGGTGGAGTTTGGCTCCCGCCCTCCCTCCTCCGGGTCCTGCTTTCCCTGGAGAAGGATAAAAGACCGGCCACAGCCCCGAAGATGCCGGGAAGCGCCACCTCGACCCTCTGGCCCTGACATCGGCAGAGGACGAACAGGCATCAGTTGTGGCGGTCGGGGGGTGGAGTTCGGCTCCTGCCCTCCCTCCTCCTGGTCTTGCTTCCCCCCGGAGAGGGATAAAAGACCAGCCGCAGCCCCGAAGATGCCGGGACGCGCTGCCTCGACCCTCTGGCCCCGACATCGCCAGAGGACGAACAGGCATCAGCTGCGGCGGTCGGTCGGTGGAGTTTGGCTCCCGCCCTCCCTTCTCTGGGTCCTGCTTCCCCCGGAGAGGGATAAAAGACTGGGCGCAGCCCCGAAGACGCCGGGACGCGCTGCCTCAACCCTCTGGCCCACAACATCGCCAGAGGATGTATTTTGAGTGTTGGTTCATTGGACTGTTTCGTTTGACTGTGTCGGCTTATTGTGCTAAGTGTTATGTATCTATTTTTTATTGTATCTTTCACTTTCCTGCTGCTGGCTGCATTACAGTCAGCATGCACCAATGTTAATCGCTTAGAGTTTCCTTTGGTAGAATGAAGCGGTATACAAGAATAAAGTGAAATGAAATGGAAAAAAATGAAAACATCCAATAATTTGGATCAACTCCTATTTTCACTGGTTAGCTATTGTTTATAAGTTTCTTAGTTCTCTCTTTCTTTCATCAACCAATGCTGTTTCTTCTTTGCAACCAGCTTTGACTTGTGATACTTCTCATTATGTGTTCCTCAGCTTTCTCATAGCTTGTCTTTCAAATTAATCACCTTTTCATTTTATGACTACAGAGATTAGATCTCAAGAAAATCTGTCACTGTACTGCTTCTTCCACATCCCTTTACTGGGACTGATAGGGTCTACTGCCCTTAGATTATTTTCCAGGGCCTGACTAGGCCTGCTGCCATTATTTTGGTTTTCTTATTTTTGAATTTCCAGCCAGCTTTTGCACTCAATCAAGATATTTTTTGGGTCTTCCACTTTCTACCATCAGGGAAATGTTGTACATTAATGCAGCCTTGCCTGACTTCTTTTCCTATTCCAAACCACTCTGGGATTTCTCAAGAGGCATACAAGGTGTTCTGTCATTCCTATCTTTTATAAGGGCCTTGGTTTCTGACATTTTTCTGTTTTTTCCATGATCCAATGTGTGTTCATGTTCTCTAGTCCACCTGCCTCCTTTCCCCAGACAGGATTTCATTCTCAATATGCAGTTAGCTTTGGATGTTCCAGCTCATTTCAGGAATAGATCTCATTCCATCTCTGGATTCTTTGCACTTCATGGAGAATCCTCCATAGTTCCACAGGGCAGACAGTTGTGCCCTTTCTCACATGACAATTAAAAAGAAGGAGGTTGGATGCCCACCCTCAGTCCATTGTGCATTTTTCAGCATGGCAACAAGCCCACACCTTCCAGCCAGGGTGGGGGTGGGGCACCAGACCAAGATCCTCTGGGTGGGGCCTCCCCTCCCCCTCCAAGGGAAAAAAGGACTTTTTGTGCTTTCTCCACAGATCTGCAGCTGTGATTCCAGATCCAGCCCTCTGATCTTCTCGGAGTATGCTAGGACCGCCACAGGCCGAGCAGTTGCCCAGATGCAAGCACCAAGGCCTTCACAGGCCAGCAAGCCACCTGAGGCACAGCACAGAGTTTTTACATAGCAGCATGGTCCATTTACACATATTGCCCAACCTTTTTACATATTCACCTGTGTTTTACTGATGCACTCTTTCACTTGCAATTTCTCCAGCCATTGGGACCTTTCAGTACCTTGGCCAGTGGCAAACTTATAGCCTGGACACACTGTGACATTAACATTGTCATACCAGCCCCACCTGCCCAGGACTTTGGTGCGGGGGCTAACTTATGAACTGCACCAACGCCTATGGACATTCTATACCAGCCACTATTGCCTGCAGCAGAGCAAGATATGCACACATTGCCATACCCCAGATGTCTTGGTCCTCATCTCTACAAGTCCAGCTCTACAAAAGTTTGCCACAACATACTAATTTTGCCAAAGTTATTCCCATGAATTTTGCCAGGTTATACTCATAAGGCTTGCAATTGTTTTTTGCTTACCATTTTTCCTCGAAGACTCACTTTGCACCAAGCGTTATGATATTTGCTTTGTGCATTACTCATATTCATTGTAATCGATTTTTGCTTTCTATGTTATTTCATTTCTACACACCATTTTCCCATTGGAAACCTGCCATGCATATGATGCCATTTTCTGTCTATACTATTCATATTGCCTTTTATGTTATACAGCACCATTTTTTTCATTGGGAAGTTTCATATAATACTACTCATATTCATTTTGTTATGTTTGCATAATTAATTGTTTTAGCTTTCACATAGGTCATCACCATGAACAGACCTGAGGTGGAATTGTTCTACCCTCATCATCTTCATGCCATTGGGCTTATATTCAGTTACAATCTGATTGTCTTTGCTTTTGCTTTTCACCCATGGGAAGGTACATGGAATTACATTTCAGCCAACTGCAATGCTGCCTTAGCAGCCAGTCATATGGTCACTGATCCCAACCATGCAACCAACCAAGCCAGCCCTAGCTCTTGGCAAAGGGCCATACTCTGGAATGAGACATGCATGCATGATCTCTCTTCTGCCAGAGGTGGAGCTCATAGCCGCCTCCCTTGTGGACATATATGGATATTGATTCCCAAACCTGTGCATGAGTCAAGGCCATCCATAATACTCTGCAGTCATAAAGGCCCTCAGTGAAAGTCCGGCAAGCAGCTCGGGACAATGGGGCACCACTAGTTATCTTCTGTTGTTCCATCACCACAATGGTGAAAAAGTCACATATAGGTATTGTTCTGATTTGTTTGACTATAGCATGATTGTATTGAATAGCTTCATGCTTTACATGATATAGATGACTCCAGTTAACCAGATGTCTTTTCTGTTTGAAACCCTTACTTGATACTGACCTCCCGGGTTGGGATGGTTCAGACCATATATCTATATGCAATTGCTTTGCTATCCTAGGTATTTTTGAATGCTGCTGTGATTACCGCTTGTTGCCCCCATTTCGATTACCCTGGTGTAAGCCCACTTAGCATTGGGCGCTTGCCCACACCCGCTAGTGCAGGTTCTTTATTTAATAAGGAAAGATGGGATGTAGGAATCCCTAGCTGTCTTCAAAAAGGTGGAAGTAGCTTACGCAGACGAGGTCATGAAAACTTGGCCGAAGCTCAGCCCTATGACTCATCTCCCCTAAAATAGAGGGTCACCTAATTTCCTGTTATTGCAAGTTGTGATCACGAGCACACCTCATGAGTATTACCTCACATTTCCTGTTTACCCCAAACCTGGCCATGACTGAGCTAATGCTGACCTTAAGGGTCACTCCCTTTTCCTGATTTACAGTTATGTAGTAATAAAACAGCTGGTAGTCCTTTGTCCTGAGAGCCTTCCCTTCCCTCCCTCCAGCAAGAAAGGAAACAGCTTGTGTCTGTCTCAGTGTTTGGGGTATGTGTGCTTGTGTGAGAGTAAACTTCAGGGTGCTTGCAAGAGGCCCTCCCGTTACGACAAGCATGCCCATCTTTTGAAAAAAGAAATACAAGCACTGCAGATGTTTGCCAGCTTGCATTTTAGGGGGATAGCCACTTTACAGCAAGCCATTTGTGGTTTGTATGTAGAAAGAGAGATAAGAATTGGGGAGCTGTAACATGATGAAGCAGAGACCATAAATCATCAGTTCAGGGAAGAAGCCAAGTTTATCGGGGTTAGTGGTGATACAAAGGAAAGACCTAGATACTTCTGCTTTGCTGGGAAGAAAATAAACAGATATGTCTTAAATCAAAGCAGATTTTGATATCAACATTTTAATGCTGCATCCATGAAATATTATTTCAGAGTCTTGAGCAGTGGTTCCCTACCTCTTTTTGGCCATGCCCTACCTAAGCTTCTCTAAAATCCTGATCCCACCCTCATTCAAGAAGCAAAGTTCTATTCACATGGAGGAAGCCTAAAAGGCCATTCATTGTTAATAACTAATTCTCTAATTGCTCTCTTTAAAAATCAAATTGCCCCTCTGTGCGGCATGTGTCCCATGTTAGGAACCATGGGTCTAGAGCAGGGATTCTCAAACTGCAGCCCCTGGGCCGTATGCACCATTTCATGTGGCCCTCTCTGCCTCCACCACACCCAGAAGTGTCATGTGGTGGAGGAAGGGAAAAATGGCCATCTGGCCCTCAAAGCTGTCTGAGGGAACATGACCCGGCTCCCAGCTCTAAAAGTTGAGAACTCCTGGACTAGAGCTTTAAAAGCAACTTGAAAGCAGAATAAATTTAACAACACACTGAAGCCTTCTTGAGCTAAGAATTGTGAGGAAGAATTTCTGGGATGGCCTGAGTTTAGCATGGCATTATTGTCATTCATCTTAAGAGTAACTTTCTGCTCTGCATCAGAGAGAGGGGCAGGGATGGCCTTACTGTTAGAGAGAATGGGGCTGCTACTGCATCAGGAAAGAACAGTGAGATGATGGAAGTCAGCGCTCCACTTTTCACAGTGCATGCCATACCGCCTGCCTTGTCTACCTGCAACACCCGGTCCAACCTTTTTGCAAGTTTGGATTCGTTTCCCGCAGTAATAAGCATGTCATCAAAATAGGGGAGGACCCCGGGGAGACCCTTTAACAGATGTTCAACAATCGATTGAAAAATGCCGGGGGCTGCATTTACCCCAAACTGTAGGCGAGTCACCTTAAAGGCTCCCTTGTGAGTAATAATCCTCTGAGCCGCAGCAGCAGCGGGCATAACTGAAAGCTGCTGATAGGCTTGCACTAAATCCAACTTAGTGAATCACTTTCCCCCATGTAGAGTAGCCAATAAGTGGCTTACTACTGGCACCGGGTATGCATTAGGCCTGATGGCCTTGTTAATCATACATTTATAGTCTGCACAAATCCTGACCTCTCCGTTAGATTTAATAGCAGTCACTATTGGCGTCTCCCATTCTGCGGAATCCACTGGAAACAATATTCCTGTCCCACAAGTTTGTCTAGCTCAGCTTCGATCTTGTCCTTCAGTGCAAACAGCACACGGCGAGGCTTGAGACGAATAGGCCGCATGGCCGGGTCAAGGTCAAAAGAAACGGGGGGCCCTACATAATTTCCAAGTCCCTTTCTGAACACTGCCGGGTGCGCATTACAAACGTCCTGAACCGGGTCAGATTGGATGACGTTGATGCCGGACAGTCTAATACCTAGTGGTTCAAACCATTGCACCCCAAGCAAGCAGTTTGTGCCTTGTTTGACCACTACGAGAGGTAGTCTCATTGCAATGTTTTTGAATTTAACTGCAAAATCCCCTACCCCCAGAACTGGGATCTGGCAACCCTGCAGTCTCGGAGGGACATCTTGAAGGCCCGCAACTTCAGACGTGAATTAGAGGGGATCCGCAGGAACTCCTTCTGGGGCAAGATAAAATAGGACATACCCGAATCCACCTCCATCTTGACCGTAATGCCCTGCAGCTGGACCGCCGCAATGAAATGATGGGACACACTGGACACACGGCTGACGAGCGGCTCCACAGCAGAAATCTTAGAGATGGACGATCCCTTTCACCTCGGTTGGTCAAACTGGTCCGGAGACTGCTTCTGGCGCTGCCGGCAGATTTTCACAATGTGGCCCCTTTTTCCACAGTGGTGGCAGTCAGCGTTCTTAAAGGGACACTTTCGGCAGTCGTGTCTTCCTCTGCAGCCATTGCACCTCTGTTGGGCCCTCTTAATGGTGTGCTTGTCTGCCTTCCTTTTCCGGACCTTCCGGACCTCGCCTTCCTCGTCGCTGGACCAGGTACCTGACATAGACGTGGACACCGGCGATGCAGAAGATGAAGAAGAGCAGGGTGATGAGCGCGGTGGGCCTGCATGGCTGACTCCAAACCTCCAGAGGTGACAGGCCAATGCTTGAAGGATTTGACGCCAGACCACGCTGCCTCAGACACCAATGAATGCCTCTCTCAGGACCGACTTGAAAGTGAAGACGTCTCTGGTCATGAGCTGGCATTGCATCTCCTCATCCCTCAGGTCAGCGAGCAGGCGGTCACAGAGCGCCTCCTCCAAGTTGTCCCACTGGCATGGGGCGGCAGCCAACCTCAACGCGGCGGTGTAGTCTGCGACGGATTCCCGGGGCATTGGTCATGCCTGTGGAACGCTACCCGGGCTGGGAAGATGGACACCTTGGGCTGGAAGTGGTTCCAGAGAGCCACAAGGATGTCCGCGAGGGAAACTGCATCGATGTCCCGGGGCATCACCAGATGGATGGCGAGTTCGAGAGTAGCCAGGCCGCATTTGGAGAGGAAACAGGACCTCTTCTGGCCCTCGTCAATAATGCCTTCGACCGCCATTGTGTGTCAAAACTGCTGTTCATAGAGATTCCATCTCTTTGGCGTGGCCACATCGAAGGGATCAATGGAAGATTTGTGGGATGCCATATCCCACCTTCGTCGCCAATTTGATGTTCAGGAATTGAAGAGAAGCAGCCAGCATAACAGGGCCAAACACAACTTTATTGTAAGCAAACTGAACATGAACAGCAATGGCACAGCAGCGCTTTATATACAATATACAGTGGATACATTCGGGTTGGAAATAACAGGATTGGTTGGGAGAGAAGTGGGGTGACTGGAGACTGGGGAGACTTCGCGCGTCTCGTTAGAAAGGGCGGGAATGCAAGTCCCGTGATAGCTGAGCACCATGAAGAAGACAAAATGGAGGATCACCCCAATCCCACAATAATAATTACAAACTGTTTAAAGCAATATTTCAGTTACATACACAACACTTCTTGTTTGTGATCAGAGTGTGAACAGCAATCGATAAAGAAAACAAAACCTTTTGAACACAAGGGGGCAGTGTGTGTGTGTGTTCAGCTCCATGTTTTCATGAAGTGGAGTTCATACTTGTCATTTCCTACTACCAGGTGGTCATATTAGCCAACAATCAGAGGAAGAAATTGTTTACTTTGTTTCTATCATAGACATAGCAGCAAAGCATATAATTCCCAGCTGTTTCTCTCTCTTTTATGTAATTTCCAATATATTTGCGGTGAGTTGGTATGCTCCAGCAGCCAATAGGCATAGATGATTGGGGGGAGGGGGGGAGTAGACCAATGCACTGGAGAAATGCAAAAAAGAAAGAAACGAAAAAAGAATTGTAAACAGGCTCTTACTGTAGAATGCTTTTTGGATTAATTGTGGTATGCTCAGGTTAGCTCTTTGCTGGTGACCAGATGAGACACATGAGAACATAAGCCAAGACAATCCTGCCCTTTGTCCAAACTGAACTTTTTTGTCTGGTTGCAGGGCTGCTCTCTTTTTTGCAGCTACTGTAGGGTTGGAGCCATTGGGATCTGATCACATTTGGATAGAACATTTGCTTTAAAGGATCACTTTAAAAACTGCACCCAGCAAAGTGGCCTT
Organism: Bradypodion ventrale; assembly: GCA_035047345.1. Taxonomy (NCBI): domain Eukaryota; kingdom Metazoa; phylum Chordata; class Lepidosauria; order Squamata; family Chamaeleonidae; genus Bradypodion; species Bradypodion ventrale. Next base: position 288,932,583 of record JAWDJE010000001.1, on the reverse strand, counting down.
TTCTCATGTAATCCAACATGATCTTTATGTCGCCATCTGATTGCATTCTCAATTTAGTCATTTTAGCTTGATTTGACCTAGAACCCATTTATTCATCTTTCTGCTGATCCATGACATCTACAAATCTCTCCCACAAAAGCCCATTTCAAATTATCGATCCCCTCCCATCAGCTTTCTTCATTATCCAGTTTTTAAATTTGTACATAGTATCTGGGAATACAGTAGTATGAATGCTTTTGGCCTTCTAACGACACAGTGTTATCGTTAATGATTTTCCCTCTAGTTCTTTCATAGCTGCTGCTCCAAGTCTCAGTCTTTTCTTGACTTCTTGGCTGCACTTTTTATTTGGATTGAATATTATTTCATTTTCTTCACTGACAACATTAAAGTCACATAACTCTCCTGTAGCCATGATTTCTGTCTTCTTAATGTTCAGTTGGAATTCTGCTCTTGTAAATTCTTCAACATTCAACATCTCAAGTTCTTTCCAATTTTCGCAAGTAAGATGGTGTCATCTATGTATCTTAAGTTATTAGCAATAGCAATCACACTTCTATACCGAGAGTGCTTAGTGCACTCTCTGGGTGGTTCACAAGTTAATTAGCATTTCGCCCCAAACATGCTGGGTACTCATTTTAAAGACCTTGGAAGGATGGAAGGCTGAGTCATCCTTGAGCCCTGGTCATGCTCAAACTCACAACCTTTTGGTTGCAGGTCAGCAGTTTATCCACTGCACCACCAGGGCTCCTTATTACTCTCACTCCTATCAGCTTTCAGTCCTCCTTCATCTGAATCTGATCCAGCTTTCCATATGATGTTCTAGCAGAGGTGCCCGTCCTTTGTCCGGGACAGACCCAACCCGGGCCAGGGAGACAGCAGGGCCCCCTCTCTCCTGCCATGGATTGTTAGATACTTCATCTGGAATAGGAATTAAGCCACAGGGTTGGAAGAGCCTTTGAGAACATGACACAAAGCTGGTAGTGGGGAGGACGGTCTTCTAAGGGAAACCTTTAGGACTGCCATCAACTGGAGCAGACACTAATGGGTGAGTTGGACAGACAACCTTGGAAAAAGCATCTTATTTCATGTTCATGATCCGGAGTTGAAATCAGAGCTCAAGAAAGTTACTTATTGGGGCTACCACAAAAGCCATTAAATGATTTGAGCAGCACAAGTACATGAGGGCTGTACTTAGAACAGTTACTTTTTTGTACCAAACTCTGAGAATTTCCCAGCCAAGCATTCCCATTAGCCAGTACACAGATGTACACAGTTGTACATCTCGGCCCGTGGGGACCCCAGTGATGCAGTCAAAGTCCTTTCCAGTTGTCTGGAGGCGGTTGGGGTCTGGATGGGGGCAAATGGGTTACAGCTGAATCCTAGTAAGACTGAGTGGCTGTGGATGGGAGGTCCTGTGTTATCCTGGGAGCTACCATCTTTGGTTTTGGATGGGGCTATTTTGCCCCAGACGACCTGGTGCACAACTTGGGGGTCCTCCTGGATTCGCGGCTGCTGCTAGAAGAACAGGTGGCGGCTGTGGCCAGGAGGGCCTTCGCCCAACTTCGGGTAATTCGCCAGTTACGCACGCTCCTGGACCAGGACTCTTTGCTCATGGTCACTCATGCTCTGGTGACTTCCAGACTAGATTATTGTAATGCGCTCTACATGGGGCTACCCTTGATGACCATTCGGAGGCTGCAGCTGGTCCAGAATGCGGCGGCCCGGGTGGTGATGGGGTGTGGACGTTATGCCCATGCTTCACCACTGCTGTGGGAGCTGCACTGGTTACCCGTTTGCCTCCGGGTGCAATTCAAGGTGCTGGTTTGACCTTTAAAGCCCTATATGATAGTAGGCCAGGTTACCTTAGAGACCACATCGCCCTAAGGAGATCTGACCATCCAACCAGAGCGGACCGGAGGGGCTCTCTAATAGTGCCATCAGCCAGGGGGGCTCGCCTCTCTGGCACAAGGAGGAGAGCCTTCTCTGTGTCCGCACCGGCCCTTTGGAACCTCCTGCCTGTGGAACTGCGTCTCCAGACGGAGTTGTTGCCCTTTAGAAAAGAACTAAAAACCTGGCTGGCGGGCCAAGTTTGGGGTGCAGGTGGAGGGGTGGCTTCCGTTGGGTGGTTAATATAGGGGAGGAGGCCTCCCCCACGGTTTCTTCAGTTCCTGCACCCCTCTCTTTTTAGGGGTGGGTTCTAATTGCTGGTTTTTATCTGTTTTATTTGTTTTTATCTGTTTTTACCCACTGTTGTGAACCGCCCGGAGTCGGCTTTGGCTGAGTGGACGGTATAAAAATTTAACAATAAATAAATAAATAAGCTGGTAGGGGGAAACAGGAGTGTTGTGGTTCTAAAAAGTAACTTTTCTAAACTCTGTTTGAAACAGCTTTGTTTATATAATCACAAAGTATATTATTTAGCAATTATACATAATTTTCCATCTGAGAGCACCTTTTGTTAGCAGAGACAGGGAGAGCTTTTTTGTACCAAACATCTAAACTCAGTTCTGTTCAGATAAATAAAATTAGTCACATAAGCATGCATTTACACTGTCTAGCTCTGTTTTGATTGCCTTTTATGGTTTTTGATAAACTGACAGCCGGAGCCTTCTGAAGGTCATGGCTCATGGACTGAGGAAGGAGTTATACTTTCACACAAAGAACATCATAAATATTCCAGGCTTCTTGCCTTCTTTCTGCCTGGCTGCTGCTTTTTGGTTTGGAGAACCTGGAGACCAGATGCTGGAAGAGGGCAGAGAGGTTTCTTGGCAGAACCCCAGCTTGGTGAAAGAGAAAAACGTTTTGCTGGGAATGATGAAGCATTCGTTTTCTCAAGTTTGGAATAATTTTGACAATGTACAACCAACACTTGACCAATGATAATGAGTGTATCCATCTATCATGTTTGAAGGGAAAGAGCTTAATCAGGTGGTTGGTGCATGGTTCATATTGCTAACACCGAATAGCCAAAAGACATGTGGAACAAACAAACAAAAAGAAAAATGATGGGTTTAGTAAACGTTGAAAGAATACCATAAACGGACACTATTTTCTCACTGACTGAAATGGATGATAAAGCCAGAAGGAAAGAAAGTTCTGTGAGATGAGAATGATTGGTTGAAAAGACAGAGAGAACCCAGAGTCTTTCATTTCTGTTCCTGTTCATTGACAGTGATACTTCATTATGTATCCTTACTGGTGGGACTTGCAACAGCATGTGTGAGTTGATGATGGAACTAAGTGCTTAACACAAACTCTAATATCTTTTGTCTCTTCCTTCCTCCACCTACCTGTCTTTCCATTTAGGGCTAATCACTTCCTCATTCTCTGTCCCAATGTTTGACTCTTCCTCTTCCCTTCCTGTCTCTTGGGTTTATTTCCCCCCCCCCCTTGCTGTTTCCCCCTTCTGCCTCTCATTTCCCTGTCTTAAACTTCTTCTTCTTCAGCTGCCGTATCCGTTGTGGATATTGGCTATCATCATGGCAATAGTCTTCCTGTTTTTACTATATGGGACTGAAGACAATGAAACAGCAGAAGGGTTGGCTTAACACAGGTTTATTGCATGATGATCCGGGGGAACATGAGGTAATGGCGGATGGGTAGCTCAATATATACGGTGGCTATACATTTTGAATGTGGCTCCTCGACAGTCTATTGGTTACTGTCCGCGTGACGTCATGGACGGTCACGCCCTTCTTGTCCAGGTGTAGGTGATGGCGGGAATCTTCCCGCGCTGTTGTTTGCTGGTGAGTCCGGGCCAAGAGAGCTTGAACGCTCGCTATTGCCACCAGGTGGTCATTAGCTCGCGTCCTATTGTAAGGGCTACAGTTAAGCAGCTGTTGGTTATATTGTTACACAAGCATGGTTACATTGGATACACGTGAATGGATACATTGTAAAAGGTACAGTACAGAACACAACACTGTTCTTAACTCCTCAGAAAAGTTCTTCAGAGGACATGCCACACCAGTCTCTCAGGTTCTTCAGCCATGAAGTCCATCTACGTCCAGGGTCTCTCTTCCCAGGGATCTTTCCTTGCAGAGTGAGTTGTAGTATTCTATATTTTATATTGTTCCTCATGATATGCCCAAGGCATTGGAGCTTTCTTTGCTTGATGGTCTTAAAGAGTTCTTTTTCTTTATCTACCTGGCACAATATGTCTACATTAGTATTGTGTCCGAGCCTTAATTAACGTATATTGCCTAGAACAATTACGATCGAACTATTGCTGCATTGCACCCTCTTTGGTGCAAGGCGCCCTGTTCATATATTGTTATTATTCTAGTTGGTTCCACACAGGTTTTCCCACCGTTTATTGGTCCAGGCAAATGTATCCCTTTGACTGCCTTCCTGTATATAAGGGATACCTCGCCCCTGGTATTCCAGTGTTCAATTGTCTGTATGTGGTCGGAAATTCAGCTGACACACGGTACTCCTTTCTGTACTTAACTATAATAAACTACCTCTTTTTTAGCCCGAAGTGCTGTCGTGTGTGATTCCTCTTAAATACACAACAATTAGTCACATGACCACCCCGTGATATCGTTAGCAGCTATCTGTAGATCCACATTTGAAAAGCTTTGATTCTCTTTTCAGATGCTTTAGTCAATGTCCAAGCTTCAACTTCATATAGCAACACTGGGAATACATTACATCTCATTATTCAGATCTTTGTAGTGAGAGTTAGATCTCAACTGCATAACAAGTGTCACATTTTTATGAAGGTGGATCTTGCTTTTTCTATTTGTATTTTAATCTCTACCTTGGGGTCCCAATTTTCATTTAACATACTCCCCAAAAAGACAATTTTATCCACTCTTTCAATTTCTTGCGTTCCTGCCATTAGCTTGCCTTGAGTTGGTGCTTGGCTTATAACCAGATATTTCGTCTTCTTGATGTTGAGATTCAAACCATATTCTGCACTTGAAGCTCTAACTCGATCCAGCATCAACTGAAGATCTGCAAGGTTTGTGGCCAACAACACTGTGTCATCAGCATATCGAATGTTATTTAGGTACTGTATTCCCTTCCTCCATTTAGCTGCTTCTCTCTCTCTCAGACTGTTGAGGCACCAGACTGGTGGTCCCACCGGTGGTGGTGGGAGTGGGGGGGGGAGCTCAGGGTGGTCCTGCCACTCCTCACCACCACCTGGACCACCCCAAGCCACCCCTCACTCCCCCCACTGCTGCCATTGCCACCGGTGACCAACCTGAGCCACCCACCACTCCATCCCACATAGCTTCCCTGCTTACCAGTCTGAAGGAGCTGCAGGCCGTGGGTGATGGAGGGGTCCAGGCTGACTTTCTTGCCTACACTTGACCAGAGTGGCCCCCCAGGAAAGATGCAGGCATCCACTTGTGTCTGCTGGGAAAGACACCCTCAGCCAGGGTGGCCCCCGGGAAAGATGTGGCCATCGACGTGTGTCCGCTGGGAAAGCTGTGCTTGGCCAGAGTGGCCCCTGGGAAAGACATGGGTGGCCATGGGTGTCTGCCGCTTCTGCCACCACCGCCTCAATCCTTGTCCCCTTTGCTTGGCGTGTCCCTAATGATGTTCCATAGCAGGGCAGATGTTGACGGTGGCTGGAGTGAGGGCTGGGGCTGGATGATTTGGTGCTGTGGGCTGGATCTGACCTGCGGGCTGTAGGCTGAGGATCCCTGCTATTAGGGTCACCAGCCGTTGGATGTGACTTGGAGGCTCATAGGAACAACCATATCAGGATAGAGCTGTTCTCATGTGGTCTTGCATCTAGTATTTATGAATGTGTGAGGTTTCTATGTCAGGGTGGGCAACCTGGGACCTTCTAGATATTGGACTGCTACTCCCATCTGTCCTAGCCAGCATATCAAATGGTATGGGATGATGGCAGTTGTAATCCAAGGACAACTGGAGGGCCATGTATTTCCACCCCTGTTCTTTTAATCTCTTCTCTGCCTGCCCAAGACAGGATCTTTCTCTTGAGCCTTAGCTATTTAATAGTGGTGAAACATGCCAGGCAATGGAGAGGAAAAAGCTAAGCATGAACGAGTCTTTATTAAGGCATTCATAAATGTTAAGAAGCAGTTCTTTTATCACTATCTATGTAATAGAACTGTCAATAGAACTACGCTGTGCAAATATAATAGAAAAATCTATAACAGTTGCCTCAAAGTAAGGAAATGTTAGAGTTAATCCAATGCCATCTGTCTTTATTTTCTGGTCTGCTTGGTTGAACACCACAAATATAAGCTTGACAGATGTTAGCAAAAGCTGGGCAGAATTCAAGCTATGAAGACTGCAATGGATAAAAGCTTGGACATTTTGGCTCAAGTCTCCAAAATGTTGGGTAAGCAGGGGTGGAAATAAGAACTCGGATTTAATCCTAGATGGACACAGCTCAAAATTGATGATCTGGAAAATGAGCTCAAATTGAGACATATATCATATGGGTAGTAGGATATGAAAATGCAGTAACTTTAGAACTATATGAGTATGTGTATGCACTACAAAAGTGATGAAAGATTGATAATCTGGTGGTCCCACCGGTGCTTTCAAGTGAACTGTGAGTCCTTTTGCTCTAGGGCTCGACAGTTAAGTATCATCTAGTGATTTGTGAAGCATAAATGTGTTTTTTTGTGCAGCAACAGGACATCTGTTAGAATTAAGAGTTTCAGCTATTTGACAGAATAATATTGGTGCAAACTAGTTTTCTCATTGAATCAGTTACTGAACTGTAAGTAAACAACAGTGTAGGTCCCGCTAATTCCATGGGTGGGATCTAGGAACCTTTATGAGTTGCCTTCAGCCAGGCTTTTAATATGTGTGGGCTCATGTGGAAACTCCTACCTTGTCCTTCTGTGTCTATATAGTGAGTTCAGGATCACAACCCATGGCCATCTGCTGCAGTCAAAACTATTTATGTTGTGAATTCAATTCTGATGGTTGACTCAAACTTCCATCTTTCTCAGGTCAGTAAAATGAGTCCCCAGCATGTTGGGGGCAAGAATGCTAATTACCTTGTGAACCACACAGAGAGTGCTCTAAGTGCTATGGCACAGTACAGTATACGTGTATTGCTATCTGTGAAAGAAATCTGATTATTTATGTAGGGTTGGCAGATTTCAGGGAATTTTTATGCTTACTTAAATCTCCTGGCAGAGAAGAAATTTTTAGTGTAAGCAACAATAGAAGAGGGAAAAACCCTGCTTATATTGTGTGTGGCATAAAGGTGCTTTTATATCATTTCTGCACACCATACTACTTTAGGAGAACATGCAGGCATTCCACATTGTCTCTCTGTCCAAAACATACATTGGGAAGTGGGAGGGGATGTGTGTGTAAGCATACAAATGCTCCAGTGCCCCAATCTAGAGAGAATCCCCTTTTGAGTGAATATGTTTAAACAGAAGGAGGAGTTGATGCATGTACAAACCCCTTTCAATTTATTCTATCAATGTGCAAAAGAGGAGAAAAAAGCCACTTTGAGAGGAAAAAAAAGCCATGAACGGAATTGATGCAGCCTTTGTGTCATGTATGCAGGGGTGTAAAAATCAAATTCACCATTTTATAAACAGAGTAAATCCAGAGGTACTTGATGTATAAATATTTTCTTAATCCACTTAAGTAGTTTTGGCTATGATAGCTATCTGTATCAGTGGTGGGCATCAGCAGGTTTGCACCAGTTTGCCAGAACCGGTAGCAGAAATTCTGGCTGGGCCCGCCCACCCAAGTTTTGAAATTAAGTAGTCCTAATTTGGGTGCAATGCAGGGCTTTTACCCTGGCCACTCCCAACATTCCACGCCTACAGTGTGGTAGTAATTTTTTTTGGAGCCCACCACTGATCTGTATATAGAAGCCTGCAGGCTTAGTTGCCTTAGTTGACTGCAACCTTAGCTATTTAAGGTCACTGCACATGTGGGTTTTTTTTTTTTTGGTCTAAATTGGCTGCCCTAGAGGAAGTCTGACCCACTGAATCTCTAGACTTGCCGGTGGCAAACCTAGTGAATCTCTTCCTTTACTGTATGGGACCAAAGACAACAGAACAGCCGAAGGGTTGGCTTAACACAGGTTTATTGCATAGGGATCTGGTGGAGCATGAGGTAATGGCGGTGATACATCTCTTTATATACAGTAGGGTTATACATTTGAATCTAGTAGCACGGTAGCTCATTGGCCGCTACCTGCGTGGCCTCGCCCAGGCACGCCTCTCTTCCGTAGTTCTTCTTTCCTGCTGCTGAATGCGGGGAAGGTTTTCCCGCGGCTGTCCGTGATTGAGCAATGTGAACCATGTGAGATTGAACGCTCGCAGCTGCCCTCTATGGGCTGCTTGCTCGCGTTCCTTTACAGCTGCAATACATTGTAATTGGGGTGGTTACATTCTGACAGTACAAGACATGCATACACAACATCCCTCCCCCCTAGGATGGGACGAAGTCCCGCAACCAATGTGGCTTGCCGCACATTCGCTTGGGGCGTGCTTGCGCCTGCCCTAGTACCGGAGAGCCTGTGATCCCTGACTCCGTGGGTGCTTGTCCTGCAACGGGAAACGGGGATTCATTAGTGGCTCTGTGGGGCGTCTGTGCCTGCCTTACGCTGGGGGAAGGGAATGGGATGAACAACTGGGAAGTGAACCCCTGTCTGTTTCCCTCGGACCCCGGGGACCCTCCGATCGTGAACCGCGGGACCGATGAAGATGCCCTTGTGGTTCTGCTCCCTTCTGTCCCCCGCTCGGGGGACCTTGAGACTGTGGCGGACGGCCTCGCCGTCGCCTCCTGCCTTGGGGGTGTCGGTCTCCGTGACATTGGCGCTATGTTGCACTCTAATTCACAGGGGCTACTGGGACTGGAAGTACCAGGGGCTGAACTGAAACCCCTCTTTTCGCTAGGACGGGTGGGGGACCACTCCGCTAACTCCCCCTGGCACTGAAAATCAAGGTCTAAACTTCTTGGGGAATCTGTATTTCTGGGACGCTCCCGGGGGATGTGTGTGGGATCGGGGCTCTTCCTTTCCGCCGCAAACTCCCGCAAAAGATTTCTGAGGATCGATTCCCTTTCCTCCCCCCTTGGTGGGGACCCATGTTCCCCTTTCCCTCCCCCTTGGGTTAAGCGGGTGGGGGAGTACCCTAACGCTGATTCGTTGCTACTCTCGTCTTCGTCCTGCTTTCCGGGGACCCTCCGCCTGAGTTGATCTGCGTGCCGCCTCCACAGGAGGCCTGTATTGGTCTCCACGCGGTATGAGACGGGGCCGGTTTGTTCTATTACAATGCCGGGCACCCAGGCTGGTCCCCCGCTGGCGTAGTTCCTGCAATGCACGGGGGCGCCTACGCTAAAACTCTTTGAGGAATCCATCTCTACATTTCGCCCTTTGTCTTCTACTCTGGTGGGGTCTAGCCTGGAGATTACCGTAGCCAGCTTCCTGCGCATTAGCAATTCCGCGGGGGAGTACCCTGACGCTAAAGGGGTGACCCTGTACCGTAGCAGGAATTGGCATAGTTGTCGGTCTAGATCTCCGGAGCCCATGCGCCGTAGCGCGTCTTTAGTGGTGCGCACGAGGCGCTCTACTTGGCCGTTGGTGGCCGGGTGGAAAGGGGCGGAGGTGATGTGCCGAATGGCATTGAGATCCACGAATTCCCTGAACTCGGCGGACGTAAAACAGCTAGCGTTATCGCTGACGAGGGTGTCGGGTAAACCGAACGTAGAAAAGACCCTCCGTAACTGTTTAACTGTGGTGGCCGAGGAGGTGCTCGAGACTGGGATGACCTCCAACCACTTTGAGAACGCATCCACCACTAGGAGGAAGAGCGTGCCCCTGAACGGCCCTGCAAAATCTATGTGTACCCGGGACCAGGGCCCCCTCGCTGCGTCCCACTCTCTATGTGGCAGACGAGCCTCTTCTGGCCTGGAGCTTTGGCACGCTTCGCAAGTGCCGACCATGTGCTCAATGTCGGCGTCTAGCTGCGGCCACCAAAAGTAACTACGGGCTAGAGCCTTCGAGCGGACGATCCCCGGGTGGCTGACGTGCAGCAGCTTAAGCACCCTCGGCCGGAGGGACGTGGGAATCACTACCCGCTGCCCCCACAACAGGCAACCCCTCTCTAGGGACAACTCTAGTTTCTTTTTGAAAAATGTGTCGAATTCCGCTGCTGGGGAAGACACGGGCCACCCTTTCTGTACCCAGGAGCAGACTGTGGCTAACGTTTTGTCCTTGCCGGTCGCTTTGGCGATGTCGGCCGGTACTACTGGAGGGGAGTCTAGGACCTCTATCATTAAAACCTGGTGGTCTCTCTCTTCCTCGCCCACGTGGCAGCAATCCCGGGGAATGGGGGACCTCGACAGGGCATCCGCGTGGCTGATCTCCTTTCCGGGCCGGTATACCAACGCGTGCTGATACGCGTTGAGAAAAATGGCCCACCTGAGCATTCTCGGGGACAGGATTTGGGGTGTGGGCTTATCTGCGGTGAAAATGCCTAGCAAGGGCTTGTGGTCAGTCACTATGGTGAAGGGGCGGCCATACACGAAATCATGAAATTTCTTGGTCCCCGCAATTATCGCTAGTGCTTCCCTGTCTGTCTGGGCGTAGTTTCTCTCCGCTTGGGACAAGGACCTAGAGTAAAACGCTATCGGGGCCTCCCTCCCGTTCTCCAGCACGTGGCATAACACCGCCCCCACCCCCACCGGGGATGCATCGCAAATCAGGACCACCGGGCGTTTGGGATTGAAGTGGGTCAGTACAGCATCTGATGCCAGGAGTCGCTTCAGGTCATTGAAAGCCTTCTCGTGGTCGTCGCCCCACTTCCATGCCTCGTCCTTTTTTAACAATTTGTGTAGCGGTTCCGCCACGGCTGCCTTCCGAGGAAGGAAGGAGTGGTAGAAGTTGAGCAGCCCAAGGAACGACTGCAGCTCGGGCTTGGAGGTGGGGCGAGGGGCCTTTTTGATGGCGGCCACTTTGGATTGGGATGGCCTTATTCCCTCGGGAGTAATGCGGAACCCTAGAAACTCGACCTCGGTTGCGAAGAAGACGCATTTGTCCTTTCGCAACCGCAACCCCGCCTTTTCGAATTTCTCTAGGACCCTTCCCAACCTTTCTGCCAATTCTGCCCGGCTCCCCCCTGTAATCAATACGTCATCAAAGTAGGGTAACACCCCCTCTAGTCCCTTTAGGAGGCGTTCCACGAGTGATTGGAAAATCCCGGGCGCCGAATTCACGCCGAATTGGAGGCGCGATACTTGGAACGCCCCTTTGTGTGTGACTATGGTCTGCGCAGCAGCGGCGGCGGGGGTGACCGGGAGCTGCTGGTAGGCTTGGGCCAGGTCGAGCTTAGCAAAACACCTCCCCCCGTGCAACCTGGCCAACAAGTGGCTGACTACCGGCACCGGATACGCATTAGGGCGGATCGCCTTATTGATGGTGCACTTGTAATCAGCGCATATGCGGACCTCCCCGTTGGCCTTGAGTGCTGTTACAATTGGAGTTTCCCACTCCGCAGAATCAACAGGAACAAGAATCCCCTGGCCCACCAATTTGTCCAACTCCGCCTCTATTTTGTCTTTTAGGGCGAAAGGCACCCTGCGCGGTTTAAGTCTGATTGGACGTACTCCAGGGTCCAGGTCGAAAGTCACTGGGGGGCCCTTGAACTTTCCGAGTCCTTTTTTAAAAACTTCGGGGTGCGCCTCACACACGCTCTGTATTGGATCAGTCCCGGCGGTGTGTACTCCCACGGCGTGCACCCCCCCGATGAACAACCCCAGGGGCTGAAACCACTGAGTCCCGAGGAGGCTGCATTTACCTCCTTTGAGGACGACTAGGGGAAGCGTTGCAGCGCGCTTTTTGAACTGGACCTGGAACTTCCCAACCCCCAGTACCGGGATGCGGTTCCCTTGCACGTCCTTTAGTGTGGCCCTCAACGCCTTGAGCTTGGGCCGCACGTGGGGGGGTATCTTTAGGAACTCTCCCTGAGAGATAATAGAGTAAGAAGAACCCGAGTCCACCTCCATCCTAACAGGGGCCCCTTGTATTACTACCTCGACGAAGTATCGGGGATGCTCCGTGGAAACGCTGAAAACCGGAGCGTCATCCTCGCTGTCGTCGGAGATGCGTCCGACGCCGTCCCGCTTCCTCGTGGTCCGGGTGCCGTGGTCCTTGGGCCTCGTGGTGCGGTCCTGCCTCGCCGAGCGGTCTGGGGAACTCCTCTTGGCCTCGCGCCGCTTCCGGCAGACCTTGGCGATGTGCCCGCGCCGGCCGCAGTTGTGGCACTCGGCCTTGCGGAACGGGCATTTGGCGCGGGCGTGGGTGGCGCCGCAGCCGTCGCAGCGTCGGCCATCCTTCTGGACCCGCCGGACGTCCTCGTCGTCGCCGCTCTCCGTGGACGAGTTCGAAACCCGCCGGGCCGCGCGCACCGAGCTCTCTGCCTTGGCGGTTTTTGGTCGCCAGTCCTGGAGCTCTTGCACGCCGGCCGTCGTGGCTTCCGCGGCCTGCGCCGTGTCGAGGACCTGTTGCCACGTGGGAGGCGGCTCCTGTTTCATCAGCGCGCGCTGGGTCTCGGTGTCCCTCAGGCCGCAGAGCAGGCAGTCGCGGAGGGTGACTTCTGGGGTCTCCCACTTGCAGGGGCCGGCGGCCAGCCGCAGGGCCGCGGCGAACTCGGCGACCGATTCCCCGGGCGCTTGGACTCGCCTCCAGAACGCGCTCCGAGCGGGGAACATGGCTATCGCGGGCCGGAGGTGGGCGCGCAACACAGCCAGAAGCTCTTTGGCTTTGTAGTCGCTCACCCTCCTCGGCGCGATCAGGTCCACCAGAGTCCTTTTTGTCTCGTGTCCGAGCATGCGGACGAAGATGGCCCTCTTCTTGTCTTCATCTGAGACTTCGAGCTCCACCAGCGCTCCGTTGAAGTCTATCTCAAACAGCTCCAAGTCTCCCGGCTTCCTGATCTCGTAGCCGGCGCATGTCTTGGTCCCGTGGGCAGCCATTATCCCACCTTCGTCGCCAGTTTACTGTATGGGACCAAAGACAACAGAACAGCCGAAGGGTTGGCTTAACACAGGTTTATTGCATAGGGATCTGGTGGAGCATGAGGTAATGGCGGTGATACATCTCTTTATATACAGTAGGGTTATACATTTGAATCTAGTAGCACGGTAGCTCATTGGCCGCTACCTGCGTGGCCTCGCCCAGGCACGCCTCTCTTCCGTAGTTCTTCTTTCCTGCTGCTGAATGCGGGGAAGGTTTTCCCGCGGCTGTCCGTGATTGAGCAATGTGAACCATGTGAGATTGAACGCTCGCAGCTGCCCTCTATGGGCTGCTTGCTCGCGTTCCTTTACAGCTGCAATACATTGTAATTGGGGTGGTTACATTCTGACAGTACAAGACATGCATATACAACACTTCCCCTGAAAACACTGTTGCTGGATATTGCAGTTGGATAAAATAAGCATTTTCCAATTCATTCACAATTGTTAATTGTTATCCCTTTGATTTATGTAGTTTGTACTTTTGTGCTCCTCTATTCAGTTTTCACATTTTTAAATATTGGCCTGCAACTTAAGTTTTGTTTTCATATTTTTAAGCACGTGTGCCTATAGTTTTTCCATGACTGTAAGATGATGTTAAGAGACTTCTGGATATTTCCCAAGTTTGGAATTTTTGAAGCTTATAGAAGCAATGTAAATAAATAAAGCTGTTAGAAATAGACAAGGTAATGTTGTCTTAAATTACTGCATGATTGGGGAACTTAGCCTTGGTGCTCAGAAGAATTTTGATATGATTAGAAATGATTGTTTGATTTTTATTCTGGGATTTAACTCTTTATTGGGATAAATGATAGCCATGAGGGACCACAGGCTTCTGATATTTTCCCAGGAGGTCAAGTGGTGGGCATCAGTAGTTTTGCATTAGTTCGCCAGAACCGGTAGCAGAAATTCTGGTCGGCCCCTTCCATCCAAGTTTTGAAATAAAGTAGTCCTAATTCGGGTGAAACACAGGGCTTCCCCCCTGGCCACGCCCACCATACCGTGCCCACAGTGTGGTAGTAATTTTTTTTTGAGCCCACCACTGAGGAGGTCTATACATTTTTTAGGACTTCTGAGAAAATCAGTAGGCATCAGCATTCCAACATTGATAGGCCTGTTAGTGTTGTGGTTCCCAACCTTTGGTCCCTAGATGTTCTTGGACTACAGCTCTTGGATATTGCCCACTACGGACAATGGAGAAGGTTTCTGGGAATTTCAGACCAAGAACATCTGGAGACCCAAGATTGGGAAGCACTTTGACAGCATGATATAAAAATATCTTCCAACAGGTCTCAGGCTTTGGCGCTGAAATCTTGGGGAATGGGAAATTGCTGAATGTGGACTCCTATTTTTAACAGAAGCAGCTGATACTTTATTGATTCTTGTCAAATAAGCCCTAACTACTTTTCCGTCTCTTTGTGAGAATTCATTCTCAAGAAAGCTTTGTGGTCATAAGACCCACGTGGCAATTATATTGTTAGTAGAAATTTAGAGGGAAGAAAAAACATTGAAATATTGCGGAGGCATATGAAAACAAAGAAGGACTTCATGAATGCTGCCAAGAGAGTTTCTGTAAAACCAGCCAGCTGTCAGGCATTCATCATGTCTAGCACTGTACTGTGGCCTAAATCAGTTCTGTCAGGCATGTTTTATTGCTGATTGATGAGTGGATAAAACCAAATATAACCAAAGAAGTTAAGAAAACCTGGGGCAAAGGGAAAGATGTTGCAATGGCTCCCAGGTGTTGGAGTGGCTGGCTGCAAGGAAGACACGCGAGACAATCGTGCGGTGAAATCCAGCCCCGATCTCGGTTGGGTGGCACGTATTTATTACCCTGCCTTGGGGTGATGTGCGCATAGGATGCACGTGACCCCCTAATACAGAAGGCTTGCACACGTGGCGTTTTCCGGTGGTCCAGCTACAATGCCAGCTCATGGAAGTTACCCTGGGGTTAATGGACATCTCACACCTAATTGCCTTGGGTTGGCGAAACCCATTGTTCCTGCCCTAATCTCGGAGTCTATGTGTATTGACTCCAGGTACCTAGCTTGTTCTGCTGTCTGGTGCAGCCTGTTTGCCCAACTTAATCTGCAGCCAGAAGCGGAGGATTGTGTATTTCCATTAGAGTCATCATCTTTGGTTTTTGCCCTGTTTCTATCATAGCCATCAGCCAAGGCTTTATGATTTGCCCCCCAAACTAACTAGCCAGCCCGCACCCCAATTGCCTTTCCAGCAAAGTCCGGTTGGTCCCCGGATCTGTTGAAGGCCGGGCAAACCCCGGGGAAAGGTTTGGCCAATTATTCCCGCGGGCAACCCACAGAAAGAGATGCCAATTCTTGATGCTGCTAAGTCTATGTTATACAAGGAAGGAATTAACTTACCCATTATTTGTACTTTTATGTCTATTGGGAATTTGTGGGTTTATAGCAGGAGAAATGCAAAAACACAAAGGCAAACATAAAGACATATACATACATTAAAGCAGTAGTTTACATAATTAAAAATAGCTATTTCAACTATGTTTCAAAAACTGATAGTAGCGAAATGTTCAGTGCTGAAATCTTCCAACAGACAGGACCCTCCCCCCCGCCCAAGTGGTCGTTGGCAAGAGGGTGGGCTTCCACCTCAACCAGTTTTCTCAGAGGGAATTAATAGTAGTCTTACAAACCTCCCATGCAACAGTTATTCCATTCTGCTTTTATGAAAAATCTGATCCAAAGAAGAATCTGAGGGTTTGAAAAATTCACTTCTCATTTGATGTGGGCATTTTCAAGTTTCCAGGGGACCTCCTTTTAAAGCATGGAGAGGTTCTCAGCATCCCCACTTAAAGCTGATGGTCCTTTATCATTCTATGCATTTTTTTCTTCCTCTGTTGGAAGATAGTACTAACTAGACCAGGGATTTTCAGCCTGCGGCCCATGGGCTGGATGTGACCCACGGAACTATTTCATGTGCCCCCACTGTTTCCATCACACCAGGAAGTGCCATGTGGTGGAAGAAGGGCAAAATGGCCATCTGGCCCCTGAAGCTGTCTGAGGGAGTGTGACTCGGCCCCCGGATTTAAAAGGTTGAGAACTCATGAACTAGACCCACTTAAAGCAATAGAATTATTTGACTAACTCATGGAAGGAAGAATGTGTTGCCCCACAAGATATTGTTGGATTGTAGCTCACAACCTACCACAAAATTAAATATGCTGGCTAGGGCTAATATGAGCTGTAGCCAAACAACATCTGGAAGGCCTCATGCTCCCTACCTCCAGCCTAGATTACTGTAGTTCATGGGCACTTGGGTTGGATGACATGTCTATCGAAGTGGAACAAACATCGAGTGATATATCAAGGCTCAAAACCAGAGGTTTAACTAGCTTTGCCTGTCATTCCTCGAAAACAAATCAGGATGCCATGACTTTTCCATAGCTGTTCTTAAGAATGAAATGTGATCAGGCATGCTTAGCTGTAATCCAAAGAGAAGGACTTGTGCAGGGTAGGAGGAGGTAGCTGGAACTATGCTGGATCAGTCCAGCTGTTCAAAGAAAAGTGTAGTAAATCAAACACTCACTTTATGTGTGTCATTTTGGCTGCCTTCTATAATATAGGCCATGATTATTATTAATTCAATAGGAGATAGACTGCCAAGGTCACATTGTGGAAGCTCATGAATGCATCTCTGATGGGCAGCCATTTTAACTCTGAAGAACTAGCCTGCCACACTAGAATGTCTTGAGAATTTTATATCAAGGTGTTTTCTATCTCATCAAGCTAAGCCCTACTGGTAAGATTTTCTTATTAAAGCAGTGTCATTAGTGAGCTTGAGGAAGGAGGGGTATACACCTAAAGACTAATATTTGGTGAGATTCCAATATATACTGCTCAAAAAAAAAAAGGGGGGGCTGTTGTGTTCTATTACTGTACCTTTTACAATGTACCCATTCACGTGTATCCAATGTAACCATGCTTGTGTAACATTATAACCAGCAGCTGCTTAACTGTAGCCCTTACAATAGGAAGCGAGCTAATGACCACCGGGTGGCAATAGCGAGCGTCAAGCTCTCCTGGCCCAGACTCACCAGCAAACAACAGCGCGGGAAGATTCCCGCCATCACCTACACCTGGACAAGAAGGGCGTGACCGTCCATGACATCACGCGGACAGTAACCAATAGACTGTCGAGGAGCCACATTCAAAATGTATAGCCACTGTATATATTGAGCTACCCATCCACCATTACCTCATGTTCCCCCGGATCATCATGCAATAAACCTGTGTTAAGCCAACCCTTTGGCTGTTTCATTGTCTCTGGTCCCATACTCTAAAGGGGCACACAAAAATAAGGCATCCCACGATCTGAATGACTGAAATACTGTATTCCTATTGTTGTTCACATACTGTAGTCGAATGTGCTGACAACAACATCACACAAAACGTAACAATCAGAATCAAATTAATCAACCCATGGAAGTCTGGATTTGGAGTTACACTACAGGCTGATACAACTGTGATGTAATGTCCTTAAATCAAGTCAAAATGAGGCTCAGTAGTGTGTGTGGCCTCCATGTGCCTGTATGACCTCCCTACAATGCCTGGGCATGCTCCAGATGAGGTGGCAGATGGTCTCCTGAGGGATCTCCTCCCACACCTGGATTAAAGCAACCCCCAACTCCTGGATAGTCTGTGGTGCAACGTGGCATCGGTGGATGGAGCGAGACATAATGTCCCAGATGTGCCCATGCTACCACTAGAGTGAAGGCACTGCCAGTGTTCAACAGTGACCAAACCATCAGCCATGAAGCAAAGGAACTGAGAAATGGTCTGTGGTCACCTCCTACTGAACCACACCTTTATTGGGGATGCCTTGCTAATTGCCTCTGATGTCCACCTGTTGTCTCTTCCATTTGCACAACAGCATGATTGATTGTCAATTGGTGTTGCTACCAGGGTGGACAGTTTGATTTCAAAGAAGTGTGATTGACTTGGGGTTACATTGTGTTGTTTTGGTGTTCCCTTCCTTTTTTTGGAGCAGCATAGTTTATCTTTGGTAGGTAAAGTATCACACCACTGGCCAGGATATAAACAGTTCATCTGAGGCGAGTTTTCCCACCAATTATCTTGTAAGTCTACACTTCCCTCTTTGGAAACTGTAAGAAAGAGCTTTTTCAGTGAAGCTGAACACAGAAGAAATGTCACCACACAATGTTTAAAGGTATAGGTCAAGGTTATAATAGTATGTTTGAAACTGATGTTGGGATTCAGCAAGAAGGCTCTTCCATCTCCTACACCCACACTTCTGTACATGACAACATAGGTACAATATCCTTTGTTGGAATTTGGGGATGCCTCCCTCCCTCTCCGCAATTGTTTGTACATTCACAACAAATAGGACAGGAAAATAATGTAATGCAAGGAGCACTACTAAGGGTGCCAACCATCAGTGGATATGTGCAAATGTCTATTTGGGGAAATCATACATTTTGAGGGCAGAATACCAATGGGGGAGCATTTTGGGTTTCAATATTAGATGGCTTCTTAAAGCATAGTGGTTTTTTAAGATGATGATTACAAACACAAAGATATTACTATACATGTAGCCAGTTCAACCATCAACATTTTTATGTTGTACTCTTAAGTATAGCCCATTGAGAGGACTATAATACCTGGTCTTTCAAAAATGGCACTTCCATATTGTTTGTGGGGCCTCTTGGCAACTAGACATATTGCAGGAACTTTTGGTTGATGCCAATCAGTTCTTCTATGAGTTTCTTGGACACAAGAAACATTTGTAGCAAAGTGAAGCCAAGAATTCTTCTTTAGATGAAAAGATGTCCTCCATAATAATAGAAATTACAGTGGTACCTCGCATAACGAACACATCGTATAGCGAAAAATTCGCACAACAAAGCATTTGTTATGCAATGGCGATACCCCACATAACAATTTTTTCCCCATTATGCATGGTTTTTGGTAACCGGGGTATACCCACTTAATGGGAACTCTGATTAATGAACATTTTTCCTGTTATGTGGGGCATCTCCCATAGGGAACCGCATAATGAAAAAAACAACGCATAGCAAAGAGCTCCGTGGAATGGAATTTTTTCGTTATGCAGGGTTCTACTGTATTGTCATTTGAGGTCCTTTTGCTCATCAGCAAGTTTACAGTGCAATGCTTCTGGATAAGAAGGATTTACTGGCTGCATGCATCAGCCAGGAGACAATTGATTGTTCTAACAATGCTTTCCACTCTTCAAGGAAGCGCCTTCTATGCAGGGCCATAGCCAGGGGGTGGCCAGGGTGAACGTCACCCACCCTAAGTTAGTAGTTTACTCACCCTGAAACTCCCGGATGCTTATATAGATGACACACACACAGACACATATATGACATTGTTGCCCATCCTAAAAAATATTCACCCACCCATATCTAGAATCCTGGCTATGGCCCTGCTTCTATGTCCCTAACCATTTCATGGACAACAACCCCCTAGAGACAATAGCTAAAATTGAGTAAGTTTGCTACATACGTCTCAACCTCTAAATATCAAACCAGAAGAGGCTAGGCTAAACCTATGGAGAACAAAAAACAACACACTTTGCTAAATGGATGAATGCTGAATAGCGTCTCTCACCAGGATAAGATTTTGGTTGGCCCATATGGAAGTCACTTAATAGTCTCTGAAGAGACATAGGAAGATTAAAGAATAAACAGGTTAAATGGGGCTACTTGGATACAGGACAATTCTGAGAATGTGGAGAAGTTCAATCACTGCAGCGTTTATGTGCATGCATTTAAAGCCCCACTATGAGTACAAAATAAGATTTATTAAATAGCCAAGATGATGTTATTAAAAAATATGTCTTGTTATTTTTACACTTTAATTTGTTTTGAACTTTACTTCCACTTTAAATATGTCCATAATTTTTAATTGTGTAGCACTCTACTGCATATAAAGAAAGAGGACCGAAAGAGGAAAACAATACATCAGGTATATATTGCTGCTAAAGACAGTTGATGCAATTTGTGCTTGAAACTATTCTTTTTTGTAGCATTGCTGAGGTGGGTAGAAATATGGGACCACATAGCCAGTATGTATGGGCACTTTGCAGGATTAGCTGGGTTTCTCACTGTTACACAAAGCCAGGGAAAGGCTAAGAATGAAATTGCCCCAGCATTAGGCAGATTGAGATACCCCCAGGTATAGACATTGTTAAGAAGGTAGGAAGTTCTTAGAAATACATACTGTTATTGTCATAGTTTTATTGCAAGGGATGTGGAGAAGTGCTTTGGGGATTCCCCCACCCTCCCATCCAGACATGCTGGTTCTGCTCAGCGTCTTGGGTGCATCCTAAGATTAAGATTTTGTGTGTCTCAATTTTTCTTCTAACCATGTCAAAATGTAGAGAGTTCTAAGGACATGGTTAGATGCAGATGCAAGAGAGATTATGAGACCCACAGAGAACTAGGATTAAGAAGATCTTGTTTCTAGCAACACTAGGAGCCTAGAAGAAGATACAGAAAGAAATGCAGGTAGGAGTTTTGATGAATATTCTCAGAGCTGTGAAATGCCATGCTGATGGCCTTGTAATGTACAGGATAGCCAAAATTCCCATACTCTTACAGCTGGTTACAGTAAGCTTAGTTGTATATAGTGGATGCTTGCCAGCATTAAATGTTTTAACTGCTGCCACAAATGCAGAAGTGTTTCTTCCTCCAACATTCACTCCCTCTAAGAATTCTTAAAAGGCTTCTACTTGTTTTTTTTAAAAAAGCAGACCAATGGAAAGATAATAAAGTAAGTTTGGCCTTTTGGAATAAAAAAGAAAGGAAGAAAGTCCTGATTTATGTATGTTTGGTGTGTTCTTGATACAAGAATTAGCAATTCATTAATTTTCTTCCCCAGCCTTTGCATACGTGGCCTCCTTCTGTCTTTAAAAAAAAAGGTGGGGGGAAAGCATTGGGAACAGAAAAATCTGAGGATAAAAGACCTAAGGTGTGAGCACAACTATATGAAACAAGACATATGTAAATAGTATCTGGTAGGCAAAATGCCAGGCAGAAAAAGCAGATGATCTCTATGCAAAGGTTTAGGAAACCAGACGTTGTTCTTCTAAACAAGTTTGCAGATATTGGATAGGAAGGTAAGGAGATTCCTTTTGCAGACACAAAACTAGTCATCTTCTGTGCTTCAGGGAAGTCGGATAACACAGTTCAGATTATTTTGGTGATAAAGAAAAGGAACTGGTTTTTCAGGATCCTGACTCATGGGGAAAGCCTCCTACAGATAGTTGAGGCTCCCTATTCAGACTTACCACCCTGCATGTATAGGAGTGGGAGGAAACTGGGAGCTAAGTGGGCTATGTTAGACCCACTTGTGGTAGGTCTGTACTAACAGATAACAAATGAATAGGGCTAGTGAATGACTGTAGGCTCAGAAAAGGATAGCTTGATACAGAATTATAGAACTATCAAGTTGGAAGGCTCCATAAAGTTTGTCTAATGAGCATCTATCCCCTACAATGTTAGAAATTCACAACTAAATCATGCCTGATAGGTGCTGACACAACCTCTGTTTAAAAAATATCTACTGAAGGGCAGGTGTACTTTTGCAGCGTTCCTGATCACCTCCCTATGTTTCAAATAATGAAGATTAACAATAAGGCTCAGATCTGCCTGCCTCCACACTGTATCTCAAAGTCAAGGGATGGGATCTTAACTGCCAGACAGTGATTACAGTTCAGGGGGACCTTCTGCTGAACTATCTTGTGAGCTGTACAAGGACTCACAATGTGAATGTGGCAAAATTATTTCCTTGACTCATGTTCCCAGATTCCCATAGCCAACATGGCCACCAGCATTTAGTTTGTACTGTTAGAACAACTTTTCCAAATTCTGCACCCAAAGAATTCTTCAGAGGCATTGGATCCTTTGATATATGAAACTCATGCCGAGTTATGATTCTGGCCCCAGTAGGATAGAGACTGAGTGGTACAACTATGCAAACAGTGTTTGTTATGGTAACTTACATCTGGGTTGCTACACAGAAAGCATAAACACGTCTCTCATTGCTACCAAGAGTATTTACAATCATCAACACTGAAACCATTCTAAAACTTAAAAAAAAAACACCATAATTGGCTTGGAATCCCATGTTCTTCTGGCTCTAATTTATAAATATTTGTGGCTCTAAAATTTTGGCTGGCTGAGCTCTACTTGAATAGAATATAATATAAAGGTAAAGGTTTCCCTTGCTCGAAAGCCAGTCGTATCCGACTCTAGGGTGCAGTGCTCATCTCTGTTTCAAAGTCGAAAAACCAGTGCTGTCTTCTTCTGCAGACGTTTCCATGGTCATGTGGTAGGCATGACTAGACACCGGAGCGCACGGAACGCTGTTACCTTCCCACTGAAGTGGTCCCTATTTATCTACTTGCAATTTCTTGCTTTTGAACTGCTATAGAAACTTTATTTATACTCCACCCTCCTGGTGCGAGCACCACTCAGGGCGGCTTACAATATAAAGAGAGAATTTAACACAATATCAAAATATATAATACACAACACACAATATATAATGCACAATATACTGTACAATAAATACAGTACATTTCAGATGGAGCCTGGGCTCAACTTGAAGGATTTGTCTTATTAAAAAACAAGAAACAGATTAAAAAAAGCTCACAATATCCCAAATAGTTCCATAACAGCCTGCAAAATGCTTGGTGATAAAGATGTTGTATTTCTTCTAACTCACACTAGGACAGGGGTGCCCAAACAATGGCTTGCAGGCTGGATCCGGCCCCAGACACCACTTCATCCGGCCTATCCCACCCTTGCCGCTCCTGGAAGCGGAAGTAAAATGCGCTTGTATGGGCACGTTTTACTTCCACTTCTAGGAGCGGCATGGGTGGCACAGGCCGGATGAATTGGTGTCGGGAGCCGGATCCAGCCTATGGGACATAGTTTGGGCACCCCTGCACTAGGATATTTAAAGATTTACTTGGTGTATATTTTGCTAGAAATTAACATGACTTATCATCAGGACTTCCTTTGGTCTTGATCTCACAGTAGGATGATGTGTTTTCCCTAATAGTGCAGAATCTCTCGTTAAGTTCAGGAAACAGGATATAAGGATCCGTCAGTTGAGCCAATTTATGAGCATAATAAAACAACCCCTGTTACATTTGGCAGTTAAGGCAAGACAAGGTGAAACACAGTGTTGTAAAGTTATTATGACAAAGGAATTTAGTATTTACTTGACAAAATCAAGTAAAAATACTGCATGTATTTTTTAAACAGCATTTCAGGCATTATGACTTAAAATTAATAGCAGTAGCCTATCATTTATCCTGTTGTACAGGGATATTTCAGAGTTCACTCAAAGCCAGAAATGTCTGCTATTAAATCATTACAAAACTGCAAGGCACTCTTTTTTGGGTTTTTTTTTTTTTGGAAGTGTTTCCTAATGTCTGCTCTATGTCTACTCTTGGCTTCACCAGGCTGCTGGTGTTAACAGCTGGGGCACCCTTCCTACCCTTCTCCCAATGTATTCTGCTTCTAAATTAAAAACAAATTAAGTAGCAAAATCAATGTTTTGTCTGTTGAAGGTCTGCGAGAGAAAGCAATAGGTAGCATATGCAGCTGTGCCCAGCCATTGTAAGTTTAACATATGGGGGGAAAGGAGAAAGAATGAAGGAAACTGAACTTATACGGTCCCTTGTCTATGCTGGTGGATTTTATTTTATTTTTATTTTAAAGATTATTTATATCTTGTCTTTCACCTGATACAGGAAGCAAAAGAAGTTTAGGTAAAGGTCTCCCTTGCTTGAAAGCCAGTCGTATCTGACTCTAGGGTTCAGTGCTCATCTCTGTTTCATAGCCAAAGAGCCAGCATTGTCTGCTTCTGCAGACGTTTCCATGGACATGGGCAGGCATACCTAGACACCGGAGTGCACGGAACACTGTTTACCTTCCCACTGAAGTGGTCCCCATCTATCTACTTGCAATTTCTTACTTTCGAACTGCTAGGTTGGCAGGAGCTGGGACAAAGAAGTATAAAGGAGCTGGGACAAAGGAGTTCATTCCATTGCGCAGTACTCGGGAATCAAACAGCTGCCTTCCAGTCAGGGTCTTAACCACTTGAGCCCCTTAGAAAGAAGTTTACATAATGGTTTTAAAAAACACACATATCTAAAACCACAATATGCTTAAGTATTAAAACTCAATTAAGCCTATTAATTTAACGCACGCACGCACCAGAATTTGCTTCACTTATACAGCTGCTAAATTTGATTTATTTTTTACTGACCACATTATGTAAAGCCTGGTTTGAATACATTCCAGCAATTCTATCCATCAACAGGGATTTTTTTCCCCTCAGCTACTGGGGTATCCGACTTTTTCATGTTGGAAGGATTCAATCAGTCTTTTCCCTGTGCAATCATTCATATTTCCTTGATGTAAAGATGGGGTAGTGGTGCCTGTGGGTGGTGTTTTGATGACTAGTTGGGACATTATCTTCAGTACCCTGAGAACACACTGCCACATGCTTTCCTCTTCCCAAATCTCCCCTCCTTTTGTAATTCTTACATATATAAGATTAGCGATAACATGATCTAGCACTAATTTCACATACCTGTATATTGGTTTTCATATATATTTGGTTTCATATATCTGTATATGTGTATTGGTTTTGACCCTCTGCACCTTCTTTCCCAATTTTCTTAATCTTTCCTGACCCTGCCTGCTTTCTCACTTTTGTTTTTGGTAACATGGGATTTCAACCTGCTGAAATTTGGGAGTGTGCCACCTCTTTCTGCCTCTCTCCTTCTTCCCTCCTTTTCTTTCTCCTCCAAGACCATCAAAGGATTGACAGAGGCAGGTGCACTGAATTAAAGCATTATAAAACAATTTAAAAACACAAGTATAAAATTAAACCATTCAGCATTAAAATGCTTTCCTAAGTCACCTATCCAGTTGCCAAAAGCGTACTAATAAGAGAAAGGTATTTGTATTTCTCTGGTTTGAATTCCTCATCAGTCAGGTGCAAAGTCAGCTCTTCTGTGCATATTACAAGTGACAAAGGTTATTCTAACACTTATACTTGCATTACAGCCCACAAAAGTTACTTATAGATGGAAACTCTCATAGTCCTTGGGCAGCATGGCCAGTGCCCCCCCCCAGGTACCCCCCCATCTCTGATCCAAATCTAGAGCAGTAAATGTCACTTGCTGGAAAGGCCACTAACGAACAGAATTGCCAACCATCTGTCTGTTCAGGGCTATCTCAAAACATCTTGCTCCCCTTCATCCACCCAGTTCAAGGAGTATAGAGCACCCAGAGCTGGCCAAGTTATTTTTGGCACATAAAGCAAACAGGCCCACAGGTTTCTATTCCCCAGTATTGCCTGTCAAGGTCCAATGATAATAGATTAAAGAACTAACACAGTGTTTATCACACTCCAAAATGGCTGCCTCACTATACCTGGGGTCAGGGTGGTCCTGTACCCATTGGCCCATTTTATTTCAGCACTACTCAGTTGTTACACTATTCTCTTTTCTGAACATGCTTGTGAGTAGGAAGCTCTCCTCTGAAGGCATGTTGTCGGTTATGTGGAGAAATGACAAGGGATCAGGGCTAGGTTAGGTGGTTCCTCTTGAAACTTGACTATCCACACATCTTTAGTGTCTCGCACGGAAGACAAAGAAGGAGTCGCAATGAGGACTAACACAGGTTTATTCTTTGGTGGTCAGGTTGAACATGTGGTAATGGCGGAGGTACATCACATTATATACAGTAACGAAACACATTTGAATCTGGTTGCACGGTGGCTCATTGGCTGCCACCGTTGGGGGCGTCGACTTGGGGCACGCCCCCCTCTTCTGTAGTTCTTCATGCGGAGAAGTTCCCGCGGCTGTCCGTGATTTGGGGATTGAACCATGTGAGTATGAACGCTCGCATCCGCCCTTGATGGGCGGTTCGCTCGCGTTCCTTTAGCAGCTGTGATACATTGTGATATGGGGTTGGTTACATTCATTTACTTAAAGCAACAGTGTCCTTGCATACACAACATCCCTCCCCCCTAGGATGGGACGAAGTCCCTTAACCATTGTGGCTTCCCGCACGTGCGCCTGGGGCGTGTGTCAGCTTGCCCTAACACAGGGGAGCCCGTGGCTCCTGGTCCCGCGCGGTCTTGTCCTGCAATGTAAGGTGGGGACCCATTAGTGGTTTTCTGATGAGACTGCGGTGACCTTGCCTGTGGGGACGGGAATGGAATGAACAGTTGGGAAGTGAACCCTTGCCTACCGCCTGCAGGGCCCGGGTTCCCCCCTAGCACGAACTTCGGGACTGACGATGAGACCCTCGTGGACCCGCTGTCTCCCGCTGCCTGTTCGGGGGTCTGGGGATTTGCGGCTGGCGAGATTCCGCTGGCTGCCTGTCTTTGTGGCGCTTGTCTCTTGGGGGCCGGGACTATGGTGTACTCTAGCATGCCCGCGTTGCGGGGACTGGAGGTACCAGGGGCTGAACTGAAACCCCTCTTCTCGCTAGGACGGGTGGGGGACCACTCCGCTAACTCCCCCTGGTACGGAAAATCATAGTCAAACTCATGCTCCTGGTCATAGTCGGGGACAAACTGATTCCTCTCTTTAATTTCGCCCTCGTGTGCCTCCGTGTCTCCCCCTTGGGTAATGCGGGTGGGGGAGGACCCTAACGCTGATTTCCCCTCACTGGTGACCCTTTTTCGGAGCTGGTCGGCGTGCCGTCTCCACAGTAGCCCTGAGCTAGTCTCCACCCTGTAGGACACTGGTCCTGTCTGTTCGATGACCAACCCCGGTACCCACGCCGGCCCCTGAAGCTAAGGGGGTGGTCCTGTAGCTGATTAGGAACTGGCACAGGTGTAGGTTCAGGTCGCCGGGGCCCATGCGCCGCAGTGCGTCTTTCGTAGTGCGCACTTGGCGCTCTACCTGACCGTTTGTGGCGGGGTGGAATGGGGCAGCCGTGATGTGCCTGATTGCGTTCCTCTCCATGAAGGTTTGGAACTCGGCCGACGTGAAACAACTCGCGTTGTCACTCACGAGGACGTCTGGCAGGCCGAAACACGCAAAGAGTCTACGCAACTGCCTTATGGTTGTCGCGGAGGAAGTGCTGCTCACAGGGATTACCTCCAACCACTTGGAGTAGGAGTCGACAACCAGTAGGAACGTTGCCCCACGGAAGGGCCCCGCGAAGTCGACATGGATACGGGACCACGGTCCGCGGGCCGTGTCCCACTCCCTATGGGGTAGCCGGGGCTCCTCGGGCCGGGAGCTCTGGCAGCTCTCGCACGTGCCCACTAGGCGCTCTATGTCCGCGTCTATCTGTGGCCACCAAAAGAAGCTTCTAGCTAGGGCCTTGGACCGCACGATCCCTGGGTGGCTGGTGTGCAGTAGCTTCAGCACCCTTGCCCTTAACTTTTCGGGGATGACCACCCGCTGGCCCCAGAGTAGACAGCCCCTTTCCAGGGAAAGTTCCACCCTGCGCCTACAGAACGGCTTGAACGTTTCCTCTGGGGGAGTAGTGGGCCACCCTCTCCTCACCCATGAGCTGACTTGGGCTAGGATTTTGTCGGCCGCCGTGGCTTTGGCGAGGTCGGCCGGGACAATGGGGGGTGAGTCGAGGGACTCGATCAACATGACCTGGTGGTCCTGCTCTACCTCGCACGCCAGGTCCCCCATGCCGGGGAGGGGGGACCGGGACAGTGCGTCCGCGTGGGAGATCTCCTTACCTGGGCGGTAGACTAACTCGTACTGATAAGCGTTGAGGAATATGGCCCAACGCAGCATCCTGGGGGACAGTATTTGGGGAGTGGGTTTGCCGGTAGTGAAGATTCCCAGAAGCGGCTTATGATCCGTCACTACCGTAAACTCGCGGCCGTATAGAAAATCATGGAACTTTTTGGTCCCTGCAATTATGGCCAGGGCCTCCCTATCCGTTTGCGCGTAGTTGCGCTCAGCCTTTGAAAGGGACCTGGAGTAATATGCCACCGGGGCCTCCCGCCCGCTCTCTAACACGTGGCACAGGACCGCCCCCACCCCCACCGGGGACGCATCACACACTAGAACTACTGGCTTCCTTGGGTCAAAATGTGTTAGGACCGCATCTGAGGAGAGCAGTGATTTTAGTTCTCGGAAAGCCTTCTCTTGCTTGTCCCCCCACCGCCAAACCGCGTCCTTTTTTAGTAAGGCGTGCAGTGGCTCCGCAACCGACGCTTTCCTCGGCAGGAATGAATGATAAAAGTTAAGGAGCCCCAGAAACGACTGTAGCTCCGGCTTTGCGGTGGGGCGAGGGGCGTTCTGTACGGCTGCAACCTTGGACTCTGAGGGTCTGATCCCTTCTGGGGTTACTTTGAAACCTAGGAACTCAACCTCCCTCGCAAAAAACACACACTTGTCTTTCCTTAGGCGAAGCCCCGCTCTCTCGAAAACCGAGAGAACCCCATCTAGTCTTTTGGCTAGTTCTACCTCGCTCCCCGCTGTTATCAGCACATCGTCGAAGTATGGTAGAACTCCTGGAAGCCCCTTTAACAGGCGTTCCACGAGGGACTGAAAAATCCCGGGGGCCGAGTTCACGCCGAACTGAAGGCGCGTTACCTTAAATGCCCCCTTGTGCGTCACGATGGTCTGCGCAGCGGCAGCGGCTGGGGTCACTGAGAGCTGCTGGTAGGCTTGGGCCAGGTCTAACTTGGCAAAACACCTCCCCCCATGAAGTGTGGCCAGCAGATGGCTTACTACGGGGACCGGGTATGCATTTGGCCGAATGGCCTTATTAATCGTACATTTATAGTCTGCACAAATCCTGACCTCCCCGTTTGACTTAAGGGCCGTTA
This sequence comes from Bradypodion ventrale, assembly GCA_035047345.1. Taxonomy (NCBI): domain Eukaryota; kingdom Metazoa; phylum Chordata; class Lepidosauria; order Squamata; family Chamaeleonidae; genus Bradypodion; species Bradypodion ventrale. Next base: position 288,903,751 of record JAWDJE010000001.1, on the reverse strand, counting down.
CAATCGGCGTCTCCCACTCGGCCGAATCAACTGGAACCAAAATCCCTTGCCCCACCAATTTGTCCAGTTCCGCCTCGATTTTGTCCTTGAGTGCGAAAGGCACCCTCCTTGGTTTAAGGCGGATGGGCCGGATTTCTGGGTCCAACTCGAATGAAACTGGGGGCCCCCTGTAAGTACCGAGCCCCTTTTTGAAAACGTCCGGGTGTGCATTGCAAACGTCCTGCATTGGGTCAGTCTCAGTGGCGTGGATGCCGGACAGTTCTATTCCCAGGGGGGCAAACCACTGCGTTCCTAGGAGGCAACACTTCCCCCCCTTGAGGACCACTAGGGGCAGTCTTTCGGAGAAATTCTTGAACTTCACCTTGAACTTCCCCACCCCCAACACTGGGATCCCGTTCCCCTGAACGTCCCGCAAATGGGACCGCATGGCCCGCAGCTTGGGCCGGGCCTCGGGGGGAATGCGCATGTACTCCCGCTGGGACAGTATAGAGTAGGACGACCCTGAGTCTATCTCCATTTTTACGGGGCGCCCCTGCAACTGTACCTCCACGTAGAATCGCCGGTGCTCCAGGGCCACGCGGCGTACGTCGTCCTCGCCGTGCACGGTGGAAACCTTCCTGGAACCGGCCGCCTTCCGCTGGTGGTGCTGGGGATGACTGGAGCCGCCTTTGTCCTCGGTTCGCCTGCGCCTGCATACTCGGGCGATGTGTCCCTTTCGACCGCAGTTGTGGCACTCGGCCTTGCGGAAAGGACACCTCGTGCGGTCGTGGGCCGCGCCACAGCCGTCGCAGCGGCGGTCTTGCCGCTCTCGGTGTTGCCGCCGCTCCCCACGCTTCCGTACCTTCTGGACGCCGTCGTCATCGCTGGTGTAGGAATCTGCCGTTACGGAGGAGTCGTCGGAGGTTTCTGGAGTGCCGGCGGGCGACTTCGGTGCCCGCCAGGCTGCCCTCGGCGGAGTCCGCCGGGCCGCTTGGACAGGGGACTTGGCCCGCTCGGACGTTGTGCCACGGGCCTTGAACACCTTGACCCCGCTCCTGGCCGCCTCAGCCGCTTGCGCCTCTCGCAACACCTCATTGAACGAGAGGTGTTCGTCGCGGGTCATGAGCTTCCGTTGCAGCTCCTCGTCCCGCAGGCCGCACAGCAGGCGGTCTCGCAGGGCCTGGTTCAGATCGTCCCACTTGCAGTGCACGGCCGCCAGCCTGAGGGCCGCTGCGTAGTCGGACACGGACTCGCCTTGGCGCTGGTCCCGCCGGTGGAACGCGACCCGGGCCGGAAAAATCGATACTGGGGGCTGGAAGTGTGCCCTCAGCAGCTCCAGGAGTTGGTCGATCGGCACTGCTTCAACCTTCTTAGGCGCCACCAAGTTCATTAGGATGCGCAGCGTGGCCGGTCCCACCTGGGCCAGGAAGTGGGAGCGTATCAACGCGTCGTCGTCGACGCCGGCTGCTTCCATCGCGTGCCGAAACTGGCACTCATAGAGCTCCCACTGCTCAGGCTCGCTGACGTCGAACTGGTACGTCTTGACTCTGGGATTCGCCATAATCCCACCTTCGTCGCCAATTTAGTGTCTCGCACGGAAGACAAAGAAGGAGTCGCAATGAGGACTAACACAGGTTTATTCTTTGGTGGTCAGGTTGAACATGTGGTAATGGCGGAGGTACATCACATTATATACAGTAACGAAACACATTTGAATCTGGTTGCACGGTGGCTCATTGGCTGCCACCGTTGGGGGCGTCGACTTGGGGCACGCCCCCCTCTTCTGTAGTTCTTCATGCGGAGAAGTTCCCGCGGCTGTCCGTGATTTGGGGATTGAACCATGTGAGTATGAACGCTCGCATCCGCCCTTGATGGGCGGTTCGCTCGCGTTCCTTTAGCAGCTGTGATACATTGTGATATGGGGTTGGTTACATTCATTTACTTAAAGCAACAGTGTCCTTGCATACACAACATCTTAGCTGCCTTTGTTTAAGAGATGGTTCAGTTGCCCACTGAGTCAGATTAATTTGAGCAGATCTATGTAACATTAGTGAAGACTCCCACCAATCCTGCTTAGTTCCCTTCTGCTCTGGGATTATTTCCCCTTGGACTGGTTGGCAACATTTTTGGTCATTCCAGGTCAGGGGTGCCCAAACTATAAGGCCTCCAACGCCAACTCATTTGGCCTCCAATACCCTTGTTGCTCCTGAAAGTGGATGGGGGACACACCTGCCAATGCGCATGTGTGTCTGGAACCACTTCTGGGAGTGGTGAAACCACCTCCAGGAGTGGCGGAGATGTATTTGCGCATGCGCAGAGACATCTGGAACCACTTCAGGGAGTGGCAAAACCACTTCCAAGAGTGGTGTGGATGGATCCTGATGTGCATGTGTAAACGTGCTGACTTCCAGGGGTAGGGTTACCATATTTCCCTCTCACAAAAACGGGACAGATGTAAAGGTTTCCCTTGCTCGAAAGCCAGTTGTATCTGACTCTAGGGTTCAGTGCTCATCTCTGTTTCAAAGTCAAAGAGTCAGCGCTCTCTGCTTTTGCAGACATTTCTGTGGTCATGTGGAAGGCATGACTAGACACCGGAGCGCACAGAATGCTGTTTACCTTCCCACTCAAGTGGTCCTTATTTATCTACTTGCCATTTCTTGCTTTCAAACTGCTAGGTTTGCAGGAGCTGGGACAAAGTCAGGAGCTAATTCTATCCTGTTTGTGTAACAACGCCACAAGAAAAGGCATGTGACACCCCTCCTTCTTTCTTCCTTGTTCACTGCTGCTCAGTGCTGCCACCTACTGGTGGTTCCAATGGAAGTGCACGAAAAATGTGTTGATACCCCACCCACCCCCCAATCAAGTTGTTTGAAAACCGTGAATTCTCAATGTTTTTTATGGAACTGTGCTGGACAGTTATAAAACATGAAATTCACGGTTTTCCGTGACATATGGCAACTCTATCCGGGGGTGTGGTCAGGTCCACTCAGCTGTTCCAGGGGTGTGGACATGCCTGCAGCACAAAAAGTTTGGGCACCCCTGATCCAGGTTCTTCTAGATCGGGTATCCCTCTCTGTCCCCTTTTCTCAAATAAGTCTAGTTCTTGTGGGAATTAGAATTACCTTTATATCAGCTGTGATGTCATCTGTGGGAGAGTTCTCCTTAACACAGAGCAGGACTGCCTCTTGTTGCCTAAATAGGTGGAAGTGGGTGTGTGCTCTTCTTTGGCTCTCTACATGCCTTTTTGGGGGGCGGGGGCAGAGGAATGATTCCTGCATTTCTTTCCCTTCCTTCCAGTTCTAGAAGGGGTCCCTTCCTTCATGTCCATAAAATGGGGAGGGTTTGTATCTGTTCTTTCCATGGAATGGAGACAGGGTGGAGAATAGGGAGGGCATGAGGGGGAAAGAGACATGTTGCAGTGTGAAAGGAACTCAACTAAAAACATCCAGATCACATTCAGGGGAAAATTAAAACAGGTGCAGAAGCTTGGAATTAGCCTTGATCTCTAGGGCAAGGGATCAGAGTTTGTAGGAATCGGGGCCGCTAGGACGGCCGTTGGGTCCCGGAGGAGACTGATCAAGTAACGACACGAGGCAATATGGAGTGAGATCAGATCAGTGGTTTATTGAGGGAAAAGCATCATCATATATAGATCAGAAGGCAATGCAGGAAAGAATCGTCATCTGACAGAAAATCACATCACCCAATTACCCGGGTTAATGGGGAATCTCTCCTGGGAAAGTTAATTAACTCGGGCAAACACTGACAGGGGAAAACCATTGTTCGAGGCTTACGCCAGAGTAAATATGGCTTCTATTTGCACCCAAGATTAGGCTTAACTGTGAGTGAGTGATTGCTTAATGGGTAACGGAGGTTAGCGATCTGCTCTCTCAGCAGAACCGCTGGTCAGGTCAGACGTGGGTGAATAAACCCTTATGATTTATACTATTAATCCGCTCCCCCAATTTCTGGGCCCGCAGAGCCCACGGACCAGGAGCCTTCTCGACCGGAGTGGCCTCTGCCAGCCGCCGCGTTATGCCATTTGGGCATGCGGAATCCACAAGAGTTGGATTCCACAAGAGCTACATCCTTTATTTGAAAGGGTCCTGAATTGTCTTCCTATCTGAATGGACCTTCAGAAAAACAACTGCAAGCAACAAAAAGACAGAATATTTGGGTAGATCTTCCTGCAGACCTCTTAGGTTTCCTTCCAAGACACAGGCACTGTGGATAGGTGGGTCTCTAGATTGGGAAATTGTTCAGTTTTTCTGATTCAAGTGAGGTTATCCCCCCCCCCCCCACCAACTAAAAATAACTTGGCACCAAATTTTCAATACCAGACAAGAATAGTTTTCAAAACCTGGGCAGATAAATTTCTGATTTTGCTTCATCTCATGTTGCTTTAGGATTTTGAGGGGTATTTTTGTTTCTTATGCTGCATTTAATTGGCCTGTCTATCTTCTTTCATAAAGACTCTAGATTACATTGCGGTGCAATAAACTGTTTATTACCAACATCTTAGTGCAGGCAACAACTAATGCCTTTGCAGCTACTGTATAACTTTACTGCTACTTGCATACAACTTTCCCAAGCTCTCAGTGGCAGACCCCTACTTGCTTACAGACAACCCCCCCACCTCAAACAACTATTGACACACAACAAACAACACAACATTGAAACAGGGATGGGAACTTCACCCTGCAACAAACCCAGATGTCAGTTATGTCCTCACATTTACTCCGGAAATACAATTACTGGACCCAGCAATGTCAAACACACCATTAGGGGCAGTGTTGAGCTGCTACAGGTGCCCACAGGTGTCCGGGCACCGGTAGCAGAAATTCCCCTGGGCCACGCCCACCTCCCTACCCCAGGCCATGGCGTAGGGAGGCCAAATGGGAGTGGCCCACAGAGTTAGCCACACCCACAGTTAGCCACGCCCATGGTGTGGGGGTAGTATTTTTTTTTGCAGTGTATCACTGATTAGGGGTAGTTTTACTTGTGCCTCTGTTAATGTGATTTATGCCATCTTCTGCCAGAAATGCCCATCTGTCCGCTACATAGAACAAACAGGACAATCTCTTCGCAAAAGCATTAATGGACACAAATCAGACCTCAGAAATGCCAACACATTGAAACCTGTTTCAAAACATTTCAATTTACCAGAACATTGTATACTGGACCTAAAAGTTGCCATTTTGGAACAGGGAAATTACAAAACAAGAATCCAGAGAGAGCCAGCAGAGATAAAATACACACACACGCTGGACACTCATTGCAAAGGCTTGAATATTAGCCAGCAGGTTCGCACCAGTTTGCCAGAAACAGTAACAGAAATTCTGGCTGCCCCCACCAATCCAAGTTTTGAAATAAAGTAGTCCTAATTTGGGTGCAACACAGGGCTTTTCCCCTGGCCACGGCCACCATACCACACCCACAGTGTGGTAGTAATTTTTTTGGGAGCCCACCACAGGGTGGGGTGGGGTGGGGTGGGTGGGGAGATAATTCTCAGGATAGTTGATCTCTGGCTGTACTTCTCCCATAAAGCTTCCTCAATTAAGCCATCAGACAGATATGTAATGTCAGAATGTTTATTTTGCAAAACAGACTCCTCAAACTGACTCCCACCAGAGATTCACAGTCAAACTGATTGCATGTTATTACTGGTTGTAAATAACTCATTTATTTGCATATCCATCTCTTGAACTAAGCAACTCTGCCCAGCCACTCTGGGCCTTTATGCCAGAAATGTACAAAAGTATACCATGATATCCACTCTTATCTCTGACAAAGTGGACTTGATCCACAAAAACTTTTACTTATCCTTGCTGGTGGCAGCCTCCATTGTTAAAGCAAGGTTGGTGGGGGGTGGAGAGGAATCTGTTGCCAATGCAGTCACCATTTCTGCCTCTTACAGTGATGTAAGTTTCTTCCCCCCTTGCTACAGCTCTACAATTTTATATATAAAATTTGTCCTGATTTGTCCACATACCTTGGAGGAATTTATTAAACTGTGGTTATTTGCTATAAAGTGAGCTGCTTCTGCTTGCATTGAGCTGTGCATATATAGATCAGAGCCTTTCTGAATTTTGTGTGGTAAGGAACATGACTTACATTTTCAGTTGTTCATAGTTATTAAATCTTTGGCATATTTTGTGCGTGCATTTAGATTAAAGTGTGGGTGGTTTTTCTCTCTCAAGGAAAGCACAAACATTCTTCAGAATGACTTAGAGAAGCAGAACACTTGGTAATATATCATGTTAATAAAAGGAAGTCTAGGTCTAGGTCCCATTAAAAGTCTAATTTGATTTAAGTGGGAGCAGAATTATGTCGTAGCAAAGAGTGATGGAAAGCAGGATGGCTATGTCCATAGGGACATGCATCTGAAAAACATTATTTAACATGTGGGTAGTAGCTACACAGGTGTTGTAAAAGTGCTGGTGTTGAGGGACTATTTGATTAGCTAATTACCCTTCTAAAGGAGCAACTTAATCTGTGTGAAAACTCCCTCAGATGAAACCTCATCATGTCATTCTAGTTTAAAATTATCTCTCCACAAATTGTAGTAAAAAGTAATTGGAAATTTTGAAGGAAAATCCACTTAGTTAATACTACAAAGGGAAAAAAGTCAACTTTTTGAGTTCCTCCCTGGTGGTCCAATTTTATTAAATTCGTTGGTCTTTTTTTCTCTACCTCAGTTTATTGGAGAGAGAAAAAACAATTATCTGTAAACGTAATTTTTAATGCATGGTAATAAAAATAAATGGTATAGCTCTGCTGCTGCTCACCTAAATCTTCTTCCCTGGTGGTCTGGTGGTATTAAATAATCTCTACCACATGTATTCATCATTTGTTGACAGGCAAAGGGAAAAAAATAATCCTTTAGCTATTATCATCCACCAAATGAATACCATGTATAGATGAAAGCTGAACGGATGTTATGGAAGGATATTTGAAGTCAAGAAGACCCCAGAGAATCTGCCCTCTCCTTCTCTTATGTTCTTGCTTCTGATAATTGAATGGCAATTCTGAATATAGAAAGACACCCACAGTTTATAAGCGACAGGGGTTTTCTGCCACCAGAACTGGGAAATGATACAAAACAGGCTGACAGTTGTCATTTCTGAAACTGGTGAAATGAAACAGGTAAGCTTTCCAAAATGCTTTTGCCTAGGTTTCCCAGTACCTTACTGTGATAAACAGAAGGCACCTCCGCAAGTCTTTGTGCTTCCTTTTCAGGCCCCAGTTAAAATATGAGTTATTGTCAATACAAAGACTCCAAGTCAATTCCAACCCAAACAGAAGGTGTATGAAGAACAAACAAGAACTGACAAAATGAAATGTGTTGGTAGTGTTCAGGAGGATTAAAGCTATCACTACCAAATTCTTCATTATGAAAGAGATATATCTAAAATAATTTGGTCTAGACATGGTTGTTTGGTGATGGAGGTAGACATAATGCAAAAGTAAGAGGAGATGGGAATAAAATCACAAACCTAAAAGCAACCTTTCAGTGACTGAAAATAGAGATAAAGAAAACTATTACAAAAATCCGCAGCAAATAAATAGAACAAGACTAGGGGGGAAAAAACAACCCTCAAAATCCTGCAAAACAAAGGAAATTGTAAACCTAGTTGGGACAAATTCAGAAGAAGAAATAATCAATTATTGACTGGAGTCAAGAAATCAGAAAATTAAGAGGCTTTCCAGACTGGTTTATAGCCTTCTGGTGGGATTGCTTTCAGTGCTGTCCAGTTTGAATCAAATTACAGAGTCCACACATGTTTTGACTTAGATAGCTTCAACCCTCTTTTAAAGCTGTCCAACTCCTTTTTGACACAGTGTTAGAGCTACAGTTTTTTTTTTAAAAAACATGATTCAGGGCATTCGTGTAGCCCATCCTGACTGCTAGCTCACAGCAAAAGAACTGTGGATAGAGACAACCCTATAACATGTTTGGTGGGTTATGGCATTGAAAGGGATTATGGAGAACCATCCTCCTTTATTTTTATTTACTATTGAAAAACAAAAACAAAAACATTTTCTTACTGTTGCAGTTGTATTCTAGATAAAAGAGATGTTGGCAGTAAGTTGATGCATTTGCTGTTTTGCTATGTCGGTTACTTCAACCAAAATCACAGCAACTCACTGAATGATGGCTGCAAGAAAAAGCAGAGAAGGAGAGTGTCATTAATTGAAAAGGGGGGTGGCGGGATTGGAGTGATCCAAAGGTAGTTCTGGACCCTTCTCATGAGAACAAAAAGTGTTGATCAGTCTGAATGAGAAAAAAGCTAAGTAAGAAATGAAATATTGAAAATACAGTACCATGAAACTGATAATTCTTTTCTGGTGCCATGAATTTTTAAAGGGAGCTCTGTATCTTCTTCCACATGATTAACAATGTAGGGGTCTCTCAAGTCATGATAGTTTGGTCAATGATCACTTGCAGCTGCTCAAATATCAGCCATTGTCCCCCTGCTAATATTAAATACTGTACAGTAATACCTCATACAAAGTCCGTTTATACAACATCGAATTCATACAACATCGCCTAATTTCTTGAAAAAAGTTACGTCACACAAAGTTGCTCGACTTTGTATGAGGCATTCAGTTTTCCCCAGGTTGCTTTGTGCCTGGGCAGGATAAAAGACAGGACACATGTGTGCATTGCTCTTGTGGGTTTTGCACAAGGCAAAGAGTGTTTAGGAGTGGTTTTGAGCGTGATTTTGGATTTTTTTGAATTTTTCATTAGAATTTTTAGAAGCATTCCTGGGATTTTTGCACCATTCTTCAGGTTCTTGGACAATCAGGGTTGTTTGACATGTTTTTGTAATGTATTTAGCCTTTAGACAATGTTTTCTTAAAGTTCTGTCATTTTCCTGTCTGTTTCCTTGACTTTGCCCTGAAGTCTGTGCTGTTACAGTACAATGTATCTCTATGGAAACGACGTTGTATGAGGCATCGCAGCAAGGATTTGGACGTTGTATGAGGCATCGCGGCTAGGATTTTGCATGCCTCATACAAAGTCCAAATCTGTATAAAGTCCAAACTTGTAGAACCAAGTTTGGACGTTGTATGAGGTATCACTGTATTTGGTTTTACATCTACTTTGGTTGGCACATTTAGGTTACCAAGGGTGATACCAGGAGGGGAAAGAGTATGTATAGCAAGCCACACTCGCTTAGAGGTCAAAGGGAGAAGAGAGCAACGTTTGCCAAGGGAGCAAGAGAACAGAGATGGGAGCCAGAAGACAGAAAATAACAGAGGACAGGTTGCGAAGGAGGAGGAAGAGGAGAGAGAGTGTGTGCAGATATTTTTCTAGGACTCAGACCCCTATTTTTATCAGTCAACCTAATGGGAAAATATGGTTTGACTTAGCAGTGACTTGCTTAAAAACCTTTGTCAGTACATCAAATAAGCCAAAAGTGTGTGAGTCTGCTGTCATATCACTATGAATACCTACCCTCCACATAGCATACAATAATCAAGAGATTCTGATAATATTACCAGTCCATACTTGGTGTAGGTGTTTTTTAAAGGGCTGTAGAAACATTTCAGTAGGGCTGTAGTGGCTTAGTGATTAAGATGCTCAGCTTAAGAGAGACCCAAGTGTTGCCTGATGAAAGGAGCTCGCATCGTCTGCCCCAGCTCCTGTCAACCTAGCAGTTTGGAAGCAAGAAATTGCAAGTAGGTAAATAGGTACCGCTTTGATGGGAAAGGTAACAGCAGTCTGTGTGCTCTGGTGTCTAGTCATCCCTGTCATATCACCACGGAAACATCTGCAGACACAGATGGTGCTGGCTTTTTGGCTGTAAACATAAATGATCATTGACCACTAGAGTCGGATATGACTGGCTTTCTTATACTAGGAATATTTCATTGGTATTTGTGTGTAGCAGTATGTGAATTCAGAACACTGTTACTGTTGTAGTGATTTGAATGCTCTCTGTTTTTCTCCATTGAATTAGTATTAATAGCTTCTTATTTATATGGCATTTTAAAGAGACCTTCAGATGAACAAAAATGTGCTAAAACATCTTCCAAGTTTCATCAGTACCCTTAAGGGAACAAGATTTAATTCAGAAGACATTTGCTGTCACATTAAAAAAAAACAATGTTTTTTTTGCTTTTCTACTGATTCTATCAAAGTGACTTTTAAGGAAATTCCTGGGCAATCATGATTGATGGGTAACTGCTAGGTGTTTTATTATTGTCATAAAATTTGCATATGTTCAATAGGGTAAAAATGGCCACCAATCTTGCCTTTGCATGATGCTGATTGACAAAGAGTTCTACTGACTTGAGAACAAATACTGCCATCTCACAAGGAATTTGTCCTTTAGGTCAAGTTTGGAGAGCGACAATTCATAGACAGGACTGGCATTTGGCCCTGAATGTAACCATGAAGGGCAAAGTTGGGCATCCTTAGATTCTAGGGCTGTGCCACAGTCCCAGACTGAATTGGGGGGCCCTGCATTTGTGTTCAATCAGAATGAGGAGGAACCTCTCCTAACTCTTCTTCAAAAACAGTTCCATTGCATAATGTGCAGTTTGCTCTTAAGAGTCTTCTTCCCCCTATTGCATCTTCACAATCCATCCTTATTACACTTATATGGCTCAGTTTACTGTCCATTTCCTTTTCTTTCCTATAATCTCTTTTCTGCAGAGAAAAGTAAAAGTAAAGGTTTCCCTTGCTCGAAAGCCAGCCATATCCGACTCTAGGGTTCAGTGCTCATCTCTGTTTCAAAGCCGAAGAGGCAGCACTGCCTGCTTCTGCAGACGTTTCCGTGGTCATGTGGCAGGCATGACTAAACACCCAAGCACGCAGAACGCTGTTACCTTCCCACCGAAGTGGTCCCTATTTATTTATTTGCAATTTCTTGCTTTCAAACTGCTAGGTTGGCAGGAGCTGGGACAAAGATGGGAGCTCATTCCGTCCTGCAGTACTTGAGAATCGAACTGCTGACCTTCCACCTCCTAGTCAGCATCTTAGCCACTTGAGCCACTGCAGACCCTTAGACATGCAGAGAAAACCTGGGTTCAAAGAGCACGGGAAGGGATTGAGTCATGGCCTGAAAAGAAGAAACGTTGCTTGAACTAGCGTTACTTCCTCAGAGAAGGGAAGAATAAGGACAAGAAAAACATCCAGGTCCAATAAGCCAGTCAGGATTTCCCCCAGACTTGTAAATATTGGTATCAACTCTTGATATTGCAGTCATGCCTCTGATCCATTAAGATTTACAGGTTTGGCTTGCAAATGTTTTCTTACAATTAAATTGTAAGGGGGAAAGGAGAAGGTGGGGAATAGGGGAAGGAAATATTATGCAGAAAATGGCATAACACCACATGAATGTTTTAAAAAACAACAGTAGTCTTGGATCATCTACTGCATGTAGGAATCAGGGCCGCTAGGGGCCGGAGGTCCCGGAGGAGACTGATCAAGAAACGATACGAGGCAGTATGGAGCGAGATCAGATCAGTGGTTTATTGAGGAAAAGACATCATCATTTATAGATCAGAAGGCAAGGCAAGAAAAAACCGTCATCTGACAGAAAATCACATCACCTATTTACTCGGGTTAATTGGGAATCTCTCTTGGGGAAGTTAATTAACTAGAGCAAACATTGACAGGGGAAACACCATTGTCCAAAGCTTAGACCGGGGTAAACATGGCTTCTATTTACGCCAGGGATAAGGCTTGACTCGGAGATGAGTGATTACCTTAATGGATAACAATGTCTGGAGAAATGCCCTCTCAGCGGAACCGTCGGTCAGGTCATTAATTGGGTGAATCAAACCCTATCATTAATCCACCCCCCTTAATTTCCGTACTGGCAAGGGCCAGCGGCCAGGAGTGTGCTCAACTGGTTTAACCTCTGCCAAGGTCCCGTGCCAATTGGGTATGGGGAATCCACAACTGCAGGGATTCTCAACCTGTGGCCTGGGGGTCGGATGCAGCCTGCAATGCCATTTCATGTGCCCCCCCACTGCCCCCACTACACCAGGAAGTGCCATGTGGTGGAGGAAGGGCAAAATGGCCGTCCCGCCCCCGAAGCTGTTTATAGGAGAGTGACCTGGCCCCTGGCTTTAAAAGGCTGAGAACTCCTGATCTACAGGCTTAGTGTCCCTATGGGAGTTCTGAGTTTAAAGATAATGAGGGTAGAAAAGACCAGAGGGTGGAAATGAAGTAGCTCTCCTTGGTAGATTTGGGAGTTGCACATGGCTTTAGGCTACTGAGATACTTGCACACCTACAAACAGTAGACTTGCTAATTCCAATGACCTTTCGGTCTCCTTGTTCTCTATATTTTTCCTCTGCAAGGATCTCTTTTCCCAGGGAGTATAAAGCAGGCACAAACCTTCATTGACATGATCTCTGCAGAATTTCCTGCACTACTTTGTTTCCGCCTTGCTTCTTTCTCAATCCATCATTTCAATTCCCTACTTTTCCAGCGTGCATCTCTAGATATTTTATATTGCTTGAAATGACCTTCCGCTTCCTTGCATATGCGAAGCTATTAGGGGATGCTGAAAAACCACGGCAGAATCTGGCTCTTGCCTGCATGCTGATGTGAATGCATCCCTGGTGCACACTGTATCACATGCAGAAAGAATGAGAGACACACAGAGAGAAAGCTGTTTATGAATGTTGAACTTCTTTTCACCCAGAATCGTTAAAAAGTAGGGTAAGATATTTTTACGGGCACAGATTTTAGCTCATACCTTGGAGCCAAATTGGGCATTATATTAATTGCAATTAAGGTGCATTGTTTTTTTTAAAAAAAAATGCAAATAGCTACTGCTCACAAGAGGGGAGGGGAGAATAGCCCTGTACTTGCCCATTGGTTATGGTCCTGTAGGTTCTGTTCATATTGCCTTCACTGACAGGGGATGGGAAATCTGAACAAATGAATTTCTAGATCAGGAGTTCTCAACCTTTTAAAGCTGGGGTCCGGGTCAGGCTCCCCCAGACAGCTTTGGGGGCCAGATGGCCATTTTGCCCTTCCTGGTGTGGTGGAGGCCATGGGCCGCATCCAGCACATGGGCAGCAGTTTGAGAATCCCTGCTCTAGATTTCAAAAGATCTTCCCCTGTTGCCAATCCCTACACTTACCAATACAGTGAATTATATGTATTATAATAGGATACCTCTCACTTATGCGTAGTGGGTAGTTTATTTGAATGTGACCTTACCAAAGCTAACATTGATTATAGCAGGAGAAATGTTAGCATTCATGCTTTCCTGAACTTGTGGCCCACCAGACACTGTTAGCTGCAACTCTTATCAGTTTTTAGGCAACATAAGCAATGTGCAATAGAGGTGAATAATATTATAATCTGAGCCTAGCTCACAAGGAGGGATTTTGTAACTTGTATCCCTATAATAATAATAATAATAATAATAATAATAATAATAATAATAATAATAATAATAATAATAATAATAATAATAATAATAATAATTATTATTATTATTATTATTATTATTATTATTATTATTATTATTATTATTATTATTATTATATGTTGTCATGGCAACTCTGATTTAAAGTGACCCAATCCAGGAGTTTCAGAACACAGGGAAGTGGTTTATCATTCCTTTCCACTAGGAGGCACCCTGGGACTGTGCAGTTTGCTCAAGGCTACATAAGCTGGTTTTTCTCCCAGGAGGCACAGTGGAGAATTGAAATCCTAGCCTCTGGTTCTACAGCCAAATAGCTAACTCACAGAGCTAGCTAGCCAGCCAGTTGAAAACCTTCTCCTGAAAATGGGAGGAGAAAGGACTGTACTGGTAAATGGACAGTGGGCTGGTGCAGACTAAATATGTTCCCTTGAAGTCTGTATGTGATTGGGGTTGGATGTGTGGATATCACCAAATGGCATACCAAGCCTCCTGCTGACACTCTTTAGCTAAGCTGTGTCTAACTTTCAGTTGTACCCCCAGCAGCAAGAGAATTAATCTCTTTTGCTAGATTTAAATACTGTGTTGTTGTTGTTCAGTCGCACAGTCGACTCCGACCCTTTGCGACCCCATGGACCATTTTCCTCCAGGCGCCTCTGTCCTCTACCATCCCCCTCAGCCCTCCCAGCTCTGTGCCCATTGTGTCTACAATACCATCTAGCCATCTCATCCTTGGCCTCCCCCTTCTTCTTTTGCCCTCCACCTTTCCCAACATCAATGCCTTCTCAAGTGAATCCTCCCTTCTCATTTGATGTCCAAAGTACTTTAGCTTCATCTTTACTATTTGACCTTCCAACGAGCAGTCAGGGTTAATTTCTTCTAAGATTGACCTATTTGTTCTCCTCGCTGTCCAGGGGACTCTCAAAACCCTCCTCCAACACCACATTTCAAAGGCATCTATTCTTCTGCGTTCAGCCTTCCTAATTGTCCAGCTCTCACATCCATACATTACTACTGGGAAAACCATTGCTTTGACTATTCTAATTTTTGTTTGCAATGTGATGTCTCTGCTTTTCACTATGTTCCCCAGGTTTCTCATCGCTTGTCTCCCAAGAATCAGTAGCCTTTTTATTTCATGGCTACAATCCCCATCTGCAGTGATCTTTGATCCTAAGAAAGTAAAATCTGTCCCTGCTTCTACTTCTTCCCTGTCTATTTTCCAGGGACTGATGGGACCTGTTGCCATTATCTTGGTTTTCTTGATATTGAGTCTCAAGCCAGCTTTTGCACTCTCCTCCTTCAGCCCAATCAAGAGATTCTTTAGGTCTTCCTCACTTTCTGCCATTAGGGTGGTATCGTCTGCATATCTCAGATTATTGATGTTTCTCCCAGTGATTTTAATCCTATATTGTGATTCCTTCATCTCTGCACTGCGCATTATGTGCTCTGTGTATAGGTTGAATAAGCATGGTGACAAAATGCAGCCTTGTCTTACTCCTTTTCCTATTCCAAACCACTCCGTTAGTCCATGTTCTGTCCTAACTGTTGCTTCTTGGTTCATGTACAGATTTCTCAGGAGGCATATGAGGTGCTCTGGTATTCCCATCTCTTTAATTGCTTGCCACATCTTGTTGTGGTCCACACAGTCAAATGCCTTAGTGTAGTCAATAAAACAAAAGTAAACTTGTTTCTGGTATTCCTTTGTTTTCTCCATGATCCAGCGTATGTTGTCGATGTGGTCTCTAGTCCCCCTGCCTCTTCTGAAACCAGCCTGCACCTCTGGTAATTCTCTCTCCACAAGCTGCTGAAGTCTATCCTGTATTATCTTGAGCATCACACTTAAATACTGTAAACAGGCTAAACTAAAGCTAAACTTTGATGGAGTTTTGTCCTGCTGTGCAAAGGTTGTATCAGAAACAAAACTGAATGAGTTGAATAGCTTCAACTAATGTTTGTTTTGCTTTGTGTCTATATATGCATTGTGTAATCTACTTCTGCAAAAGAGCAGACACTTGGCCGCCTCCTGTAAAGCTGCTCCTTCCAGCTTCACTTAGATTCATAGGATCTAATGTGGAGGGGACGACTTGTTTTAGCACATAAACTGGAAAGTTGATTTTAAAAAGCAATTGCTTGCAGCTTTAGTTCCAGTACCCTCAAGCAGGTACTGTACTCTTCTTGTCACATTTCTTCAGTAAACTCTGAAGCATGCATTCTTTTGTTACTTGAAAGCCCTATTAAGGAGTGAATAGACTTAACATGAAATAAGGCAATGCTTAGTCCCTTCATAAATTTTTTTGAGGGGCTGCAGTGGCTCAAGTGGTTAAGATGCTGACTGGAAGGCGGGAGGTCACTAGTTTGATTCCTGAGTACTGCAGGACAGAATGAGCTCCCGTCTTTGTCCCAGCTCCTGCCAACCTAGCAGTTCGAAAGCAAGAAATTACAAGTAGATAAATAGGGACCACTTCGGTGGGAAGGTAAACCGCGTTCTGTGCACTCCGGTGTCTAGTCATGCCTGCCACAAGATTTAGTTTATTTTGATTTGTATGCCACCCAACTCAGCACAGGCCGACTCAGGGCGGCTCACAACAGATCAAACAAAATACAATATAGTAAAGGCAAGATGCAGGATACAATATCAAATACAATGCAGCAAAGCCAAAATACAAAATACACAATATAGCAGAAACAAAATACAATATAAGAAAGAGCAAGTCAAAAATACAATAGCAGACAGTAGCAATAACAACTCAAGCATTGGTGCGCCAGATACTCTGCAGTGTTTTCTTGACACCTAGTTAAATCAAAGAGCTGCAGGCCTAGAACGGGGAATAGGGAGCATGCCCGTATATTGGTAGAGCTCATCTTCCACTAGTCTTCACTGTGGGTTGTGGGAATTCTAGTCCAACAACATTTGGAGCAATTTACAAATAAGTTGTCATACTGGACAGTGTTGCCATGTTGGCAAAAAAGAGGAAAGAAAAAAGAGAAGAGGGAAAATTACAGCACTTCAAAAACTAGCATATTTCTTCCTCAGTGTAAACTTTTGTGGATAGAAATCCAGTTCTTTAGAAGTAAGTAGTGAAAATAGCATGTCCCTTATTCCTAAAGAAGGGACTGCGCTATCTTAGTGATTAAGAAGCTGAACTTGACGACTGGAAGGTTGGCAGGTCAGCAGTTTGAGACCTGAGTGCTGCACGATGGAGTGAACTTCCGTCTCTGTCCCAGCTCTTGCAAGTAGATAAATAGATACCACTTTGGTGGGAAGGTAGAAAGCATTCTGTGCACTCCGGTCTAGTCATGACTGCAACATGTCCACAGAAAAGTCTGCAGACGCAGGCTCTTTGGCTGTAAACAGAGATGTGCACTGAACCCTAGAGTCAGATATGGCTGGCTTTTGAGCAAAGGCAACTTCTACCTTTACCTATACTTAAAGAATACAAAGTTGATTGTTTCCTAGTAGTCACCTGATGTCATAGGATAGGGTAAAGGCTTCTGACTAACAATTTCTGCTAGTTCCTTCATAGATTATGTCACATAGATTATGTCCATTGTCTTGCATTACTTAACAGAAAAGTGGCTGTCAATAAAAAGCAAGAGTCGTGAAAAATCATGGCATTTATGCATTTTCATGAGGCTTTTGTACATTCAGAGATTCTTTCTGGCTAAAGGGCAGCATCTCAACTTGCTTGTTCTTTATTCATCTCCTGATCTCCCCCCCTTCTTTAAAATATTTCCAAATTTGTTGGTGCAAGATGAATATATATATATATATATATATATATATATATATATATATATATATATATATATATATATATATATATATATATATATATATATATATATATATATATATATATATATACACACATATATATATATACACACATATATATATACACACATATATATATACACACACATACACACACATGAAAATCAGGTTGGGAATGAACACTAGAAGAAAAAAATTGGATGGCAAAAGCAGAAATAGCAGTGAATGGATAATAAAACATTTAGTGCTTTTCAATTAACTGTTCTGATGATTAGTACACTAGTATATTATAGCATAAAACCCATGTCTATTAATTTTTTGTAACCATTATCTTGACTGTGATTTACTCACCTCAAATAATTAATGTTGCTATTAAAAATGTGGATGTAGGCAAAGGTCTTGACTAGAGTCCTATGGGCTGGAGGAAGGACAAGGTTTGAAGAAATGGGGTGTGTGTGTGTGTGTGTGTGTGTGTGTGAGAGAGAGAGAGAGAGAGAGAGAGAGCAATACAGTAGAAACCTACTGGAAACGATAGGAAAGGAAGCAGGGGAAATACCAAAGAAAATAGCACAGGTCAGCTTTTGTACTGGCTGGAAGGGAATAGTTTTGCTTTCCCTGTAGTTTAATTTTAATACTGGCTAAACCTGGCACGGTTTCAAATTTTAGCATTCTGGACACCGTCAGCTTTTCCCTTTTGGTGAGAAAAGTCGTTGGCGCATTGGAGATGATGAATGGGTGTATAGGAAGAATAGCAATCCCTGGAGTCTTTTCTGAGGCAGCAAAGCATCCTTATTTTAAGGTAGCAGTGGCAGCTGGAGGGCAGCATTTCCATCCTGAAGAACAGGGCTGAGGTTCCTCGTAAAAACAGGGACGACAATGCCGCAGAACTATGCATGCAAGCATCAAGGGGGAGGAGGAAAAAAATCATAGGGAAATGAAAATGGAAGCACTGCTGAGGAGTTAGGCTGGGAAAGGTGACAGCGTGAAAGTATATAGTTTTCAGCCCTTTCAGTTAAGGCTGCCCAAAGATTTTTCTCAGTTATGTATTTGTTTCCCTTTCCCCGCACTGCTGTTTTCAGGGTGCAGTCAAATAAACACTTATGGAGGATAAGCCTCAGAGAACACAGTGAGGTGGGTTTCTTAGTAAACATTCAAAAGCTCAGAGGGTGTCTCTCCTCAATTTTGTTTGGCTCCCTTTGTTCCCTGCACTCTAGACACCCTCCCCTTTCATAGCCTTTGGCCATCCAGTTTTAGATTCTGCAAAAAATGTTTTCCACTAGGACTGCAAACTGTCTAGGACAGAGGTCCCCAATCTATGGCCCGTGGGCCTGGCCAGGCCCATGACGTCATTCCATCTGGCTCGTCGCCGTCTCCACCACACACGGAAGTGGAAGCAGGTGTGTTTACATGAGTTGTAAAACATGCCTGCGCATGTGCACCCATGGTTGTCATAAATGCGGAAGTGGGCACATTTACGACAGCTGTAAATGTAGCCACTTCCAGGGGCATGGTCTGGCCCCCTCGGCTATCTGGGGGCATGGTCAGGCCCGCAGAATAAAAAGGTTGGACACCCCTGGTCTAGGACCTCCAAGTCAGGACAAAAGGCAGTTTTCCTTCTGTGTTCTGTATACTGTTCATAGTGAAGCAGTGATATCCACAAGCTAGTGTGTATTGTGGGTAATAGACAAGAGAGTGCAAAGTGCAATGTGGCATAAGCAGAATCATATAATCATCGACCAATCTCCTGTTGATACAGGAAACCTATAGCTAAAACATCCCTGTTTCATGGCCATTCCACCTCTTTCTGGAAACTCCAACAAAGGAGAATCTGCTACCTTCAGAGGCAGTTGACTGAAGAGTGCAGAAGCTCTTTGCATCATATCCCTCCCATCACCCCCACCCCAATATTTAGCTGAAATTTCAGTTAAGAGAGGGTCAAAAACTCTGGATACCTGTGACCAATTAAAATGGATAAGACAGAGCTTGATAGATAAATAGTCTAAAGCAGTGAAGCACTGATCAGCCAATGTACTGACTTAGGCTTCTGGGAATTGATTGAAGTCTAAAACCCAAAGGTTGGGGAATGCTGGTCTAAAGCTGTTGTGTATGGAATAGCATGGAATGTAACTGCTACGTTGTGCCTTTAAGTTAAATGTAACTGGTTCTACAGGAAATGTATACTCAAGCTATTTGTAAAGAACACATTGTATTCAGTTGCTATTGAAATGCGAGCTTGCTACCAGAGATGGGAGCAGCGAGCATTCAACTCACATGGTACAAATTCCCCAATCATGCCCAGCCGCGGGAAACCTTCCCGCCGCGGATACACCTGGACACGAAGGGCAGGACTCCGGATGACGTCACGCCGACAGTAGCCAATAGGCTACCCAGATTCAAATGTATAGTGACTGTATATAAGGAGTTGTATTGCCACCATTACCTCATGTTCGTACTGTACTTCATGTAATAAAGATGTGTTAAGCCAGACTACGGCTGCTTCGATTGTCTTGGTCCCCAAACAACAAAAAAGCACAGTTCTATTGTCCTAATTTTTTTGGATGCAAATAGTGAGATGTTATCCATTCCCAGTGTTGCTGTATGGAGTTGAGGCTTGACTAAAACATCCGAAAAGAGAATCGAAGCTTTTGAAATGTGGATCTACAGATGACTGCTAAGGAGATCATGGGTTGACCATGTGACTAATGTAGAAGTGTTGTGCTGGATGGATAAAGAACAAGAACTGTTTAAGACCATTAAGCAAAGAAAGCTCCAATACCTTGGGCACATTATGAGGAACAACATAAAGTATAGTAAAGATAAAGGTTTCCCTTGCCTGAAAGCCAGTCGTATCCGACTCTAGGGTTCAACGCTCATCTCTGTTTCAAAGCTGAAGAGCCAGCGCTGTCTTCTTCTGCAGACATTTCCGTGGTCATGTGGCAGGCATGACTAGACACTGGAGTGCACAGAATGCTGTTTTCCTTCTCACCGAAGTGGTCCCTATTTATCTTCTTGCAATTTCTTGCTTTCGAACTGCTAGGTTGGCAGGAGCTGGGACAAAGACAGGAGCTCATTCCATCCTGCAGTACTTAGGAATTGAACTGCTGACCTCCTGTTTCCAGTCAGCGTCTTAGCCACTTGAGCCACTGCACATAAAGTATAGAATCCTCCAACTCACTCTGCAAGGAAAGATCCCTGGGAAGAGAGGCCCTGGATGTAGACGGACTTCATGGCTGAAGAACCTGAGAGACTGGTGTGGCATGTCTTCGGAAGAACTGTTCCGAGAAGTTAAGAACAGTTTGACTATCACCATGATGATAGCCAATATCCAGAATGGATACAGCACTTGAGGAAGAAGCAGCACTGTGCTGTGAACTGATTGTATGGCTGAAATCTTGTTGTGAAGTTAACACAAATGCTGTAACCTTTAGATTTTAATTGGCATGAATCAATAAATTTTCATAGGTGTAATCTGTGGCAAACTGACTCACACAATATGCAACAAATAATATTAGAGATGTGATATTTGTTTGCCAGAAAGAAGCTGCCCCTTTGAAGACTTTACCATTTGTTTGTTTTCTCTTTCACAGGGGGGAAAAAGCAGAGCTATCTGGGCAAGGAGGTGCATCGCAGAGGCAGTGGCTAAATAGAAGAGTGAAGAGGAAGAGGAGAGCAGGGATATACTGGAATATTATCCATGGTGGGAATGAAGGTGATAAATGAAGGAACATGGATGATCCATCTCCCTCTCATTTGTCAAAATGGAGCATTAGTATTTCTGAGGTTCCCTTGCAGAAAGTAAAACCCAAAAGTCCCTTTACAGATAGCAGCAGTACAAGGATTGCACATTTCTAACCTTTGTCTACAGGAGAAGCTGATTATGGATCAAAGTGACATTTGATCATTCAGAGAAATGTTGAATGATGAGATCCTGGCTACTAAAATCTTTGTCATACAGTGAAGAAGATTTTAGAATCATTTGCCATTTGGTTAGTTACTATCTCTTCTATACAAAACACACTTTTGTCTGTGTGCATAACTAGTTGGAGGGATTTGAAATTTCGTCATTCCCTTTTCAGTTCAGTACAATGAAGAGACTGCCTAGAAATCAGAGGTTCCCAAAGTGGTCCCCACACCCCACAGGGGACTTCAATTCCCAGAAGCCTAAGTCAGTATATTGGCTGATCAGTGCTTTGAGGAATTGATTTAGGCTTCTGGGAAATGGAGTCCAATAACCAAAGTTTGGGAAACACTGGATCTATCCAGACTCAGCTTTTCTTGGAAAAATTAAACCACCAACCTTTACATAAAGTTCATGGTATTGTTTTTATATATGGTGCTTATCTATGTAACACTGGGAAAAAGAAGTTCATTTTCTGTGATCATTGATCAAAAAGGTTTCCCTTGCTCAAAAGCCAGTCGTATCCGACTCTAGGGTGCAGTGCTCATCTCTGTTTCTAAGCCGAAGAGCCAGCGCTGTCTGCTTCTGCAGACGTTTCCATGGTCATGTAGCAGGCATGACTAAACACCGGAGTGCACGGAACACTGTTTCCTTCCCACTGAAGTGATCCCTATTTATCTACTTGCAATTTCTTGCTTTCAAACTGCTAGGTTGGCAGGAGCTGGCACGAAGATGGGAGCTCATTTCCGTCCTGCAGTACTCGGGAATTGAACTGCTGACCTTCCGCTTCCCAGTCAGCTTCTTAGCCACTTGAGCTCCAAAAGTAGGAGCTTTTCTCAATAGGCTATAACTGGCCTGTGGAGACTTTTCCTGGGCTGTAACAGAGGACTTTGGAGGAAACCTTCTAGTGCCCACTCCCCCATCTTCTTAAATTCCTCCACTGTTCCCAACAGCTTCTTAAAATGATAGAAATTTAGAGTAGGTTAGACTAAGAGCTCATCCAAATGAGATATGTGCATTGGACTGATATGGGTTGGAACTTAGATCCCTTTTTCCCATAGACCCCTTTTGCCTTATAAATCCATGAAGCAGAGGCACCCATGCAAGGGAAGTTTCTTATTTAGTAACTTCATGTCAGCTTTCTGGTGAAATTGGCTAACTTTTCAGGTCATTAGAAGACAGAGAGAGGAAATTTCTGGTCTTTCTCCTTTGCTCCATGCCTGGGAGAACACTTCCAAATTGGCATAACACCTGATCTCAAGAAAGTCTAGTTGTTGTCAACGTATGATGACTCTATGAATGAGTGATCTTCAAAACGTCTTGTCCTCAACAGCCCTGCTCAGTTCTTGTAAACTCAAGTCTGTGGCTTCCCTCATGGAGTCAATCCATCTCTTTTCCTGCTGCCTTCCACTTTTCTTAGTATTGCTGTCTTTTCCAAAGAGTCTTCTCTTCTCATGATGTGTCCAAAGTATAAGAGCTTCAATTTCATCATTTGTGCTTCCAGAGATAGTTCAGGTTCAATTTATTCTACCACCCATTTGTTTGTCTTTCTGACAGTCCAAGGCAGGAGTCTGAAACTTGGCTCTCCAGATGTTCTTGGACTTCAATTCCCAGAAGTCCTGATTGACAGGGTCTGCTGACTTGGGCTTCTGGTAATTGAAGTCCAAGAACACCTGGAGAGCCAAGTTTGCTGACTTGGTATTTGCAAAACTCTCCTCAGTACCTTATTTCAAATGAATCAATTTTTTCCCTTCTTGACTGTCTGGCTTTCATATGTATACATGGCAGGTCACACTGAAAAAACCTCTTTGAAGATTGTGGTATTTTTGAACCACAATTGGGCGTACCTCCGGCAATGGCCATCTTGTGCCGGCTAATTGTTTTCATACTAGGTCAGGCGAAAGAAACTGCAGAATGAACTCACCAAAAGATGGCTTCATTTTGACAGTTTCACATCTGGTCTAGACACGGAAGAAGAATCCATACATGGTGATTGGGAATATGAGTGTGTGAATAGTCTTGTTCTTGTTTTCTAGTGACACATCCTTGCACTTGATTATCTTTTCTAATTCTTTTACTGCTGTCCTTCTGAATCTGAGTCTTCTGATTTCTTGGCTGCACTCTCCATTTGGACTGATGATGGAACCAAGGTATACAACATCTTTCACTATTTCAGTTTCTTAATTGTCAGCATTCAAATTCTGTAATTCTTCTGTAATCATGAATTTTATCTTTTTAATAATCTTTAACTATAGTATTACTTTGGCACGTTCTTCTTTCACTTAGACTAAAAGACATTTCAAGTCATTGTGACTTTCTGCCAGCAAGATGGTATCATTTGCATATCTCAAATAATTGATGTTTCTTCCACCAGTTTTCATTCCTCTTTCATTTGAATCCAGTCTGGCTTTCTGTATATGTTCTGCATACAGATTGAAGAGATAAGGAGATAAAATATACCCTTGTCTTATTTTTCCCCAATCTGTTCTAGTTGTACATGTTGCTAGAGGAAATGGGGCTGTTCTAGACAAAGTAACAGATGAGGGTGTCTGATCTAAAGGGAAAAAATCCAGTTCCCAAGTGAAACAAGATAATTCTGAAATGGAAGACAGAGGGAAGAATTGATTTAGGTTTCTAGTAATACAGTATCACGTAGATCCATCAAATGAAGCCAAATGAGTGAATACCTTTGAAAAAGGAGCAAATAGGAATGTGGATCAGCTATAGCTTCGTTTTTAAGTAGCTGTGTTGGAGAGAATTTGGGTTGCTGGAACATAACATATAGTTAACAAACAAATAATACTAACAAAGTACTGGACTCTAATTTGGTTGGTTTCTGTTTAATTCTTCATGGTTTACTATAATATTTGTAGAAAATTCTTTATTATTACTATTTGTTTGTATTATATCCACTGTTTTGGATTGAATTTTAGCCAGCTTTTCATTGTTTCTTTTTAGTTTATTACTTATTTTTCTACTGTTCTTCTATTAACTTGGTTATCAACAAATCACTTGATAAATTGATCTAATATTTTGAGTTTGTGGTCCTATCACAAAGCAAAAGCTTTTTGGAACTACTTGTTCCAGGGCAGAGTTAGCACCTTGGGTCTGCAGATATTGTTGAACAAAAGTGTCCAGAACCCTTCACCATTGGCTGTGCTGGCCAGGTTTTCTGGGAACAACCATAACAAGAAATATTTTCTGAACTCCATTGTTGGATCAGCTTCTTTCATTAGGATGTATGTAGGGGAAAGTGGTCAATAAAAGAACCACTAGAGAAGAAGGATCGACAAGGCAAGCAGCATCCGTTTCAAATTGCAAAACTGTATAGCTATTGGATATAAAGGTAGAGGAGATCGAAAATGGGAACCTCAGTGGATGAGTTCCTTCTTGTTATTTATTATTTCTGTCTATACCTTGCTTTTATGTATATAACAACAAAAATAAGTAACAACAGTAATAAATGTACAATAAAGTCAATATCAGATGCTAAAACAGTAACAGAAGTTAACACTTAAAAAAGGCCAACAATGACCATGTTAAAAATCTTTTACTTGCATATTGTCAATCTTTAGATAGAGCAATCTTTTGAATGAAGGACTATCAAGAATTCTAAGATTCTCCCCTGCTTATTATGCTGAAGGAAATATAAGCTTTATCCATTCATTTTACTTATACAAATGAATTTTTAAAAAAATTCCTGGGATATGAACTGTGGCAAATCTCCCAGTCAGAGCTGCTTCCCAAAATGTGTGGGTATGTGTATGTGGGTAGTGAAACTTAGGCAACTGAAGATTTGTTTTTATCTTCTTATTTTTTATTTACAAAAATCATTTCAGAAAAGTTTCAAAAAGTCTTTCAAAATCATAATTTATCACCTGATCACTTTGATGTCCCAAGCATTATGTTTGTGTGAAAGCAAATATGCGTTTGCCACTCTGTGCCATGCTATGAGAATGTTTTTACTAGACACTGTAGCTGGAAGAAAATTATTAGGATCTCCTTCAGCAGTGGTGTGTCGAATCCTTATTTGTTTAGCTTGGCCCTCCTGTTGTTATTGGAGAATAGATTTCTGGCACAATAAACCACGAGTAGACTGCTGTGAGTGTTGGAAAATACATCAAAATATTAATAAAAGTGGCTAGCCTGAGATTTAGAATATGCAGATAGTTTCTTCCTTATTTCCATTATATGTGTTCCTGCCTCTCCACCCCTACCCCGCATCCAAACTTTTAACTGGATATTGCTTGGCTCTGCCCTAAGCATTTATCACATTTCTCTGTGACAGAATAACTGAAAACAGTGTTTGTAGTTACTCTTAAATTGATTATACTTTTTACGAAGTCCTATAGTTCCTTGACAAATCAACAAAAAACTGCAACAGAAAACAAATTTCTTTTAAGAAATATGTAAAGAGGAAGCTGTATAAAATGGGGCAATTAATCTTGCAATAAAAATAATTGTTTACATTTAAAATTAATGTAACATGTATTCTTCAGCAGATAATAAATTATGGGTTTTCTCATTAGCATTTGAATTGATTTCCTCTAATTTCTGAGAAACACATGAGCATGTGACTAGATTAAGTTTAATTGGACTATAGCTAGTACTGATTGTGAATGAATAGAGCTGGAAGGTTTTTTGACTGATTGGTTATCTTTGTAGTTGTTCTGTTGTTCCTTCTCCCCACCTCATTTATGGAGAGCTGGACCAATAGGGTGTAAAAGTAAAACAAAACCCCTGTGATTGGAGAACAGTGGAAAATGTTACTGAGGGGTATTCTTTGCAGTTTCTTGTTATTAGGTGAACAAGATTCAGAAGAATTTTTTAAGCTTACAGGAACTGTGTTTGATACCTAACACATAGAAACTAACATCTTTAAATGATTGATTTAATTCACGTCTTCTTTCTTCTTCTTCTTCTTTCGTATACAAATCAAAATATTGGCGATCATCATGGGGATCAGCCATAAAGACTGTCCTGAGATTATAAAGACTGTCCTGAGATTATAATGGAGTGGCCTTCCATTTGCCTTCCACATCGCAGCATGACACCCATACTACCAATCCAGTTCTGCAAGTCACTTTCTGGTCCTGAGCCCTTTTGGCACGCAAAATCCTCCTCAGTCCCAGGCCAGTATTGATGAAACTGCTGCCCTCCATCCAGATGGATTCAAGTGAGATTTAATCCACTTGGGGACCAGCACCCTTTCCTGTGGCGCCCAAGGTCGTTAGTCCTCAGGGTGGTCAGGTTAGTTAATCGCTGCCTGACATGCATCGTTGAGTCACTGGCACTCTATTACTATAGCAGGATAACTTGGCCAGACTCTTCATGTATACTTCATGTTTACTTGAACTGATTTGCGTGGCTAGTCTTTAGCACTCAGCATTTTGATCTAGATGCATTATTCATAAATGAAAGTAACTCTGTTGAAATGAATGAAGGGAGCCTTGCAGATGACCCCAAGTGTGTGTACATGTGTAGTGGAAGCTATGATCAAACAAACAACAGAAATTCTTATCTGAACATATATGTAAGAAAGAGTTCAATTGGTGAAAAAGATATAAAGATGAAAACACATTAACACATTAAAACAGGGGCCGGCAACTTAAGGCCCATGGGCCATATCCGGCCCATGGCATGAAAAGATCTGACCCATGCCTTTGTTTCAGCTGCTGCCACCCCCATAATCAGATGCAGACTCATTTACGACAGCTGTAAATGCGTCTGCGGCTTATATATAAATGAGTACAGAATTGGATATTTGAAATGAATAAGAAATAGATACTATAGTAAATGTAAGTTTTATATTGTACTAGCAGAAGTGCCTGGCTGCGCCCGGGGGCTTGTACTGTTGCACCGGTGGTGGGGTGGTCCAGGCGTCCTTTTGCTTGGGGGTCTCTCCAGCCCATGTGCTGGCATCCAAGGGCTGCGTGGATGTCCTGGCCTTGCTCGGGTCGTGTGTGTGTGTGTGTGTGTGTGTGTGTGTGGACATTTTGCTGCCCTGTCACCTGCTCTGTAGGCAACTTCATCTCCCAACAGGGCCTCTCCCTCGTGTGGGGCCTGCTGGGAGTTGTAATCGGCCAGAGGGCAGGGGAAAGGGGAATGGAGGCCAGGGCCTGGGCAGTCTGGTGACGCCAGGGCCATCTTGGCTCCCCACCATGCTCCTCTCTGCCTGGCATGGCTGTGTGTGGGGAGGAGGGCTGCAGCCACCCCTGAAGCTCAACATCCTCTTTGGTGTCAAGGTGATTGATGCGGGAGACCCTCCCCACTCAGGTACGGTGGCCTTGGTTCAGTGAAGGGGGGCATTGGTTTTCTGTGTCTGCTCTGTGCCACTGCCGTCCCCTCCCCTGCTTACCCAGGCTAGCGGGGCCTGGCTTCTCCGTCATCCCGGTCACCAGGGCTCATGGCGAGGTGGCCCGTGGGTGGCGCAGGGCCCTGTCTGCTGCTGGTGCCGCAGCTTCGACGGCCGGTTGGCGTTGGCATCGATGTGGTAGCGTGCGGCCCCTGTGTGCGTTTGCTGTCCATCTCTCATCCTTGTTCCAGGCCTGTGCCGGGCCTGGGCATGCCTCAGTGGCGGCGCTGCTGGTGGCGGCGGGGGTTTGTGGCTGGGGTTGTGGGCGCTGCGCAGCTGCTCCAGCATCTGGTTTCTGCTGCCCACCTGCCCTATGGCCTGTTCTGCCACCTCGCCTGCTGGCCGCTCTCGCGCCATTCTGCCATGAGTGGTTACGCTAACGTGCACTGCCCCAGCATCCGGTTCCCACTGTCCACTTATCCTGGGGCCTGTTCTGCCACCTCACCCACTGCCTTCTCTTGCGGTGGTCAGCCTTGGGCACACGCGCTGATGTGCGCCACCCCATCTTCCAGTTCCGTTGCACAAGTCATCTTGGGAGTTGTAGTTCATGCTGATTTTCCCATTTTGTGGGGCCCACGCCCCACCATGGGGCCTGTCGCTCAAAAAATATTGGCACACATGCACAAGGAATGCATGTGTGAAGTTACAGTGCAGTTCATGCTTCCCCAGTGACCTGCCCATCCGGGGGTGTCTGCTTGTCTGCTGGTGCTCTGTTTTGTGCTGCTGCCGCCTGCGGTGGCCTTGCCACAGTGGTATCGCACACTCCGGGCAGGCGGTTGTTGTTGCACCTGGCGTGTGACCGGTGCCCCACCACTCCCATTCTTGGTCTCACCTCCCTGATTGGCTGCAATGGGCCACAGTGGCTGCTGGGAGGTGTAGTCTTTTTCTTTATGTCTTTTTTTGGGGGGGCGCACCCCACCATTTCCCCTGGGAATCAGAATTTCAGAACCTGGATGCAGAAGGTACATCTGTGCCAATTTGTGGGTGGTTTGGCCGGCGTGTGTGGAAATGTATACTGTACAAACAAACATACATCTCTCTTTTATATATATGTAGATTACAATGTATTGGAATGTATTTACTGAGATACAATGAAGGGTGGGGAGGTATTACATTGTTAAAGTAATAATTTGTTTTTATTGTCCTTTTGTATTTGTATTGTACTTTCTTTGTTATGGTTTTGTTATAATTTTCTGAAAATCTAATAAAAATTTTAAAAATGTGTCTGCAGCTGTCATAAATGCATTTATGACAGCCATAAATGGTGGGGGCCACCAGCCCCCTCAACTGTCTGAGGGAGCATTATGACAATCCACTTACTCCTCGGTAGGACTTGGGAGTCCTCCGGCCTCCTGGTGATGGGATTGTGCCTGATCCTGCTTCCCTGGTCCAGATCAGATTCAGGAGTTCAGGGTTCTCCTATCAGTGTGCCCTGTCACTCCTGACATAAATACAGGTGGTAACAAAGGGTGCACATGAAACTAGTGTAGATTCAGGTAACGTGAGCCAAGTAATCACTCCAAGTCTTTTCAGGTATTTTAAACATATATTGAAAGCAGAGCAAGATACAGGATACAGTCCATCAAAAGCTCAGCAAGCATTTCCAAATAAAGAAATAAAGCAAGCTGCTTGTTTAAGGGATAGCCTATGGCCCCCCTTCTGGCTAAATAGGTTACATGATTGAAGTTCAAAACCACAGCATCCACCTGGCTTATATCTCCTCCCAAATGGTCCACCTTGTGGCATACCTGTCAAGTTTTGGACATGAAAATAAGGGAAATTTTGGGCCACACCCCCACCCACCATGCCACACCCCTCCCCCCAAAATCCAGGCACATCCAAGAGCCTAGAAGAGGAGGAGCCACCAGAGCCAGGGAGGAGGAAGAACCACTCCCTAGGCACTCCCACACTCCCCTTATGTAGAAATCTGATTCATGTAAAGATAATCAGCCTCATCTAACAGAGCAGTTTATTGCCCCAGATAGAAACTTAAGAGTCCACGAAGTCCAGCTTCATTAGGCTCAGAGTAAGGAAAGAACAGAGAGAGACAGAAAACAGGACTGCCGTCTTTGGCTGAACAAAGGATACTAATCTACTCTTTATTCAAGCAGAGTATCTCAGAAACGAAACTTAAGCAAGCAGAGTATACCAGAAACGAAACTTAACAGAAACAAAACTTAAGGCACACAGCCAATCAGAAGTGTCAGAGCCCAAATAAGGAGAAGAAAGGAGAATTCTTTTTCACTATTCTACGCATGCCCAAAATCTAGCGTTGTCTCTCAGTAAGCAAAGAGGCTTTTGTTTACAAAATGTGTCAGAGACAGCCTGACAGAATCCAGATGCATTCCTACACCCTTAGCACCACTGCTGTCCATCACAGGGAATAAGGCAACAGGCCAGCCCCTACAGACTTGCCTTACTGTAATAATTCTATTTTAAATCTCTTTTCACATTCTCTACTGCGACAGCATTTCATATTATGGTGATTTTTCACGGAACTGTTTTTTTACACTTTAATCACTTAATTGTCTACTGTCTTAGCCTTGTGTACCTCAATTTCATTTTTAAAAACTCTGTGTTTAAGGCAGGACCATCAAAATATCCTCTTTATGTTGTATGCAAATATATTTGAAGCCGATTGGCTCATTGTCTCTTCCCTTTAACACCCTCTTTCCCAGGAGAAAGAAGAGACAATGAGCCAATTGGCTTCAAGTATATTTGCATACAACATAAAGAGAATATTTCCGTGGTCCTGCCTTAAACACAGAGTTTTTAAAAAGAAATTGAGGTACACAAGGCTAAGACAATACACAATTAAGTGATATAAGTGTAAAAAACAGTTTCATGAAAAATCATCATGATATGAAATGCTGTCGCAGCAGAGAATAAGGAAAGAGTTTTAAAATAGAATTATTACAGTAAGGCTGGCCTGCTGCCTTGTTCCCTGTGAGGGGAAGCAGTCGTACTAAGGGGAGTGCCTAGGGGGTGGTTCTTCCTCCACTTGCGGGGGGGGGGGGGGTTAAGCCCAACACTCCTCCTCTCTGGCTCTGGTATGAGGCACAAACCTCATGAATATAGATATAATAATAATACAAAATATACGGGAGATTTACACACACCCTGGATTTTTTTTAAAAATATGGGAGATTATTTAAAAAATATGTGATGGCGGGAAGAGGGGCTAAATTATGAGGTTTTCCTGGGCAATACAGGATACTTGACAGCTATGCCTTGTGGCCCTCCTCCTTAGGGATTCCAGCCAATGATCTTACAGCATGACATGTCAATCACACATTAAGTTTCCGTTCTTCTAAACCATGAGGCCCATATAGTTTACATACCAGACCTGGTGTGTAGGGACTCCTACGCATGAAATTCCCCATCTTGGATTAGGCTAAAGCAAAGGGTATAATTCATTTCGTTACAAGCATGCATTGTCTCCAATATTGTTTATTATGGCAATGGAATTGTTAGCAGATGCTATAAGAGGGGACAATATGATAAAAGGGGTTTTAGATAATAAGATAAGTCTCTATGCTGACGACACTTTGGTGGTTATGAAACATCCCGGAAAGGCATTGGAAAAAATAAAAGAGCATTTAATAGATTTTGCGGACATAACAGGACTGAGAATAAATTGGGATAAATCTGAAATGATATTTTGTAATGTAGATAAAGAGGAACAGGAGAGAGTAAGAGATAAGTATAAGTTACAGGTTAAAAAATCTCTGAGATATTTAGGTGTAAATATTTCAAACAATTTGGAAGAGCTTAAAAAATTGAATTACGAGATACAAAAAAAGGAAATTAAAGAGAAAATAGAGCAATTTAAAAAGATTAAGCTATCCTGGTTTGGCAGGATAGCATTAAGTAAGATGCTGCTGCCGCCGAAAATCAATTTTTTATTTGATGCGTTACTCATACAGATGAAAGATAAAGAGATTAAAGACTTTCAAAATATAATAAATAATTATTGCAATGGGGGGGGGGGGACCTTGAATAGCAAAGATTTTTTGGTACTTATCGCA
This sequence comes from Bradypodion ventrale, assembly GCA_035047345.1. NCBI lineage: Eukaryota > Metazoa > Chordata > Lepidosauria > Squamata > Chamaeleonidae > Bradypodion > Bradypodion ventrale. The sequence goes on along the minus strand of JAWDJE010000001.1, from coordinate 288,872,316 downwards.
AAAGGAGGGAGGATTGGGGATACCAAATTTGAGAATTTATTATAGAGCTTTTCAAATTAAGAATATTATGAAAATGTTAGCAAGAGAAAGGGTAATATGGGAAGATTTGGAAATGAAGGAAATTGATTATGTAGGTAGAGGAGTATTTCTGGAAAGCAGCCTCAAGGTCAGTTCAGCCGGGGTGGAAAAAAAACACCAGCAGGCAGCAGTTCGTCAGGGGAAGCACACTCCCTGGCGAATGACTGGCTGCTGCCTTTGTACTTCTCACACCACTGTTTCAAGAACTAACACAAAAGAGCAGTGGAGGTAATACAAAAGCAGCAGCCAGCAATCCACAAGGAAGAGCACCACCCCTTATGGATCGCTGCCTGCCGATCTCCGGTTAGGTAAGCCAGGAGAAAAAGGAGACAGAGGAGAGAACCATTGTCAGGCAGATAGCTCTTCTCTGCCTCCTTCTTCCCCGACCTACCTAATGAACCTTACCGGACGAAGAGCCAGCTGACTGCCAGCTCCTCCTTTTCCCCATTGCTGCATCGAAACCAAAATTCAAAGCAGCAATGGGGAAAAGAGGAACCGACAGGCATCCCATTCTTCACGCAAAAATACACAAAAACAACAAAACCAAATATTTACTAAAAACGCCAAACACCAAAATGAATAAAACACAAATAAATAAATAATTAAAAATGCATTAATAAACAAAAAAGTAAACAACAAAATCCACAAACAAAAACATCACAATACCAGAAAAGCACAGAAAAAAACGCCTAACTACAACACAAAAATACCTAACTCTAACAACACAACTACCACAAATTACACAAATAAACACCAATGAAATCACAAAAATGAAACAAACCAGAAATAAACAAACCAATTAAACAAATTTAAAACCCAACCAAACCACAAAAGAACAAACAGAAACCCCTCCCAGCCAACCACCACAAAAACAAAACAAAGAAAAAACCCAGAAGAAAGAAAACCAGAGAACTCATCAGCACGTTCTCCCTCCACGAGGTAAAGGTAAAGGTAAAGGTAAAGGTTTCCCTTGCTCGAAAGCCAGTCGTATCCGACTCTAGGGTTCAGTGCTCATCTCTGTTTCTAAGCCGAAGAGCCAGCGCTGTCTGCTTCTGCAGACGTTTCCGTGGTCATGTGGCAGGCATGACTAGACACCGGAGCGCACGGAACGCTGTTTCCTTCCCACCGAAGTGGTCCCTATTTATCTACTTGCAATTTCTTGCTTTCGAACTGCTAGGTTGGCAGGAGCTGGGATGAAGACGGGAGCTCATTTCCGTCCTGCAGTACTCGGGAATCGAACTGCTGACCTTCCGCTTCCCAGTCAGCGTCTTAGCGACTTGAGCCACTGCAGTACCCTCCACGAGACCAGAACAGAAATGAAGAAACAAAGACTACTTACTGGAAGAAGCCCCACCTAGAGGCCAGGAGAGAAAAAACAAGTGAAACAAAAAAAGGATCCAACACTATTACTTACAGCCCCACCTGCAGGCCGGAAGATTAAAAACAAGTCAAACAGATTCAAAGCAGCCCTCTTGCTAACAGCCCCACCTAGAGGCCACAAGAGTAAAAACAACTAAAAAAAGAATAAATCAAAAGTTTACAGAATAAAAAAAATATGTTAAATAAAAAATAATAAACATTTGTAGCATCCTCTGTTTATTTTTTACTCAAAGAAAACCCACAACCCAAAACATCTAAACACAGTTTATAACAGCCCGGCAACACCAGGCAACCTATGCTAGTGCTATATAAGCAAATTACTCTGTACAGTGAGTTCTATGTGTAATAATAATTGCATTATTCTAAAATAATCAGCATGCTATATAAAATGAGTGGGTGAAAAATGCGTGGGTTTTCAGCTGTTTTTTGGCTGCACAACTCCTATGAGCTCTGGCTTGCAGAGCCAATGGTGAAGGATGATGGGAGTTGTAGATCAGCAATATCTGGAGAATGGAATTTTTTCCATTCCTGCTTTAAGGGATGATTTAAAACCTGTATGAAAGTTCTGATGGCAAACACTACTTACCGTATATACTGTAGTGTAAGCTGACCTTTTTAGCCCCAAAAGTGGACCTGGCCTATACTTGGGTCAATGACCACGAGGGTCCCAAGACCATGATGGATTGAAATGTGCCAACAATTTAATTAATTTTACCATATTTTCAGGTATTTTGATTATTGCACTTCCCACCCTCAGCTTATATTCGGGTCAATCTATTTTCCTGGGTTTTCAGGTCAAATTTAGGTACCTCGGTTTATATTCGGGTCAGCTTATACTCAAGTATATACAGATAAATGTATTGTGTGTAGGACCCCCACTAGTGCAGGACAGCTAGAGGGGCCAAAGTTATGCTGCTTGCCTTTCCTCTGAGTTGCAGTCTTTCAGCACCCCCACACTAGAAACATCCATATGCAGACATCTATGTCAGATGCAAACCTGTATGATCAGTAATATAGATCATGTGTCCCTACTTCCATGCCATTCCATGTGTAGATGTGAGGCAGGGACTCTTCTTTTGCAGGGGATGGAACCAGCAGCCAGGCTCCTCTGTCCAATTGCATCTGTAGAGCCCCTTCACAAGATTTATCTGTCAACTGGGCTGCTGAGACCAATAACGTCTCCAGAATCTTAATTTTCAAGCTGGAGAGTCTTTACTTGCTGATTGAATGTCACTTTACTGCATAGTTTACCATGATTCATTACAAATGAAAATTCTGGATCTCTCTCCCACCACCCTCCATCTTTCTACTGTTTTAAGTTTGTGAAATGCTTTCTAAAAGGTATCAGTATCCCTCATGAATTAAGCATTATTTAGATCAGAGTAATAAAATGAGGTCGATGTGTTGGGTGTTGAGGAGGGTGCTGAAAAGCCAAAGTGAATATGTGGTGTCTCTGCTGTAGTTTTTGAGAGCCTTTACTCTGTGTTTCTATTTGTTTCCAGCCCAGGCACTCTTTGTTGTGATACCCATTAGGAAATTTGCAAATATCAAAATATATTACATTTGCTCTAAATTTCTGTCTAAGCTGCTTAGTTGTGCCCTGTGGTTAAAGAGTGCAAAATTAAAAGATACACTGCATACTGCAAAGACCCCTTTTCTGGTAAGATGAACACCAGGTCTCTAAATGCCACCTTTATTTTTAATCATTAATAATTCATGGCAGACAAAATCTGTTAGGGAGAAATGAGCATCTACTGCATTCCCTTCCCTCTTTCTCCTCCATCCCATTGTTGTTATTATCTAATCTATATAGCTAATTAGCATTAATTTCTACTCAGGACCCCTGGGAGAAGTGTAATGGTTTTTTCTTGCCCAAAGTCACATGTCCTTGCTTGATGATGGCAACCTTCAATCACCAGGCTTTAATTAACAATGAAAGATTGTATTCTTTTTGTCTGGTATGACATTAAATTGCTGTTTTAAAGAACCAAACTTCACTTCTAACTTGAATGAAATTACTTTACCATTTTTAAATACATTGGGGGTAGAATCCAAATTTTACTTCCAACTGGAGTAGACCCATTGAGTAAATAAGACTTGTTAAATTAAGCTTTATGTAACTCTCATTAATTAATCTGATTGGTTGTAACAATTGGGTTTAGCCCTTTGTATAACATTAGGGTCACCCTTGCTCGAAAGCCAGTCATATCCTACTCAGTGGTAGGCATCAGCAGGTTCGCACCAGTTCACCAGAACCTGTAGCAGAAATTCTGGCTGGCCCCGTCATCCAAGTTTGGAAATAAAGTAGTCCTATTTTGAGTGCAACACAGGGCTTTCCCCAGGCCACGTCCACAATACCACGCCCACAGTGTGGTAGTAATTTTTTTTGGAGCCAGCCACTGATTCTACTCAAGGGTTTCGTGCTCATTTCTGTTAACAGCCAAAGAGACAGTGGTGTCTGCGTTTGCAGACACTTCCGTGATAATGTAGCAGGAATAGAGTTGCCATAATTCCCTTCCACAAAACCAGGACAGAAGTAAAGGTTGTCCTTGCTCAAAAGCCAATCGTATCCAAGTCTAGGGTTCAGTGCTCATCTCTGTTTCAAAGCCGAAGAGACAGCGCTGTCTCCTTCTGCAGATGTTTCTGTGGTCATGTGGCAGGCATGACTAGACACTGGAGTGCACAGAATACTGTTTACCTTCCTCCTGAAGTGGTCCCTATTTATCTACTTGCAATTTCTTGCTTTCAAACTGCTAGGTTTGCAGAAGCTGAGACAAAGACAGGAGCTCATTCCGTCCTGCAGTATTCGGCTGCTACGACTGCGGCTGCTGCTACGGATGCCACCTGCTAGTGCTTCAATAGAGGTGCCACTCTAAGGCAGCAAGAAAAAGGCATGATTTGTTTTCTCCAAACCAAGCATGCCCCTTGGTTTGAAAACCGGGAATTTTCAAAAAAAATTATGGAACCGGGCAGGACAGTTACAACCCGGAAAATTCCTGGTTTTCCGTGACGTATGGCAATCCTAAGCAGGAATGACTAGACAAATGGAACACTATTTACCTGGCTCATGCCAATATATTGTTTCACATAGTGCCTAAAAATATTTTAGTCACTGACCACATCTTTTAAACACAGGTTATGGAAATAATAGATGTGTACAGACCAGCATTGGATAGTCCCAGTATTCAAGGGTACATTGATCCTTGTTTAGTGGTAGGAAGTACTGCTGCATGAAGAACCTTCAGATTTTTACTACTGTCTGTCACTATTCAAAGTGTACCCCAGTTTATAAAAATATTACTCCATCTACAGGTAGGTCTAGGATGATATTTCCACAGAGTTAATGTATGGGCAAATTGATATGACATATGTCCCCTTCAAGTATCCAACTCTGCAGATGCTTAGATGTTTTAAAGGAACTGTACTTGGAAAACACAAGTGCTGGCAAAAGCTGCTTCCAGTATAATGAAGCAATTTTCTTTCTTTCTTTCTTTCTTTCTGTTACACTGTTTAAAAGTATGGATGTATATAAAATACAAGTAAAATTCAAAATTAGATGTTAAAAATTTTAGACAATTTTTAACCCAATGAATAATATAGCAGCTGTCGTTTGACCTAAATGAATTTTCTGGGCAACCTTCAAAAACAGTCCCAGATATAATACATAACCTGGAGCAAGGATTGCCGAGCTACCTCTTTCTGTCTGGTAGGGACTATTTGCAAGTGGGCAGTAACCATAGCTGGCAAAATGTGCTCTGTGTCATTTAGGCTCCTTGCCTTTTGTGACGGAGTGAACCTGACTATTTAAGGAAAGTGTAACTGAAATTGTCTGTGGACTGTATTGAACCTCTGCCTGCCCCCCCCCCCCCATTAGTATTCTATGATGAAAACTTGTAGCCAGGTTAGTACCCATTTGTCTTTGTGACATAACAGGGCAAGATACTTGTGATGTCACAGAGGCAGGGCAGGCTAAGACTGGCTGGAGGAATGGGGCGTTGGACAACCAGAAAGAGCACGCAGATATTGTTGCATGGAGTCAGTGAGTCCTGGCACTGCCTGAAAATTGGTATTTTATTTATTACCTATTTTATACCACCCACTCATGGGTAGAGATGAGTGTCCTCAAGATTCTCCTCTGGTACTGCTCAGCTTAAGAACTTTTCTCCAAATTGTAATCCTAGTGAAGCATAGCAGTTTTTGAGACTTCAACCAGTGCCCTGAGACCTGGCGGTGCTACTCCCATTAGACAAACCACCCACCAGCCATACCTCCACTTTGTTTTAATGAAGCTTCTGGTGGTTGGTTCTCACTCAGTACTTTGCTACCTCCCATGTTAGAGGTATTTGGAGAGCTGGCTCTGGCTGATATATTTGAAGCGTGTATGTGCACCCCTTGCTTCAGTTTTATGTAGTGTGCATACCCCCTTCAAACCAAGGATATTTTTTCTGCTTTGATTGCATACGGTTATTTCTAGTTCAAGTATCACACCAAATAATAGTTTGGTCCTCCTCATAGTTTGGGATTGTGCCCAGTGGTGGGATTCAAATTTTTTTTACTACCTACTCTGTGGGCGTGGTATGGTGGGCGTGGCCAGGTTAAAAAGCCCTGTGTTGCACCTGAATTAAGACTACTTTATCTCAAAACTTGGATAGGTGGGGCCATAATTTCTTTCTTTTTTTAAAAAAAAAATTAATTAATTTTTAAAAAGAAAAGAAAAAATAACAAGACAAAGGAAATAGTAAAACAAAGGAATTCAAAAAACAATACATTTCATACAATAAAAAATAAATAAATAAATGAAAATAAATACACAATAAAAATAAAACTTATATTGCTCATCATTTTAAACTAATCTCATTTTTAACCCATTCATCATTCATCAAATATATAGTCCTTATACATATATCTTTTATAATATCCACTTGTAAATTTTTTTATGTTTATTTCATAAATTTATTATATTGTATCTATACATGTGATATTTACAATGCCCTGGAGATTGTGTTTTTCCACAACTACCTCTTCATTTCCAAAAACTTAATTGTTCTGGTACGTACAGGGCCTCTCTTCCCAAGGATCTTTCCTTGTATAGTGAGTTAGAATATCTATAATCCTACATCTGGTGACCCCGACGTGATCTTACCCGAGAGTAAGCGATCAACGCGGTCCGGTTCTACGCTAGAACCGTGTCCGATCATCCCGGAGGACAGCGCGGCAGCCCGGTCGGTAAGCCAGCCGATCGGGAAGACGGTTCCACGATGAGGCATTTTAGAGAGGCATCCTACAGCTTGATCCGACTTTCGCGGCGGCTTGCAGCACGGAAGAACGCGTTCTGCTCAGGGTCGGCTATGAACCCCTGACAGCGCAGAGGCCACCGAGGGCCCGTGGTGGCAGGCCATGCTCCAAGCTCTACCCAGAGATTCGTCACGCAAAACCTATTGCCTGAACTACAGACGCGTCAACTCGTCCCGAGGAGGAAACTTCGGAGGACCCCGCAGGTAATATGGGGACTTGTCCTCAGCGGCAACGTCCGTCCGCTAGCCAAAGAATTCATGAGGAGGAATTCAAAATCCTGGCCAGGGTATATCAGTTACGCTTTCACAGTGGAGAGCTAGCGCGACTTTTGGTGTTCTTGAGGGAACACTGCCTGCTTTACCCAGAAGCAGGTACGTTAACCCTTCAGCTCTGGGATCAGATAGGAGACTGCATTCAGCAACCCCCGAAAGCTCCAGAGGGCATAATTCGCACATGGAGTAAATGTAGGAAGCTTTTAGCAGAGGTAGACCCAGTCCGGGTAGAGGCTAAAGAACCCCCAGCGTCAGCATAGCCATCAGCGCCCACGGCACTCTATCCGTCATTTCAGTTTAAGCAGAGTAGTGTAGGGAGCTTTCCCTCGGTGACAGCTGCAGACGTCACCGGTGGAATGCATGGAATGGGGAGCGCAGGCGCTTCTCTGACAGCTACAGGTTCCCAAACTAAGAGTGCCCTTCAGCGCACAGTTGAGGAAGAGATCAAGAAGGGGGAATTGCCAGCAGAAGAGCTAGCTGAGCTTAGTGAGATTTGTCCAATTCGCTTGGAAATGGATGCCCTCACAGGGCAGCAGCAGGTAGTTCATTCACCAGTCCCGTATAAGCTCCTCATGGCTATACGGAAGGCCATTACAGAGACAGGACTCCAAAGTCGGTTCACTAGGGGCACGCTTCAGCAAGTGTGCGAGAACACCATGTTCATCCCGCACGACTGGAAAGCCGTCATGCGGATGATGCTCAACCCCAGCCAGTATTTGCTATGGGACAGCGAGTATCGCCTTGAGGCCCAGACAAGGGCTGCCAGGATGGGAGGGGCAGTACTTCCTGACCAGTTATATGGTTCAGGTGCCTTCGAATCCATTGATGCACAGACCAACTTGCCACTCGCCACTCTTCAGATGTCAGCTGAGGCGGCCTTCAGGGCTTTCCTCAAAGTCCCAGCAACTGGCAAAGCGGCCAAAAATTACACCGCAGTCAAACAGGGCGCCCAGGAGTTCTACATGGACTTTGTCAATCGCTTAGAGGAAGCGATCAGTAGGCAGATCGATAATGAGCAAGCCCAACAAGAGCTCATGATGAAATTGGCCAAAGACAACGCCAATCTCGACTGCCGTAAGATCTTGCAGTCACTGGGTAATCGTCCCGACTTGACTCTCATGGACATGATTAGAGCTTGCGCCGACGTTGGCACAGACTCCTACAAAATGGGTCTGCTGGCAGCAGCGGTGCAAGGGGGTAGAAGACCGAAGAACAAAGGGGCATGTCACAATTGTGGCAAGGTCGGTCACTTCGCTAGGGAGTGCCGATCCAAGAGCGGCGGACAACATTCCGGCCGTTCCAAGGCTCCAACCACCCCGTGTCCGAAGTGTAAGAAAGGCTACCATTGGTCCAGATTCTGTCCGAATTCGGGAAACCGGAACGCGGGCACGTCTCTGGCCCCGGTCCAAACAGAGACTTCCCTTGCTCTGGGCGAGCCAGAGCTAGATTAGATTCCCTTCACATTCCAGGCATTGCGAAGGCGCAGGCCAGCCCCAAGGGTAGTACAGGGCTAGAATTGACTTGCCAGGCGGACGTCACATGCGACTTGCTAGGCACAGTCTATCTGGTGGATTCCCAGTACATGGGACCCCTGCCCAAGGGCTTTATAGGTTTAGTTTTGCCTCGCAGTGTAGCAGGAGCACGCGGAATTCTTGTAATTCCGGGAGTCATTGACTCCAATTTTTCAGGCGTTCTCCAAGTTCAACTCTGGACGCACCTACCCCAGACCATTCATAAGGGAGACACATTAGCGCAACTGATTATGGTTCCTTGTAACTCGCCAGCAGATAGCCAGGGAAGGCTCAGGGACAGCGCAGGGTCTGGGTCAGAAGACCGCTCGAGCGCAAGTGAGGCAGTGCAAGGATACCAGGTCTTAGCGACAGTGGAGACCAACATAGAGTGGAAACAGCAACCAGTTATCGAGGTATTTTTGAATAAAAAAATCATTCTCAGGGTTGCTGGATACCGGAGCTGACGTCAGTGTGGTCAGCCGAAGCCAGTGGCCATGGGAGTGGGCCATTGAGCCGGTCTCCGATGTGTGGGGGGTAGGCGGCATCCAAGAAGCGTTTAGGAGCCAGGAGTGGGTGGAAGTCACAATCCCAAAGGCTGACGGCACAGCGGTCATTCGGCCGCACATTCTGGACGTGCACATCAACCTTTGGGGGCGAGACATTTTACAGCAGTACGGTGCCACTCTCACCTTCGGGTAATGGCTTTGCCACTTAAATGGCTTACCAACACGCCAGTCTGGGTGGAACAATGGCCGGTAGTGGGGGAGAAATTAGTCGCCCTAAAGCAACTGGTTAAAGAGCAGCTAGACGCAGGACATATAGAGCAGTCCACTAGTCCTTGGAATTCGCCTATTTTTGTCATTAAGAAGAAGTCGGGGAAGTGGCGACTCCTCCACAATCTCAGAGAGATCAATAAATGTATACAGCCAATGGGTCCGCTCCAATGCGGCATCCCAAATCCGAATATGATTCCCGAGGGTTGGGAGATCCTGGTCGTAGACCTGAAGGATTGCTTTTACACCATTCCCTTAGACCCCAGGGACAGGGAAAGGTTCGCCTTTACGGTGCCGGTTGTGAACCACAGCGAGCCCACGCAGCGTTACGCGTGGAAATTTTTGCCACAGGAGATGCTCAATTCACCCACCCTGTGCCAAATTTATGTTCACAACGCACTGGCAAAGTTTCGAAACCTTCATCCCACAGCTTTAGCTTGCCATTTCATGGATGACATCTTGGTCGCAGCGCCGCAACTCGGCAGCGAAATGTTTACAGACCTCCAGGCCAGCCTGGGGGAGAAAGGGTTACTCATTGCCCCGGAGAAAGTGCAGAGAATCGAGCCCTTCTCATACTTGGGTCATCGGCTTCTCCGCTCTTTCGCAGCACCCATTTTGCCCCAGATCAACTTAAAAGACTCAGTCACCTTGGTAGAACTGCAGCAAATTTTGGGTAACATTAATTGGCCCCGACCGTACTTCAGATTGGATACGGATCTTTTGAAGCCGCTCTTCTCGCTGCTAACGCTAGGCAAGCAGCCGGCAGACCGGATACAAATTCCTCGAGAGGCACGCTTGGCTCTCGAGAAAGTCAACCAAATTCTCAGCCAAAGGTGGGTGGACAGGATTACTCAGGGGCCATATGCCCCAATCCTGAACTTGTACATCGTTCGGGCCGGATCCATGTTCACCGGAGCCCTAGGAGTGGACTCCGAGAAAGGAGCGAGTATCGTGGAATGGGTGTACTTACCGAACACCTCTTCCCGAAACATCGTTCCTCCCCAAGAGTTGGTCTCCGCGGTGGTTTACCGCGGAAGGCTGAGAGCTAGGGACATTTCAGGGCACGACTTAGCAAAAATCGTGGTCCCGTTCACCAAAGAGCAAATTCAGCAGTTGATGCAGCTCGGTGACTCGCTTCTGATTGCCTTGGAAGGATTCACCGGATGCTTGGCATACCACTTGCCGAAGGACCCCAGACTTGTCTCGGTTCAAATGCAGACAATCACCTTGTATGAATTGATCTCGCTGGTTCCACTTCAGGGGGCCAGAACAGTTTTTACTGATGGGGGTCGCACATATGGTGTCTTAACTTGGCAGGAGGGCCAGGCTTGGCGCACGCTTCTAACTCTTCCACAGAAGTCCGCACAGTGGGCAGAGTTGGCAGCGGTGAACCTTGCTTTGCGCACCTTCGCCAAAGAGCACCTCAACATTATTACTGACAGTCAGTATGTTAGGAATTTGCTTCACAGTCTACCGGGAGCCTACATCACTCCCGCGATAGACAAGGATTTGCTGAGTCTGTTCCTCACAGCTCAATTTCACTTGCGAAACTGCACGGAAGCGCTCTATATTGCCCACATCCGAAGTCACCAGGACCTACCGGGTCCGATCTCCGCGGGCAATAGCAGAGCGGACGCGGCTGCAAAGGAAATTCAGCAACGGTCAGTGTTAGGTGTTTTCACTACTCCAATTCAGAGTCATGCATTCTTTCATCAGAATGCCAAAGCGCTCGCCAGACAGTTTAACCTGCCACTTTCTCAAGCCCAAGGCATAGTTCGCTCTTGCCAGCATTGTGCAGGGGCACCGGGGGGGCCCTCGTGGGGGGTCAACCCACGAGGGACAGAGGCTAACCAGGTGTGGCAAATGGACGTCACTCATGTTCCGCAGTTTGGCAGATGGCAGTACATGCACGTTTGCATTGATACTTTCTCGCAATTCGTTTGGGCGACGGCGCAAAAAGGGGAGACTGCTTCCCACGTGGAGCAGCACCTCCTAGCCTGCTTCACGGCGATGGGCAAACCTCGGCACGTGAAAACCGATAACGCCCCATCCTACAGCTCCAGGCAGTTAGCTAACTTCATGGCCACCTGGGACATCAAGCATACCTTTGGCGTTCCTTACAATCCGCAGGGGCAAGCGATTGTGGAACGAGTCAATCGGACGCTCAAGTCCTACATTGACAAACAAACAGAAAGGGGGGAGCCACCAGCCCTCCCCAAGTCACAGGGTCAGGCACAGCATTGTCTGAATAAGGTATTGTTCACATACAATCACCTTAATGTTTTTTCCGATTGCACGCCGCAGGAGAAACACTTCCGCCATTCGGAAGCTCTCCCGCGACCGCTGGTTCATTACCGGGTGCCACCGGACCCTTCCTGGAGGGGCCCGGCGCCACTCGTAACCTGGGGAAGAGGGTATGCTGCAGTTATGTCTCCTACAGGTGTCATCTGGATTCCAGCTCGGTGTGTTAAGCCTCACTTGGAGCCACATGGCGGGGACCCAGGCCGACCCGAATCCGATCCCGGAGATGGAGGACCTCACCCTGACTGAGGAGACCCGGCAGAGGAAGCGGCGACAGCAGCTGGCAGCGCCGAGGATCACCTGGGGGATGGTCAAGACCCTTTGCAGTGAGGCCAAGGACCTCGTCCAACGCGAAGGCGGGGAACCCACACCGGAGAACATCGTGTCTGCCGTCTTTGCCCTGATTACTGCCAACTCCGTGGCAGTCACCATCATCCTGACCCTCTCCCTACTTGCGGGGGGAGGCGTTCAGGCAGCCTCACTAAAGGCCAACGATTTGATGCCAGGCGGAGATCTTTCTGCCCGGATGCACTACAACCTATGGGAAAGGTTGGCGGGTCTCGTCAACCAGTCCGATTTTTGCCTGAAGTAGGACATTGGTTCTGCCTCAATTCTGAGCACCTGTCTCATCCCAGTGTGCCACACTCCAGACGCGCACACCAGGGATGGCGACTGGCTGGTGAGGCGGATTTTCAGTCCGTATATCCCTACGAGCTTCACAGCATACGCTCGCTGGAGAATGCAGCTGACTATGACTTTGCCGGCCGATGCAGCCACTCTCCACACCCCTCGAGTGGCGGTCGGACCGAATTCCACTTGCGCTCGAATGACTGGCTGCTCCGCAGTCGGCCGAACTCGGCACCGCTGCCTTGACGCTGGCCGTGGCAACTGGACTTGTAATAACCCAGAGACACTTGGTTCTATGTATGCTCATGTTACCCTACCTTCAGGTTGGTTCTTTACATGCAATCAGTACACTTGGAACTACATTCCCGCAAATGTATCAGATGCCACATGTTGTATCAGTCGCTTGACATTGTTGCTCCCCACTAGGGATAGGATCGCTCCAAGCACAAATGTTACTGCACCCATACGGCACACTCGTGCCACCCAGTTAGACAGCTCATGTGATAACAACATTAGGGTTCTGAGTCCAGCTGAGTACGTCTCGCTGGCAGTCAGCATACTTGGCGTGCCAGGCTTAGCCGTCGGCAACGCCCGGAGAATTGGTCAATTGGCTTGCGGATTAGCAAAGGCCATTAACCATACCTCCTCAGCGATAGCGCTGCTCAACCAGGAGCAGGCAGAACTTTGCCATGCCATCCTAGACAATCGAGCAGCTATCGACTACCGACTTCTGTTGTTACATCATTTGGGTTGCGAATCTGTCCACAGCATGTGTTGTTTTAATCTCACAGACAACACCCGTAAAGTGCAGAGCCAGCTCACGGACCTCCACACCCTAGTCAAGAACATCAAGGAGGATTCTTCATGGGGGTGGTGGGATTCCTTGTGGTCATGGCTCCCATGGGGGTGGCTCCAGACAACGCTCAAGGTGATTGCGGGGGTGATAATACTGGGCATAGCAGGATGCTGTTTCATGCAGTGTATTCCCTCGCTGCTGTCAAGATGCCCCCCGTGGGGGGAACCCCGAAGTGTCGTTCCCGTACACCAGCTGATGCCCCTCTTGCACAGGGTCGCCTGTCAGGTCCAAAAATAATAAAATAAGGGGAGATGCGGATTCCGCATACACAATTGGCACAAACTGCCCCTGGCAGAGGTTACACCGGATGAGGAAGACCCCTGGTCACTGGCCCTTGCCAGTATGGAAATTGGGGAACGGATTAATAATCATAGGGTTTATTCACCCGCATCTGACCTGACCAGCGATTCTGCTGAGGAAGCGAATCGCTAACCTCCGTTACGTATTAGGCAATTACTGACTCACAGATCAGCCCAAGCCGAAGTGCAAATAGAGGCCATATTTACCCTGGTGTAAACCCCGAACAATGGATTTCCCCTGTCAGTGTTTGCCCGAGTTAATTAACTTCCCCAAGAGAGATTCCCCATTAACCCGAGTAAATGGGTGATGTGATTTTCTGTCAGATGACGATTGTATCACACGCTGCCTTGAATTCCTATAAATGATGATGTCTTTTCCTCAATAAACTACTGGTCTTCGCTCCATCTTGTCTCGAGTCGTTCCTTTGACCAGTCTCCTCCGGGACCTCACGGCCGCCCCGCGGCCCCAATCCTACAGTTCTTTATCCATCCAGCTCAACACTTCTACATTAGTCACATGGTCAACCCATGATATCCTTAGCAGCTGTCTGTAGATCCACATTTCAAAAGCTTTGATTTTTTTTCTTTTCATATGGTTTAGTTGAGGACCAAGCTTCAACTCCATATAGCAACACTGGGAATACATAACATCTCACTATTCGAATCTTCATAGATTGTGATTGTGATTCTTGGTCGCTGTAAAAATCCAAGGCAGATAAAATTTTCAGTGGTCCAGGAATTACAGTCAAGGCAAATCTTTGTCCTTCCCTACTTTTGGAAGAATCAAAAGAAATTATCAAATAGGTAAGTGTCTAATTAATATGAAATGAAAACTACAGACTGAATGTGTAGGGTTCATATGGCATTCATATGGTGAGAGGGCAGGTTATAAATCCACATAAATAAATAAATTCAGCTTTTTGGGTTGGAGATTTTTTTCTCTTAGTAAGATCTTCTACTGTTTTTGTGTAACTAGGAATAAACAGATCAGGTTCCATTTTATATCATTTACCTAAGTGTTCATTTATAACACTATTCCATCCTGTTTCTTCATTAATTTGGAATTTTCTTTAAAATTTGCATGAAATCTCACATCTGTGTTTAGATCCATTTTTGCCTGAGGGTATTATTTATTAAACAAATTTGGCTCAAAGTATAGTTTTAAAAGTCATATTTCTGTGAGCTGAAGACTGTGTCACAACATGTAAAGAAATGTAAAACTGAATGAATTGCTAAATTGTGACCTTCACATTAGGGTGGGAAACATAGATCAGGTTATTTGGTGTACAGTATCACAAATTGCAAAATTGCATTCCTTAGGCAATACTACTTGTAATGCAGTGAGTTTATTGCACTATTTTTAGCTGACTGAGCTGCCACAATTAGGATTTTCTCTTCTCTGGGCCTTTCAATTTCTCACACATTCTGCATATTAAATCTTTCATCAGCCCCCAAATGCCTTCCCCTTCACTCTCTTCTTACTTTGCTCTGCAGGAGAGCTGTAATGCATGGTATTTGTTTGGTGTTGGGTAATGGCAGAGTTATCAGAAATTGAAATACAAGCACACTTAAAATTTCCTAATAAATAAAGTGCTATGTTGTTTCAAAGCTGCCTTTTCACCTCATTACAGGCTCAGCAGAGTGGAGAGTGATGTCATGGTTGACCTAGCTCCACTATGCCCATAAATGTTACAGTATGTTCCCCTTTTTAACTTCCTGGCTAAAGCACTGGGAAGCAGCTTTATATGAAATTCATGTTGTGCTGACAGATTTAAAAGTTGTCACAATCCGGAACAGACAGCAAGTTAAGTTAACAGACATATCAGGCACATAGCTCTCTCTTGTACTCTTAAGTGGTGACATTCTCAGTTGAAAGAGTTATGTTCCTATCATATTTAGTGGCTGCTTATCTACAGAATTAGAACTACAACCCAAAAGAACCCCACTCTAAAATTTGTTAAAGGGCTTACAGTAGGGCAGTATGTGAAATATTAATGACCGGCTTGAGGGGCTGCATGTTATAGTTTTAAAATATAGCATCGCAGTTCCATGACTTATGTGCATATGGAGGGAGTATCAGATTGGCTGAAGAAAGAAGATAGCCACAGATGATGCGCTTCATGTGGTGAAATTTGCCTGCTATTCTTTGAACACTTAAGAATCTGAAATGTTCAAATGCTGCTAAAGTATAAGTCTAGTAGAGGGAAGAAATGAACCAGATTCATTTTGAGGCACTCCTGGTTGGCTGAAGTTTCCAAGCAATTAAATGAGAATGGCTGTCACCCAATATCTCCTATGTGATGAAACCTGCCATGGACAGAATTTACAGGAAAAGGCTAGAAAAGGTCCTTCAGAAGCAACCAGCTCAGAAATGCTTTGGTGGCCCTCAGAACTCAGGTTGAAAGGACTTGTGGATTGAAACAAAGGTTAGGCATGAAAGAGAATTTATCTGTATTTACACGCAACCTTGGTATGTTTATTTCACACTCCACTACATTTTTTCTTTCACATTTATTAAGTATCACACCTGGGAGAAAGTCCTAAGCAGGAAGACAGAAACTCCTCTCAGATTTATAGGCCCCATGCAAAGTTATGTAGATAATTATAAATTATGAAGGCCTAGAATTTACAGAAGACAAATATAATGACATTGACGGTCCAGAAGGCATCCTGGATTTTTCCATGGGGTCCTTACTAAACAGAAGGTGTCTGCCACTGGAAATGGTGTTTTGTATCATCAGTCAAAAGAATGATGCTGTGAAATATCACATCTCCAATGGTTCTCAAACCGAGGCAGACTCTATTAGGGAAAGAGTTGGAGGAGTCATTGGCAGAGAAGTGTGTGTTCAAATTTGAGTATATGTTTGACTTTTCTGAGAGATGAGTCTGATTGCAAAAATCCAACACAGCCCCAATTTTTGTGCTGACGGATTTTGTAGGTTCTCCATTTCAGGTTCTAAATTGTGGATGGGTGGGCAGCTACTGACTAGATGGGAGTTCCCTTTCTGAACAGGAAGCTAGGAAGTGCTAGGCCTAGTTAGACCCCCAAGTCCTTCTTGCTTAGGCCTTTCTCACAGATGAGCCACAATTAGATGCCTATAAGTTTAACAAGTGTCAAAGTTGATTGAGTCTGCACGGCATCTGTGGGCCAGGCATGTGTGCCACTTCAAAGATGGCAAGTGGACAAAAGCTATCACAGAATGGACCACTTGACATAAAGAGACCACTAGGAAGGCCAGCAACCAGATGGGAAGACCAGTTCAGGGCAAAGTTCCCAAGGCCCTGGATAAGACTGGCATGGGATCAGAAACGGTGGAAGACGACGCTACGATCTGCCATGTCAATCTGATGTGTGAAACATGGATCAACCAAGTAACCAAGTATAAGATACTTGTTTGTAAGGTAGAACTCCAAGAATTGATAATTACAGGATTTGTGGTCCAAAAAATTGGAAGGGCAGATCCCTATCAGCCCTCAGGTACCTTTCAGCTAACATATACCTGTCTCCTTTGATAGGAAAATGCATCTTCTACATTTAGTGACAATGTATCTTTCTCTTACCCACTGGAGATAGCAGAGCCAAAGCTTGTGATGAGGAAGTATATGCACATGTATTTGTATATGTGTGTGGCTGCTACCTAGAAAAGTATTTGTTAACTTTGCAGGAGTCAGTCCCAAAGAGCAGAATAGTTTTTAAAACCAGAGATTGCAGATGTTCTCAACTACGTCTCCCAGAATACTATGCAAATATGGCTGTTGTAATCCAACCCTCCCTGCAAGAGTGGGAAAACATCTCAGATGGGCGGGGTCATTGGCTGCAACTCATATCGGAGAATGCATTCTCCCCCTGAAGCAGGAAAAAAGCCATTGGCTTGAATTTATTTAAGGTGGATCCCAGCTTGATATGAAGTGACCCACACACTATGACAGTGATGGTGAACCTTGGCACTCTAGCTGTTCTTGAACTTCAATTCCCAGAAACCCTGATCAACAGGAGTGCCAACTTGGGCTTCTGGTAATTGAAGTCCAAGAACACCTGGAGTGCCAAGGTTGGCCATCACTGTACTATGATCACAGAGCCATCTCCTGTGGCACATATGAGCACGTGAAACATGTTTTCGTTTCTTGAACAAGGGCTTTACTTAGGAGAAAATATGTATAGAAGAAAGCTTTTTCCTGGCTGCTTACTTCATTGGTTTTAAGTACATGAATTGGTACGCATTGTACATTGCTGGTTTTTCATTTAACAGTAGAGTTTCTGCTTCTTCATTTTTGGTAAAAATCAGAGAATGTCTGTTTGGGTTCGGTCTCTGAATAGGTGAAAAGTGCTTTACAACTCACCATTACCTACCCCATTGTGTTTTCCCATACTGTTTCCTCCCCCAAATCCTCCCCATTTGTACACAGACCTCCCCTTTACATTAATTCTGTACACATTTGCTCTTTTCTTCAGTGCCTACTCAATGTGTAGCCCATTGGACATCAATCACTGTTGTCCTGTTCGTCTCTCTGGTTTCAGATGTGCTGCTTTTGAAAATGGCGGTTCCACTTAGCTGCCTAAATAAGTAATAACTGATGGCCAGTTCCCCAAGCAGTGATGAAAGATGTTAGATTTTCATAGCACACGTTCTTTTTCTCACTGAAGTCCCTTTAAAATAATTTGCTTGATTTTGTGATTTGCCACTGGAAGGTAGGCACAAGCTTTCTTTGCAACCCTGGTGTCTGAGGCTTCTGTTTCTGAGAAAACCCTGTTGCACCCAGTTGTATCTGACGCTAGGGTACAGTGCTCATCTCCATTTACTGCCAAAGAGCCAGTGCTGTCCGTGTCTGCAGATGTTTTCATGGCCATATGGCAGGCATGACTAGATCACCCACCCAGTCACATGGCCATCGCCAGCAAGTCACATGCCCATAGAGTTAGCCCCGCCCACAGTGTGGGTTTCAGGCTGGACTAGGAGGTGTTTTCAAATCTTATTAAAAAGTAGCCCTTTGTGTGAAGTAAAAAAATGGTTCTGCTCTTAGCTGAGAAAGTGCATAACGCAAGCATATTGATGCACAGAGCCAAGTCACACTTTGGCAACCTTTCTGTTGTTCATTGTCTGCTTCAACCTCCCTGCCCACAAGCAACTGCTTGTAGAATTTGGCCCTTCAGCAAGAGGTATCACAACATTGTATTTCCTTGACATTTCCAATTAACGTGTGTAAATAAGGTTTGGCGTCTGAAGGTAGGGCATGCCACCATGTGTCCTCTGTCACTGCTGTCAAGATGAAGGGGACATCTTTTTAATCCTCCCTTCAGACCAGCTTCCCCAGATCCATATTAATTTATCTTTGTCTCCAGCAAGGCCTCCCTCAGATAATTGTCTCTCATTTGTACGATGACCTTTGGCAGCTCACTGGTTATCTTGTTAGGGGCGGAAGGGAAAATCCTCTCAGCAAAGAGTCTTCTCCCTTCCTTGTTCTGCTCTGTGAACATGCAAACCAGGTTATTTCAGAAAGAGCAAGGAATTCCCAACACACCCTGGTCATACCTATCAAGCGCGGCTCCTGGAAATACGGTAACTGCTCCGGCCCGGGAGCGCATGCGCCACAACAACCCCTCTGCGCATGTGCAGAACCCCTTTGTGCATGCATAGAACCCCTCTGCACACGTGCAGAACCCCTCTGTGCACTCACAGAACCCCTCTGCGCACACGCAGAACCCCTCTGCGCACACGCAGAACCCCTCTGCGCACACGCAGAACCGTGCGCAGTAACCCCTTTCCCCACTGTTCAAATATGGGACGGCAGCAGGAAAGGGGAGGAACGAGCGGAGAAATCCAGGAAATCCAGGCCAATCTGGGATACTTGACAGGTGTGACAACTGCATGCTTGCTTGCTTGCTTGCTTTCAGTAGTGGAATGTAACTTCTTTAACACTGGTATGAGTGGCTTGATTTTTCTGGTTCATTATTGATTTAAAGCTGTGTGTATATTACATTACCAGTGTGCTGCTTAGTTCCATTATGCTCATGGCCCGCAGAGAGTGGTATTATTGTTTCAGAATTAAGATATTTTTAAAGGAATGCATGGCTGACATTGTAAAATAGAGGGAATTAGGGCATCCACCATCTGATTGCAGGCTAGGAGCATGGCTCAGTAATGTGTTACAAAAATCAAACCAGGAGAGATGATCTATTGACCCAACTACCAGGTCCTCATCAACAGAGAGTCTAACAAAGTAGACTATTATTAATCACTGCTTCCCCTGTGTACTTTGATTTCTCTCTCTCTCTCTCTCTTTCTCCCTCTCTCTAAGCATTATTGTTAATAAGGAGAAGTGCTCTACTGAATATTGCTCTACTTAACATTGTTTGTGGAAACATAATTGAGAAGGGTTTTTTTAATGGTTCTGATTATTTTGTTCAGGTTGCAACACAGTCAAGGAGAAGGGAGATACAGTGGTACCTCGCTTAAGTGCACATCATTTAATAGATAGCCTCATATCCCAAATCTTGGGTGGGTTTATATAACAGCAAATGTCTTTATTGGGAGAAATAATACAATATAGGGCCATGATGGTGAACCTTGGCACTCCAGATGTTCTTGGACTTCAATTTCCAGAAGCCCCTGTGAATCCACATGAATGGGTTTACTGCAATTCATCCGACCCGCCCCGCCCTCATCGCTCCTGGAAGTGGAAGTAAAATGTGCCCGTACGGGCACAATTTTAGCGAGAAGCAGTTTTGCTTCTCCAAAGTGTGACTCACCAGCCTAAGTGAATCAGTCTGACATGTTCATGTACCTAATCAAATGACAAGATCATTCAGATTCCTTTACAATGGGAACATGATGGGACTGTACAACTTGCTGAAGGCCATATAAGCTGGCCCTTCTGGAATGCACACTGGAGAACTGAACTCTCAACCTCTAGCTTTGCAACCAGAAACCTAACATACTGAACTCTCCAGTCAGCTTATTTGTAGACAATTTATTCATTTATTTCAAGTTTTTTTTAATTTTAAGAATCTGCTTCAAAATTAGGTACATATCACTTACGAACGTTGCAGTTATATGTATGTCTGAACAAGTATGTTACTGTGGTATAGCAGTCCTATTGGATTTATTAGGAGTGCCCTAGAACTGAAAGACATTGATCCTAAACTTGTTACTTGGATGTAAGCTTCATTGCTTTCAGTACTGCATTTAGGATTTGTGTTTGACTGTGATTCACAGTCTGTCTATACTGGCACATATCTCACTCTTTTGATCACTTTTCCTGCGTTTTATATGGACTCCACACATGTTTTGAATTAAAATGTGCTATCCCACCTCTTTCTAGCACAACACTAGGGCTGCAGTTATTTTGGCATGCTGATACTTATTCCATTCTGTAGCTCATGTAGATTGTTAATTTACCCAAATACTGTAGAGCTGTTGGCACCGTTATCAAAGGTGACAGCCATGAGGCCTAAGCAGTGGGTTGTGACATTAAAATGGATGATGGAGAAACCCTTTCTATACTTTCTTCAAGTTTAGTTCTGTTGTGTTCTAATAGTGTAACCTTATTCATGTGATAACAATGTATCTTAACAATGTAACCTTTCCTACACGTAACAATATAGTCGTCAGCTGTATCACCATAAACCCTGTATTAGGACGCGAGCTAATAACCACCAGTGGGCAGTAGCGAGCGTCCAAGCTCTCTTGGTCCATACTCATCAATAGCCACAGCGCGGAGTTTCCCGCCACTACCTACACCTGGACAAGAAGGGCGTGACCAGCAATGATGTCACGCAGACAATAGCCAACCGGCTATCGTGGAGCCACATTCGAATGTTTATCACTGTATATATAGAGCTTTGCATCCGCCATTACCTCATGTTCCCTCTGTCCACCATGCAATAAACCTGAGTTGAACCAGCCCATGGCTGTTTCCTGTGTCTTGGTTCTCATACACTAAATTGGCGACGAAGGTGGGATAATGGATCCCCAAGGAGCCAGGGCACAGAGCGGTTTCAACATTACCAAACCGCAAGACTGGGAACTCTTTGAGATGGATTTCCAGGCGGCACTGGTGGAACTCAAAGTCAAAGACGACGAGGAAAGGAAGAGGGCCATCCTCACCAGAATGCTTGGGATAGAAACCAAGCGAACGCTGGTGAGCATTATTGCACCGAAGAAGATGAGTGACTTCAAAACCGAGGACATTATGAAACTGCTGCGTGAGCGGTTCCGACCATCGAGGGCAATGTTTCCCGCTCGGAGCGCGTTTTGGAGGCGAGTCCAAGCGCCGGATGAGTCGGTTGAGACCTTCGTAACAGCCATGAGAATAGCCGCCGCCCCCTGCAGATGGGACAACCTAGAGATGGCCCTAAGGGACGGCGTTCTTTGTGGCCTGAGGGACAAGGAAGTGCAGCGCAGCCTGATGAACAAGGAGCCGCCACCCACGCTGGCAGAGGTTGTGGAGGCCGCGGAATCCGCGGAATCCACGAATGCTGGGGTAGACGAAATGCACCAGTGGCGTGAGTGGCGTCCTAGGGCCGGCAAAGCGGAAAATTCGGTGCACGGCAAGTCCGGACAGTCGGTGCACGCAACCCGACGAACCTCGAAGTCGTCTACGGAAGGCAGCGACGGCGAGGAGGTCCAGAAGGTCCGAAAAGGAGGGCGCCGCTGCGATGGTTGCGGAGCGGCCCATGAGCGCGCGAAGTGCCCATTCAGAAAAGCCGAGTGTTACAACTGCGGCCGTCGGGGGCACATCGCCAAGGCGTGCAGAAATCGGAAAGAGGGCCGGAGGCACTCACAAGACCGTTCGGCCAGACCGGACCGTCCACCGAGGTCCAAAGATGGCGCCCGGACCACGAGGAAGCAGGACGGTGTGGGCCGCATCTCGGACGACAGCGAGGACGACGCCCCCGTGTTCAGTGTGGCCGCGGGACAACCCCATTACTTCGTCGAGGTACTAGTACAAGGGGCCCCTATTAGGATGGAAATTGACTCGGGGTCCTCCTATTCTATAATTCCCCAGAGAGAGTTCTTGAAAATCGACCCCCACGTGCGGCCCAAACTTAAAACGTTGAGGTCCACGCTACGAGACGTGCAGGGGAACAGCATTCCGGTGTTGGGGGTCGGGAAATTTCGGGTCCGTTTTAAGAGACATTCTGCGGAACTCCCTCTAGTTGTTCTCAAAGGGGGAAATTGTAGCCTCCTCGGGACTCAGTGGTTTCAGCCTTTGGGTTTGTTCATAGGGGGGGTGCATGCTGTGGGTGCGGATCCAATAAAAGCGGTGTGCGACGCGCACTCCGCCGTTTTTAAAAAAGGACTGGGAAAGTTCAAGGGACCCCCTGTAGCCTTCGACCTAGACCCAGAGGTCCGCCCGATAAGACTCAAACCACGCAGGGTGCCGTTCGCACTAAAGGACAAAATAGAGGCGGAACTGGACAAACTGGTGGACCAGGGGATTCTTGTTCCTGTTGATTCCGCGGAGTGGGAAACTCCAATTGTTACAGCACTAAAAGCTAATGGGGAGGTGCGCATTTGCGCTGATTATAAGTGTACAATTAACAAGGCAATCCGCCCTAATGCATACCCGGTGCCGGTGGTCAGCCACCTTCTGGCCAGGCTGAATGGGGGAAAATGTTTCGCTAAGCTCGATTTAGCACAAGCCTACCAGCAACTCCCTGTAACTCCCGCCACGGCAGCGGCACAAACTATAGTTACACATAAAGGGGCGTTCCAGGTGTCGCGTTTACAGTTCGGCGTGAACTCGGCACCCGGCCTTTTTCAGTCGATTGTGGAACGCCTCCTGAAGGGGCTGGAGGGAGTGTTGTGTTATTTTGATGACGTATTGATAACAGGGGGGAGTGAGGCCGAACTGGCAAAGAGATTGGATAAAGTACTGACTGTGTTCGAGAAAGCGGGGCTGCGACTGAGGAAAGACAAATGCGTATTTTTCGAAACAGAGGTTGAGTTTTTAGGGTTCCGTGTCACACCCGAGGGAATTAAGCCGTCCAAATCCAAAGTAGCCGCCATCAAGCAGGCTCCTCGCCCCACATCCAAAACCGAACTACAGTCATTCCTGGGGCTCCTAAATTTTTACCATACCTTCCTTCCACGGAAGGCGTCTGTGGCCGAACCACTCCATCGGTTGCTTAAAAAGGAGGAAACATGGCTGTGGGGTGACGAGCAAGAGAGGGCTTTTAAAGAGTTAAAGCAACTCCTAACATCCGAGGCAATCCTAACTCATTTCGACCCCAAACGGCCAGTGGTCTTAGTTTGTGATGCGTCCCCGGTGGGGGTGGGGGCGGTGCTTTGCCACGCGTTGGACGACGGAAGGGAGGCCCCGATAGCGTTTTATTCAAGGTCCCTGTCGAAAGCAGAACGGAATTACGCACAGACCGACAGGGAGGCATTAGCGATAGTAGCGGGAACCAAAAAATTTCACGATTTTCTGTATGGTCGCCCGTTTACGATCGTGACCGATCACAAGCCTCTGTTAGGAATTTTCACTGCAAATAAGCCCACGCCACAGATCCTGTCCCCGAGAATGCTGAGGTGGGCTATCTTCCTCAATGCATACCAACATGAGTTGGAATACCGGCCCGGAAAGGAGATCAGCCATGCAGACACACTCTCACAGTCTCCTCTGCCCTTGTCGGGTGACCAAAAGGCAGGGGTAGAGAGAGACCACCAGGTATTGTTGATAGAGGTCCTAGAGTCACCCCCAATAGTACCAGCCGACATTGCCAGGGCGACAGGCAGGGACAGAACGCTAGAGAAAGTAAGCTCATGGGTACAGAAGGGGTGGCCGGCGTCCTCCCCAAGTACGGAATTCGACCCATTTTTTCGGAAGAAAATAGAGTTGTCCATAGAGAGGGGGTGCCTTTTGTGGGGCCAACGGGTGGTAGTCCCCACATCCCTGCGACCGAGGGTACTCAAACTGTTGCACGTCAGCCACCCGGGGATCGTCCGTTCCAAGGCGCTGGCCCGGAGTTACTTCTGGTGGCCCCAGCTGGACACAGACATAGAGCACATGATCGGCACTTGTGAGGCATGCCAGGGCTCCCGACCAGAGGCGGCTCGACTCCCGCATAGGGAATGGGACGCGGCAAGGGGGCCGTGGTCCAGAGTGCACATAGATTTTGCTGGCCCGTTCCGAGGAACCCTTTTTCTCCTGGTAGTGGATGCGTACTCCAAGTGGCTGGAGGTGATGCCGGTAAAGAGCACGTCCTCCACCACTACAATTAACCATCTAAGGAGAGTCTTTTCCACGTTCGGTTTACCCGACACTCTGGTCAGCGATAACGCTAGTTGTTTCACGTCCGCTGAGTTCAGGGCATTCATGGAGGCAAACGCCATTCGGCACGTCACATCCGCGCCGTTTCACCCGGCCACGAATGGCCAAGTGGAGCGGTTGGTGCGGACAACAAAGGATGCGCTGAGGCGCATGGGCTCGGGGGACCTGAATCACCAAGTATGTCAGTTTTTATTAGCGTATAGGGTGACCCCCTTAGCATCCGGATATTCGCCGGCAGAGCTGCTGATGCGGAGAAAGCTGACCACGATTCTGACCAGGTTAGACCCAACGAGGGTCGAGGACAAAGGGAAGAACGTAGGGGTAGCGGTGTCGAAAGGTTTCGCCGCCGGTGATCCTGTGCATTGCAGGAACTACGCCAGCACAGGGCCAGCCTGGGTACCGGGGAGAGTTGTAGAACAGACGGGACCAGTGTCATATCGGGTGGAAACGAGCACCGGTCTACTCTGGAGGCGGCATGCAGATCAGCTCAGGAGCCGGGTTCCCAGGAAGCAATCCACGGACGGCATGGAAAATGCCTCAGCGTTAGGGTTCTCCTCCACCCGCTTAGCCCAAGGAGGAGACAACGAAGGGCAACAGTCCCAAACAAGGGGGGGAAGCAGCGGTTCCGACTCAGATCCTTTTGACACGCCAGCCCTATCCGATCCCGGGGAAGAGGGAGAGGAGTTTGCGACTGCTGCCCCCGAATTTGATTTTGCGTTGCCGAGCCGGGGGGGGTTTTGGGAGTGTTCCCCCACCCATCCAAGCGAGAAGAGGGGTTTTTCGTTAGCCCCCAGTGCCCCCGGTTCTTCCCAAACAAAGCACACACCTCCCATAAAAGCCGCAGAACCGCGGCAAGTCACTAACAAGTCTCCCTCTCCAATTACAGGACAGGAAGCCAGGGGACAAGGAGAAGGTAGCAAAACCGGGGCAGGGCAGCCCGCACCGAGACCCCAGCGTGTTCGAAATAAGCCATCTTGGCTGAGAGACTTCGTCTCATCCTAGGGGGGAGGAGTGTTGTGTTCTAATAGTGTAACCTTATTCATGTGATAACAATGTATCTTAACAATGTAACCTTTCCTACACGTAACAATATAGTCGTCAGCTGTATCACCATAAACCCTGTATTAGGACGCGAGCTAATAACCACCAGTGGGCAGTAGCGAGCGTCCAAGCTCTCTTGGTCCATACTCATCAATAGCCACAGCGCGGAGTTTCCCGCCACTACCTACACCTGGACAAGAAGGGCGTGACCAGCAATGATGTCACGCAGACAATAGCCAACCGGCTATCGTGGAGCCACATTCGAATGTTTATCACTGTATATATAGAGCTTTGCATCCGCCATTACCTCATGTTCCCTCTGTCCACCATGCAATAAACCTGAGTTGAACCAGCCCATGGCTGTTTCCTGTGTCTTGGTTCTCATACACTAAAAGTTCTTTATTGGTTTCCCAATGGAAACAATTCTAGGTTTAGCAGGCTAGGCTGATGCATCCATGTTTTTTTTGTCACTTTATTTATCAAAAAAGAAATGGAAAGTCGTCTTTGCTCATTAAATGATGGGCGCCGCCATTTCCATCTCTTCCCTACTTACAAGTAAATGGAGCAAACCATACTCATGAGTATACCAGATAAACGTTAGTAAAGATAAATGTTGCCCTTGCTTGAAACTCAGTCGTATCCGACTCTAGGGTTCAGTGCTCATCTCAATTTATAGCCAAAGAGTCTGCAGATGTTTCCGTGGACATGTGGCAGGCATGCCTCAACACCGGAATGCATGGAACACTGTACAAGAAAGAGGGCCTTTTCGGTATCTGCTCCAGCCCTTTGGAACCTCCTGCCGACAGGAAAGGACTGGAGACATGGCTGGCCTAGCAGGTGTGGAGAACAGAGAGAGGAACAGCCCCCCCTTTGTTGGCTGATATGAACATGCTAATCACCATCCGGGTTTTTAGTCTATCTGTTTAGTTTATTTGTTACGAAGATTTTAACAATGTGTTCTATATAAGGTTTTTAATGATATGTTGGGTCCTTTTATGTAGGGTTGTGTGCAATGGGATTGCGAGCTGCCCGGAGTCGCTTTGGTGATTGGGCGGCCACACAAATCTAAAGAATAAATAAATAAATACACCAAATTTCCCTGTGCAGACAGGCCCTCATAAAGGTATTCCAAAATTATGTCAATGATAGACCAATGATGACAGCAACCAGTCTTGAAAAAAGCAGGCTGGCTGGCTTGACTTTCCTGCCTTTCTTAGTATTCCTCTGACTTTATAACTATCACAGATGGCTTTAGAAGAGTTGATGAACCCCTCTGCATCTGTCTTTGTTGGGAAAATTTATTTTAAAAAGCATCTAAGTAGTGTCATGTGTAAAACGAGTTGTGCATGTGATGTGAATACTTCTGTACAAACACTTCACTTTCTAAGAAAATGTTGGCCAAGAAATAGTTGTAGACCTTCTTAAGCTGTTCCTTAAGGGCAAGGGGGCTTTGGGTTTGTATCTCATGTACAATGCCTTCCCCACCCTTGGCAAACTGCTTTTGAAACTTGCATGGAGCTCTTAAGGGTCAACAGAAGAAATGCCATAGATGTTCACCAGCTATAGGTTGTGACTAAGAGGCAAGCAGGATTCCAGTTCTTGAAAACGGAATGCTTCCAACTATTTCAATTAAGCTATGTTGTTAAAGTGTTTTAATGTATGACTTCACCCTTCATTTTATAGCATTCCTGGAAAACTGTTACAAATACAATAAATGCTCATTTAATCTTGAACACTCTACCAGTTGTCATTTGTGAGACAGTGCAATAAAATGATCAGAAGTACTAAATGGCCTATTTTATATAGAATACAATATTTTTTACTATAGCTGTGGGGTATGCTTTAAGTTAGGATTTACCTCAGGATTTAAAGTTAAGACATTTAAAAGGATCCATTCTTATTTCATTTGACACATGATTTGCAGTAGAAGTTAATCAATCTCTAAGTATCCTATTCCTTCCAATTTTGTAACTTGTTTTATAGGTGAAGTGAATGGATTCTGTGATATTGTGTGCTTTAATTGCAATGATGTTTAAAACATGCAGGTTATTATTGACTCATATGAATATTCCTCTCAGAACTGGTTTCCTAAGGCTCCACAGGGATGAATCCGCTTATGCACAAACTTGTACCATTGTGAATGATGGTTACTATTTGGTGCACGATATTTACATCTTTTCATCAAATTTTCTCCCTACTGCATGTTTTCTAAAGCTCTCCCTGAAATATATATTATTATGGTAATTTGAAAACAAAACATAGAGTGGAAGAAAAAAGAAGGATAAATGTATGCCATCTTAGTCTTTATCGTTACAGTAAATTTCACACCCTAGAGTAGATTGAATTCACTTTTGAGTTGCTTGTGCAATAGTCATTTTGGAAATGAGTCAAACAACAGGCTTTTCCTTACCCATTATTGTTTTCTCTAAAAATCTCAGGGATCTGTTTTTATTTCTTTACTGATATATTTTTATGTAATATGGCTGACTTTACCTTGCATTGAAATAATGATTTCAGTTCTTTTTATAACAGTTTCAAAAATAAAAAACCCGAAATTATCACCTTGTAAAACCGAAATTATCTTCTTTTGTAGGTGAATATTTCATAATTGCACTCATCTCACATGCTAGCAAAGTCATGCTCAATATCTTACAAGCTAGGCTTGAGCAGTATGTGGATCGAAAACTTCCAGAAGTACAGGCTGGGTTCTGAAGAGGCAGCGGAACTAGAGACCAAATTGCCAACATTCGCTGGATCTTGGAGAAAGCAAAAGAGTACCAGAAAAACATGCACTTTTGTTTCATTGACTACACCAAGGCCTTTTATTGTGTTGATCACAATAAACTGTGGCAAGTCCTTAAAGAGATAGGAGTACCAGACCACCTCATTTATATTCTGAGAAATCTGTATGGGAGTCAAGAAGCAACAGTTAGGACAGGATACACAACTACCAATTGGTTTAGAATAGGAAAAGGAGTATGATAAGACTGCATATTGTCACCCTGCTTATTTAACTTATATGCAGAGTACATCATGCATAATGCAGGACTGGTTGAAGCACAAGCAGGAATTAAGATTGCTGGGAGAAACATCCAGGAACTGAGATATGCAGATGATACCATCCTAAATGGCAGAGAGTGAAGAAGATCTAAAGAGGCTCTTGATGAGGGTGAAAGAGGAGATTGCAAAAGCTGACCTGAAACTCAACATAAAAAAAACAAGATCATTGCATTCAGTCTCACCACTCCCTGGAAAATAGAAGACAGACTTTACTTTCTTGGGATCTAAGATCACTGCAGATGTTGACTGCAGCCATGAAATAAAAAGATCCTTACTACTTGGGAGGCAAGCTATGAGAAACCTAGGCAGTATAATAAAAAGTAGAGACATCACCCTGCCAGCAAAAGTCCGCATAGTTAAAGCAATTGTCTTCCCAGTAGTAATATATGGCTATGATTGCTGGACCATAAGGAAGGCTGAGTGCAGAAGAATAGACACCTTTGAAATGTGGTGCTGGAGGAGACTCTTGAGAGTCCCCTGTATTGCAAGAGGAGACTCTTGAGAGTCCCCTGTACTGCAAGGAGATCAAATCAGTCATTCTTGAAGGAAATCAACCCTGACTGCTCATAGGAAGGACAGATACTGAAGATGAAGCTCAAGTACCTTGGCCACCAAATGAGAAGAGAGCTCACTTGAGAAGGCCTTGATGCTGGGAAAGATCGAAGGCAAAAGGAGAAGGGGGCGGCAGAGGATGAGGTGAATGCATACCTGTCAACCATCCCGATTTGGCCGGGATTACCACGGAATTTGACGCCGATTGACGTCATAACCCGCCCTGTGCTGCCAAAACCCCGTAATTTGGCAGCAGTGGGAAACGCTTTCCAAGCATGCATGGAAGGGTTCTACACAAGTGTAAAACCCTTCCATGCATGCGTGGTAGTGCTACACCACTTGCGTAGGGGCTGCGCAAGCAGCATAGCGCTTCCACGCATGCGTGGAAAGCAACCTGCGCATAAGCGATCTGCGCAGGTCCCGTTTTTTCTGGAGCTGCAGGTTGACAGGTATGGGTGAATGGATGGAATCGTTGATGCGATGGGCCGTAGATCTGGCCAGGCTGAGGTCCATGGGTTGCAAAGGGTCGGACTTGACTGTGCTACTGAACAACAAATTTCATATCCATTTCTGAGGTGGAGGGCAACTAATATTTTTTTTTAAAAAACCCTTTTTCTTTCCATAGCAGGTGAATGTTAGAATGTTAACGACTGAGGGGAAGGCTGTACTCTCTTAAATCTGTCACTAACAGCCAGCTGAATTCATTCAAAGAATTTGGACTTATTATTAATCACATCAAAGTCCATGGCATTAAGTTAGTTTGGATGGATGGGATCACACCACTTGAGTTTTACAGTACTGTAGGTTGTGCCTTGAGTGATTACATTACTTTATATTGCTCCTCTAAAGACAGTTATGCTCAATCCCTAGAGGCATTAAAGAAGAAGAAAGTACAGTATTTATAAGTGTGGCCCTTTTCCTTTCACACTACCCAGCAAAGGGACAGAGAGGGGCACAAAAGGATTACCTGAAATGGTTTGTGTTTGTAAGTAATTATGTTCTTTCTTTCTTTCTCTCTCTCTCTCTCTTTCTTTCTTTGTGTTAGAGTTTGCACAATTTAAAATTAGGGACCTATATAAAATATAGGTAAAATTCAAAACAAGTTAAAATAACTAGACAGTTTTGATCAGAAATAAGCTACTTCAATAGCATTATCTGTGCTGTTTACTAAATCTTCTTTTGTACATGTGGTAGGCCATAAATTGCATGCACATAAATACTACATTGATTGAATTTCCCCACCTTTGCAATTTTTTAAATCTTATATCCAAGTAGTCCTATTTTATTTCATTATTCTTTGATCTTCTTAATTTACTCAAATTTCTATTAAGTGACTTCCAGATGGTCAAGCGAGAATTTTGTCCTGGTGGGAGACGCTGTTCAGCATCTATCCATTCAGCAATGTGTGGTGTTTTTGTTGTTGTTGCTTTCCATAGGCTTAGCCTTGCCCAGAACTGGGTCCTTAAGTGCGGCCCTTTGCCTCAATCCACATTTTACAAAGCAAATTCTTTTATTTTTCTTAATACAATTTTTTGTTAGTATTTTATACTACCTTTAAAAAGCAATAAAAAACTCTTTTCTTCAAGGCGGCTTTCAGGGTGTTATCCCTTTAGTGATAAATTAGCCAGTCAGGTTGAGTCTCAATGCACTCAGACTCCAGTTACTTTACAGTGGAACCTTATACAACAATTGCCCCATATAGCAACGAAATCGCATAACAAGTAGGTTTTGAAAAAATATGCCATCCCGCATAACAATTTTCCCTATGGAAAAAATCGTACAACAATTTTTCAATGGGAAAAATCACTTAGCAATAAGAATAATTGTTGTATGATGCATCCCATAGGGAAAATCGCTATACAATGCATGTATCATATAGCAATTGTTTTGTACAACAACGAGACTCATGGAACAGATTAAAATCATTGTATGAGGTACCACTGTATTTTATTTTAGTTTGTGACGTATTGGTCGGTTGTATGTTTTGATTTGCTGTGTGTTCTGTTGTTAGTTGTTATCTGTTTGTATACCGCCCAGAGTGGGATACCATCCAAATGGATGGTATAGAAATGCAATAAACAAACAAACAAATAACATTTACTTTTATTTTAGTAACTTTAGAATTAAGCTGGGCTTTTTTTTTTTTGAGAAATTATTAAGTACATGCAGCCTCCCAACAGGAAATGGTTCCTCACCCCAGGCCTGGCCTAGCCTCTTCTAGTTTGATAGTTAGAGCTTGTGAACTATGCAGAATACTTTTCTTCAATTTTAATCATTGTATGGGAGTTGGTATCTATTAAATGGGATGATTTTGGTGCTACTTACCTTATTTTGTTATTTGCTAACACCTCTAGATTTACTTCCAGAGGAGGAATGCTAGCCAAAAAATAGATGTTTTCTGTCGAGGTTGGTTTCAGGCAGCCAGTAATACTCCTGTGTGATTCATTAACAGTTACATCCACTTGTTTGGTATGCACTGATTTATACTATATGATGCTAGCACATTCTGTTGTTGTACAGGGACAGCCCTGACCATTCACAAATGATCAGGGGAAGTGGTCAATTAGACCAGGGATTCTCAACCTGTGGCCCAGACCTGATGTGGCCCATGGCACTATTTCATATGGATAGTGGCCCCCACTGCCTCCACCACACAAGGAAGTGCCATGTGGTGGAGGAAGGGCAAAATGGCTGTCCACCCCCCAAAGCTGTCTGAGGCAGTGTGACACCCCCCCCCCCCGGCTTAGAAAGGTTGATAACTCCTAAATTGGACTGAAATGATTGATTCCTGTTTGGAAAGGAGTACTGCACTAAAAGACACATTATTTCACCTTTTGTATTGGAACCAATGCTTTCTAGATTGATCTAGAAACACCTAAACGGGCAGTCTGGAAAGGCCTTCAGCATCTTGTATGCATTTCTGATGATGGCAAAATGAAACTAATAGTTCCTCTTTAGATGAAAATATGCCTTCTATATTAATAGAAATTATTGTCATTTTTAACCTTAATTTGCAGTGCAATGCTTCTATACAGGAAATTTTAGCTGGTGGCACACCATTGCATAGGGTACACCTGAGCAAACTCACAATGCTTTCCACTCTGCAGGTTGGCTCCTATTAATCCCAACAATAAATGAGAACATCAGTTTTCCAATACAGTATGTGATACAGTATATATTTGAAGGTCATGTGCACATTTCTGTTTTAGCATTTGCAAGTAAATAACCCTTGGAATACAAATCTTAAATCTTAACATCCTGGAATAAAAATGGGGAAAATAATTTTAACTGTGAGACCTTCCTGTTCAGTGCCACTGGATTAACACCAGGGATACTGAGTCTTCTGGCAGTTCCCCATAAAGTTTATGAGCTTCTTCTGTTGTTGTCTGATTAGAGATAAGACAGTATGTAAAGGGATTTAAACTTTAACTGTTTTGCACATTAACTGAATTGTGCTTTTCAGGCCAGCAGCTTCAAGCCGACAGGTGGGAATGTTACTTTGCTGGGATTACTCTATATTGGGGTATGCATTGAATTGAACTGTGCTTTTTATTCCGCATGGGGAAAATGCCCAGATTATGTCAGGCTTTGCCCATTTTGCTTTGGTCTTGCCTGCTGTTGTGTATTAAGCTTAATTGCAAGTTGCTCCAGCAACTTCCCCATTCTCTGCAGGTTAGCCAAGCTAGGCTAAGCTTTGGAACTTCTCCATACGCTCGCACACAAGTGTAGCTTAGTAGCCAAAGGACGGCATGGTTCGGAGAGACTGATTACATGGGACTTGTGTAGCCATCTGAGGTCCGGATATTCCTTGTAAGAGTAACCAGAAAGACTTTACAATAAACCGTTGTTCGTTGTTCTGTTCATCGTTTGCTGGACTGTTCTTTACAAGGGCTAGACACAACACCTGCCTAGTCCTTGGCTGTGCCATCTGGTGAGATACAGCCCCAAAATGTTTTTCTAAACTTGAATTTGGAGACTCATTTCTGTTTTAAGAGATTGCCATTGGGTAAATGGGGGAAGGCTGCATTAAGACCTCCCAGCCTTTAACACGTATAGACAACCTCCTACCCCCCGTCTGCAAATAAAATATCACACCATATTTTCAAGCATACCAGAGATTAAATAAAACAAAAAGACAAAAGAATATTGTGGCACTTTAAATATTAACTGCTGTATTTTAATGTTCAATTAGACTAAAATTGCACTGGGTTGGACATGTTTCTCAAATGACAGATGGGCGTTGGACAGCAGCAGTCAGTGAGTAGTATCCCAGAGGAGTAAAAAGATCCCTTGGCCATACCTGTCAACTTTTGGATTTGAAAATAAGGGAACTTTTGGCCACACCCCTCTGTGGGTGTGGCCAAATCCGTGGGTGTCACCAAATATAGCCATGTGACTTGGTGGGCTCTAGTCATGCCTGCCACATGGCCATGAAAATGTCTGCAAACACAGACAGCACTGGCTCTTTGGCTGTAAATGGAGATGAGCACTGCACCCTAGAGTTGGATATGACTGGCAGATTTTACTTTCTTAGGATCAAAGATCTGATGCTTGGGAAACAAGCTATGAGAAACCTGGGAAACATAGTGAAAAGTAGAGGCATCACCTTGCAAACAAAAAATTACATAGTCAAAGCAATGATATTCCAGGTGGTAATGTATGGGTGTGAGAGCTGGACCATTAGGAAAGCTGAGCGCAGAAAAATAGATGCCTTTGAAATGTGGTGTTAGAAATAGGTCGATCCTAGAAGAAATCAACCCTGACTGCTCATTAAAGGACAAATAGTAAAGATGACGCTAAAGTACTTTGGACATCAAATGAGAAGAGAGGATTCACTTGAGAAAGCCTTGATGCTGGGAAAGGTGGAGGACAAAAGAAGGGGGTGGCCAAAAATAAGATGGCTAGATGGTATTGTAGATGCAATGGGCACAAAGCTGTGTGGGCCAAAGAACCCTTTCCCCATTTTCTTGGGGGACTTTTGTTTCATTTTCTTTCTTGTTTGCTCAGTGGCTTAAGTGACTAAGATGCTGACTGGGAGTTCATTCTGTCCAGCAGTTCGATTCCCGAGTACTGCAGGACAGAATGAACTCCCGTCTTTGTCCCAGCTCCTGCCATCCTAGCAGTTCAAAAGCAAAAAATTGCAAGTAGATAAATAGGGACCACTTTGGTGGGAAGGTAACAGCGTCCGTGCGCTCTGGTGTCTAGTCATGCCTACCACATGATCACGGAAATGTCTGCAGACGCAGACAACGCTGGCTGTTCGGCTTTGAAAAAGAGATGAGCACTGAGCCCTAGAGTCGGATACGATTGGCTTTTGAGCAAAGGCGACCCTTTACCTTTACCTAACTCAGATCCCCTTACACAACCGTGCAAGCACACCCACCCCACCCCTCCCAAGTTAACTCTAGAACAGAAACGGAACACACTCTCTCTCTCATATAGTGTAGGAATCTCTGACTGTGATGGCGAACCTTGGCACTCTAGAAACGACTGTCTTTCGAGCAAGGGAAACCTTTACCTTTTAGCATATAGTGAGCAAGCACTTCCCCCCCCTCCCAAGTTAACTCTAGAACAGAAACGGAAGGCAGGGCAGAAACAGCTCAATAAAGCATGAAAGTGAGAGAGAAGTCTCTGCACCCAGACCAAGAGCTGATTTGTCCCTGCATATATGAAATATTGCTCACCTCGAGTCTAGAGTAGACTCCCGTCCCTAGTCCCAGCATGAAACGAAGCGTCATCTTGGCCATGTGGCCTGGCAGAAAAATGAAAGAGAAACTAACTACAGAACGCCCCCCTCCCTTCTCTCTCTCCCCTTCCACATGCGAAAAGCCACACAGCAACCTCTGGTGGCCTGAAAAAAATACTGCAGCTTATTTCTTTTTAGAAAATAAGGGAAATACGGGGAAATCAATTAAACGGGAGGGGGTGGGAAGAGGGGTAAAAATAAGGGGTTTTCCGGGTAAAACAGGATGGTTGACAGGTATGCCCTTGGCAGGTCCCTCAAAAGATGGGAAGACTCAATTGTGAAAAGTTTTGGTCAAACCTGGAGAAGAAGAGCGCAGCAGCAAAAGGATGGAAAGCAAGTTGCGACGAGCAGGAACTCATCCCTTGATAGTCTGGTCAATCAAGTATTCAATGAATTTTAATGTTAGCTTTCGTGGATCAAGCCCACTTTGTCATATTACCAGAGCTTTTTGTTTTATTTACTCTTTGACATGCTTGAAAGACAGACTAACATGGCTACCATTTCAAAAATTTCAACCATAGTTTCATTTATCAATAAAACCACTTTAGAAAACCATGCCACTGTGTATCCCAAGCATATGTTTTGGGGAAATATCATAAGTCTTGAGTTGTATGGTAGGGTTCTGTAGGTGCATCTTTTCCCGACATCAATTTTTGTCACATCATAGGAAGCGGTACTTCTAATATTAGTAAAGGTAAAGGTCGCCCTTACTCGAAAGCCAGTCGTACCTGACTCTAGGCTTCAGTGTTCATCTCTGTTTATAGCCAAAGAGCCAGCACTGTCTGCATCTGCAGATGTTTACGTGGACATGTGGTAGGCATGACTTTACACCGGAGTGCACAGAACACTGTTTACCTTCCCACCAAAGTAGTACTTATTTATCTACTTGCAATTTCTTGCTTTCCAACTGCTAGGTTGGCAGGAGCTGGGACAAGGATGGGAGCTCACTCAGTCATTCAGCACTCGTCTTGAATTGCTGACCTGCCGTCCTTCCAGTCGTGAAGTTCAGCATCTTAAAAACTAAGCCCCCCTTTACTTATAATATCGGAGGATGGCATATCCTGCAGAGCATGTGCACTGCTCTCAAACAAAATTGATTGAGTGAGGGTGTTTGTATGATTCTGTGATGATTGTGGGGTGGATTCCACTCTCAGGGTAGAATAATAATACAAGGGATTCTTTTTGTTCCATTTATTACTCACGGGGTTAAAAACATGATTTGAACTTAGGATAGGTGAAATCAAAAATAATACTTAGGAGGCCAAAAGAGGGGATAGTGATTCCTGAATCTAATAGGCCCAAGATCTCTTCCCTGGACAAACCAGCCACTGAGGTGCTAGGAAGGGCTCAAGTTGAGAACACCACGTAGCATATACTGTATTTGCCTGCGTATATGATACATTCCCCTCTTAAAATACAATAGAAAAACAGAGTGCGTCTTATACTCCGATGCATCTTATACACGGGCAAATACAGTATATCTCATTGCAGGCATTCTGCTAGCCATTTTAGAGAACAGAAGTATGAAGAGAGATTTGTATTGGTGATTAGGTTGCTCTTCTTTGCCTTCTGCAATATTTTTCTTTTTCTTTGTTGTTTCATTCAGCGTATTTTGCCAAACACTTCTAAAATATTGTTCCATTATGACGACTGTGAGATTTGGCCAGCCCACAGTGTAGGTAGTAAATTTTTTGCAGTGCATCACTGCCACCACTGGTTATTATCTTTACCTATAAGGAGGGATGTTAACCATTGGAATGTCACAAAGGCTCCCGCACCTGTCCCTGCTATCCCCTACCGAGCCGCCTGCACTCACCTTTACCTTTACCCGGCCCGACCATCGCTGCAAGGGTCCGGCTGTCACCAGTGGGGCAGCCGCCCCACCAAGTCAAAAAATAAAATAAAACCACATTTCCCAGCCTCCTTCATGCCACGCCACCCCAATGAGGCTGAAGGGTGTGAGCGTGGAGGAGGCTGGGAAGCTGGCGCGGCGGTTTAAAAATACAAACTGTGCCGAGAACAAAAAGCTTACACGGACCCAGCTGGAAAAAGGTAAGTGCGGTAGATGGGGGTGAGGGGGGTGCGGCATGGCCCTGGTAACCACGCCCCCCACCCCACCACCTTGTCCCCCACTCCCTGTCCCCCACTGACTGCACTTGACTTTTGCTGGCTCCGGCTGGGTCTTTGAAAGTCTTTCCCTCCCAGCATGGCCTACTGCATTGGGAGGCACACTGGCCTTTCCTTTTGACTATGCAGGCATGGAGGCCTCCATGCCCGCAGAGACGAAGGACAGGCCGGTGGTTCTCCCAATGCAGAAGGCCGCATCGGGAGGGAAAGACTTTCAAAGACCCAGCCGGAGTCGGCAAAAGTCAAGTGTGGTTGGTGGGGCTTAGGTAGTTGGGGGGAGCACGGCCCCAGTAACCACGCTGCTCCCACCCCATCACCTTGCCCCCCCACTCCGTAACCCCCCTGACTGCACTTACCTTTCACCAGCAGGGTCTTTTCCCACAATGCTCAACCTTCTGCGTTGGGAGGCACACCGGCCTTTTCTTTCATCCCAGCAGGCATCGAGGACTCGACGCCCACAGCGGCAAAGAACAGGCCGCTGCGCCTCCCAACCGCAGTGCACTCCCCGTTCGCCCGGGAACACAGGGCCAAAGGACCCGGCCACTGCCTCTTCCATGGGCAGCGGGGAACACAAGGGCGCCAAAGGCACCCACAGCGAACTTCCTGTTCACCCGGGAGGAGACAGTGGTCAGATTCTTCGGCCCTGCGTCCACACCGGGTGCCAGCCAAACAGCCCTACCCTATCAGAAAAACCCAAACAAAAACAAAAACACACAAATAAATAAACAAACCAAACAAGTAAACAACAAAACAATCAACCACTAAAACCACCTATCTACAACAAAACAACACCATGAAAAGCCCTTACTGAAAATAAAAAAACAACACAATGAACAAAAATAAATACTAAGAAATTAAAAATAAGAAATAACCAGAAAAATAAAAACCAAAAAACCACATACAAAATCCAAAACAAATACAATAAACCAAGCCAAAACACTAAATTACATAAACACACACTCAACTTAACCCCCCCCAGCCCAACATCCCTAAATCAAAACAAAATAAAAACAATAAAAAACCAAGAGCACTCACCAAACACATCCTTCCTCCATGCCTCCGGAACACAACTGAACAAAGAAAGAAAATTGCAGTACTTTTAAACACAGCCCCACCTAGAGGCCGGAAGAGTAAAAAACAGTCAAAAATATTTTAAAAATAAAAATAAAAAATAGATTAAAAAAAAGGAAAAAAATCAAAAACCACAAATTCAAAACACCACCACCCAAACCACGCCTAACAATAAAACACACACAATAAAACTGCCCAGCAAGGCCAGACACAATATGCTAGTATACAATAAGCAGAGTTGGAAGAGGTGAGAATTCTGGATTGTACATGATAGAGTCAAAGGCCCCCATGTTAAGATTCATTCACTGAATTACTTTTTTTTTAGAGAAGAAAAAATCTTTTAAAAAATGCCTCCCTAGGGTAGATGGAATCACACATAGTTTGTGTTTTGAGCAGCAATGGCAGAGGGAAATACAACAAATGGTACCCTTTCAGAGTACAGCTTCAACTTCTGTGTTTAGCCCAGACATGGAACTGCCAAAATGAAGGCACCTTTTGGTGAATTCATTCTGCAGTTCCTTTCGCCTGACCTAGTGTTTGAAAGATTAGCCGGCAACACAAAGTTGCCGTTACCAGGGTACGCCTGATTGTAGTTCAAAAATACCACAGTCTTTGAGGAGGCTCTTTCTGTGTACAGCTGGAGGAAACTGCATTTTGTGTATTCCTCTGCATAAGAAAAGGCAGTCCTTTGGGCAGTTAGCACAGCATGGACTTGACTGTTATCCTAGAAGATTTTTTTCTGGATTTATAATTGTTCAGCTTTCATTTGTATACATGTGGCAGAGTATTGGGGTAGAGGTGGGAGAGAACGGTAACATTGTAGAGCATTTAAAATGGTCTCTTTGACTTTATTGCTCCTTAGGAAGTAAACATGGACTTTGCAAATATGATTACAGGTATCTAGACATGGAAGTCTACTGGGATCATTTATTTATTTTTTATTTTATTTATTTATAGTCATATTTGTATATGCCGCCCACTCAGGCAGAACCCGACTCAGAGCGGCATTACAACAATTCTAAAAATACATAAAAACATTATAAAAACCTTATAAAAAACCCACATCCACCCCATTTAAAAACCCATATCCCACCCACCCATCCCACCTACTATACAAAAGGGAAGAAGAGAGAGTTCTTATTTTTATCAAAGCCAGCCGGCGGGAACCATAGTCCCGTTCGGGCCCCACACCTGCCCTGCCAGCCAGGTCTTTACTCCTTTCCTGAAGGGCAGCAGTTCACTTTGAAGTCTTATATCTATTGGCAGGAGGTTCCAGAGGGTTGGTGCGGACACGGAGAAGGCCCTCCTACGGGTGCTAGACAGATGTGCACCCCTAGTGGACGGCACCATTAGAGAGCCCCTCCGGTCCGCTCTGGTTGGACGGGCAGTCACTCTTGGGACGATGCGGTCTCTAAGGTATCCTGGCCCCCTGCCATATAGGGCTTTAAAGGTCAAAACCAGCACCTTAAATTGCACCCGGAGACAAACTGGTAACCAGTGCAGTTCCCGAAGCAGCGGTGAGGCATGGGCATATCGCCCACACCCCATCACCACCCGGGCCGCCGCATTCTGGACCAGCTGCAGCCTCCGAATGGTCGTCAAGGGCAGCCCCATGTAGAGCGCATTACAATAATCTAGTCGGGAAGTAACCAGAGCATGAGTGACCATAAGCAAGGAGCCCCGGTCCAGGAGTGTGCGCAGTTGGCGAATCACCCGAAGTTGGGCAAAAGCCCTCCTGGCCACAGCCGCCACTTGTTCTTCTAGCAGCAGCCGTGAGTCCAGAAGGACCCCCAAGTTGCGCACTGGGTCTGTCTGGGGCAAAACAGCCCCATCCAGTACCAAAGATGGTAACTCCTTGGATAACATGGGGCCCCTTATCCACAGCCACTCTGTCTTGCTGGGATTCAGCCGAAGCCCATTGGCCCCCATCCAGACCCCAACGGCCTCCAGGCATCCGGATAGGATTTCAACAGCATCACTGGGGTCCCCACGGGCCGAGATGTACAGCTGAGTATCATCCACGTACTGATGGTACCGCACCCCGTGGGAACGAATGATCTCACCCAGTGGCTTCATGTAGATGTTAAATAAGAGAGGAGAGAGCACAGAGCCCTGAGGCACCCCATACTTGAGGGGCCTAGGGCTGGACCTCTCACTCTCTAACCACACCGACTGGGTACGGCCCTCCAGAAAAGAGGAAAACCAGGACAACACAGTGCCCTGGATCCCCAATCCTTCGAGCCGTTCCAGCAGGATACCGTGGTCGACGGTATCGAAGGCCACTGAGAGGTCAAGAAGAGCGAGGATGGATGGACAACCCCCGTCCCGCTCCCGCCAGAGATCATCCATCAGTGCGACCAATGCCGTCTCCGTTCCATACCCGGGCCTGAATCCTGATTGAAAGGGGTCTAGATAATCAGGGACAACAGGATCAAACTGATCCCAGATCGTACAGCAAGACTGTGCACCGGCACCCCCCCGACCCTCCCCATCCACGCCAGGATTCAATCCTGAACGAATCCGATCGATTTTCTCCACCAGATGGTCAGCGAAGTCCTCAGCCGAACCCTGCCAACCGGGCACCGATCTCCCTCTACCGAGGAGGGACCTGGTTACCCGGAACAGGGCGGCTGGGCGATTATCAGCGGAGGCAATAAGGGCGGTGAAGTATTGCCGCCTCACCACCCCCATCGCCACTAGGTAGGCCCTAATAGCGGCTCTAGCTAGTGTCCAATCAGAGTCATCCTGGGTCTTCACCCAGCGGCGCTCTAGGCGTCTCTTTGCCTGTTTGAGTTCCCGCAGTTCCTCTGTGAACCACGGAGATGACCTATTTCCACGGGCGCGGAGAGGCCGCAGTGGTGCGATTTCATCCAAGGCTGCTGTTGTCGTCCTATTCCACAGGTCGACGAGTGCCTCGGGTGAATCGTGTAGCCGATCCAGAGGAACATCCCCCAGTTCCCTCTGGAATCCGTCTGGATCCATTAGTTGCCGAGGGCGGACCATTTTAATAGGTCCTGCCTCCCTACGATGAAGTGTCGCCCCCAGGAAGTCAAGAGTCACCAGGTAGTGATCCGACCATGGCACAGGTGAGATGACTAAATCCTGTAAACTCAGATCACTCTGCCACTGCTCCGACAAGAAAACTAAGTCTGGCATGTGACCACTGCCCCTGGTCGGACCCCGAACTACCTGAGTCAGGCCCATGGCTGCCATGGAAGCCATGAACTCCCTTGCCACCTCAGAAGCCATCCCCAGCGATGGCAAATTGAAGTCCCCGAGAACCATAAGTCTCGGGAACTCCAACGCCAGCATCGAGGCGGCCTCGAGGAGCTCAGGCAGGGCATCCCTTACCCTGCAAGGGGGCAGGTACAGGAGCAAGATCCCCAACTGACCCTTGGAGCCCAGCCGAAGAAGCAGGGCCTCGCAACCAGACACTTGTGGAGCAGTGGCCCTAGCAACTCCCAAAGATTCCCTGGCAACAATGGCGACACCACCGCCCCTCCCCTCACCTCTAGGCTGGTGCCAGATACCGAACCCAGCTGGACACATGTCCGAAAGAGGTACTCCATCTTCAGGAGTCAGCCAGGTTTCGGTGATGCATGCCAGGTCGGCCAGCCCATCCTGGATGGCATCTTGAATCAGGGGGGCCTTATTGCAGACCGATCTGGCATTCACCAGCAGCAGCCTAAGGGCGGGGTCACTCCGGATCTGCTGCTCAGGACCCAGAGATGTACCTGCAGGGCTGGAATGAGGGACCGCACTTAAACATCGGACCCGCATTCCCCGAGTGCGGCCCGCCCCACGGTACCCGCCATATCGCCCCATGCCCGTCACAACACCTATATGATTCTCCGGAACCTCCCTAGATGGAATGCTACCCCTCCTTCCTGGCTGGCAGGACCAACACTCTCTCTTCCCTCCCCATCCGCCATCCCCCCCCAATTCCAGCAACGAACATGGGCTCCCAAAATGCACAGAGAGCGCTGGCGAGTCCTGTCGTCCACATCTCCTTTTTCTTCCCCCCAGATAGGAAGGGCGGAGGCAGGGAGCTGGAGGGGACGTCCGTGTACGGAGACAGCATCCACGGCAGCGTCTTCGGCTCCCCAATGCCACGAGGAGCCCTCCTAAACTCCCCGCCCGATGGCAGGGGGCGGGGAGGGGCGGCCTTGCGCGGCGGCGGCGGCGGCGGCGGCGGCGGTGGCGGCGGTGGCGTCTTCGCGTCCCTTGTCCCGGGAGCCCTTTAGACCTCCCCGCCTGATGGCAAAGGGCGGGGAGGGACGACTTCGCACAGTGGCTGCAACGTCTTCGGCTCCCTCGGCCTGGGAGTCCATCCAGCCTCCCATCCAGCCCGATGGCGAGGGGCAGGGAGGGACGGCCTAGCGCGACGGCTACGGCGTCTCTGGCTCCCTTGGCCCGGGGGCCCCTCCAACCACCCCGCCCAGTGGTAGGGGGTGGGGAGGGACAATCCTGCGTGGCGGCGGCAGCGGCGGCGGCGGCGGCGGCTCCAGCGTTGTCTTCTTCTGCCTCCTATTCCCATTCCCGGGCCGAATGGCAAAGGCCCCGGGAAGAGGCAACGCAATGGTTTCCGGGCCTCCGACGGCGCCTCCTTTTTGAGCCCCCCAACAGGCAGGGCCCAGAGGACGGGGAGACACACCTGCCTCCCATTCCCGGGCCGAATGGCGTGGGCCCTGGGAAGAGGCAGCGCCTCTTTATCTCCCCGCCGATGGTGGGGGCGGGGAGAACGCGTCTGCGGCTCCGGCGGCGTCTTCTTCGGTGCCTCCCAGGCCACGGGAGGCTCCCCTTTATCTCCCCGCTGGTGGTGGGGCGGGGAGAGCGCGGCTGCGGCTGCGGCTCCAGCGGCGTCTTTTTCGGAGCCTCCCGGGCCACGGGGGGCTCCCTTTATCTCCCCGCCGGTGGTGGGGGCGGGGAGAGCGTGGCTGCGGCTGCGGCGGCGTCTTTTTCGGAGCCTCCCGGGCCACGGGAGGCTCCCTTTATCTCCCCGCCGGTGGCGGGGGCGGGGAGAGCGCGGCTGCGGCTCCGGCGGCATCTTTTTCGGAGCCTCCCGGGCCACGGGAGGCTCCCTTTATCTCCCCGCCGGTGGTGGGGGCGGGGAGAGCGCGGCTGCGGCTCCGGCGGCGTCTTCTTCGGTGCCTCCCAGGCCACGGGAGGTTCCCCTTTATCTCCCCGCCGGTGGTGGGGCGGGGAGAGCGCGGCTGCGGCTGCGGCTCCAGCGGCAAAACATAATTATGATTTCTATGTCTACTGGTATGGTATCTCTAGTTGGTTCCTCAGGCTTATTGGATAGCTTTTTTCAGAACAAAACAAGGAGAAGGAGGCTTTTCTATAGGATGAATCTATCAGAGATTACATTTAGAGAGTCATATTAATGAAGGGGTCAGAAACCTCTGGCCCTCCTCAGGCTATAATTCTGCACTCTTGAGGTTCTACAGTTGTTAAGTTCCCTTCCTAATTACACTAATATTTGTCATTTCCTAGCTTTTCTGCATTCTCTCCCTAGTTTTTCTACAT
The DNA here is from genome assembly GCA_035047345.1 of Bradypodion ventrale. Taxonomy (NCBI): domain Eukaryota; kingdom Metazoa; phylum Chordata; class Lepidosauria; order Squamata; family Chamaeleonidae; genus Bradypodion; species Bradypodion ventrale. The sequence continues at coordinate 288,828,524 of JAWDJE010000001.1, read as the reverse complement.
TCTCTCTGGTGCTCATGCTTTAGCCCAGGGGTGCCCAAACTTTTCGGGCCATGGGCCAGTCACGTGGTTTCAACGGGCCAGTCACGTGGTTCCTCCCACCGGAAGTGGAAGTAAAACATGCCTTGCAATCTGTTTTGCAACAGGATGAGATAGATTTTTAGGCTGCCATTTTCTCTGCTTAAGGCAGGGGTGCCCAAACTACGGCCCACAGGCCAGATCTGGCCCCTGACACCAATTCATCCAGCCAGGCCTGCCCTTGCTGCTCCTGGAAGTGGAAGTAAAACGTGCCCATATGGACGCATTTTACTTCTGCTTCCAGGAGCACCAAGGGTGGCATGGGCTGGATGAATGGTTGTCAGGGGCTGGATCCGGCTCTCGGGCCATAGTTTGGGCACCCTTGCTTTAGCCCTCCAGAGATTTGGGAGCTCAACTGATCTTTTGGTTATCCTGGCTCAGTCTTCTAGAAGCTGAAGTCTAAAGCACTCAGAGGACCCCCAAAAACACCTCAGCACCAGTGTGCTAAGACTCTGTCATTGGCGGTAACAGCTTTTAAGCAAAAAAACAGTTTACTATTTTTGGCCCCACATTCTATTATTTTGTGTTTGGCCTTTCAGCCTGAGGGCCAAATTAAATTTCAGTAAAATTAGAGAGGGTTGCTTTCCATGGAAAAGCAGTGCCAAAAAAAAATTTTTTTTGGAATGGAAGGCCAAAAATATTAAAATAGTTTTATTTCAACTTTGCTGTAGTAAAGGATAGTGGTATGCTTAGTGGCAAAGGAGGAGCTGCTGTTACCAGTTGTTGATGGATGTAAGGAAGCTTTTTCTTCTTCACTTTGCACCAGTGGTGGGCATCAGCAGGTTCACACCAGTCCAGTAGCAGAAATTCTGGTTGGCCCCGCCCATCCAAGTTTTGACATACATATGCTGAAATTACAGCATATAGAGATGACACCTGTATCATAGTTAAATCACTGTCTGGTGACTCTGAATTTTCTGGGAGTGATGCCTTACCGTAGGGAGGTAGTCTGGCCCCGGCGACTTATGGACTCTGAGAGATTTCAGATGGAGCTCGGGCCTTTTCCTCCAGACAGGTTGCATGATTCTACTGAGACCTTGGTCGCCCTTTGGGAAAGGGAAGTGACATCGGTCTTGGATACAATTGCGCCTATGCAGCCTCTCCTTCCCCACAGGCAGCGTGGGGTACCCTGGTATATGGAAGAGCTGAGGGAACTGAAGTGGGCAGGAGACGCCTAGAGCACCGTTGGGTGAAGACCTCGAGTGAGTGCAACCAAACACAGGTTAGAGCCTCTATTAGTGCCTACCTCATGGCGATGAGGGTGGTGAAGCGTCAGTACTTCACCACTATCATCGCCTCTGCTGAAAGTCGCCAAGTGGCCCTGTTCCGGGTTACCAGGTCCCGTCTGGGCAGGGAGGGGCCTGGTCCTGGGTGGCAGGGTTCAGCAGATGACTTTGCTGATCATCTTGCAGAGAAAGTTGCTTGCATCCACTCGGGGTTTAATACTGACATGGAAAAGGAGAGGGCTAGAGCAGAGTCTAGTCATGTTATCTGGGATCAGTTTGATCCGGTTGGCCCTGATGAAGTGGACAGGCTCCTTGAAGCTGTGTGTGATACCACTTGCCTGTTAGATCACTGCCCTGCCTGGCTGATTAGAATGGCTAAAGCTACTACAAGCAGTTGGGTCGGTGCAATGGTGAATGCCTCTCTGTGGGAGGGGGTGTTCCCGGCAGTTTTCAAATATGCGCTGGTATGCCCCCTCCTGAAAAAGCCATCACTCGACCCTATGGTTATTTCAAACTTCAGATTGATCTCCAACCTTCCCTTTGTGAGGAAGGTGTTGGAAAAAGCAGTGGCATTGCAGCTCCAGGGGGTACTAGATGATACGGATTATCTGGACCGGTTTCAGTCAGGATTCAGACCCGGTTATGGTACTGAGACTGCATTGGTTGCACTCATGGATGATCTCTGTCCTCGCTCTTCATGACCTCTCAGCGGCTTTTGATACTGTCGACCATAGTATTCTTCTGGGCCGGCTCTGAGGGTTTGGGGCCCAGGGCACTGTGTTGTCCTGGTTCTTCTCATTTCTGATGGGCCGGACTCAGTCGGTGTCTGTAGAAGGTGGGCTGTCCAGTCCTAGATTGCTCCCTTGTGGGGTACCTCAGGGCTCGGTACTCTCACCTTTGCTGTTTAACATCTACATGAAACCGCTGGGTGAGATCATTCGTTCCCATGGGGTGGGGTATCATCAGTATGCCGATGATACCCAATTGTACATGTTGGCCCGTGGGGACCCGAGTGATGCAGTCAAAGTCCTAACCAGGTGTCTGGAGGCTGTTTGGGTCTGGATGGGGGACAACGGGCTTCAGCTGAATCCTGGCAAGACTGAGTAGCTGTGGGTCCAGGGACCCATGCTCTCCCAGGAGCTACCATCTTTGGTTCTGGACAGAGCATTGTTGCCCCAGACAGATCCGGTGCGTAATCTGGGGGTTCTCCTGGACTCGTGGCTACTGCTCGAAGAGCAAGTGGCAGCCGTGGCCAGGAGGGCCTTTGCACAGCTTTGTGTAGTTTACCAGTTACGCCCACTTCTGGACCAGGACTCCCTGCTCACGGTTACTCACGCTCTGGTCATCTCCAGATTGGATTATTGTAATGTGCTCTACATGGGGCTGCCCTTGACATCCATTCAGAGGCTCCAGCTGGTCCAGAATGCGGCAGCCTGGGTGGTGATGGGGTGTGGGCGCTATGTGGGCGCTTCCAGTTTGCCTCCGGGTGCAGTTCAAGGTGTTGGTTTTGACCTTTAAAGCCCTTCATGACATTGGACCAGGATACCTAAGAGACAGCGTCGCCCCAAGGTACTCAGCAAGGGCAGACAGGAGGGGCTCGATGGTGGTCCCTTCCACAAAAGATGTCCATCTGAGTGGGGCCAGGAAGAGAGCCTTCTCTGTGTCTGCCCCAGCCCTGAGGAACCTCTTACCACCAGAACTTCGACTTCAGTCGGACCTTCCCCTGTTCAGAAAAATGCTGAAGACCTGGCTATGCCAGCGGGTGTGGGGTATATTTGATTTGACCTCGCAAGACCGCTGGCTCATTTAGCCTGTCTGAGGGTTCCTGTTTGCTTCTGCATGTTTTTATTTTTAGGGGGAGGGGGGCGGTTGAGGTCAGTTTTTTAAACAATTCGATTGGTTTTATGTGTTTTAATGTTTTAATGGTGTGTGTGTGTTTGATTGCTGTTTTAGCTTTATTGTTTTTTAGCTGATTGTCATTTTTAATTGTTTGTAGTATTGTTCTTATTGTTTTTACGTGTTGTTAGCCGCTCTGAGTGGTGTTCCCCATTAGGAGGGTGGGATACAAATTCACAAAATAAATAAATAAATAATAAATAAAGCAGTCCTAATTTGGTTGCAACGCGGGGCTTTCCCCCTGGCCACGCCTACCATACCACGCCCACAGTGTGGTAGTAATTTTTTTTTTTGGAGCTGACACTGCTTTGCACCATCCTTTCCTTGCTTGCCCTTATGGGGGGGGGGGGGAATTGTGTGAATTATTCCTCCTTACATATATTTTAAAAACCAAAATACAGCCCAATTTCAGGAAATACCCACAAGTTATCCAGCACATTTTACAAAAAGTGTACAGTTTACACTTTTGCTCAAACACAGGCTGCAGTTTAGCTATCGAGGCATTATCACTCTTGTGAAAGGTGAGATGATTTAGAGGCTAGGAGAAGCTTAATTTTTCTTGATCACCACGTGCAACCTGGAATTTTAATGGCAGGCATAATTAATTCTTCTGATGTTAATCATCAGGGCTGGGCTCCACAATTATCAGGCTTGTGCAGCTGGGGCATGGTGCAGACATGAAAAATTAGGAAAATGAATCCGTAATTGGGTGGCAGATTTAATCTGCATCATGAAAACAAAGTTAAAAAGAAGGGAGACTGGGAGAATTTCAGCCCAAGCTCTCGTGCCAATAAGGGCTGACAGAACTGAAAAATGTTGCCGATGTCCAAAGTGATTGGTAATTACCAAGCCATTGAATTTTTTATTGTCAATTTATCATTGCACTGAGGTTAAATTTAACATCTTCTTCTAAAGCCATCATTCTAGGGGGAAAGCAAGCTCTGTGCCATGTGATCCAAGGAGTCAGTGAAAGGTTAATCAGGTATTCCTTTCTCTGGCATGTGCTTCAAAATAATTCCTCCTTTTTGTATCTTTATGTGGATGTAAAGGGCTTGTGGGGGGGGGGGCTCAAAGAGGGAGTATTTTCATGTTTGCAGCACCTGTGCATTTCAGTTAAATATTTGATTGCTTTGCTCAACAGCATCTATCTTTCTGGGCAAGTTATTTATGGTGCTATATTATAACAGACCTGTCAATGTGTGCCCCCTTCTGTACCTGTAAATACATATATTAAAACATTTTGATAACCATAACAATAACAGGAAAAAAACCACCATGCCACAGAATTGTGGTTTACAAGCAAAAATCTGAAATCAGGCTTGGGCAGCACATTTAATGTCATTAAAAAGGTTACTTTTGACTACTCCATTGACTCTTCATCAGCATGGGTATTACAGAATTTGGGACAACTGTCTCCCTCCTTTTTTATGTATTTCAAATCATATATTTACACTTCAGAGGAATCTTAAGAGTCTTGTGTTATTTTGTATCTCAGATGCTCCTGTCAGATAATTAGATCTAGTTGCACCCTCACTTTATTAGCAGTGCACAATTAGAGAGGAAGGCAACAATATTTTTAGAACAGAATTATGTTATTTAATTGATAACTATATATGGCTTGTTCATTTAACCAAGTGCAACCACGAAAATTGTATGTTTCTTAAAGAAATCATGTATAGAATGTTCTCTTTTGAGCTTTTAATATAAAATGATAGATTTTTTAAAAAATAAATAAATAAAGCAAACAATATAGTAAAAATAAGAAAATTGCAAGACAGAATGATTTCAATAGACAAAATTTAAGCATGTCTGTAGTATTCCAGTAGAAATCAATGGGACTATATCAAGAGATTTATCTCTGTTGGATTGAGCCTGCACTTTTGACAGTGCAAAAATAATAATAATAAATAAATAGTAAAATTTCCATTAGACCACTTATTAATTTCCTGAATGTGGTTCTGCTGTCAGGAAATAATCCCAGTACAGTACTTACGCAAACCCATGGACTTTGACAAGGTATGTTGAGATTATCTGATCGAGTTAGAATCTAGTTTGTCCATTTACCTCTGCCGATATGAATTTCTCCAAGTCATTGTGGCTCACCTATCTTTTGGGATAATGTGAAATTATCCCACTGTCTACCTTAATTCAGCCTACAGTTTCTTTCTCCCTTTTCTGCTGAGCATGCGCTATTTATTCTTGTATCCCAGAGTGGGTGTGCTCTAGTGAAAAAGAATGGAATGCAATTCCTATAAATTAAATATGGAAATAACCTTTAGGGGAAAGTTGGGAAAGGAATCAATGTGTGCATTAATTACTGCAATTCATTACTTAAATAGATGCGAAGCGTAGCTTTTTCTTTTTCTTTTTGCCTGTAACAAATGTAGGGGCAGAAGACGTTCAAATAGACAAAGGCTTTTGTGTAAAACTGCGTACTTTTTTTAAAATTAAAAAAGCCACCTAACATCTACATAAACACGTGTGACTTGAGGCTCGCTGCAACCTCCTCTGGGGATATCGTAGCTGGAATAAATTCCCCCATGCAGACGATGAATTATTGGCACAAAATGTATCATTCCCACATGATGCACGTGCTGCTATCACCTCACCCTACCTTGGCGAAGGCCAGTGCTTTACACCTCCCTCCCTTTTCTGGCATTTTAAAGCCAGACATTTGAAGGAACTCCTTAATTCTGGAGTGCTTTTAAAACCTCCAAAAAGTATCTCCCTGTGGATCTCTATTTCTGTATTTATGGGGGTGGATGGGAGAGAGAGAGAGAGAAAGAGCACGCAAGAGAGAGAGAGAGAGAGAGAGAGAGTGTTTATGTATGTGTGTGAAAATGAAATCGTCATATTCCTAGAAGCAGAAACAGAAGGCATGAAAATATACTGCTCACTCCATTCTGTGGGAAAGAAGAGCCAATGAATTATTGAAACAGTGCCCTGCTATTCCTTCCTTCTGTCGACTTTTTCTTTAAACGAGCAATGCAAGAATATAATTCCTCACACACACACACACACACACACACACACACACACACACACACACACACACACACACACACACACACACACACACACCCCTCCCCACACCTCCCCTCCCCTGCCAGCTCTATTGGGATGCCTGCCTTTAGAGGCAGCTGATAAATGACTCCCTGAAGGGTTTCCCTTGCAAAAATCAGCCTACGAAGGAGACAGGGTGAAGGCGGGCAAGATTTGGCCAAACCAGTGGTGCCCAACAAGACACACCAGCCCGGAAACTTTGGCTCTTTTATTTGGCATGCTATCCAAAATGACAAATAATTAAGAATTTATTTGGGGCCCTGGTTACATATTTCGGAGAAGTTGGGTTTAATGAGAGATGTTCCTGGATAGGGAAGGGTGGAGAGATTAAAGATAGAGGAGGGACTGGCTGACGCTAAACTCCACCACGAATGATACATGGAAAGATGCTGAACTAGGAGTCCTGCCTAATTGGTTTATTTACTGTTCTTGAGAAATCTTCAAGAAATGGATGCAGGTGTCTATAGTGTTGTTGTGTTCCATTACTGTACCTTTTACAATGTACCCATTCACGTGTATCCAATGTAACCATGCTTGTGTAACATTATAACCAGCAGCTGCTTAACTGTAGCCCTTACAATAGGACGCGAGCTAATGACCACCGGGTGGCAATAGCGAGCGTTCAAGCTCTCCTGGCCCAGACTCACCAGCAAACAACAGCGCGGGAAGATTCCCGCCATCACCTACACCTGGACAAGAAGGGCGTGACCATCCATGACGTCACGCGGACAGTAACCAATAGACTGTCGAGGAGCCACATTCAAAATGTATAGCCACTGTATATATTGAGCTACCCATCCGCCATTACCTCATGTTCCCCCGGATCATCATGCAATAAACCTGTGTTAAGCCAACCCTTCGGCTGTTTCATTGTCTTTGGTCCCATACACTAAATTGGCGACGAGGATGGGATATGGCTGCCCACGGGACCAAGACATGCGCCGGTTTCGAAATCAGGAGACCGGCAGACTGGGACATCTTCGAGATGGACTTCCAGGGAGCCCTGGTAGAATCCGAAGTCACGGACGAGGCAAAGAAAAGGGCCATCTTCACCAGGATGCTGGGGCCAGACACCAAGAGGGTCTTGGTGGACCTGATCGCGCCGAGGAGGGCGAGTGAATTCAAGGTGAAAGAGCTCATGCACATGCTGCGCGAGTACTTCCGGCCCTCGACGGCGATGTTCCCCGCTCGGAGCGCGTTTTGGAGGCGAGTCCAAGCGCCCGGGGAGACGGTCGCCGACTTCGCAACGGCCCTGCGACTGGCGGCCGGCCCATGCAAATGGGAGAACGCAGAAATCACACTAAGAGACTGCGTGCTGTGCGGCCTGAACGACGCCGAAACTCAGCGCACATTGATGAACTGGGAGCCACCCCCCACGTTGCAGGAGGTCCTGAAGGAGGCACAAGCCGCGGAAGCCACGAAGGCTGGGGTCCAGGAGCTCCAGGACTGGCGGCCAAAGACGGGCAAGGCAGAGACTTCGGTGCACGTTTCGGTGCACGCGGCCCGGCGAGTTTCGAAGTCGTCCGCGGAGAGCAGCGACGACGAGGACGTCCGGAAGGTCCGGAAGGAAGGCCGGCGTTGCGACGGCTGCGGAGAGAACCACGACCGCGCCAAATGCCCCTTCAGAAAGGCTGAGTGTCACAACTGCGGCCGCCGCGGGCACATCGCCAAGGTCTGCAGGAAACGGCGCGAGGCCCGGAAGAGCTTGAGAGACCGCGCGACGAGACCCAAGGACGGCACCCAGGCCACGAGGAAGCGAGACGGCGTGGGCCGCATCGCCGACGACAGCGAGGACGACGCACCGGTGTTCAGCGTGTCCGCGGGACACCCCCGTTACTTTGTTGAGGTACTAGTACAAGGGGCCCCCATTAGGATGGAAATTGACTCGGGTTCCTCATATTCCATCATTCCCCAGAAGGAGTTTCTGAAAATTGCCCCCCACGTGCGGCCCAAACTCAAAGCTTTGAGGTCCACGCTACGGGACGTGCAAGGGAACTACATTCCAGTGTTGGGGGTTGGAAAATTTCAGGTCCAATTTAAGAAACACGCCGCGACTCTCCCCCTAGTTGTTCTTAAAGGGGGGAATTGCAGCCTCCTCGGGACTCAATGGTTCCAGCCCCTGGGGTTGTTCATTGGGGAGGTGCACGCCGTTGCCGTGGGGACTGATCCGATTCAGGAGGTGTGCGACGCGCACCCCGAAGTCTTCAAAAAGGGACTTGGGAAATTTAAGGGACCCCCGGTAGCCTTCGACCTAGACCCTGAGGTCCGCCCAATAAGACTCAAACCGCGCCGGGTGCCATTCGCGCTCAAGGACAAAATAGAGGCGGAACTGGACAAATTGGTGGGCCAGGGGATTCTTGTTCCTGTTGATTCTGCGGAGTGGGAAACTCCAATTGTAACAGCACTAAAGGCCAATGGGGAGGTGCGCATATGCGCTGATTACAAGTGCACCATCAACAAGGCCATTCGCCCTAATGCGTATCCGGTGCCGGTAGTCAGCCATTTGCTGGCCAGGTTACATGGGGGAAAGTGTTTCGCTAAACTCGACTTAGCACAAGCCTACCAGCAGCTCTCGGTGACCCCAGCCGCAGCGGCTGCCCAAACCATAGTCACCCATAAGGGGGCGTTCCAGGTGACACGCCTTCAGTTCGGCGTAAACTCGGCGCCTGGAATTTTCCAGTCACTCGTGGAACGCCTCCTGAAGGGGCTCGAGGGGGTGTTGCCTTATTTTGATGACGTATTGATAACGGGGGGAGTCGGGCCGAATTGGCAAAGAGGTTGGGCAAGGTTCTAGCGATATTCGAAAAGGCGGGGTTGAGACTGCGAAAAGACAAATGCGTCTTCTTCGCGACCGAGGTCGAATTCCTAGGGTTCCGTGTCACTCCTGAGGGAATAAGGCCGTACACATCTAAGGTAGCCGCCATCAAGAAAGCCCCTCGCCCCACCTCCAAGCCCGAGTTGCAGTCGTTCCTAGGGCTGCTGAATTTTTACCACTCCTTCCTTCCCAGGAAAGCAGCCGTGGCCGAACCGTTGCACAGATTGCTTAAAAAGGACGAGGCATGGAAGTGGGGCGACGAGCAAGAGAGGGCATTTACTGAGCTAAAGCAGCTTCTGGCGTCTGATGCCATCCTCACCCATTTCAACCCCAAGCGCCCAGTGGTCCTGATATGTGACGCATCCCCGGTGGGGGTGGGGGCGGTGCTGTGCCACGTGCTGGAAAACGGGAGGGAGGCCCCGATAGCGTTCTATTCCAGGTCCCTGTCCCAAGCGGAGAGAAACTACGCCCAGACAGACAGGGAAGCATTAGCGATAATTGCGGGAACAAAAAAGTTCCACGACTTCCTGTACGGCCGCCCCTTCACAATCGTAACCGATCACAAGCCCCTGCTAGGCATTTTCACCGCAGATAAGCCCACGCCACAGATTCTGTCCCCAAGGATGCTTAGGTGGGCCATTTTTCTCAACGCGTATCAGCACGCGTTAGTGTACAGGCCCGGGAGGGAGATCAGCCATGCGGACGCTCTATCGAGGTCCCCCCTTCCCCAGGGTAACAGCCACGTAGGCGGGGAGGAGCCAGACCACCAGGTGCTGATGATAGAGGTCCTCGACTCGCCCCCAATACTGCCCGCCGACATCGCCAAGGCGACCGGCAAGGACAACATTTTAGCAAAGGTTAGCTCCTGGGTGCAGAAAGGGTGGCCAGCGTCCTCCCCGGCAGCGGAGTTCGACCCATTTTTTCGAAAGAAGTTAGAGCTGTCCCTTGAGAGGGGGTGCCTTCTGTGGGGCCAGCGAGTGGTGATCCCGGCGTCCTTACGACCGCGGGTACTCAAACTCCTGCACGTCAGTCACCCTGGAATTGTGCACTCCAAAGCCCTGGCACGGAGCTATTTCTGGTGGCCCCAACTAGACGCCGACATCGAGCACATGGTCGGCCCTTGTGAGCCTTGCCAAAGCTCCAGACCAGAAGAAGCCCGCCTGCCTCACAGGGAGTGGGACGCGGCGAAGGGGCCGTGGTCCCGGATTCATGTAGACTTTGCTGGCCCGTTCCATGGGACGCTGTTTCTCCTTGTGGTGGATGCTTTCTCCAAGTGGTTGGAGGTCATTCCGGTTACAAGCACGTCCACGGCCACAACCATAAAGCACTTGCGGAGGGTTTTTTCCACGTTCGGTTTACCCGACACTCTCGTAAGCGACAACGCAAGTTGTTTCATGTCCTCTGAGTTCAGGGCATTCACAGAAATCAACGCCATTCGGCACATCACCTCCGCTCCTTTTCACCCTGCCACAAACGGCCAAGTAGAGCGCCTTGTGCGCACCACCAAGGACGCGCTGCGGCGCATGGGGCCCGGGGACCTAAACCATCAAGTGTGCCAGTTTCTGCTAGGTTACAGAGTGACTCCCCTAGCATCAGGGTATTCCCCCGCGGAGCTGCTTATGCGCAGGAAACTGACCACCATACTAACTAGACTAGACCCCACGAGAGTAGAGGACAAGGGGAAGAACATTGGGATAGAGGACACAAAGAGTTTCGACGTGGGTGCCCCCGTGTATTGCAGGAACTACACCAGCGCGGGTCCGGCCTGTGTACCAGGCGTCATCTTAGAGCAGACCGGTCCCGTCTCGTACCGCGTCGAGACCGGCACAGGTCTACTCTGGAGGCGGCACGCAGACCAGCTCCGGCGCAGGGTCCCTGGCGAGCAGGGCACGGACTGCGGGAAACAGGATTCAGCGTTAGGGTTCTCCCCCACCCGTTCAGCCCAAGGGGGAGGAAAGGGGGGCCATGGGTCCCCACCAAGAGGGGAGGAAAGGGAATCTGTCCTCGTAGATATCCTGCGGGATCGGTCAGCAGAGAGAAGGGAAGCCAATCTCATAGATATCCCGCGGGATCTCCCCACTAATACGGATACCCCAACAGAGTTAGATTTTGATTTTCAGAACTGGGGAAGTTTTGCGGAGTGGTCCCCCACCCGTCCAAGCGAGAAGAGGGGTTTTTTGTTAGCCCCGAGTGTCTCCGGTCTGCCCACAATGGAGTTTTTCCCTTCCCCCAAAACCGCCAAACCACGGCAAGCCGCTAACAAGTCTCCCTCTCCCGTTTCAGGACAAGGGACCAGGGAACGAGGAAGCAGTAGCGCCCCTGGGGCAGGTCAGCCCACATCGCGGCCCAAACGCGTTTGCAATAAGCCATCTTGGCTGAGGGACTTCGTCCCATCCTAGGGGGGAGGGATGTTGTGTTCCATTACTGTACCTTTTACAATGTACCCATTCACGTGTATCCAATGTAACCATGCTTGTGTAACATTATAACCAGCAGCTGCTTAACTGTAGCCCTTACAATAGGACGTGAGCTAATGACCACCGGGTGGAAATAGCGAGCGTTCAAGCTCTCCTGGCCCAGACTCACCAGCAAACAACAGCGCGGGAAGATTCCCGCCATCACCTACACCTGGACAAGAAGGGCGTGACCGTCCATGACGTCACACGGACAGTAACCAATAGACTGTCGAGGAGCCACATTCAAAATGTATAGCCACTGTATATATTGAGCTACCCATCCGCCATTACCTCATGTTCCCCCGGATCATCATGCAATAAACCTGTGTTAAGCCAACCCTTCGGCTGTTTCATTGTCTTTGGTCCCATACACTAAAAGTGTGCCACTGGTTCTGCAGCTATTTATCAACTCAGGAACATCCCTCTCAGCTCTTTCCTCTTCTACAGAGAAGCATATGTTATCTCTTTGCAGTCATATTAACCTTACAACTGTCAAGCCATTTCCCCTTCTCTAGGCTTTGCCGTCCTGCAACATCTGTTTCTTTATACTGTGCTGTCAGCAGATGGCATTTGCAAAAACACAGACACATAGGTTTGTTAAAGGGCTTCAGAGAATCATAAACCGTGCTGCCGTGTTCCATCATTATATAACCCTTGCTAACTAACTAATAGAGATAATCTGACGTTGAGGAAAGGTATACCAGTTTTGAGAAAATCCTTTGGTTTAACATGGATCCTTGATCACAATACTTCTTCCTTCCCTGCTCATAATTTTATTTTCCTAGGTAACACTTCAGTGGGAAGGGAACAGCGCTCCGCGCACTCCGGTGTCTAGTCATGCCTGCTACATGACCACGGAAACGTCTGCAGAAGCAGACAGCGCTGGCTCTTCGGCTTTGAAACAAAGATGAGCACTGAACCCTAGAGTCAGTTATGACTGGCTTTCAAGCAAGAAAAACCTTTACCTTTACATGTGAAAAATGGAACTCTTTTTAAATAAAAGAGGTGTGCAGGGGGAAAAGAGAAAATACAGCATTAGATGCTTGCCTAGGTTTGAAGGTTACAGACCAGAGGGGTTGTTGTGTCCGGCCCTTGTAAAGAACAGTCCAGCAAACGATGAACAGAACAACGAACAATAGTTTATTGTAAAGTCTTTCTGGTTACTCTTACAAGGAATATCTGGACCTCAGATAGCTACACAAGTCCCATGTAATGGGTCTCTCTGAATTCTACCGTAGAGGCAATATACTGAGCTACACCTTGTGAGTGAGTGTAAAGAGAAGATCCCAGGTTAGCCTGGCGTGGTCTAACCTGCAGTGATAATGAGAAGCATAGATCCGGCCCCGGCCCCGGCCCCACCCTTGTTTACCCTTGGGGCTTATATAGTGTCTCTCCAGCGGTGACTCTTTGATACAATGTAGTAACCCGCCGGACAACCTTAACTAACCAATCATAACATGATATAACAGTTTTAACCAATCACAAACAGGATTCAAAGTTGCACCCAATCATTGAACTCTAATTAACATAATGAGCGTGTCCAGAAGGGAAGCGTACACGCCAAATCTAGTGGCTAATGTTGATGGCGGGAAATCACCATTTTGTCTTTGCAAAGCGTTGCTGGAGCAACTTGCAATTATCCTGAATACACAACATTCCTCCCCCACCTTAGATTTCTTGTACAGACTCCCATGTTGAAACTAGGATTTTGCATCCCAATCTGGTGAGCTAACTTGTTCTGAAACTCAGGTCATGCAGTCTCTCGGCACCGGCCAGGTCTGCGTCTAACTCCCTGTTTACATTGCTAGAGTTCCGCTGCGGTGCGAATAATAACTTTTGAAAACACAGGGGCTTGGAGTGTGCATGTCCCACTGCACACCAATCTACCCGTGTGCAACTCCTGTGTTCTGTGTGATGATTTGGTTGCTCCTGGGCCCAACTGTGTTGATTTCAACGAAACACCAACCCCTATGTTTTTTGCTAATTCACTAATAGGCGAACCTGAACCTAATACAATGGAACGAGACTGATTAACAGTCACAGCCGTAGCACCTTTGCAAGGAATTGCTTCTGGGGCAATGCCCACACCTGCCTGCAAAGTAAGGCCTGCTTTAAGATCTCCTTTGCAATATGTGGAAACCTCCTTTCCCGCCAACTCCTGGGAACCTTGCGCCTTCGGTAACTCCCCCACCAACCCTGGGGAATGTGAATACTCAGGCTACCCCTCCTTTCCCTTAAGGGATTGTGAGCCCAAACCCAGGCAATCCTTTTCTCTCAATTGACTCTTGGGGAACGTGAGCATTCCTGTGGCCCCCCTTCAACCCCGAGGGATGGTGAGCCTTTATCCACCCAAGGGGAACCCGAAGACCTCTCTCCCCCCTTGTGTGTGATAGCAACCCCATGTTTAAGGACCCAGGCTTCCATAGTGTGTTCAATTCCAGGCGACCAAAAATAGCTACGTACAAACGCTTGTGAACGGGTGATATCTGTAGACCCCATTAATATGTACTGCAACAATTTGTCCTGTAACCCACATGGAACCACCGTTTTACAAAGTCTGTACAAGCACCCACCTAAAACTGAAAGTTTTTCGTGGTCATGGTAGAAAATTCCAGCTTCTGCATTGTATAGAGGTGGTGGCCACCCAATGTCCACCCACACAATAATATCAGACAACAAGGGGTCACTTTTCGAGGCAGCGGAGAAAGTTCAAAGACAGTTTGAGTGAGGTGATTGATAAATCATCCCAAAAGTCAGGGTTTGCAATAGGCAACAGTTCTAGAGATACAAACAGTTCCAGACAGTCAGTCTGTTTAGCAAAGTCACTGTCTTTGTGCGCAACCTGCGTGTGGCGGAAAAAAAGTGGAAACAAATTCTTCTATGGCCGTGGCACTCTCTGAGGACCCCGTGGACAAACCCTTCCCCAGAAGCAACAAAACTTGGGGCTCATCCTCGATGCAAAGGACCGGCTCACTCCCGCCCAAGTGAATACCTGTAAAGTAAATGCCTAGGGGACCAAACCACTGGGACCCTAAAATGCTTGCCTTACCTGCCTTTGTAACCATGAGGGGAAGACTCGCAAAGATGTTGTTGTAGTGGGCTTCAAAATTGCCAATGCCCTGCACCGGAACATTGCACCCACGCAAATCCACCAACTTGCCCAGTAGGCCTTTCAGCTTCGGCCGCAGCAGTGGCGGAATACGCTGAAACTCGCTCTCAGCCACGACGGAGAGGAAGGATCCCAAATCCACTTCAAGGCGAAAGGGAACTCCTTCAATGTAGACTTCTACACAGAACCCATCTTTGAGGTCTCGTCTTTCGTTGTCGACTCCGTGGCTGGTGAAAACTTTGGCGATGTAGAACTCCTTTTCCGATGAACCCTCAGAGCGTTGCTTGCACACCATGGAGATGTGGCCCTTCTTACCACACCGGTGGCACTGTGCACTCTGGTAAGGACATTCGGTGCACAGGTGTCGTCTCCCGCACCCCTGGTATGGCACAACCAATCCCTGCGTTCCTGCTTGCATGCCCTGGAGAGAACTGGAGAGTCCCTGGAGGACTTGGCCAGAAGCTCATGAAGACTTGGCCGTGGTCATGGTTGGATTCCTCGAATCTTTACCTTTGAGAGCTGCCTTTCGTTGAAAGTGGCCACGCAGAGTTTTCAGCAATGCTGGCAGGGACATCTGCTGCAACACCTCAGGCGGCAACAACTTTGATACGAGGTCGAGAGTCTCCAACCCGCAGTGGGCCAAGAAGGTTGCCTTCCACAAGGACGGGTTGAGTTTTCTTACGGTGAAGTAGCTCTCAAGCTACACCTCGTAATAAGGCCATAAGTGTGGCTTGCAAGTGTCGAACGGTTGCAACCACAATGGGATATAGTCAGCCATCTGGTCTTTCTCTAATCCCAACTTCATTGCCAATTGTTGTGTCTGGCCCCTGTAAAGAACAGTCCAGCAAAATTAAGTTGATGTAATCAAAATCAAGTTTCATGTAATTGGTCTCTCTGAATTCTACCGTAGAGGCAATGTATTGAGCTACACCTTGTGAGTGAGCGTAAAGAGAAGACCCCGGGTTAGTCCGCCGTGATCTAACCTGCAATAATAATGAGAAGCATAACCCCGGTCCCACCCTTGTTTACCCGTGGGGCTTATATAGTGTCTCCCCGGTGGTGACTCTTTGATACAACATAATAACCCACTGGACAATCTTAACTAACCAATCATAACATGATACAGTAATACCTCATACAACATCCAAACTTGGTTCCACAAGTTAGGACATTGTATGAATTCCGACTTTGTATGAGGCATGCAAAATCCTATCCGCGATGCCTCATACAACGTCCAAATTATTGCCACCGATGCTTTGTATAATGTCGTTCCCATAGGTGAGAGTGGGAAGGTGGGAGTGAGAGGCTGGCCTCAGCTGTAAGGCGGCCGGCGTGGCCCATAAGAAGGCCAGTCTCGCTCCCGCCTCCCCACTCACAACCAAGGGAAACGTCCGGTGGGTCTTGCGGCTTCTTTCTAATATAAAAACCCTAATGCCTCATACAACGTCTGGCGACGGTATATGAGGCATCTTTTTTCCAAGAATTGGGCGACGTTGTATGGATCCGACTTTGTATGAAGTGGACGTTGTATGAAGTATTACTGTATACCAGTTTTAACCAATCATGAACAGGATCTAAAGTTGCACCCAATCACTGAACTCTAATTAACACAATGAGCGTGCCCAGAAGGGAAGAGTACGCGCCAAATCTAGCGGTTAATTTTGATGGCGGGAAATTGCCATTTTGTCTTTGCAAAGCGTTGCTGGAGCAACTTACAATTAATCTGAATACACAACAGGTGTGCAGTTATATTGGTAGAATTAATGTTTACCATTGGCGTGTTAATGCAATACATCAAGCCCATAGACCTCTCGGTGTTTTTGTTTCAGACTTTGGTTTCCCTGTGGACTTATATTCTGAGAAAATAGTTAGGCTGAGTTTCATAGTTTGAAGAAAAGCAAAGGCAACGGCAACATCTACAGTAGCTGTGTGTGCGAGTGCACACGTGTGCCTCCCCCCCCCACCAAGAGGTTAACCCAATCATTTGGAGAGCTATTTTATTTTTAGGGGCATGGAAATAGTTCATTATAAAGTGTGAGAAAGTTTAGGTGGCACAACAAGGTTCCCATTGCTGGGGAATGTCCAATTTGTTGAGTATATTAAAGCAACCCCACCGTGTGTGTGTAGACAGCAACTTGCCGCTGCCCCAAAGACCATCGCCGCAGCTGCGGGAGGGGGGGGGGGCTGCCCTCTTCTCCTATCCCTTGTGGGGTGGGATAAAGGGCCACGGGCCACCGGGCCAGACCGAAGATTGCCGCTGCCCCAAGGACAATCGCCACAGCTGCCCCCCCCCCCCAGCCCTTTCTTCTTTTTCCTTCTGCTCCTGGAGGAAACTGGCCGGCTAGGAGCGCTAGGACTTGTGCTTGCTCCCCCCCCCCCCCCCTGGTCTGGAAAGGACTTGGAAGGGACTGTGTTGGGGTATATTTTTATATTGTTATTTTCTGTGATGATTTCTACTTGGACATTTTATATTTTGTATACTTTTGTGCTGCTATTGATGTTTATATATAATTTTATAATTGTCATTTTTTATATTGTGGGAATCTAGATTTTGTATGTTGCTTTTGCATTCTAGATATTGTATTTTCCATTCTGTAAACCACTTTGAGTTCCCTTAGGGGAAGAAAAGTGGTATAGAAATCTAAATCTAAACCATCATCATCATCATCATCATCATCATCATCATAACTTGTATCAGAGAATGCAATTTTTCCTGAAGCAGGGAAAATGTCACTGTCATAAATTTGTTTAAGGTGGATCCCATCTTGCCATGAAGTGACCCATACGCTATGATCACAGAGCCATCTCTTGCGGCACATATGAAATGAAACATGCAGGATTTAACACCGGGATTACAATAGATTGCCACAGCCTTGAAAATATTATCACAGTGTGCCTTCACAGCCAGTCCATCTGGCATGGCCTCTTCTGCCTCCTCTGGGAATCAGAGTTCCTCCTCCACTCATTTTGCCATTGGGCCCAATATGATTGTTTCCAGTGGCATTTCCTCCACTGAGTGGACCATCACCCTACCTAAAGGGCGAACAGCACACCCCCCCCCCCCATGCAGTGGGTTATTAATGTAAATTATGTCTATAACCAACCAATAGAAAAGTTTTCTAGTTTCACACCTCTAGGGTCACCTGACTTGTTATTCGGGTCTTTTCAGTCAGCGTGTTATTTCAGTGTGTTGTCCCAGTTATTATTCTACTGTTCTCTCCCTCTCCCTCCTATTTGCCTTACAAGCCAAGCAAGTTTGTTTAAGATGAAATATATTGTAAAGAACTCTTTTTATCAAGCAAAGCAACTGTTCACTAATCTTTCTAAAGCAACTGTAAGCAAATAACTATTTTCTTATATTTCTAAACAAGTGTGGTGAGTTTAATTGCTGGGCTAGAGTGGAGAGGGTCATACTTCGTGAAATTGCAAACTATAAGTAAAACTATTTGTAAAGCTGCCCCACCTACTGCTGTGTATAAAAAATTTAACACGATTGTAGTTTAAAAATACCGTAATATTCAAGGTGGCTCCTTTTTGTAACCCAGCTGTTGTGGATAAAAAGAAAGGGAATGGAAGGGGGAGGGTTGGGTTGGAGCAGAATGGGAGTCAGAGGAGAGACAGGGATTGCATCACTGGAGACCATGGAAGAGAAGGCATGTAATGATGCCTTTTGTTGTTGTTGTTCAGTCGCACAGTCGGTTCCGACCCTTTGCGACCCTATGGACCATTGTTCTCCAGGCACCTCTGTCCTCCACCATCCCCCTCAGCACTCCCAGTTCTGTGCCCGTTGTGTCTACAATACCATCTAGCCATCTCATCTTTGGCCTCCCCCTTCTTCTTTTGCCCTCCACCTTTCCCAACATCAGGGCCTTCTCAAGTGAATCCTCCCTTCTCATTTGATGTCCAAAATACTTTAGCTTCGTCTTTACTATTAGCCCTTCCAATGAGCAGTCAGTGTTGATTTCTTCTAAGATTGACCTATTTGTTCTCCTCGCTGTCCAGGGTACTCTCAAAACTCTCCTCCAACACCACATTTCAAAGGCATCTATTCTTCTGCGTTCAGCTTTCCTAATTGTCCAGCTCTCACATCCGTACATTACCACTGGGAATACCATTGCTTTGACTATTCTAATTTTTGTTTGCAATGTGATGTCTCTGCTTTTCACTATGTTCCCCAGGTTTCTCATGGCTTGTCTCCCAAGAATCAGTTGCCTTTTTATTTCATGGCTGCAATCCCCATCTGCCGTGATCTTTGATCCCAGGAAAGTAAAATCTGTCACTGCTTCTACTTCTTCCCCATCTATTTTCCAGGAACTGATTGGGCCTGTTGCCATTACCTTGGTTTTCTTGATATTGAGTCTCAAACCAGCTTTTGCACTCTCCTCCTTCAGCCCAATCAAGAGGTTCTTTAGGTCTTCCTCACTCTCTGCCACTACGGTGGTATCGTCTGCATATCTCAGATTGTTTATGTTTCTCCCAGCAATTTTAATTTTAATGATGCCTTTGGAGAACCAAAAGTCCTCTTCTGCACTGAGACTAGGAGGCTGTCTACACAATCATATTGACCTCTCTTTTGGAGAAATTGGGGGCAGGTTAGGACAGGCTGGTCTGATCATGTGCACACATTGATTGGGCCATCCCATTCCTAACCAACTCCATTATGAGACTCCATAAAGGGTTCAATTAATTTGTCCACTGTATTTTATCTTGTTCCCAGTGTTTTTGCATGCTGGGGATGGGATAAAATAGAGCACAGTCTGCATTCCAGCTGATGAAGAAGTGCTTCATCATGTGGAAGGTGGCTTCTCCCACACACACCTGCCACTGATCAAAATTGACTGGTATGTCGGGAGTGGACTTTTGCTCCTCCTCATGGTTTTGCAAGTTCCCAATGTTCCCATTAATGGCAATGGAGCTTTAGAAACATGGAAAGGATTGAAACACGGCAAACATATTTCTGGCCCTCGGTTATAGTGATAAGACCAGAAAGAGAGCTTTGCACTATGCAGAAGCTGAAGTTTATGATATATTTCATGCTCTCCCAGATACATTGAATTAAACTGATTTTCAAACTGCCCTTAAACACCTCACGGATTATTTAAACTCCCAAACAAACCCAGTCTTCAAGATTTATGAGGTGCAGCGAGCTAATCAGCAAGTTGTAGAAGCATGCAAGGGATAAAATACTGAACCAAATTGACACAGCTGGCAAGGAGGTGTATACTGTACTGTATTTGGAAATAGTGATAAAGAAATTGAGTAACACATCATGCATACAGGATTCCATTTCATCAGCATATGCAAACAAGGGTGTGGCTGCACTGGTATTACGTGGTTTGCAACTTGCATGTTCTGTAGAAACAGCTGAAGGACAAGTCACCAGTATTAAAAGGTCGGAACAACCCCTTGGAGAAAAGATCAATAAGTGGTAGAGTAAGAATGGGAGTAAAACAAAAAAGCCTGGGATAAGACTAAAGCTAAAGGCATTTAGGAGAGGAAATCCATGCTTTTTCTATGGAGGCAGCAATCCCTGTAAAAATGCAGGCCCTGCAGAAGAAGAAAAATGCTATTCTTAAGAGGGAAAAAATTGAAAAATTGTGTTTGCTAGAGCCAACACACACAGTAATCTGAGTAAAAGAAGAACAGAAAAAGAGGTCAAATAAAACAAAGCCCTAGGTCAGGGGTGGCCAAACTACAGCCCGTGGGCCGGGCCGGACCTGACCCGCAGGATCTTATCATTCACCCACGCTGCCCTCATTGCTACCGGAAGTGGAAGTAAAATGTGCTCATGCATGCACAAACGCTTCTGGAAGTGGAAAAAAAAATGAGCGCACACATGAGGAAACGCTGCCATGAATGCACCCATGGCTGTTGTAAATGCCATTTATGACAGCTGTGGACGTGTTTTATGATGGGAGGAACCACATAACCAGCCCGTGGTGCAAAAAAATTGGGAACCCCTGCCCTAGGTAAATCAAGCCAGTGAAGAACTGAACAGTGAAGAAAACAGTGGATTTGGAATAACAACAATTCTAGTTGGCTGCAAAAGGTGGTAAAATGTGGACAACTGCTAGAGCAGGGGTACCCAACCTATGAATGATGGGCCTAATGTGGCCCATCGCGCCAATTAATCCAGCTCACGGCACCAATTAATCCAGCCATGGTGGGAATTTAAGCACCGCTAGGAGCTCACTCTGCCTCCAGAAGTTCAGAAAATGTGGCAAAACAACAACAACCAAAAACAGAGCAGAAATGCTCCGCACACCTTCATGCCACCATAGGAAGCAGTGGAGGCTGCCAAAGCAGCTGGAAAAATGGCGCGGTTATGCCCACTGCCACCGCCGAAAATGGAAGCACCAGGAGGAACCACACCTCTGACCTGCACAGCTGTGTGTTGGGGGCGAGTCTGGCCTGTGGCAGGAAAACATTGGCCACCCCTGTGCTAGAGCCTCAGACAAACCAAAAGTCCACCACCCCCGGGATGTGGCTGTTTCTACTTTGCACATCATCTTCAAGATCAGATATAATCTAAGGGAATTCAGATTCAGAGAATATTCTCCCACTGACTAGATAGCTCAGGTGCAACTACACTGGAATTTGAATTATGATTCAGCTTGGCTTCTGCTTGATTGAATATCTTTTAAGAATATCTTTACAGAAATCAGTGTTCATTAAATTAGACATAGTGGCCTAGATCCAATTTAATGCGCCTTATGTCTAAGTAAGCATAAAAAAGTTAGACTCTTAAATATCAACATATTTAAACATATTAAACTCTAATTGGATGCCACAGATTTGAAAAGTAACTGGAAACTCTCCTGTAAAAGCAAAGTTATGTTTAGGAATGCTCTAGTTGACTGCAGTACATTAAAAGCAATATTATTTGCATTGTAGTAATTTGAACAGTAGTGACAAAGGAGCCAATTAATGCAGTTTGCTTTGTGCAGCAAAAAGGAAGGCAACAGTGCATTGGCTGTTGATTGTCGCAGATGTAGGATGATGGAGATTTGGAAACCATTGCACTCTCTGTATGCAGCATGGCTGGATGATGAGGTTATAAGTTCTTCCTTTTTTCCGGCTCACTCTAGCCAAAGCTGGTGTTGGTTTTTATAGATAACTAGCATATTTTGCCCGGCCTTGCCGGGTATTTTTAATTTGTGTGTTGGTGGTCAGGGGTGATTTTGGTGTACACACACACACACACACACACACACACACACACACACACACACACACACACACACACACACACACACACACACACACTGGGCTGGTTTGAAATGTGCAGCCCAGTGCATGTGTGTGTGTGTGTGTGTGAGAGAGAGAGAGAGAGAGAGAAAGAGAGAGAGAGAGAGAGAGAGAGAGAATGAGAGAGGGAGTGGAGCTCCGGGTGTTCCCTTCCCTACAGGAGACGGAGGCCGACAACAAAGCACCGTTCTCGGCCTCCGTCTCCTGTAGGGAAGCAGCGGCTTGTCTTTCTCGGAAAATGGGGGGGGCGAAGCTTTCGTCCTCCACCCTCCGTGGAAGGTGTTCCCTTCCCTACAGGAGAAGGAAGCCAAGAACAGAGCACCATTCTCGGCCTCCATCTCCTGTAGGGAAGCAGCGGCTTGTCTTTCTCGGAAAATGGGGGGGGGGGGGGAAGCTTTCGTCCTCCGCCCTCCACGGAAGGCATTCCTTTCCCTACAGGAGATGGAGGCCGACAACAGAGCACCGTTCTTGTCCTCCATCTCCTGTAGGGAAGCAGCGGCTTATCTTTCTCGAAAAATGGGGGCCAAAGCTTTCGTCCTCCGTCCTCCGCAGAAGGCATTCCCTTCCCTACAGGAGAAGGAGGCTGACAACAGAGCACCGTTCTTGGCCTCCATCTCCTGTAGGGAAGCAGCGATTTGTCTTTCTCGGAAGACGGGAGCCGAAGCTTTCATCCTCTGTCCTCTGCGGAAGGCATTCCCTTCCCTACAGGAGAAGGAGGCCGACAACAGAGCACCATTCTCGGCCTCTGTCTCCTGTAGGGAAGCAGCAGTTCTGCCTTGCTGAAGCCAGGGCGGGGGGAGGGGAGGGTCTTCTGTTCTCCCCCAAGCTACAGGGAGGCTGCCGCTGGCCTCTGAGGCTGTGGGGAGAATAATTTTCCCCACTGCCTCACTGAAGCCCGGAGGGAGAGGAGGGTCTTTTCCTCTTTCCCCAAGCTACGGGGAGCCCAGAGCCACCTCCGGGGAGATGATTTGCCATGGGGGGGGGGGGGAAGAGGAAGGATTGTTCCTCCCTCCCTGCCACCCGTGGAGGACACAGGGCCAAAGGACACGGTCATGGCCTCCTTCCTAGGCGGCAAAAGGTAAGTGGGGTGGGGGACAGGGACTGGGGGGGGCAAGGTGGTGGGGCGGGGGGTGGCGTGGTTTCTGGGCCCTGCCCCCCCTCAGTCCCTCTCACCCACTTACCTTTTGTGGGTTGGGCCTTTCCCTGGCATGGTTTTTTAAAATTGCTGTGCCAGCTGCCCCACCTCCTCCGTGCTCACGCCCTTCAGCCTCATTGGCTGAGGGGTGGCACGGTGCGGAGGATGCTCACTGTTGTAGTTTTTTGTTGTTTGCGTTCGGGGCAGTTGCCCCAGTCACAGCTGGTGGACCCTTGTGGCAATGGTCGGTCAATGTTAAGGTAAGTGCGGGCGGCTCGGTATGGGATAGTAGGGATGGGTGCGGGTGTGCATGCCAGACACCAACGGTTAATGCACCATTTTATAGGTAAAGATCTTCCAGAAATTTCACTGGTTCAAAAACCTGGAGTATACTGTAGGCAGCAAATAATAAGGAGCAATGCATAATAGAAACACTCCAAGAAAGCCATGATTTTGATAGGATATTCTCCTTCGGCAACTAATTTCCTTGAATGTTCAATGGATATAAAGACCATGTCATTCAAAAAGCTGAATTAGTTTCAGGTGAAGGAGAAATGAGGATTAGTGGAAAAAACTTTTAAGATATGCAAATGACACCATTTTATTGGCAAAAAATAGCAGTGGCTTGAAACAAGGAATATTAAAGATAAATATATCTACAGAAGAATGATATAACTTTAATATTGCCAATGAAGAAATTAAAATTATTACAGTTCTTTTATACTTCAGTTCAATCATCAGTTTCAAAAGAGATAGTAGCCAAGAATTCAGAAGAAGATGGGATTTGGAAGGGCAACAGTGAAAGAACTAGGGTAAAGATAGTAAAGTATAACGAAGTGTTGTTAGAAACCAAGGTTAAATCTGAAGTTGCGTTCTGTTTTAAGCACTGACCCTAGCTACCCAACATCTCAGTGAGGGTGCATCTCTTTTGCTATTGAAAGAGCTGCACAGAGCCTATTCTTTGGGCTCACCAGCTTGAGACTAAATAGTTTCACTGGCACGTTGCCCCAATCTCTGAGAAGAGATAGAACATCTATGGAACAAGCCTTGCCCGAGGCTCTGCCAAAGGGAGAATCTAACTAACTGTTTCTCTCTGTATTCTGTCTTTGTTCTTTTTCAGATGCTTTGCATGATAAATTGCAACTAAAGGATTTATTGAGTGGATTTCAAGTTAATCAGGCTAACCCAGGTTTTTCCTTTGTATGCTACCACATAAAATATTGCATACTCTTGGAAGTTTAAAGGAGTGGAATCTGCTCAGCAGGCTGAGGTTCTGGATTGTTGGAGGTGACAGGAGAAACTGCAGTCGGGAGTGTGTGTGCATATAGGAGGTTTGGAGCAGTCCACTGATCACTACACGCCTCCCTCTCCTACGTCCTAGCCTAGCTGTCAGTGTGATAGCTGGGAAATTCTTCAAAATGTATCGGCATACTTGATATTGAAATGAGAAATGGAAACTAAGAATCGGGGGGGGGGGGGGGAGCTGTACATAGAAAGAAAGCCAAGTGAGTAATTTATATGTAAAAATAAGTAAATAAATGATGAACCTCATCTTTTGGATAGAAGTAGACAAATGATGTGAAGAACTATCCAGGCCATTCCATCTGGCTTTCTCTTAGTGGAATACGATATCATTGCCCAGTTGTTGCTAGGTGTCTTTTGTCTTGTTTTTACCTCTGCCACCCATGTCCCCTCTGCTGGCAAACTAACATTTCAGTTGCAGTTAGGAAAGCTCTCTGGAATACAGCCGAAGAAACATAGTGAATACCTCTGTGAAATGAACAAATGAAGCTGTTTAATTCTGATGGTCAAAAGAGATGGTAGACATAAAGATTACCTCATTCTGTTGAAAGTTTAAGAATAATCGTAAGTGTGAGGGTCACAGCAAACATTTATCTTTCCAGAATTTATGAATTAACTTACCTTGATTGGGAATTGTTCTTCAAGAGCAAAACATGGGGATTTCTTTGAAGTCTAATTCCTCAGGCATGAAAGACTGTCTTAGTCATGGCTCTCCAACACTAAAAAGCTTTAGTTCTAATTTTGTCTTGGTTTGATCACATCACTTTATCAAGGCCTGAAGGTTTCCTGGTTCCAGTGTCAGGCTGCTTATCATGATTGGGGTGGGGGTGGGGAGTGGCAGCTACATTGTAGATCGGGGTGCCCAAACTATGGCCCATGGAACGGATCCAGCCCATGGAACCCAATCATCTGATCCTTGTCACCCTCACTGCTCCCAGAAGTGGAAGTAAAATGCATCTGAGCCTACGCAAAATGCTGTAAATGACCCGTGGCATTTACAACAGCTGCATGTGCATTTACAACCGCATTTTGCGCATGTGCGGACGCATTTCACTTCTGCTTCTGGTGGGAGGAACCACATGACTGGCCCGCTCAACCACGTGACTGGTAGGCAGCCCAAAAGGTTTTGGCACCCTTATTGTAGATCATGCTTGTGCCACTCTCCTCTACCTGGTGCTTTATATTGATGTTAGACTGCAAATGTTACCCTTCCAAGCTTCTAGCTTAGATTTATAGTTTTATAGTCCATCATATTTAGAGGCCACCCAGTTGGAGAAGGCTGGTTTATGCAAACTTTTCCCCCCTGTGTAGTGGCTCCATATTTTGTGAGATTCTGGGAGCCAACAACCAGCCATGTTAAACCAGAGCAAGCAGTATTTTAATTAGAGAACTGATGGCTATGTCCAAAAACAGAAGATTCTTGGATTAGTCTTTTGAGAGTTGGATGATATTACTTAAGGGCCATTCTGTCTTAAGAACTATAATTCCTAAAATTCATTAGTTGTTGCTGGAATTTCTAAGTCCTGTACAGGAAGGAAGAACCATCAGAACATACTAGCATGAAGGAGGGAAGTAAGCATCACAGCAAAGTAATTGAAGATCTTTACCTATAAAATGGTGGATGGGCCGTGCGGGTCCGGCATGCGTGGCCACACCCGTCCCAACCATCCTGTATCAAGCCACCCACACTTACCTTTTGACCCTGCGAGCATCACCACAAGAGTCTGGAAGCCGAGAGTGGGGCCAACGCCCCACAAACCCAAACAAAAAAACTACGCTTCCCAGTGTCCTCCATGCCACGCAACCCCTCAGTCAATCAGGCTGAAGGGCGTGAGCACGGAGGAGACAGGGAGGCCAGAAGGCACATTAAAAAAAAAACGGCAGACGCGCAAAGCACTTCCCTCCAGGAGACGAAGGCCGAGAATGGCACTCCGTTCTCGGCCTTCGTCTCTCGGAGGGAAGCCATCCCCATGGCCCCAAGGAAAAAGGCCAGGGCTAGCCATGCTGCGGCTTCAGCGGGGTTGTGGGGAAGAGGGGGAGCCCCTCTTCTCCCCATGGCCCCAGCGATGAAGGCCGGCGCTGGCCTTGCCGCGGCTTCGGCAGGGTTGCAGGGAGGAGAGGGAGCCCATCTTCTCACTGCATGCCTTCGGCGGGGTAGCGGGGAAACAAACCACTCCCCTCAGGGAGACAAAGGCCGAAAATGGCACTTTGTTCTCAGTCTTCGTCTACCGGAGGGAAGCCATCACCTTCCATGGAGGGTGGGGGCTGAAAGCTTAGGCCCCTGCCCACTGAGGAAAATGAACCGCTTCCCTCTGGGAGATGAAGGCTGAAAACGGCGCACAGTTCTCAGCCTTCGTCTCCCGGAGGGAAGCCATCGCCTTCCATGGATGGCGGGGGCTGAAAGCTTAGGCCCCCGCCCACTGAGGAAAATGAACTGCTTCCCTCAGGGAGACAAAGGCCGAGTATGGTGCTCCATTCTTGGCCTTCATCTCCTGGAGGGAAGCCATCACCTTCCACGGAGTGTGGGGGCCAAAAGCTTCGGCCCCCACACACCGAGGAAAATGAATCGCTTCCCTCTGGGAGAAGGCACCAAGCAGGGATCCACCAGGGTAGGCTCCTTCCATGATGGATTCCTGCTTCTCGCCCTAGACATTCTCCCTCCGTTGTTTCGAGGGCTGTTTTCGAAACAGCGGAAGGAGAATGGCAAGGGTGAGAGACAGAAATCCATCAGGGGAGACGCCTACCCTGGCGGATCCCTGCCTGTCACCCTTGCCATGTCTTTGGCCGAATAAAAATACCCCAAAACATTAAAAAAAAACCTGCCCGGGCAAAAAAAATGCTAGTTTTTAAATAAAATGAAGAGTTGGAACCATGGTGCTAATTCGATAAACAGTAAAACCTTGCATAAAGAATGCCTCGCTTGTGCCTCGCTTAGAGACTAACTCGCTTAAAGAGCAGAATTTTCTCTGAATGATCACCTCACTTAACAACTAAAACCAACCAAAAACTCGCTTAACAACTAAATCGGGGTTCTCAATCCCCCCTCCAGAAGTCACAATTGGTCACTTACAATGGTGTTTCACTTAAAGAGCAAACTTGCTTAAAGAGCAATCCTGTGCAATGTATTATGCTCTTTAAGCAAGGTACCACTGTACAGTGATACCTTGCATAACGAACACATCGTATAGTGAAAAATTCGCAAAGTGAAGTGTTCGTTATGCAATAGCGATACCCCGCATAACGATTTCCCCCCTGTTGTGCGGGGTTTTTGGTAACCAGGGTATACCTGCTTAATGGGAACCCTATTTAACGAACATTTTTGTTTCGTTATGCAGGGCATCTCCCATAGGGAAACGCATAATGGAAAAAACACATAGCGAAGAGCTCTCTGGAACAGAGTTTTTCGTTATGTGGGGTTCTACTGTATATGAAATTTGTTCTGATTAATGTCAGGCGGATGACAGTATCTAGGCAAAACAGAATCTATGTGGCAAATAAGGAGATATTTAAAAGCATAGATATAAAGAATGGGGAGGAAAGAAAGATAGACCGCATAGTTCTAAAACTGAAGCCTAGTCACTACAAACAGCCAACACAGTCATACACAAACACCCTCAGTCCTAAAGAAAGCTAAAATGAAACTCAATCAGATAGGTGTTTGTCTCACTGTTTAGTATACTATGCGAATAAGTTGGTTCATTCTTTTTGTGTTTGTGATTGAATGGCCTGATTGCTCAAGCAGACCAATCCATCCCCAGAGTGCCTGTACTCACACTTTTTGGAGCCACTGTCAGAAGCATCTACTTTTTTTTAGTGCGGGAGGATGTGCTCTGGTGTAGTCCATTTCCAGTGTATTTGTTCATTCATTGGGAATGGACTAAAATTGAGACTTGCTGCTGCCAAAGCAACTTCAGTTATACTGTCAGATTTCAGCATCATGAAGTGGTTTCATGAAGGGGACCAACACCAGGCCCGTGGTGGCTATTTTGGACACTGGGACAAGTCCCGGTGCACCACAGGGTCTGGTGCCCCCCGAGGCAGGCAGAAGTATGACACCGGGTGGCTATACAATGGCACAAGTCAATTTCCACGCAAGCCGAAATCTTTGAGGCAGCAGGGTACTGTTTCCGTGGGGCGGTTATTGCCGTACACCAACCAACCCCACCACCACCATGGCTGGTTGGTGCATGGTGATGCGCCAGCCCCGCCCCCCACCATGGTATTGGTCACTCTGCATCCACCTCCATTAGCTCCACCCCTCCCCGTCCACTGCCCTTTTAGCATAGCCAGCATGCCCTTGACCAACACCCCACCTAAAGAGGCTCATCCGCCCATAGCCATTGGCCCCTTTAGGGAGCCGGGTTATTTACTGCCACCCAACACTCAGCATTGAGTCACTGCCTGTATGGTCTACTCCATTGCCATAGCGGGATGTGCGGCCAGACAACAGAAGTGGCTTAATAAATGAGCCACTTCAGGATATTGGCAAATTGAACACTTCCCCTTCTCCTCCGCAGAAAGGAAGTGTAATTATTATTAATTTTTGGCTGTGCTAGACCATTGTTGTGCTGAATCACTTAAATCTTTAAATAAATGTCTTGCTTTGTGTGCAGTGCTGATAAAAAATACTGCCCATGGCTAGGGTTTCAATTGGCACTTCACACAAAAGCAAAAAAAAAAATGTAATTGATTCAGCACATTAGCAATGGCCTTTTAGTACAAGCAAAAAATAGCAATTACACTTCCACTGCTCCTCTGCAGAGGAACAGGAAGTGGACAAAATGCCACTGAAAACCATCAGATTGGGCCTAATGGCAAAATGAGCAGAGGAGAAACCACTTCACTATTCTGACTCCCAACAGTCATGGAGGTGGAAGAGGCCATGTCAGATGGACTGGCTGTGAAGGTGCATCTTGTCAATATCCTCAAGGCTGTGGCAGTCCATTGCAGTCCCTGTGTCAAATTCTGCATGTCTCATTTCATACGTGCCACAGGAGATGGTTCCATGATCACAGTGTGTGGGTCACTTCATTGTAAGGTGGGATCCACCCAGATTTTTTGTGTGAATATTTTTGACTGTTTTTTCTCCTGTGGCCTCTGGGTAGTGCTGTTGAGGTTTTCTTTTACTATGACTGTTTTTCTCTACTGGCCTCTGGGTTTTGCTTCTTCTGGTAAGTAGTCTCTTTCTTTCCTCATTTCAGTTCCGGATGTCGTGGAGGACGGTTGTTTGGGTGAGTTCTCTGGTTTAATTTCTTTTGGGGGTTTGTAGCGTGTTTTTTTTTGGGGGGGGTTCTGTGTGTTTATTCTTGGTGTTATTTTTGGGTTTGATTTTGGATGTTTTTGGATGTTTTTGTTTGTGATTTTTGTGGTTTTTTTTGAATTATTGGTTTATTTTTGGGGTAAGTAAAGTCAGCGGGCATAGTGCCATCCACTGACTTTGCTTACCTGGGAATGGGTTCACTTTCAAGGGGGGGGGCAAGGCACCATTGCCTTTGCCCCTGCTTGAAAGCGAAAAACTTTTGGGGTAAGTAAAGTCAGCGGGCGGAGCGCTGTCTGCTGGCTTTCCTTACCTGGGAATGGATTCACTTTCAAGAGTTGGCGAAGGCAATGATGCCTTCGCCCTCCCTTGAAAGTGAAACACTTACTCGGAAAGTAAAGGCACCGGGCGGAGCGCCCATCCGGTGCCTTTGCTTTGTGGAGGAATTGTTTCGCTTTCAGGGTGGTGGTGGTGAAGGCATCAGTACCTTCCCCCCTTGAACTCCCTCTGTTGTTGTGGTTTTTTTCCACCCCGCCTCAACTTTTGTTGAGGCCGGTGGTGGTCTTACCGTGTCTTCGGTGGGGTAGTGTGGAGGAGAGGGACTCCCTCTCCTCCCCATTGCTCCATGCAAGAAGGCCGGCGGGTGTTTGCGTGGCTTTGAGGCACTGCGTCCACCTGCGGCGGACTTGCGCTTCCAGTGTGTTTTTATTTTTATTTTTTGCGTGCCGGCTTCCTCAGCGTTCTGCGTGCTCATGGCGCACAGGACGCTGGGGCTTGTAGTTTTGGGTTTGTTTTTACCATTTGTGCAGCAGTTTTTCCCTGTGGCTTCATTTTGATTGGCTGCGGCATGTTTCCAAACGTTCCTTTTGGTCACGCCTCTCAGCCTGATTGGCTGTGGCGCGGCGCGGCCCAAGGAACATTGGGAAATGGAGTCCTTTCTTTTTGTTTGCAATCGGGGGCTCCTGCAAAATTCAACCCGGCAGTTACCTGCGAACCCCGGTCGGGCGAGTGCACGGAGGCTCGGTCGGGGCTAGTGGGGCCTGGTGCAACATCCTTTGTCACATTCCAATGGTTAACACACAGATTTATAGGTATAGATATCTCTGCATTGCTACATTAGTTGAACATTAGAACACCTTCACCCAGACAAAAAGAGAGAAATTGATATAAAATTAAAACAATTCTGATGAAGTCCAGCACACTACATTTCAGTAGTTTGTAGGTATGTACATATATGGAGAACTTTGGAAAACTGTCCCCCTTTCTCTTCCACTGTCCAACCCTTTAAAAAGTCCAATTGGCTTAATGGCAGATGATAAAAGGAGAGCCAGGAATCAGCAGAATGGCAGTATCAAAGGAAGGGATATTTTGGAACCACATTGGAACACATTGGATTGAGGGACTGCAGTGGTTCAGTAGTTAAGAAGTTTGCATTTTTAGCTGGAAGGCTGGCAAGTCAGCAGTTCAAGACCTGGGTACTGCATGATGGATTGAGCATCCATCTCTGTCCAAGCCCTTGGAGACATGAAAGGAGCCTCATTTGGGCATTCCCTGAGCGGAGTTTCTTCCACAAAAATCCTTTCAACCCAGAATAATTTCTGACATGAAATTATTATTGTTATTGGATTGAGAGGCCAGGGTGGACACTGGCAACAAATCAACCAGAGACCTTCATGTTGTGACCTAAGAAAGCATGAGTCACAAAAAAAGACTGTGAATCAAGCTGATTCCAAACCAAATCACTCCGATATCTCATTATTGTTATATGCACTGGTAATGAATGATGTAACTAGCAGTAGAAGATTATCTCATGGCCCTGTGATTTTATGAAACCCTGTTTTCTGGGGGAAAGATAGGAACTTCCTTTTTCCAATGCAGAAGCACACGTTTCTACCTTAAACAAAAAGGGAAACTAATGAGTTTCAGCAGAGAATCTGTGTTCATATGGTACTGGAATAGGGTTGCCATACATCCTGGAAAACCAGGATTGTCCTGGATTCAAGGTCAGAAAAACTGTCCTGGCCAGTTCAATAAAAATCATGTTAAAGTCCCAGATTTTTTAAACTTACTGATTGTGTATTATAACACACCATTAAAATAAATTTGAACTCTCGCCATCAAACGAGCAATTTTCTTCCACATTGGAGTTGGAGTATACCTGGAGACAAATCTTAACATCCTCACCTCACACCACCACCCCATAAGTGTGGCCATTGTGTTTCATGGAACTGAGGACATTAAGAGTTGACCGTGACAAGACTTCTCAGAAGTACAACAGATCATCTTACAGTAAGAATTAACTGTTGTAAATAAATTCATTTATGTATGGATATATTTAATGTGAAAGTGTTTTATAGCTGTCATTATATTATGTTTGTTTTAAAAAAGGCTATTTTGTAGATAACCCACCCAGTTTTGTCAAGTATACTTCTGTCCTGGTTTTCTGGGAGAGAATTATGGCAACTCTATACTGGAATGGCTTGGCAGCCATTCATTTCAGTGATAGTAATTGTGGACAATACATATTAGAGCATTTACTCTTGATGTGAATACATTGTTGACAGAGGAAAGATAAATGGTTCTGCAAACAAACAATGCATTGAGTATTGCTTCAGTGAACAATGCATTTTGAAGAACATCTGCTTGCTATTTTCAATGGTGAATATATTACAAATCTGGATAGGAACCAGCTTGTTGTATATCTTGCCGGAAAATGAGTGATTTAAACCCATTCCTAATCTATAATGTAGGCAAGCAATAACTTGATTTGCTGAGTAGGTGATATTTATGTGTCAAATGCATTAGGCAAATAAAAACATCCCTATTGAGTAATAAAGGTGAGGAGAATATCTATGGTTGTAAATAAATAAATTACTTAAAGAGAGCAAGTTTGGGGGTGGCAAGACATTTTCTAATATATATTTCAAAATATTTGAATGTCCAGGTTATTATAGAAGGTAACTGAAAGTTTTCAGAGGAAAATTTAAGGAAGTTATAAATATATTAAATTTGCATCCAGTATTATTTAAGAGAATGTTTTAACTTATCAGTATGGCTACATATTTATTACTGAGCAAGAATGCTTCCATTTGCCTAATATAATGCATTAGATCCATAAATCCCATCTGCTCCACCAGTCAGGCCAATGCCTGTAGGTTTAAATCAGTCATATTTTTAGATATATTGCAAGTGATGCTGTTTATAGACTTGCCTTTCGTGATGTACTTTCCATGGTTGGCAAGTTGGGGATGTGTAGACCATGTGTTAAAAAACAAACAATATCAAACACATAGCATCTTTAAATTATACAGATTTATTACAGCATCAGTTTTCGTGGATTACAACCTGATTGGACTCTGGATGTGTAATCCACAAATGACCTCATGCTAAAGTGCATCTACTGATCTTAAAGGTGCCTCATAGCTCTGCCATGTTACTGCAGCAGTCTAAACATCAAACTCATACAAGATGTTCAGCTTACGTTTAGACAGTGATGATGATACAATTCTCTAGTGACATAATTTCCTCAGAGCTGCATGGCTAAGCAATCGGACTTGCAGAACAAAGCAACCAGTAGTTGAGTGACAGAGCACAAAGTAGCTAGTGGTAGACAGAACAAGACATCTATGCACACACACACACTCCTTCTTTGCCATGCACATTCAGGTAGGTGATCTCTTAAGGACACACTCCATAGGCAACCAGAGTTAGATAAAACTCTTTTCTTTTATGTACACATCTGCCTTCTCTCACACATACAAATGCATACAGTTACAACCAATCAGGGTGACATTCTCTCACAATCAGGGTGACATTCTCTACTGCTCTCCCTTTCGCTCATGATTGCTCTTGAAATTGAAGTCCTTTATTGGGCCTTTTGCCAAATGTACCCTTAGGCCCTAAAAGTAGGACCTGATTGACATCTCTCACCAGGGCCGCCATCAGAAATTTCTGGGCCCCATACTGATCAATCCTATTGGGCCCCACACAACATTTTGGCCATGTCCCTCTGTGGGTGTGGCAAAATTTGGCCATGTGTCATGCCTGCCACATAAAGGTAAAGGTATTTGAAGCATAGGTTGGTGCAGCTCACATAGCCAGCAAAAGACAAGAGGCAATGGTGTTTCAGGACATGGACATACAGAGGGAATACATGAGAAGCAACTGCAGAAGAATTTGATCCATTTCAGATCTATGGCAGATCAGGGTTCTATAATGACAACATCTTCATTGTGCTGCCAGTATAAATTATGCAGATAAAGTTGATTTCATGCTCTGCATATAGCAATAGCAATTACACTTGTATACTCTCCCATAGGGCTTAGTGCACTCTCTGAACAGTTCACAAGTTAATTAGCATTTTGCCCCCAACATGCTGGGTACTCATTTTACCGACTTTGGACGGAAGGCTGAGTCAACCTTGAGCCCTTGATTGAACTTACAAGTTTTGACTGCAGCACAGCAGTTCAACTACTGCCCCCTGGATGAAAATATTTCAGCAAGGGTACCTTTTAGGGACTGCAGTGGCTCAAGTGATTAAGATGCTGAACTCGACAACTGGAAGGTCGGAGTTCGATTCCAGAGTACTACACACCAGAGTGAGCTCCCGTCTTTGTCCCAGCTTCTGCCAACCTAGCAATTTGAAAGCAAGAAATTGCAAGTAGATAAATAGGGACCACTTTGGTGGGAAGGTAACAGTGTTCTGTGCACTCCGGTGTCTAGTCATACCTGCCATATGATCACAGAAACGTCTGCAGAAGCAGACAGCGCTGGCTCTTCGGCTTTGAAACAGAGATGAGCACTGAACCATAGAGTTGGATACGACTGGCTTTCGAGCAAGGGACACCTTTACCTTTACCTAAATAGGGACCACTTCGGTGGGAAGGTAAACAGCATTCCATGCACTCCGGTGTTGAGGTGGAAGAAGGAGAAGAAGAAGGGGAGGAAGAGGATAGAGGGGGAGGGGGAAGAGGAGGAGGAGAAAAAATAGAAAGAGAAGGAGCAGGAGGAGGAGGAGGAGGAGGAAAAAAGAAGGAGGAGGAGAAAAAAACTAAGAAGGAGAGGCGGAGGAGGATTGGGGCCGCCCCTTTCCCCATAAAAAAACCAACAGCAGAAAGAACGCTGAAGAGGAAGGCAAGAGGAGGTGAAGGGGGGGAGAAGCGTCGTGGTGACTCAGCCTTGTGGTGCGGCGCATGCTTACTTTGCCTCCGCCAGACTCCATGGTGCTGCATGCTTCCCATGCGCTCCATCTCACCTCCTCTTCCTCCTCTTCTGTGCCCGGGCATGCTGCCTCAGGGTCCAGGCCAGGCCAGGTGGAGAGGGGAGACTAGGCACCACTGCCTAAGCCTGCCACAGGAAGGGCAGGACACCGGGGTGGGGAGGTCATGCCGCCGCCGCAGGGTGATGATAGCCCCGGGAGCAGCCATGGTTCCCAGGTTGCTTGCTCCTGGCGATGTTGTTGGGTTTTCCCTGCAGTGGCTGCCCATGTTGCCCGGGGCTGCTGGGGGGACAGTTGCCCCCTCCTCCTCCTCCTCTGCAGCCACCGTCACCTCCAGCTCTGGCGTGGAGTCTCTTCCGGACCGGGACCAGTGCGCCTCGTGGGCTGAAGCCTTGACCCCGGATATCCAGGTCAAGGCAGAGCTGGCACTCTGGTGGGGCATGCACAGTGGCGCCGCACACCATGTGCCATGCTTAAAAAAAAGAAAAAGAAAAAATAAGTACTTAAAAAAATTAACACAGCACCAGGGCCCCTGCCAGCAGTGGGCCGTGGATGGCAGTCCCCCTTGTGTCCCCCTGATTGCAGCCATGTCTCTCACCCACAAACACACTGCTAGCTGAAGTGGATTACAAATGGTGTATTAACTCCAGATTCTTCTTTTTCTTCAGGTGCAGTAACCGTTTCAGATATTGGCTATCATAATGGTGACTGTCTTCCTATTCTTAACTGCTTAGAACAGTTCTTCTGAGGACATGCCACAGGTTCTTCAGTCATGAAGTCTGTGTACATCCAGGGCCTCTCTTCCCAGGGATCTTTCCTTGCAGAGTGAGTTGGAGTATTCCATACTTTATGTCAGGGGTTTTCAACCTACGGACCATTTCATGTGGCCTGCGCCCTCGCTCCAGTTGCCACTGCCGCCGCCTCAATCCTTGTCTCTTCTGCTTGGCTTGGTGTGTCCCTAACAGTGCTCCATAGCAGGATGGATGTTGTAAGTTTTACAACATCTGCCCTCTACAGATCGCCATTAGGGACACTCCAAGCCAAGCAGAGGAGACAAAGATTGAGGTGGCAGCGGAAGCAGAAAACACACGTGGCTGCCTGTGTCTTTCCCAGGGGCCACTCTGGCCGACCACAGGCAAGGAGGACAACTTGGACCCCTCCTTCACCCACACCATGCAGCACCTCCAGGCTGCTAAGCAGGGAAGTGGTGTGTGGGGGAGTGGTGGTGGCTCTGGGTGGTCCCGCTGCTGTTGGTGGTGGTGGTGGAGTGGCAATGGGAGTGGTAGGACCACCCTGATCCCCCCACTCCCCTGTCACCACCACCACCGGCAGCATGGTGGGGTTCAGCCAGCCAACAGTCTGAGGGGGTGTGAACCAGCCCGTGGCTTAAAAAGGTTCAGGACCCCTGCTTTATGTTGTTCCTCATGATATGGCCAAGGTATTGGAGCTTTCTTTGCTTAATGGTCTTAAACAGTT
Source organism: Bradypodion ventrale (assembly GCA_035047345.1). NCBI lineage: Eukaryota > Metazoa > Chordata > Lepidosauria > Squamata > Chamaeleonidae > Bradypodion > Bradypodion ventrale. The sequence continues at coordinate 288,792,248 of JAWDJE010000001.1, read as the reverse complement.
ATTTTTCTTTATCCATTTAGTGCATTTAGTCACATGGTCAACCCATGGTATCCTTAGCAGCCATCTATAGATCCACATTTCAAAAACTTTGATTCTATTTTCAGATACTTTAATCAATGTCCAAGTTTTGACTCCATACAGCAACACTGGGACTACATAACATCTCACTATTTAGACCTTTGTAGTGAGAGTTCTCTACTGCATAATGAATGCTGCATTTTTATTAAAGTGGATGTTGCTTTTTCTATTCGTATTTTAATCTCTACCTCAGGATCCCAATTTATATTTATTCAAAATACTGCATGTAAATCAGAACAGTAAGGAGAAATCAAAGGAATGAGGGAAGGAGATTTAAGCAAAGGATGGACTTCTGGACAATATTAATTAAGACTTGGCAGGAAGAAAGTGAAAACTGACTTTATCTCTCGTGCCAGTCTGAACAGACTTTCACCAGAAGATTTTGAACCCTCAGTAAAGAAATTACTTGCAATGTCTCTTAGGGCTTTCTGAAACAGCAGATACCGTAAACTATTTGGCAAAAGCCAGAGGGGTGAGAGTAGGAAGCCTCTGCAAGTGAAAACAGATGGCATTTATGTCTCTCACATTGTTTGACCCATACATGGCCAGGCCACCTCTTTGAAAATATCAAAATAAGATTTTAGCAAAAGGAAATAATTGAGAAGAAAGAGTTGGGATACTTCCACCTTGACATTTTGTCCTGTACTGGTAACACATTATTCACGTACTTATTTGTAAATATACAAAAATATTGCCCTGGCACAATTTCTACAAAACAACTCTATTGCTGTTTTCCCTCTTGTCACTATATGCAGTTCCAGATTCAATAGTAGCACAGTGTCTTGGCATGTAAGCTAGCAAAGCTTTATGCTTTTGCCTGGTTTGAGCAAGTGGTTTGAGATGATGTTGCCTTCTCCATGACCTCATCTACCTACTGTACAATTACTACAGTTTGGATGTCACTATGAGCCGAAATTGACAAGATACAGGAGCAAACCATATCCATTCCAGTACTTCTCTGTTACTTTCCCTTTTCTTAATATATACTTCAGCCCTGTTATATACACATTTGCATTTGTAGAATGAAAAGTATACTTCAGAGCAGCATCAGCAAATGTTAATTTAGTCTTCCATTTGCGATTCTAGTGAATGTATTTCAATTCATATAAATACAAACACCACATGCCACTTAGTTGTGAAACTGAAATTGCAAGAACATATTCCAGATTGGACTGGGTAGGCTGTAATTAGAAAAAGAGGACTGAATACTTAGTTCTCAAGTTAAGAGGTCTAACTACTAGATAAAACTAGCAAAGTGTAAAAGGAATAGTAAAAGCTGAATGCACAGAATAACATGTTTATACAAATTGGAAAATAACAGAAAAATAACTGGGGAGGCCACTAGTTATGGAAAATGAAAACCCCTCCCTAACATTGTACAAAAATTTATGGATTATGTAACACTTTCTGGTTCTACCTATCTAAAAAGATACTACAAACACAGACTTCACAAATTGTTTTTTCTATATATACTTACTAGCAGGGGTACCCGGCTTCGCCCAGGGGTGTTTTGTGGAGTGTGCGTTGCGGTCGAATGTGATGGGTATGGGCTGGTGATGCTGTGTCCAATGGCAGCTGTGGCCATTTGGGGAGGGTGGCATTGGTGAGCAACAGAGAGGGACCTGTTGGAGGGGTTGGGGGCCCTCACCCACCCACCGTGGATGCCCCCTTCTCAACACTGTGGGCCCGGGTGTGTGTGTCTGCCTACCTATCTTTGGCATTGCCTCCCGGTCTTTCTTCCTGGTGCGGCTCGTCGCCAGCTGCCAATGTTCCACCCTCATCGTCCTGCGTCCTCGTTTCTTGCTCCCTGTCCATCTCAGTCTGCTCCCTCGGCGGCTGCCGGCACCCCCTCTGTGGCCTCTAGTGGCCGCTGCCCTTCCTCCTGCCTCCATACGCTGTGGCTCCATTTCCCCTGTGTTTTATCCAATGCCTCCAGTGTGAATGCGGCCCCGCTGCCTCTGCTGCTGCCGCTGCCGCTGCCGCTGTAGTTGTGGCTGGCATACTCCATGCCGGTTGCGTCACTGTGGGGTTCTCTCCGTCCCGGACCCCAGAGGCCGCAGGCAGCACTGACTTTCTGGAGGCAGCAGTGCTCCGGTGGCTGGGCATTCCTGGCACCCATTTGCACAGCGGCATGTCCGGGCTGGCCGTTGGAGTTCCGGAGGGCAACGCTGTGTGCACTTGGTGGCCGATGGTGTTGTGGCCACACAGCTGTTGCCCCACACCTCCTGTGCTAGTTCCGTGTTCTCTGATTGGTCACACTGGGAGGTGTAGTTTTTTGTGTTTTGGCTAATTTGTGGGGTGCATGGCCCCCCCCCATGCCTGTCCAGACCCTGATGGTGCTGTTCTCGCACGTGTAAAGTACGTGCATGCCAAGTTGCAATGGGATATGTCAAGGGGTATGGGTGCCTATAGAGCACACACATACCCACACCTCTGTTTTATATATATAGATGCAACCAACAACAATAGCAATATAACTTGTACACTCCAAGTTCTTTTCACCAGCACCAGAGTGGGAGTTGCTTGAAGAATTAAAGAAAAATTCAGATCTCTTTGAACTGAAATGAGAACAAAGTCTAAGATATATTTGTATATTTATCAACTGAAGTATGATATCGATAGAGGAATCGGCTGCACATATGCAGTCTATAAAACCATAAAGTAAAACACAAACTCATAAGGTCATATATGAATTCACCCTTCCAGTGCCTTTCCTGCACAAACGTATTGAAAATTTGTGGGAACAGCAGTTTCTGCCTCTCTAGCTCTTCCCATTTTTCAAACTCAAATCCTGAATCACAGTTCCTTCCTAAAAAGACAAAGACAGCTGTGTGATCCATACACAAAATAAATGCAGGAGGAAAGGATACCTTTATAGGATCACTTTTTTTAAAAAAAATCAACCATTGTGTGAGCTCCATTCTAGGATTTTCCCACCCTTTAAGTTGAATCAATTAGTCTATAAGGGTTACAATTACTTTGTCAGTGATCTATGCTCATTGTGATCCTAAACCCTATTTTCCAATGTTTCAGGAGATTGTTTACAGCCTTTACATTCCATTTTGACACATGGAATATGTCTGCCTCTAAAAGCTTACTTTGGGTACATGTTACATGCCTTAACACGCTGCTACTCTTTCATCAGCAGTCACATATTTATCTCTCAATCTGGCAACAAGGGGATTCAAAATCTATTTTTAAATTTCATTTGTATTTCTGGTAGTGAGCTATGATGGGAAGTCGTTCAAATATATGAAAAATGCAAAGATGATTCCTCCCTCTCATATTACGTAGGGCCCAGGATCATACCCTTTTATAAAAAGATAGTGTCCTTCAAGCTCATGTTCACTTAGTGCTCCATAACTTGTTACTGCACAGAGAAGACAAAAAGCGAATCAGGACATTCCATATTCAAATACCATGAGACTTCCTGGTTCACTTGATACAGTGAAAGGTAAATGAGAAGAATTAAGACAAATCACATGATTAGCCAAATCCATTTAAAATTTCAAGGTGGGAATAAACTGAATTCTCTTTTAAAAAATTTACAAGAGAAGCCAAAGGTGTATTGATTAGCGATTAGGCTAACACATTTGAAGCCTTTTGTGTGTGGTGTGCACTTTCAAAATAGCTCCTTATACAGTACTGTAATTTTATTTGTGCTTTGTTATATTGCCAATGTTAGATTTTGTTTTAAAAAAGGCCCTGTGTATATTTATTTCTTCGTTCTAGACTTTGTTGTGGTTGATTTTTTTTAAAAAAAAACAATATTGTTGTCTTGGGGATCTCTGTGAACAGTCTTCTACAAAATCCAGACACTATGCAATCCATATGAAATCCAGAAAAATAATCTCTTAATAAAATAAGAAAATAAATGAGATGAATGTATGCTTGATTCAAATTGTTGTATTCCATGTATATACACTGGGCTAAATCCACTATTAAGCCTGCTAGAGTCCGTCAATTACAATCAGCATGAATTCAAATTCTTGTCACAAACAGCCCATATATTTAAGTGGATCTTTATTTATTATATTTATTTATTTATGGTTCAAATTTCTAGGCCGCCCAATCAGGCGAACCCGACTCAGGGTGGCTCACAACAAGATTAAAACATACTTATCAAAATCAATTAAAAACCCCAACATACCCACCCACCTATTAAAACTAACCACATTAAAACTGCCCGCATTAAAAAGAAGGGGGGCTTCATTTTATAAGCCAACAGGCCGGGGCCACTCTTCCATCTGAGCCCCACACCTGCCCCACATATCTTCTCTATGCAGAACTAATGTTGGATTTATGCCACTGAAATCACAGAGTGATGAGCAACTGTGCTTGTTGTTCCTTCATTTTTAGCACTATCATGCTCCCGAATGTGAGACAAAAGGGGTGGGGTTGGAAGGGGAGATGATTTTTTAAAGATACATTTGTAATTTTATATCAAGGTATTGAATGTGATATAGTAAAAAAAAGTGACAGAGTGGACTCAAGCGACTTGGGTTTGAATTTCTGATTGGCCATGGGGTGATGATGATAGTGACATTACTAAAACTACTCCTTGAGTATCTCATTTATCTTGAAAGCCTTATTAGAGTCATTATAGTTGATTCTGACTTGACAGCACATAGAGTGCTCACAGACACACATATAGAGAAGAAAGTAAGGATAAGCAAATCTACCAGTGACTGAAATCTTATTCGTATAAGTTATCATGTTCTTTAATAATACTTTCTTCCTCCTATCCCACTGTTGTTGTCGGGGAAATGAAACATGCATGAAGGCTGTATGCATGATGTGGAGAAAAGGTTGCACACTATGATCCTATCAAAAAAGCATCTTCATCTCCCTTCTTTCTTTTATTATTGTAATTACTTGCTATCAAGTCAATTCTGATTTATCGTGATCTTTTCCAGGGTTTTCTAGGTAGAGAACACACAAAAGTGGTTTACCATTCCCTTCTTGTGGGGGCATCCTGGGACTGCAGTTTTCCTATGACTACACTGGTTGGCTCTTTTCCTGGGAGGCGCAGTGGGGAATTGAACTCCCAACCTCTGGCTCTGCAGCCAGATACATAAACCATTTAGCTATCCAAGCAAATTTTGTTATGCAGAGAGAGAGAGAGAGAGAGAGAGAGAGAGAGAGAGAGAGAGAGAGAGAGAGAGAGAGAGAGAGAGAGAGAGATCATTCCAGGAATTTCAGACCAAAATGCTGTTGGATTGATTACCTTAGAACCCGTTTCCTACTAGAGTCTGACTTTCTAGGCCAAGAGTTAGAGGTGGGAAGCACTTGTCAGCCAATAATTCTTATGTTTTCTCACTGATTAAAAGCCAGGTCCTCCACATGGCCCTTTTGGCTTAAGCAGCAACTGGTCTAATGATGATAAAGAATGGTCTCAGGAGATTGCCATCGTCCTTGCATGGTTACCCAAGTGAGAAGCATGTCCTGCCTTGAGTCCAACTTCTGTCAGCTAGAGAAGCTGCCTTCTTTCTAGCATGTGTTTGGAATTAATTTACAGACTATGAACACTTGTTACCATTTTGAGGAGCAAGCCCGGTGTTCTGGATAAAAAATGACTGACATCTTGGGTGTTCAGTTGCGCCAGGAAGTGCTGTTGGCAATGCTGCAGAGGCTGATATGATGTAGCACTTGACACTGATAGTGATGAGTGGTGTGCAATGTCAACTTGGAGATGAGATGCTTAAACGCATGCTGAAGAAGCAGCTAATCTCAGAGTCTGTTCTTTCTGGCTGCAGTCACTGACGAAAAAGAAGTCAATACCTGCTTAAATTATTTTACTCGGGAAAGGTGATGGAGCAACAGCACTTACAACATTTTTTTAATATGATGCCCGAATCCCATTGGGATAAAGCAGTCTTAGCAATGGGAATAATTGTAACTCACTCTTGACTTAGAGGGGAAAGTAACCAGGAAAAAGAGGAAGAGAAGGCTGGCCATTTTCCAGAAAGATGGCTTCAAGAGCCTGCACCTCCTGTGTTGTCCCATCCCAAGATCATCTTAGGACCAGGATCTGTTGCCTGCAACTCACAGGTTATTGGCATGCTTTATATATATCAAGAGAACATTAGAAAATCCAGATGTACCGTACTGCTAGTCCAAGCTGTATAAGCATTACAAGGCCTTCACTTCTTTTTATCTCCACCTTGATGAAATCTGATGATCATTTTAGGATTATACATTTTTCACCTGCCCCACTGAGTTCCAAGAAGTGGGCCATAAGTTCCCCATCTCTATTAATTTTTATTTTGCAGTAGTTGGGGAAGATATAGCAATATATGGGTGGTGGTGGTAAGATTATGCTTGGATGCTCGTAAGAGGGGCTGGTATATCAATGTGAAAGAGAAAATATAATGGTATATAACTATATTATTAATTGTAGTGAAATCAAAATGATTGTGAAATGTGGTAGAAATCAGAAGATGTAATGTGACTTGGGTGGGTTGAGGAGGATGGTGGGGGACAGAGGTACCTGGAGGACAATGACCCATAGGGTCACAAAGGGTCGGAATCGACTGTGCGACTGAACAACAACAAATGTGAGTTTCAGCAATGAGAGCTGTGATGAGTGCAGTCACAAAAAGAGGAACTCCAACCTAAAATCAACTAACCACAGAAGATGAAAAACTTGGGGAAAGGTTACATAACTTAATGAACTAAAAAGGAAAGGCAATGTGGCAGTGTCAAAGGGTATAAAAATAAGGAGAAAAGAAAGAATTGGCATTGCCAATATGGGATCTTTTTGGAACATGTCTTTGCTTTGCCCAGTCTCTATATTATTTGCTAATCTCTTTATTATTAAGGTATTGTAGTTTAGGTATTGTAATCTGATTTTTATTTGGCTTTTGCATACAATAAACTGCTTAATTATATTTTAAGATATTGTGCCTAGAGTCGTTTTGTTTATAGCAGCTAGGAATATTGAAAATAAATTTCCCTGACATCTGGAAGACTGAATATTTTGGCCTGAAATGTACATTCGGTGACAGATTCATTAGGTCAAATGCCAGTATAAATAATACATGGATTGTTTAATAATGATCTTTTCAAAACTGTTCCTAAGTTTCAGTCACATTCTGACACAGAGGCTGGGACTGTCACTGTGGGGATGAGGGCACTTGGGAGATCTGCTAGTGACAAAAGAGTTGCACTCTCTAGGAGCAGAACTAAATACATTAATTTGCATTTTAAATTATTTTAAATATTTTATTGTTACATTAAAAATTATCATTAAAATTTAAAAATGATTTAAAATAAGTTTTTTGTAATGCAAAAGATTAGGAGGTATGAGGCCCCCAGGAGTACTAGAGGCCCCTGAAAATATGTAAAAATGATACACCATGACCTCTAGAGGGCACAAGGCTATTGTTTGAGCCACCGCCAACCCCCCAAGAAATCCTTTTAAAAATTTGAGGGGTCAAGGAGTGCTGGAATGTCACCACAGCAGTGCTGGTGGAGGTGCAAGCAGCATAGCCCACTCCTGTTCTTAAGCAGACAAAAGGAAGGAATTATGATTTAAGGTGATAGGGCTGGCTTGGTTCCTATTGATTTCTGTGACACCAAATAAATTGACAACATTTCACACAGTTGATTTTGGACAGTGATTTTTTTCTCAAGAATCTTGGAAAAATAGGGCCAGGGCGCAGTTTAAATTCCCTTCATGACATCCCTGAGTTACAGCTTTTCCCTCCTTTCTTTTATTTACCATTAAAAATTATTTATGGTCCCTACAATTTCAAAAACACAGCTTCTTATAGTCTAGACCCATGATGGTGAACCTTGGCACTCCAGATGTTCTTGGCCTTCAATTCCCAGAAGCCCAAGCACCCTATGAATCCACACAAATGGGTTTACTGTGATTCATCCAGCCTGCCCCGCTTCCGGAAGTGGAAGTAAAACGTGCCCGTTTATGACATAAATGCTCATTTATGTCATAAACATGTTCATCCACTGTTTCTAATGTTAACTGTGCAAAATTTACACACAAAGAATACCACTGATAATTTAAAAGATAATTACTGTATAGCTATATCTGTGAATTGTTCTAAGAGTATATTTAATACAGTAATGCAGGCACTGCAAAGTGGGATAAGACACTCATTGCATTTTCTTGTTCCTGAATAAAAAGAGAGGAACATGCCCTTGATGAGTCTTGCATTCAAAAAGAGAATCTATTGTATCTTTTTACATATAAGTTGTATCTTTTTATACATAAGTTGGAATCTATTGTATCTTTTTATAAATGAATTGAAATTTCTAGCTTCTATTTCCAACCATACAGAAAACTCCACTACTGTACTTTACTGATCTCATGCTTCACTAGTTATAGTTGAGCAAGTTTTTCTGCACTTATCGGGCTAGCCTAGTTGTCATCTAGCAATGTTGTCTCAATTGCTCTCATGGTTTCATTGTCTACCACCATGATCTTTTAGTTATGGTTGTCTGTGAAGGCAGAAGCTGAGCCCTGTATTGTAATCTTCTCATTTACTTCTCATGAGATGCTTGCTTGGGCAACTTGTCGCCCTCCAGACATTTACTGACTGCAACTCCCACCACCTATCACCAATGGCTAATAAGCACATGTACGGCCATGTATTGCCCATCCTTGTTCTAGTTTTTCTGTTCTATAGTAGTGATGGTAAACCTTTTAGAGACTAAGTGGCCAAACTCAACAGGCTGCTGTCCACGCCACAGAGGGGCAGGGCAAACTCTGTTGGGGGGGGAGGAGGAGGAGGAAGCGCTCCCATTGGGCTGCTGGGCAGAGGAGTGGGGTGAACTCTGTGCTGGGGAAAAGGAGTAAGTGCTCCCATTGGGCTGCTGGGCAGAGGGGTGTGTCAAACTCTGTGTTGGAGCAATGGTGCACATACCTGTCAACGCGCGGCTCCGGAAAAATGGGACCTGCGCACATTGCTTGTGCGCAGGTTGCTGTCCACGCATGCGTGGAAGGGTTTTACCCCTTCCACGCATGTGTGGAAAGCGCTACGCCACCTGCATAGGGGCTGCACAAGCGGTGCAGTGCTTCCATGCTTGTGCGGAAAGCATTTCCCCCCCCTGTCAAATTACGGGGTTTTGGCAGTGGGGGGCGGGTTATGACATCAATAGACGTCAAATTACGGGGTTTTCCCGGCCAAATCGGGATGGTTGACAGGTATGATGGTGCACATGCTGACAGAGAGGGCTCTGAGTGCCCCCCTCTGGCATGCGTGCCATAGGTTCACCACCACTGTTCTATAGCAATTTATTGAACTATTTTTCAATACAATTTGAGGTTTTAAAAATGATTTTTTTTAAAAAGTGTCAGAAAGTCTTGAGTTACCACTTTCTGGCGCCTCTGTCCAAAACAGGCTTCTCCTTCTCTCTAATGTTGTTCTCCAGGAGAGCTCTTTTCAAGTCACAAACCAATTGTTCAAGGTATCAATTTTGTCAGGGGAACCCAAGCACACAGAGAAGGCCCCCTAGGTCAGAAATGCCCATCCAAGGAGAGGAAATTAGTGGTGGCAGGCTAATGGGAACATTATCAAAAGTGCAGAGCCTGCTTGCCTTCTCCACCAGCTGAGCTAGAGGAGAACAATGGAGAGAAGTATGATTGATCATTTTTATTCCTCTCTCCTCCCCACCCCTCAAATCCCCTCTTAAGATATTGTAAGATGTTGGTCTTGGAAGTGATTGTGGCAGAAAGACAGAACCAGGGGAAAAGTTATGAGAGTAATTAGAGATGCCGCTCATTTATTTGTTAATTTCTAAGGCAACATTTACCCATCTTTCTTTCATGACAACACATAAAGTGGTAGGCAGAGTTTTTCCTGCAGCAACTGTTGGGATAATATGAATCTTACAGTGGTGGGATTCAGCAGGTTCACCCTAGTTCGCCAGAACCGGTAGCAGAAATTCCGGCTGGCCCCGCCCCTCCAAGTTTTGAAATAAAGTAGTCCTAATTTGGGTGCAACACAGGTCTTTCCCCTGGCCATGCTCACCGTACCATGCCCACAGAGTAGGTAGTAAAAAAATTTGAATCCCACCACTGGAATCTTACATGCACTAACAGTGGGCATCACTGGGAGTGGCTTTATAGTCTACTTTGACTGTCCTTTGCCACTAACATGATTGGTAAAGTTCTTTTCTGGCATTTGAGGCAAGCCCACATCTCTTCTCATTTGTTTTCGCTTCCGTCGTTTTGTTGATAGACCCCTTCTTTTTTATCTGGCCAATCAACAAACATGAAAGCTCTCTCCAAGTCCTGGGTAGTCTATTTTCCTTATTTATTTCTGACGGTAAAGATGGTAACTGTAAGTAAAGATACTTCTTTCCTACTTTAAACGTTTCTAGAGTGATTTTATCATACAAAGTGCTAGTTTGTGTGCAAAAAATCCCAACCAAATGGGAGGGGCTGATGTGTAAGCTGATATCACCACACATCTGTCTTGTAGGGTTTTTTTCTGCCTCATGCTTTACTTATTGGTCCAACCAATATCATGTATCCTAAGGGCATGAGCCTTGTATCAATGAGCTGCTTCAATAGAATCCAGCCACATAATTGTCCCTGTTCATAAGTGATCATCTACTGTACCATGCTAACAGGCTGCCAAATCAACCATGCCTGTAGCCATAGTAAGGCAATGGATGGGAGTGGATGGGAGTTCAGCAATCCTAAATATTTCTCTGGCCTGCCTTGGCTCCACGAGCAGGAACAGATTGGCCATTGATCATAGTGGGCCACAAATTTTTTCCCTGTGTGCAGAGTTCTTTCCTGTTGTATGATCTAGAGCTGATTCTGTTTAGCTGCGGTGGCCATCCTCATTGTACTCAATCCACTCCAGCTTCAAGATTCTGACCCTGGAGCAGGAATTAGTGGAAATTCACTAAAGCTAACTATTATACGTGTGTGTGTGTGTGTGTGTGTGTGTGTGTGTGTGTGTGTGTGTGTGTGTGTGTGTGTGTGTGTGTGTGTGTGTGTGTGTACAAAATCACGTCCTTTTTGCTTTCACACCTGTACCACTACCGTTTGACAAGTATAGCTATCACCTTTATCTGCTAAACCAATGAGACCAGTAATGGAAACTCTGGCACAACGGATTCTCTTCTTGATCAATAGTTATTTACTTCTGAGAGGTCAGAGTTTGGCTAATATAGTTGAATAATTTTATTGATAGATACCATAACAATGAAAAATCAAGTTTAAAATGGAAGATGAATATGGCACTTTCTGCAGACCTGAATATTATTATTATTTGGAAATTTTAATAGTGTCGAAAGGGCAGACAACAAAAGCATTGAATAATTGTCCTAGATCCATAATCAGACTTTCATTATTGACCTCTGCTAATATTCTACTGTAAGTGTCTGCTAAATTGGTTCCTTGGGGCTTGAAATATACAGTGATGTTATGAGTTCCTATCGTAAATTGCCACAGAGAAAAGTAGAGAGCCTCCTGAAATAGTGTCGGCCCTGCTTTGATCAATACTCAATTCTATGCCATGCAATAGGCAACTGTTTCCATAGAAACATTGATGTCACAGAGGTTGAACAGTGGCTGTTACAACAAATCATTTCCTCTGAGCAGTTGTAATTGACTATATGTACAGTTGGCTGTCACCTGAGACTATTTACATCAACCCACTAACGGAGCTGCATTAGTTATTCCAGGAGTAAGAGGGTTAGCCCTTCCTTCGGTGACCTTACAAATACTTAGGAGGATGTTGCTATGGCAACCAAGGATACAGCAGGCTGAGCAATAATGCAGCCCCAGGATGTCAGAGCATCTCTCTCTCTAAAGGCGAGAGGCAGTTTTCATAAAGTTTATCTAGCCACTACATAAAATAAAAGGTTGCATGAAATACTCCCCTGCCAACCTGCAGCGAATTCATACTTGGAAAAATAAAATATCAGCAACAATTGGTTAAACAAAGTATATTATGGGAGGGAGGAAGGAAAGACTGCAATTTTAATGCATAATATGGGTTTGTGTTGTAAAGTAAGTGTAAAGTATCAGCAAAAAGCCTCTTCTTCCTTTGTTCCCAATTTTTTCCTGAAAAGCAGAAATATGTACCTGCAAGGAATAGGGGTGAGAGGAATGTCTTGGCACTTTTATAATGCAAGCACTCTGGGGGGAAAAAACAACACCTAAGTTCCTGAGGGGAAGGAAGGGCATTTTGCTTCTAGGCTACAATCTGTATTTCATAGCAAGACTTGGTTAAAGGTGATATAAAGCTATTTAAAACAAGAAAAACACCTCATTTTCTGTGATTTCTTAAAAGAACTGTAGTGGTGAAAGACATCTGTCATAGCATGTGGTTTTGCCACCTACACGTCTTGCATACAGTGTGCCTTGTTTTGCATGTGGTCATTGGAAAAGAAACACTGGCATAATATGTGAAGCATGGATCTCTTAAGAAATTATGTTTCAGGAGGGACAAAGAGTTCATTATAGGGAATACATATTCCCCTTAATGTCTAGCTTAATGTTTCCCAATCTTTGGTTTTTGGACTTCAATTCCCCATAGCACTGATTAGCTATGTACTGACTTAGGCTTCTGGGAATTGAAGTGCCCCTGTGGGGTGTGTGCCCCACATTGGGAACCATTGATCAAGCTGGAGTCTGAGCTGGATCATCTAGTAGCTAGATTCTATCTTCTTATTTATTTATTTATTTATGAATTTGTATTCTGCCCTCCTGATGAGAAACATCACCCAGGGTGGCTAACAACATATATAAAATACAATATGATCACAGATAAAACAGTAACCGATAAAAAAATGCCAACCCAACCCAACCCACTAAAAACAACATTAAAACTCATAAACTAATCAAATTGTAGCTAAAAAAACCACTCACCCTCCCCCACCCAGCATAAAATGGCAGAAAACAAACAAAGGTATTAACAGTGAAAAACAGGATCCCTTGAGAGGCTAAATAAGCCAGCCTCTGGATGGTCTCCAAGGGCAGCCCCATGTAGAGCGCATTACAATAATCCAATCTGGAGCATGAGTGACCAAGGAGTCCCGGTCCAAGAGCAGGCGTATTTGGTAGATGACACGAAGCTGTGTAAAGGCCCTCCTAGCCACGACTGCCACCTGCTCCTTGAGCAGTAGCCGTGAGTCCAGGAGGACCCCCATATCACGCACCAGATCTGACTGGGGCAAAGATGCCCCAGCCAGGACCAAAGATGGTAGCTCTCGGGAAATCACGGGGCCCCTGATCCATAGCCACTCAGTCTTGCCAGGATTCAGTTGTAGCCCGTTGTCCCCCATCCAGACCCGAACAGCCTCCAGACACCCGGTTAGGACTTTGACTGCATCACTTGGGTCCCCCACAGGCTGAGATTTACAGCTGGGTATCATCTGCATATTGATGATACCTCACCCCATTTGAACGAATGATCTCATCCAGTGGTTTCATGTAGATGTTAAACAATAGAGGTGAGAGTACCGAACCCTGAGGTACCCCACAAGGGAGCAACCTAGGGCTGGACTGCCCACTCTCTAAAGACACCAACTGAGTCCAGCCCATCAGAAGTGAGGAAAACCAAGACAACACAGTGCCCTCGGCCCCCAACCCCCAAAGCCGGCCCAGAAGGATACCGTGGTCGATGGTATCAAAAGCCACTGAGAGGTCAAGAAGAACAAGGACATGTTATATTTTATATATTTGTTTTTTTCTTTTGGATGTAGGGTGAAGGGGAATTCCTGGCTAAAGGAACACACGCCCATAGGAGGATGCGGTGGACACAATTTAGAGGATTCAGGTGAATGATGAAGAATATAAATGTATTAACTTGGAATGTGAAAAGTACTGGCTGCCAAGTCAAATGCAGAAGATTAGAATCAGCTCTTAGGAGAGATAGGCCAGACATAATCTTTTTTCAGGAAACCCATCAGAAACATACCTGTCAACGTTCCCGATTTGGCCGGGATTACCCCGTAAATTGACATCGATTGACGTCATAACCCGGCCCCTGCTGCCAAAACCCCGTAATTTGGCAGAGGGGGAAATGCTTTCCACGCATGTGCGGAAGGGTTTTACCCCTTCCACGCATGCGCGGAAGCACTACGTCGCTTGCGTAAGGAGATATGATCCCAAGTTATATAAAGACTTGGAGATTAAGTCACAGATCATGCAAAACTGGGAGGAGTATTGGCATTGGAATGATATGGGAGAAGTTGGATACCACATAGTTTGGGACACTATGAAGTCGATATTTAGAGGGGAAAGTATTAAGTATTAAGCTGGCAAATGTTAGAAATAGACAGTATAGGACCAAATATGAAGAAATGTAAAAGGAGATAAAAAAATTGCAGGAGGAATATGCAAGAACAAAAAAATATGAGGACCTTTGACAAAATACAAAGGTTGAAAATGGAGATTTTGGGAAAGGATATAGAAAAGGTGCAAAGGGACCCAATTTATTTGAAGAGGGAGTATTTCGAGTTTAGCAATAAAAATTCAAAAATGTTGGCAAGAGCGGCGACAGAAAAAAGGAGTAAAAGGGAAATTGGAATTTTGATTAAGGATGGAATTAGATATAACAAATTAAAAGATAAAACAAAGATAATTAAAGATTTTTACCAGGAGTTATATACTGAAAAAAAGATAAATGTAGGGAAGTTAGGAGATCAATTAGCAAAACAAATGGGGGAAAAGATAACTTTAGAGCATAAATTTAGAATGGAAGAATTAATAACAGGTAAAGAAATAAAAGATGTGATTGATAAGTTGAAGACATGCAAATCCCCAGGGGAAGATGGATTGCCAGCAGAGTTTTATAAGGAGTTTGAAGATAGGGTGGTCCCAAGATTATTAAAATTATTTAATTATATATTGGAGGGAGGTTCAATTCTGACTTCTTGGCATAGATCTATAATTGTTCTAATACCAAAACTGGATAAAGATCCAGAAAAGGTGGAGTCATACAGACCCATCTCTCTAATAAATCAAGATGCAAATTTTTTTACGACATTTGCAAATAGACTAAATAATGTTATGAACAATTTTATAAGCAAAGATCAGGTTGGATTTTTAAAAGGAAGGCATATGGTGGACTTGACAAGGAGGGCTTTGGACATAATTGATGTTGCTTCAAAAGAGAAAGAAAAAGTTGGAATGCTATCCCTGGATATATTTAAGGCGTTTGACTCTCTTCAATGGGTGGCTATTAATGAAATAATTAACTCTTATGGGTTCGGAGATAGATTTAAGAGAATTATTGAACAATTATATCAGCAAAGTTCTGCCAAGATTAGAGTAAATGAGGTTATGACAGATGAGGTAAAATTAGAGGCAGGAACACGTCAAGGGTCCATTATCTCCAATACTATTTATTATGGCAATGGAGGTGTTAGCAAACGCCATAAGACAGGATAGAAATATTGAGGAAGTCGCCAATATAAAGATAAGCCTTTACGCTGATGATACTTTAGTAAGTGTAAAACATCCTTTGAGGGCTTTGGATAGAATTCAAGAAGACCTAAATGATTTCAAGGAAGTAACGGGATTGAGGATAAATTGGGACAAGTCCGAGATGATAACACGGAATGTAGTTAAAGAAGATCAAAAGAAAATAAAAGACAAATATAAAATCCAGGTTAGGGAAAATTGAAATATTTGGGGATAAATATCTCTTGCAATTGGGACGATCTTAAGAGTCTTAATTATGGAAAGCAAAAAAATGAAATTAAAGAAATTTTTTTGCAGTATAATAAATTAAAGTTGTCTTGGTTCGGTAGAGTGGCACTATGTAAGATGATGTTACTTCCAAAATTAAACTTTTTGTTTGATGCCCTCCCGATTCAATTAAAAGATAAAGAAATTAAAGACTTTCAAAATTTATTTAATGCATATTGTAATGGAGGAAGAAGATCTAGACTTAATAGAGGTTTGTTGTATTTATCCCAAAAAGAAGGTGGACTGGGCATACCAAATCTTAAAAACTATTATAGAGCTTTTCAAATTAGAAATGTTGTTAAAATTTTTAGGAAGGAGAAACCAATTTGGGAGGACATCGAGATGAAGGAATTAAATCAGATTGGCAAAGCAGTATTTTTGGATAAAGAGAGGAATAAATTAGGGGTTAAAAATAAAATGTTGAAAACAACACTTGATACCTGGAAAAAAGTAAAGAAGGATTTAGTCCCTGATGTATCTCTGATTATAGAAATAGTTGATCTTAAAAAATTCCTGATAAAGTTAGATAGAGAAGCCAAGGAAATTTTGGGTGAATATAATATTTTTGTGTTGAAAGATTGGTTAAAAGCGTGCAAAGATAAGGAGAAAAAAGTGGAACTATATACACAGCTGAACTTAAGTTGGTTACAGTTATTACAGGTAAATAAATGGAATAGTGTTTATTTGGAAGAAAATAGTTTGAAAAGAGATATCACGGATTTTGAGGAAATATTATTAAAAATTAGAAGAGGGGAAGTGGATATAAAGGGTTTGGTGAGCAAAATTTATAGGATTTTAAACAAAGATATCAATTCACAAGAAACATTGAAGAAAATATGGGAGCAAGATCTTAATGTTAGCATCACAGATTTCGATTGGAAAAAGAAATGGAATAAAAGAATCATGAGAGCTATGTCTGTCAGAATAAAGGAACATAATTTTAAAATTTTGTGGAGATGATATTTGACCCCAGTGCGGTTGCACCAGATAGATAAAAATAAAAGTCAAATGTGTTGGAGATGTAAAAACAAATTGGGAATTTATGAGCATATGTGGTGGAGTTGTAGGATAATAAAGGAATTTTGGGAGAAAATAGGGAAAGAAATTCTCAGAATTATGGGGGTAAACGTTAATCTGGGGCCAAATTTAGCCTTACTGACAGATACAGGAAAAGTACATTTAGATAAGGATAAAAAAGAACTGTTGTCTATATGCTTGACAATGGAGAGGCAATGTATAGCGAGGAATTGGAAAAATGATTTAACATTAAAGATCGAAGAATGGCATAGGGAAATGTGGCAGTTAGCTCTGAATGATAAATTAACATGGGAATTGAATAAGAAAAAGGGAATAGTAAAAAAGAACAGATTTTTGAGAATTTGGCAACCTTTTGTGGACTATGGTAATAAAAAAAATGATGATGGGAGCAGACCAGTGCCTGAATATTCCAGTTTTTTGAAATAATTTAAACGTGTGTCCTACCACATCCTCTAGGGCCTTGTATAGTCACTTAGGGTGATATAGCACTTGAATTTTATTGTACTTTATCTTTGTTTCAAGGAAAAGATGTCTAATGATTTTTTGAAAAATAAATTAGTTTAATTATAGAAATTCTTAATCAGGTAGAAAACAATTAAATGATTTAGGATGAATTTAACTTTTTATGCTCAATCAAGTGCAGCTTGACTTTAGTGTTGACTTTTTCTTCTTTTTATTTATGTCAATTTCCTTTTTGTCTTATGTATATATACTTTGAATTTTCTATTCTTCATACATATCCTTTGCTGTTTTTTTATGTTATAAAATCAATAAAAATTATTTAAAAAAAAACAAGGACAAAGGGATTGCCCCTGTCCCGCTCCTGCCAGAGATCATCCATGAGAGTGACCAATGCTGTCTTGGTACCATAACACGGGCCTGAATCCTGACTGAAACAGGTCCAGATAATCCGTATCATTTATTTATTTTTATTTATTTATTTTGTTAAATTTCTATACCGGCCACTCGACCAAGGCCGACTCAGGGCGGTTCACAATCATAAACAAAACAGATAAAAACATACAGAATTAAAAACCCACCCCCTAAAAAGGGGTGCAGATACCGATGGAACCATGGGGGAAGGCATACTCCTTATATCAACCACCCAACAGAAGCCACCCCTCTACCTGCACCCCAAACTTGGCCCGCCAGCCAGGTTTTTAGTTCTTTCCTAAAGGGCAACAACTCCGTCTGGAGACGCAGTTCTACTGGCAGGAGGTTCCAAAGGGCCAGTGTGGACACAGAGAAGGCCCTCCTCCTTGTGCCAGAGAGATGAGCCCCCCTGGCTGATGGCACAATTAGAGAGCCCCTCCGGTCCGCTCTGGTTGGACGGACAGACATCCTTAGAGCGATGCGGTCTCTTAGGTAAATCATGCAGAACCCACTGGAGCTGTCGAGCCACTGCTTTCTCCAATACCTTCCCCATGAAGGGAAGGTTCGAGATCAGTCTGAAGTTTGAAATAACCGTAAGGTCAAGTGAAGGCTTTTTCAGGAGGGGGAGTACCAGTGCATGCTTAAAAGCTGCTGGATACACCCCCTCCTGCAGAGAGGCATTCGCCATCGCACCAACCCAACTGCCCGTTGTAGCCTTGGCAGCTCTAATCAGCCAGGCAGGGCAGTGATCTAACAAGCAAGTGGTATCATGCATAGCTCCAAGTAGCCTGTCCACTTCATCAGGGGCAACAGGATCAAACCAATCCCAGATAACATGGCTAGACTCTGCTCCAGCCCTGTCCAGGTGATCAATTTCCACGTCAGGATTAAACCCCGAACGGATGCGAGCAACTTTCTCTGCAAGATGGTCAGCAAAATCGTCAGACGAGCCCTGCCACCCAGGGCCAGGGCCCTCCCTACCCAGAAGATACCTGGTGACCCGGAACAGGGCCGCTGGACGATTATCAGCAGAGGCAATGAGAGTGGTGAAGGACTGGCGCTTCACCACCCTCATCGCCACGAGATAGGCTTTAACAGAGGCTCTAACTCGTGTCTGGTCACACTCGCACCGGGTCTTTACCCAATGGCGCTCTAGGCGTCTCCTAACCCGCTTCAGCTCCCTCAGCTTATCCGTGTACCAAGGAGCCGTGCGTGGCCTGCAGGAAAGGAAAGGCCACATTGGCACGATTACATCCAAGGCCGATGTAACTTCCCATTCCCAGAGGGTGACCAAGGTCTCAGTTGAATCGTGTAGCCTGTCCGGAGGAACAGGCCCCGGCTCTGCCAGGAATCTATCAGAATCCATAAGACACCAAGGCTGGACCAGTTTAATTGGTCCCACCACCCCACGGCAAGGCATTGCTCCCAGAAAATCCAGAGTCACCAGATAGTGATCTGACCATGACACAGGTGTTATCTCTATGTGCTGTAATTTCAGATCACTCAGCCACCTCTCTGACAGAAAAACTAAGTCAGAGGAGTGGCCGCTGCATCTGGTGGGGGCCCCAAGTACTTGAGTCAGCATTGCACAATTTAAAATTATAGATGTGCTGTATATGAAACATAGCACTGCCCAATTTAAAATTATAGATGTGCTGTATATGAAACACTAATATTTTTTGCCCGGCACTGCCGGGCAGTTTTTTGGGGGTGTTGGTGGTAGGGGTGGTTTTGGGGGGTGCACACACACACACACACACACACACACACACACACACACACACACACACACACACACACACACACACACACACACACACCACACAACCACACACAACACAACCACACGCACGCGCACACACACACACACACACACACACACACACCACAACTCCACAACCCCACTGAACCTGCCTCAGGCTGGGCCGTGGTGGCACGAAGGCAAGCGGCCCAGTTCAGAAGGCTGCGCCAGAGAGGTGCAGAGTGCGATCGGCCCAGCCAGCAAAAGGTAAGTGGGGTGGGGGACAGAGACTGAAGGGGGGAAACAGGCAGGGGGGCAGGTTCGTGTTCCCCCTTTCTCCTCCCAGACCAGGCTGGGCGGCATGATTCCTGGGCCTGTTCCCCCCCAGTCCCTGCCCTCCACCCCACTTACCTGTTGCTGGCTTGGCCGTTGGCTCAGCCACTCACCTTCCATGCCTCCGTGGCGCAGGCTGTCTTCCGTCCCCGCCGGCGCTGAGGCCTTTGCCGGGTGGGCAGGGGGCTCCAAAAGCAGGTGGCCCAACCGGCAACCACCATGCCCACCCGCCCACCATGGGGATGGTCTCCCGGAGGGAAGTGGTTTGCGCGTTGGCCGGCTGTTTTTTTAATGTGTGTGCCGGCTTCTCAGCGTTCTCCATGCTTGCGCCCTTCAGCCTGATTGGCTGAGGGGTGGTGCGGTGTGGAAGACACTGGGCCTTGTAGCTTTTATTTTTGTTATGGTTTGTGGGGTGGTTGCCCCACTTTCGGCGGTCGGACCTTTGCGGCAATGCTCGCAGGGTCATTAAGTAAATGTAGACGGCTTGGTACAGGATGGTTGGGCCAGGTGTGGACATGCATGCCAGACACATATGGCCCAAGCACCTTCTTATAGGTATAGATAGATACATTATTTTTTTACCGAACTCAGGCTACTTCAATTATCTTATCTGGTCTGTTTACTATACCGTATCTTCCTTTATACATGTGGTGGGGCATAAATTACATGTGCATAAATGCTGTATTGATTGCTTTTCTTCACATTCACCAAAAATTGTCCTGTATCAAAGCAGTTTCACATTACTTGATTATTCCTTGATATTCCTTCTTTGCTTCATAGTTTACTAAATTATTTCCAGATGGTCCAGCCAGAATCTTGTCCTGGTGGGAGATATTATTTAACATCCATCTATTTGGCAAGATGCATTGATTTTGCCCTTCATAGGTTTAGCTTAGCCTCTTCTAATTTCAAATTTATAGATTTGAGAGGTGTGCAGAAAACTCTTCCTTGGTTTTTACCTGTTGTCTAAGGGGTTGAAATTCATGAAGTGGATGGGTTTGGTGCTGCATTACCTTATTTCATTCCTTATTTGCTAGCCCCTTTCGAAGTACTTCTGGGATGGGGCAATGCTAACTAAATATTAGATCTTTTCAGTGGAGGTAAGCTTGGAGCAGCCAGTAATAATCTTGCATGATTCATTAACAGCTACATCCACTTGTTTGGCATGTGCTGATTTGTACCATATAGTGCTAGCATATTATGTTGTGGAGTAGCACAGAGACAAACTGTTCTAATTCTTTATGGATTTGCACCTCAGTCTGAACCAACCAATTTCCTAAGTATGCTATTTTTGGTGGCAACTTTGTTTGGTGTTCAGACTTTTTTTTTGTAGTTAATGGTTGGATAGAGTGTGATGGCCCAATACTTAGGGCAGTGTTCTAGAAATTTGCTCTTCCTGTCTACTTCTCTGTTCTTAAAAAAGAAAGCACAGATTTGTGTTTTCATTGAGTTTGATTTCATCTGGGTTTTTTTGTAATATAAGAAAAGATCTTCTAAAGCAGAGATCAGATGCTCAGCGGACTCAATGGCATCCCCTTGGACTATCAAGATACAAGTATATGAGAATTGTGAATCCAGGCCAACTAATGCCACTCAAAATCTAACCCTGTGTCCACATCATGAGAGGTGGCAGCAGGCCAAAGTAAAGGATTGCTAGAATTGGGCGAAGTATGGTGTTGCTTTGAGTCCAGGGACCACTACGACAGCCATTATTATATACTTGTATTTATATATTTTAAACATTGTATTCTTATATTTTATTCAATGTTGCACACCGTCCAGAGTCAGTAGACCACCCAGATGGGCAGTATATAAAGGGACTGAAATAGAAACTATAAATATTATCACTCTTCTGCTACCATATATCTTGCACAACACAATCTTGGCCACTGTGTCATAATGAAAACCAATGAGAAATAGGGGCAAACTTTCAGGATCTGACAGCTGCAAATCTCGCATTTCTTAATTCTGGCATGTTGGATCTTTTCAAATACGTACACTGGTCATGCAAGAAGAATTGTTTTGTTTTTACACAGCTGGCCCCATATTGCTTCTTTCTTTGTTGCACAACATTTATTTATTTTTATTTATTTTTCACGCTTATATACCGCCCACTCAGGTACAACCCAACTCAGGGCGGTTTACATAGCGGACAGTAAATACATAAAAAGACACATGATAAAACAAAGTTAAAAGTTTAAAAACCCACCCCTAAAAGGTGCGCAAGTATTGAAGGGATTTTGGGGGGAAGGCACACTTCTCTATACCAACCACCCAACGGTACCCCCATCCCTACCCGCACCCCAAATTTGGCTCTCCAGCCAGGTCATTAGTTCCTTCCTAAAGGGCAACAACTCCGTCTGGAGACGCAGTTCCACAGGCAGGAGGTTCCAAAGGGCCGGTGTGGACACAGAGAAGGCCCTCCTCCTTGTGCCAGAGAGGTGAGCCCCCCTGGCTGATGGCACAATTAGAGAGCCCCTCCGGTCCACTCTGGTTGGACGGATAGATGTCCTTAGGGCGATGCGGTCTCTGAGATACCCTGGCCCACTACCATGTAGGGCTTGAAGGTCAAAACCAGCACCTTGAATTGCACCCGGAGACAAACTGGTAACCAGTACAGCCCCCGAAGCAGTGGTGAGGCATGGGCATAATGTCCACATCCCATCACCACCTGGGCCGCGGCATTCTGGACCAGCTGCAGCCTCCGAATGGTCATCAATGGCAGCCCCATGTAGAGCGCATTACAGTAGTCTAGTCTGGAGGTCACCAGAGCGTGAGTGACCATGAGCAAGAGTCCCGGTCCAGGAGCGGGCGCAACTGGCGAATCACCTGAAGTTGGGTGAAGGCCCTCCTGGCCACAGCCGCCACCTGTTCTTCTAGCAGCAGCCACAAAACCAGGAGGATCCCCAAGTTGTGCACCAGGTTGGTCTGGGGCAAAACACCCCCATCCAAAGCCAAAGATGGTAGCTCCTGGGATAACGCAGGACCCCCTATCCATAGCCACTCAGTCTTTCTAGGATTCAGCTGTAGCCCATTTGCCCCCATCCAGACCCCAACAGACTCCAGACAGCTGGAAAGGACTTTGACAGCATCACTGGGGTCCCCATGGGCCGAGATGTACAACTGTGTGTCATCCGTGTACTGGTGGTACCGCACCCCGTGGGAACGGATGATCTCACCCAGCGGCTTCATGTAGATATTAAATAGGAGAGGAGAGAGTACCGAACCCTGAGGCACCCCATATTTTAGGGGCCTAGGTCTCGACCTCTCACTCTCCAACCACACTGACTGGGCCCGGCCCCTCAGAAATGAGGAAAACCAGGACCACACCGTGCCCTGGATCCCCAATCCTCGGAGCCGTTCCAGAAGGATACCATGGTCAATGGTATCGAAGGCCGCTGAGAGGTCAAGAAGAGCAAGGACAGACGGATGACCGCCATCCCGCTCTCGCCAGAGATAATCTATCAGCGCGACCAATGCAGTCTCAGTACCATATCCAGGTCTGAATCCTGACTGGAATGGGTTCAGATATTCCGCTTCATCCAGTACCCCCTGCAGCTGACGTGCCACTGCCTTCTCCAGAAACTTCCCCCAAAAAGGAAGGTTGGAGACAGGTCTGTAGTTGGTTAGGATTGCTGGATCGAGGGATGGCTTCTTCAGGAGGGGGCGCACCAGAGCATGTTTCAGCAGTGCAGGAAACATCTCCTCTTAAAAAGACGTGTTAATTATAGCCCCGACCCAGCCACCTGTCACCGTCTTAAAGGCTTTTACCAGCCAGGCGGGACAGGGATCCAATGGACAATTAGTGGCATGGACCGCTGCAAGGAGCCTGTCCACTTCATCTGGGGCAACTGGATCAAACCGATCCCAGGTAACACCACCAGACTGCGCACTGGCTCCCCCTGGACCCTCCCCGTCCACGCCAAGTTTGAACCCCGAGCGAATCCGATCGATTTTCTCCACCCGATGGTCAGCAAAGTCCCGCATTCCCCGAGTTCGGCCCACCCCACGGTTCCCGCTATAACGCCCCATGCCCGTCACAACCTCTAAATGAGCCCCTGGAACCTCCACCATTAACCCAGATGGAGTGTCACCCTCTCTTCCCGGCTGGCAAGGCCATCTCTCCCTCCCTCCCTCCCTAACCCACTTAAAACATACCCTCTCACTCCCTCCACCCCCCTAACAGAACTCCAATGATGGGAGTCTCCTACTACCGGCCCTGGTCCAAGCGCTGTAAGGCCGCGGGGGTGACGGGGAGGGGGAGCCACCCCTGAGGCCGCCAAGCAACCCCAGGTGTGGCCATAGTTCTCCTCCCCACCCCGGTCCATGCAGCATGAGGCGCGATGCTGCAGGGATGGCGAGGGGTTCCACTTTTGAGGCAACAAGCGACCCCAGGTACGGCCAATGTTCTCCTCCCCGCCCCAGTCCTGGCGGCGCAAGGCTCGTGGCTGCTGGGATGGCGGAGGGCACCGCTTTTGTGGCCGCAAGCAACCCCAGGTACAATCGACGCTCTCCTCCCCACCCCAGTCCTGGCAGCGCAAGGCTCGTAGCTGCAGAGATGGTGGGGGGCGCCATCTTTGGGGCCACAAGCAACCCCAGGTGCAGTCAATGTTCTCCTCCCCGCCCCCAGTCCTGGCGGCGCAAGGCCCTCCTTGTAGCTGCTGCGCCGGACCCGCACAGCCGGGAAAAATATCCCCTCTCCGAAACATGCCAGAAAATGTAGTCATCTGAACTATTGTGAGACTACCCAAACACTCAGGTCATTATTATAGGCCTCTCTTTGAGTTGTGTTGCCTCTTAGACTTAATGTGAGGTGGGTGGCAACTGGAAGCAGTCTTATTTATTGTGGTGTCTGATAGAGAACCGTCCTCTAAGAGAGGCTTGCCTGGTGCTTCAGACCTCTTCCCTGATGTCCTTAATTGAGAGATCGTGAGCTTTCAGCTTTGCCCTACTTTCAATTCCTTAAGAAAGATAGTTATGTATCAGTTACACTTAGATCCCTCCTTTTGGGATGCAAATTGAAATACAGTAAAACCCCTGCTTACGAAAAAAGTCCATTTCGTAGGCTTTTGCTTAAATCGCATTTTTTTGTAACTCGAAGCAAACCCATAGGAAAAATGAAAGTTTTATGTAAATCGTAGCAAACCCATAGGGAAATGAATTTTTACATAACTCGAAGCAAACCCATAGGAAATTGTGTAAATCTGGACATGGTTTTAGCATAAAATCATTATGTAAGTTGAATTTTATGTAACTCGAGGCATTTGTAGGTCGGGGTTTTACTATAAGTTAAGAAATCTCTTTAGGCATATCTCTGTTTCATGCTGAAGATGTGTAACTCAGTATGCAACAGTAGGTAACAGATAATGTCGATGGAGATTTCTTAAGTTATCACATCAAAAACTTACACCATTTGCCTCTGTGCAACAGGATTTCGGCCATTTGCTCTGTTTCTTTTATCTATTATTTTATCATCATTAATTGCTATTTCAATTTCAACATTATTGTTCAGTACATAAAATGGCCATGAAATCCTTTCAGAGCAGCAAAGTCTGTGTTTGAGCATTGCCTTTATTGGGTCACTAAAAAGTTACAATTAAAGAAGGGCTTCTAAGTTTGGAAGATCATTTTATTTGTCACTTTTTAATGTTATAGTAAATGAATTGCCCAACTTTGGATATTGCTTTTAAATGTTATTATTACCTTTCATGCTACTCTGGAAACATTTTGTGAGAAAAGAAAGCTATAAGTGTATGGAAATGAAGAAATAATGTAATTGTACACAATGCCTATCATTCGTCATTCATCCATAATTCATTGGCTAACTTTCTTTCTCTACTGTTAAACTGTTTCTAAATTGCCTTAAACACTGAAGCAGAAATTTACATCCATTACAGGTTTCTCTTTTCCCTTTCCCAACATATTTTGGCAAACGAACAAAGAACAAATTAGTTCTAGGAGTGTCGGTGTAGGTCTTGCCAGCTCCTACTTTCGCTTCCCATTGAAAACTCATTAAAATTGTGACTAGTCAGCTAATGCAAAATACAACACCTGTTTGCCCGATATACACAGCTGGACTGTGTGTGGATCTTCTGATCCATCTGTGAAACATATGCCATGTTCCGTAACCACAGCTTTGTTGCTTTATTCTGACCTGTTCAGGGAAAGTGCTTCCAACAAGGTAATATATACCAAGACACTGTGTGATAATCAAGGGAATCTCAGCTTAATGTTTCTTAAATTGTAGATGCAAAATAATCAAAAGACAGTAGTAGCTTTTGACCTATCCTAATATTGCTTCCTGAGTAGTGCTAAAGTAAGCTGGAGGCAGGCAACACAGAAGTCAAAGGGGGATGTGGTTCTCATACCTGTCAACTTTTGGGTTTGAAAATAAGGGAAATTTTGGCCACACCCCTCTGTGGGTGTGGCCAAATCCATGAGCGTGGCCAAATATAGCCATGTGACTTGCTGGGCTCTAGTCATGCCTGCCACATGGCCATGAAAATGTCTGCAAACATAGACAGCACTGGCTCTTTGGCTGTAAATGGAGATGAGCACTGCACCCTAGAGTTGGATACGACTGGCAGATTTTACTTTCTTAGGATCAAAGATCTGATGCTTGGGAAACAAGCTATGTGAAACCTGGGGAACATAGTGAAAAGTAGAGGCATCACCTTGCAAACAAAAAATTGCAAAGTCAAAGCAATGGTATTCCCGGTGGTAATGTATGGGTGTGAGAGCTGGACCATTAGGAAAGCGGAGCGCAGAAAAATAGATGCCTTTGAAATGTAGTGTTAGAAATAGGTCGATCCTAGAAGAAATCAACCACGACTGCTCATTAAAGGTCAAATAGTAAAAATGATGCTAAAGTACTTTGGACATCAAATGAGAAGAGAGGATTCACTTGAGAAAGCCTTGATGCTGGGAAAGGTGGAGGACAAAATAAGGGGGTGGCCAAAAATAAGATGGCTAGATGGTATTGTAGATGCAATGGGCACAAAGCTGTGTGGGCCAAAGAACCCTTTCCCCATTTTCTTGGGGGACTTTTGTTTCATTTTCTTTCTTGTTTGCTCAGTGACTTAAGTGACTAAGATGCTGACTGGGAGGCAGAAGGTCAGCAGTTCGATTCCCGAGTACTGCAGGACGGAATGAGCTCCCGTCTTTGTCCCAGCTCCTGCCATCCTAGCAGTTTGAAAGCAAGAAATTGCAAGTAGATAAATAGGGACCACTTCGGTGGGAAGGTAACAGCGTTCCGTGCGCTCTGGTGTCTAGTCATGCCTGCCACATGACCACGGAAATGTCTGCAGACGCAGACAACGCTGGCTCTTCAGCTTTGAAACAGAGATGAGCACTGAACCCTAGAGTCGGATACGATTGGCTTTTGAGCAAGGTTCTAGTGCTACATCATAGGAAAGGGAAAAATATATTCATGGGACATTGCCAGTGAGGAGGAAATGTGGAGTAATCTTTGGAAATAGTTTAGAAAGCTATCTCACATCATTAGCTTCATAATCCCAAATACTCTGGAGAGTGTTACGTTTCTAACAGAGAAAGGGATAGGGGGAAACAATTAAACATTAAAACATCTCCATTAAAACAAAGGGACATGCTAACAAACTCATAGTATAAAAATAAACACTGATATGATATAGAAAACATCTCACTCACCCCTGTGTGTGTGTGTGTGTGTGTGTGTGTGTGTGTGTGTGTGTGTGTGTGTGTGTGTGTGTGTGTGTGTGTGTGTGTGAGAGAGAGAGAGAGAGAGAGAGAGAGAGAGAGAGAGAGAGAGAGAGAGAGAGAGAATTACAATAAATAAACCAAGTAATAATCTTAATCTAGAGTTATAGGTACAGTATAGGATTTACCAAAAATGATATCATTTAACAGTTTCCTGGAATGGGAATAGACAGCATGAGGCCCTTGGCTGAATTTCAGAAGAATTTGGAAACCATCAGTCACCTGTCTGATTTCTTTCTTTTTTCGTATCAGAATTTCAGAAGAATTTGGAAACCATCAGTCACCTGTCTGATTTCTTTCTTTTTTCGTATCAGCACAATTAAAAATTATGGACATACAGTAAATGTCCCGATTTACATAAATTTACGTAACACGATTTCCTATGGGTTTGCTTTGAGTTACATAAAAATTTATTTTTCCTATGGGTTTGCTCTAGTTACATAAATATTTATTTCCCTATGGGTTGCTTCGAGTTACATAAAAATTATTTTTTCCAATGGGTTTGCTTCGAGTTACATAAAAATTGATTTAAGCAAAAGCCTATGTGGTTTTACTGTCTATGAAATATAGATGAAATTAAGGTAGTAAAATGATTAGACTATTTCAGACCAGAAGCGGCTACTTTCATAACATTATTTCAACCATTTACTAGATCTCCTTTTGCAATTGTTGTGCAGGGCATAAATTGCTTCTCTGCTTTTTTAGCAACTCACTGGGAGGAGGTGAAAGAAGAGGTACAAGAGAAAGAATGAGAGAGAAGAAGGGAATAGACAGGCAAGTGGTAGCTTTAAGGGCAAAATAGAGAGAAGTGGTGTTGGGGGAGGAGAAAAGATGGCTGAAGGAAGAGAGGGGCTTGAGAGAAAAAAAAAGAGAGAAAGTATAGAATAGTGCTTCTTAACCTATGGCCCGTGGGCAAGATCCAGCCCTTGGTGCCATTCCATCTGCCACATACCCTCGCTCCTGCCACTCCGATCCTAGTCCCCTCCACTTGGCTTGGCTTACAACATCTGCCCTGCTACAGAGTGGCGTTAGGAACATGCCAGGCCAAGCAGAGGGGACAAGGGTTGAGGCAGCAGTGGTGGAAGTGGCAGCCGCCTGCAGCCGCCAATGTCTTTCCTGGGGGCCACTCTGGCCGAGGGCAGGCAAGGACAGTCAGGACCCCTCCTTCACTCATGGCAGGCCGGTAAGCAGGGAAGTGGTAGCAATGATGTGTGTGTGTGTGTGTGTGTGTGTGTGTGTGAGTGCTGGCAGGCCGGACTGGTGGCATGCGGGGAGTGTTGGTGGTGGTGGCGGCGGTGTGAGGGAAGTGTTGGTGGCAGCAGTGGGGGGAGTATTTGTAGCGGTGGCACAGGGAGGGCATAGCTGTCAAGTATCCCTTATTGGCCGGGAAAACCCCTTATTTAACCATCTTTCCCGCCATCATCCCTTATTAATTAGACTGCAATGCCCTATTGCCACCATTGGAGGGCAGCACAGGATAAGGATAGCTGTCAAGTATCCTGTATTTCCCAGGAAATTTCCCTTATTTCCAAATCCAAAACTTGACAGGTATGCAGGGAGGGACACCAGTCGAGCCCGCCATCAGTTTGAGGGGTCATGATCCTGCCCATGGCTTTAAAAGGTTGAGAACCCCTAGTATAGAAAGAGAGGGGGGGAGAAGGAAATTGGCAGCACACAAAGAGAAAGAGAGAGCATGGGAAGGAAAGCAAAGAGCAAGAAGTAGAAAAACCACTTAGCAAAATAATAATAATAATTATTGTATGATGCATCCCATAGGGAAAATCGCTATATGATGCATGTATCGTATAGCAATTGTTTCATACAACAACAAGCCTCGTGGAATAGATTAAAATCGATGTATTAGTTTTGGTGATACTGATTTACATCATGGCAATTTGAAAACTTGCCCATGTGTCAGCTGCCAGTTTTTTCCATGAATGTTGACACAACCTGTTAATGATAAGTAGAGACTTGAGACTCACCACCTAGACTAGCTCTTTTGTTTTTTTTCTCCCACTGATTGCTATGCCAAATGCAATATACAGTACAGTACATGCATGGCGGTTGTGGTAAAATAAAATACAGTACCTGTAGATTCAGGCTCATACAGCTTTGATGAAAGTACTCTTTTTTGGCTTTATTTTCTTTATTTAGACTCCCATTAAGGCCCTACCATTAGCCAATAAATGGAGTCCATCTGTCTGGAAAGCTAGAATGTAACAAATTAGGAATGACTAACTTAATTACTATGCTTTTCATTGCTGAAGTCTGTGGGTAAGACAAAATTCAATTTCCTTTTTCATTCACGCAGTAAAATGTCAAGGAATGCCTTTGTTTAATTCAAACCAATAGTTTCTTCCCAGGTATCACTCCTGGCTACAGTAAATCTGTTAAATTTATTGCTGAAGGATACTTTAACACTTAAGTAAATCCTATTGAGTCAATGGGTGTATCTAGGTAGTACTAAAATAGAGTTTAGGCCTATGTGTCTTGATGAACACCCTTTTCCAAAAGCATCCTTCAACCAGCTCTTGCATCTCTTGACTGTATTTTGCTCCTAAAAGTGCTATTTGTAGTTAATAATACTTCAGGTATAAAATAAAAGCGTGGAGGTATTTCCCAAGCAAGAAATCATATTGCACCTGATAGGGAACTCGTGCTATAGCCAGATTAGACAGAGTTTGCTTTTTTAAAAAAGTATTGTAGTGAGATGTTGGGCTATTAAATTATCTTTGTTTTGTAAACACAATTTTAAGGTTCTGTTCAGTCTCTGAGTCTTCTCCACACTGAGGTCTGAAAACAAATTTCCCTTCTCAGTGCCCTCCATAAACTGTCTATTTCTTTCCATTCAGATTTCCACTGCAATGAATTTTTGATAGGATGGATCTATGTCCCATTTTACAAAGACAGACCTTTAAAGAAAGGTTTTAGGGCACAGACTCCTGCAGGGCCATAGCCAGTGGGGCCAGTGGGAGCAAAAACCCTCCTGAGCTAACAGCCCCCTCCCCAACCCCTCCTGGGATGCCAATGTTATATGTGTGTGTGTGTGTGACA
Organism: Bradypodion ventrale; assembly: GCA_035047345.1. Classification (NCBI taxonomy): domain Eukaryota; kingdom Metazoa; phylum Chordata; class Lepidosauria; order Squamata; family Chamaeleonidae; genus Bradypodion; species Bradypodion ventrale. The sequence continues at coordinate 288,761,718 of JAWDJE010000001.1, read as the reverse complement.
TTGTTGCCCCTCCTGAAAATTTTTCGCCCTCCCTCCCCCAATCTAGAATCCTGGCTATGGACCTGGACTCCTGTTTGCATCTGTCTCCATCTGAAGGACTGTTGTCCATTCATGCAACCATAAAGGGAACAGGCATCAACTCTGAAGTTACCCATCCACAGTGAACATCCCCTGAAGCAGACTCAGCAGGCACTCAGGCCATGTGGGCATAGTCTTAACATTCAATCTTGTAAAGCTTGTTGAATTTGCATATTCACATATCCATGCATACACATAAGTGAGCATATTCAAATGTTATGCAAATCTGTTTTTTGTTGTTGATACCTTTCCTCTGTTTTGCATCTTAATCCCCAAGCTATCAGAAACCTCTTCATTTGAAGTGACAGCACTATGCAACCATCCATTATCTTCTAAAAATGAGCCTTCTGACCTAAAAGAAAGGGGAAAGGAAATACCCAAGAAACAACAGTCCATTTACAATCTTAACCTATAAATCCAAGGGTTAACCGTTGGAACTGGCTATAGGTTGCTATGCCTCACCCTACTTGCCTGCACTCACCCTTCCTGCACACGGCCGATCTGGGTCCGCAGGTCAACGAAGGATTGAGAAAACCGGCAGTGGGGCAACAGCCCCACAAACGCGAAGAAAGGGAAACAACTTCACTTCCCAACATTCCTTGCGCCGCGCCGCGCCAGAGCCAATCAGGCTGAGAGGCTCTCCCACGGCGCAGCATTCGGAAACGCGCCGCAGACAATCAAAAGAAAACCATTTAAAAAAAACGCAGCACAAACACAAAGCACCAACCCATAACTACAAGCCCCAGCGTCCTGCGTGCCATGAGCTCGCAGAATGCTGAGGAAACCGTCGCCCGAAAAATTAAAAAGAAAAACAACTCACCGCCTCACAGCCAAGCAAACACCAGCCGGCTTTCTTTCCCTCACCCACGGCGCCTGAAGGTCCCGACTGGAGTTTCCCCTTTAATATCAGTAGGTGGGGGGTTGCGATCCCCCTCTCCGCTGGCTACCCTAGGGTTGGGAGGTTTGTGGGGACAAAAGGGGTATGTTGCCCCAACCCTTCTGGACCCAGGAGACCAGGGAGAGTGGATCGATCCCCCCTCCTTAAAACAACTCTGTCTTTTCTTCTCTTTAAAAACGGAGTTGTTTTAAGGAGGGGGGGAATCGATCCACTCTCCCTGGTCTCCTGGGTCCAGAAGGGTTGGGGCAACATACCCCTTTTGTCCCCACAAACCTCCCAACCCCAGGGGAGCCAGCAGAGAGGGGGGTCACAACCCCCCACCCACTGATATTAAAGGGGAAACCCCGATCTACTTTCACGACTCCACACAAACAAAGCACCATAACACAATAAAGCCCCCTCCCTACCACCTAGCCCACCCTTCCTAACCCCCAACGACCACGCCCCCCTCCCCACTACCTAGCCCACCCTTCCTAACCCCCAACGATCATGCCCCCTCCCCACCACCTAACCCACCCTTCCTAACCCCCAACGACCATGCCCCTCTCCCCACCACCTAGCCCACCCTTCCTAACCCTCAATGATCACGTCCCTTCCCCACCACCAAATAAATAAATATTTTTTAAAAAATTACTAAAAACAGTCAAACACATCCAAAAATACACAAAAACAAAAACACCAAAAACAATACAAAGTAAACAAAGACACAATCAAAAACAAAACAAACAGACAAAAAATACAAATTCCAACCCCCCCGCCCACACACACACACACACACACACACACAAAAGAAAGAAAACAAGCAAACTTACCAAAAGATTTCCTACCTCCACCAGGACTGGAAAAGAAATGAATAAAGAAAGAGACTACTTACCAGAAGAAGCTCCACCCAGAGGCCAGGAGAGAAAAAACAGTCAAAATACAATAACCCCTACCAGCACCACCTACTCGCCACAATAGTAAAAACAATTCAAAAACACACAACAGCTCCAAATAAAAGGCCACAAGAGTAAAAACAAATCAAAAACATAACACAAATTCACAATTTTACACAAAAGGTCACACCAATAAAAACAAGTCAAAAAAATTACACTAAAACACACTTTAACACAAATCACAAACATATGTCAATAAAATACAATAGAAACTTTTAAAAATCCTGTGCTGAGTTTTAACTCAAATTTAAACTCAAAACATCTAAACACATTTTAAAAATATTGAATGTAAAAAACATTTACTTTTACATTATTAAAATTATTACCTACGGTACAACTAATTCAAAAAATTCAAAAAGCTAAAACATTATTCGCTTACATAAAACAATTTGAAAAAATTATATCATACTTTGTTCTTTTATTAATCCTCAAAAAAACCCAAAAAAGCAGATCACAGTTAATAACAGCCAAGCCAAAAAAAAATTACATAAATAAACATTTAAAATTACAGACTAAGCAATTTTTAAAAAAAACATTAACACAATTTAACCTTCCAACACAATTTAAAACAGCCCGGCAACGCCGGGCAACCCCTGCTAGTAAAAGATAAAACAAGTAGTGATGAGTCTGTTGTTCTCATTGTCTTCTCCAAAGTGACATTTGAGCTGAACAAAATAGCTCAAGCAGTAGGTCTTCAAAGTCATTTTAAAGGGTGGGCACACCTTAGAGATGAATGTACAGCCCCTTTGCTCTCGAAACTCATATCTTTAAAGATTTCTGCTTGGGGAAGAAAAAAAGAAAGGGAGGTGGAAAATTGCAAGGTATAAGCAGCCGCTGGCAAATGCTGTGTACATAAACTGCCATTTGTGAGCAATATATGCAAATGATAGGGCCATAAGGATTTGGTTCTATGGAAAATGCTTAAGCTGCCATTCTAGCATTTATTACCTGAATCACCTTCAGGAGTCTGTTAAACACCTGTGATCTGTTGGGTAACTTAGGAAGGGAAGCAGCTCTTGACAAAGCCTTCTTTATTCCTCAACACCCCCCACCCCGAGTTTTAATTTGCTGTGGAGCAATAAACTGTACACCATGGTTGTGAACATGTTCAGAATGGATGAGTGTGAGTCAAAATGGCTGTTGTTAAATCAACAATGAAAAGAGCAACAGGAAGAGCACAGCTGAGCACTTCAAAATGACACAGAAGGAAAGACCAAAGAAACACAGGAATCTGTGGGGCCTAAAAGGCAATTTAAAGTGTTATGTGATGCTTTGTTTACTCGGAATTAAGTTCCTTTCTATTCTTCTTCTTCTGCTGTATCTGAATCCGAATATTGGCAATCCTCATGGTGATCAGACATGAAGACTGTCCTGAGAGTATAATTTAGTGGCCTTCCATCTGCCTTCCTCATCGCAGCGTGACACCCATACCACTAATCCAGTTCCATGAGTCACTTTCTGGTCCTGAGCCCTTTTGGCACACAAAGTCCTCCTCAGCCCCAGGCCAGTATTGAGGAAAGCTGCTGCCCTCCATCAAGATGGATTTAAGTGGGATTTAATCCACTTGGGGACCATCAGCCTTCCCTGTGGACTTCAGCACCCAAGGCTGTTAATCCTCAGGGTTGTCAGGTTAGTTAACTGCTGCCTGACACTTGGTGTTGAGTCGCTGGCAGTATGGTCTGCTCTATTACCATAGCAGGATAACCTAGCCAGGCTCTGTATTCAGTTGAGCTAATTGCATAGCAAGTTATTTTTCAAAGTTGTGGTTTTGGCCATTTGTTTTGCTGGGGGGGGGGGGGGGGGGGGAGAATTAAGCAGTCTCAGTTTCCAAACCCAGTATCTATAGATATAAATGTCTGAAGGCCCTTTCTGATCAGCGGAGTAGTAATTTCCTGGAAAGTAATACTTAACTATATGTCTATATCTGTCATCATTTGGGTTTTAGACACACAGTTAAATATTATTGATCATTTGCAGTTATGTGCACCCGCATGTTCCTGTATTAAAACCCAAAGTAACACTAATATGAAAAGGGTGTAAGACAGATGCAAAATGGCACTTGAGTTTCTAATTACTAGGGTTGCTCTAAAATATTTTTTTTAAAAAAAGAAAGAAAGCCACAAGCAAATTACAAGCATCCAGTTTATGGCATTGCAAACTTTCAAGTTTCCAGTCATGAATATGGTAATTTTAATTTTATTTTATACCCTCTCAAGATGTCTTGTTAAAAAAGATTTTATTGGTGATTCTAAAATTCAGTAAATTTGATGCCCTTGGCACCTCAAAGATAGTTAAAGTTCTTCAAAGGATGTTTTTCTAAAAGACGACAGCAATAATTATCTGGCAAATATAAAGAATGTGGACATTTTTCTCAAGCAAGTGATATATTTATCCAGCTTCTCTTCTATAAGTTGCTTTTCTTTTCCTCAAGTGATGATGCCGCAGTTTGACATGGAAGCTCCTACTGATGCTTCCTACTGGAAACTGCATATACGTGGCATCAACAGCAATGATCCTATGTAGTTATGTCTATCTGTCTACCACCTGGAAGTGGTTACATGGCCGTTCTGGCTTGGTGTATTGTTCTGGACTACCAGGTGTAAATGATCTTTATTTGGAGCAATTAAAATCTTAACATGCACCTCTCCTGACATGCAATTACTGGAGCTCTGCTGCTCCCACTAATTGCTCTTGCTGAGGACATTGGTGAGAAGCCAATGATTTTGATGGGTAACTGATTATCATTTTTACTCTGCTACCTGGAGGGAAAAAATCATTTGTGAAATCCCATGTGTAATTAGCATGGCTCATGATTAATTGTCCTGCAAAATTAGCTTCTCCGTTGCTTTTATTTTACAGCTTCAAATATTAATTAACATTAACTCCTTTCCTTCATTTTCAGATTCTGAATATTCAGTGTGGCTGTGAAAAATTAGTTAAGGGTTTGAGTTGTATCAGCATGCCGAGCCTTTGATTTTGGAAGAAGTATTCTGATTTAGAAGATCACACTGTCTTGGGTCATAAATAATTTTTATAAGAGGACAAACAAAGCATCAAAGCACCACGGGAAGGCATTCATACACAAGCCAAAAGTAAATTGACTCAGTAATGATTCATTCCCGCAGTGCTTTTGGGGGAACATTAGCAAATTTGCAAACTGCTTCATTGTTTGGGCCAAAACAATTCCTAGCTGACGGACAATCAATGGATACGTTTCCTAATCTGTTATCAGATTGGTAAAAAAAATTGGGAAAAAATCCTTTAGGAGTATCTTTATAGTAGAAACTCATGCTAAACTTAGATTCCATATGGCACAGTGCCAACTCTCTGTGTTCTATGATGTGTAAGCTATTAAGTTTGATGACACAAACTTGAAAATAGCAAGTGCCTATCTCTTACTGCCATCTGCCTTAGTGCTGTCTTAACTATTATGCTTAAACTTGTGCCGCAATAGGCTGGGAAGGATATTATTCAGCTGTTACCTTAAGACTGTTGAGTGGATTAACAAATAAAAACGGGGGGGGGGGGGGCATTGTCAAAGAGGATTTCCTCTCTCTGTTTTTCAGTGTACACCTACAAGCTCTGCAGAACATAAGGCAAAACAGAGGATTCTTCTAGACCAGTGATGGGCAGTCTTGGCCCTCCAGCTGTTCTTGAACTTCAATTCCCAGAAGCCCAAATCAGCACTCTTGCTGATCAGGGCCTCTGGGAATTGAAGTTCAAGAACAGCTGGAGGGCCAAGACTGCCCATCACTGTTCTAGACTAAGGTAAGGTATATGCATGGCTGCAACTAGCAATTTTGGTACCTGTGGCAAAAGGCACTGTCTCTTGCCCTATTGACTCTGAGACATAGGATGATCTTGGGAAGAAAAACTAACAAGAGAACGTCATATGTCCCCCTGCCCCCCAGCCACAAAGTAGAGTCACGTCTAAATGCTGATATCCTCTAAACTTTTAGTGCCCAAGAGCAAAGCCCAACTTACTGTGACCTTGTTAAGGCTCTAAATGTATGCATTATTTGCCCAGGCAATTGAAGTGTTAAGAGCAACTGTGCTATAGTGGATAGAGTGCTAGACTGGGACTCAGGAGACCTAGGCACAAATCCTTGCTTGGCTGTAGAAAATACTGAGTGTTTTACTTGGTAGACCATCTCATTTACTTCAGAAACCCTCTTTGGTTTGCCACATGACAGATGCAACTTGACAACATGCAGCAATAACACTGCTGAAAAGTTAAGTTGGTATAGGAAGCCATCTATCATCGAGAGGCAGTTTGGGAAGAACACAGTGTAAATGAGGTGGTCATTGTTTTAAGACGATTATTTTAACTAGAGGCCTCCTTCTTTTGTTCTTTTAATAAAGAATACTAAAAGAAGCCATTTGTGTCTTGAGTTGAACTCTAGAGAAGTCCTTCACAACAGAGATATCATAAAGACTCTGCTAGTTGGGATCCAGCTTTCATTCCCAAGACAATTCAGCTGTGGTGAAGGAGAATGAGAAGGGAACACTGCGATCATTGGACGGGTCACAGAGAAGGTTAACAGATCAGCAGCATCCCACTTCCTGAGATGTCAGGGCCAAAACTTGAAACAAGATGGCAGGTCCTTGTAATGTCACAGAGGTGACACTAGCAAGAGTTGTGGGCTGATTGTGGAAATGAGGCTGCGAGTCCAAGATTAACCAAGTAATACAGTGATCCAGACCTAGGGAATTGGGGACATATTTTGGGCAATCAAAGCTATTGTCTAAACAAAGCTATTGGCAATCAAAGCTGGCTTTATTGTTTATTATGTATTATCTATATCTGGCCCTTTGTTCAGTGAATAAAAAATATTACGTATAGATCTGCCCCACCTCATTTAATTTTCACAAGAGTCATATGAGTCTGTTACCCAAGATGGAAACAGGGTCAACCAAATGAATTCCATGACTCTGTGGTTACTTGGAACTGGATTTCCCAAGTTCCAGTTCAGTATTTTCACCAGTACACCAAATTGGCTTTCCCCCTCTTGCCTGGCTGGGTAAAGGCCTCATGGATTCTGAAGAAGTGTTCAGGGAAGCTTCTGTGCCAGTGTTAGAAATGCAGCCTTACCACAACCATAGATGCAGAAGGGAGATCTACAAATAAAGCTTTCAAAGGTATCCAACCATCTCTACCCATGAAAAAACTGAGCTGTGAGAAAATGATACTCCCAGCCAAAAGGTTGTAGAAGAAAGTGCAGTTCTGAGAGAATCTAGTTTTCTAACCCAGCATGCCTAGCTTATTTGCATAATGTACAGTGTAGTAATAGTTTATGAGCCATAATATTTTATTGTAACTACTAACATAATTTGCCCGGCCGTGCAGTTTTTATTTGTGTTTTTTTGGTTAGGGGTGGTTTGGGTAAGGGTGTTTTGCATTTGTGGTTTGTGACTCTATTTGATTTATTTAATTTATATTTGTCCTTTTGATTTTTTACATATTTTTTGACTGTTTTTACTCTTCCAGCCTCTAGGTGGGGCTGTTATTAAGATCATTGCAATTTTCCTTTCTTTGTTCAGTTTAGTTCCGGACCCCATTTATTTATTTATTTATTTATTTATTTATAGTCATATTTGTATATGCCGCCCACTCAGGCGGAACCCGACTCAGGGCGGCATCACAACAATTCTAAAAATACATAAAAACATTATAAAAACACCCAACCCACCCCCTTTAAAAAACCCCTATGTCCCGCCCACCCATCCCACCTACTATACAAAGGAAGAAGAGAGAGTTCTTATACAAGCCAGCAGGCGGGCACCATAGTCCCATTCGGGCCCCACACCTGCCCTGCCAGCCAGGTCTTCACTCCTTTCCTGAAGGGCAGCAGTTCACTTTGGAGTCTTAGGTCTATTGGCAGGAGGTTCCAGAGAGTTGGTGCGGACACGGAGAAGGCCCTCCTTCGGGTGCTAGACAGATGTGCATCCCTAGTTGGTGGCACTATTAGAGAGCCCCTCCGGAGGACATGTTTGGTAAGTGCTCTTGATTGTTTATTCTGGTTTTTTTTATTTTGTGGTGTTGGGTTAGGGGCTTTAAGTAGAGCGTTTCTACTTAAACCCCCCAAAGTGTTTCTTGATTGTTTATTCTGTTTTTATTTTGTTTTGATTTTGTTTTGATTTTGTGGTGTTGGGCTGGGGGGTTTAAGTAGAGAGTTTCTACTTAAACCCCCCAAAGTGTTTCGGCTTGTTTGTTTGTATTGTGGGTTTTAGATGTGTTTAAGTGTTTTAATTATTTCTGGATGTTATTTTTATTTTTTATTTTTTCCATATTTATTTCTTTAATTTGTGTTATTGTTTGTTGAGTTAGGTATTTTCGTGTTGTAGATAGGTGTTTTTTGTGTGTTTTTACGGTTTTTCGTTAGCCTTTGGTATTTCGGGTGTTTTTTGTTGATTTTGTTGTTTATTGTTTTGTTGTTTATTTTAATTATTTGTTTTGTTGTTTATTTTAATTATTTGTTTAATTGTTTGTGTTTTATTAATTTTGGTGCTTTGAGTTTTGGTTAACTGTTGTGTTTTGTTGTTGTTGTGTTTTGTTGTGTGAAGAATGGCCTGTCTGTCATTTCTTCTTTTCCCCCATTGCTGCTTCAAAATTAGGTTTCGATGCAGCGATGGGGAAAAGGAAGAGCCAGCAGTCAGCTCGCTCTTCGACCAGTAATGTTTGTTAGGTAGGTCGGGTGAAAAGGAGGCAGAGAAGAGCTATCTGCTTCACGATGGTTCTCTTCTCTGGGCCTCCTTTCCCCCCTCGCTTACCTAACAGGGAGATCTACAGGCGACGATCCATAAGGGGTGGTGCTCTTCCATGTGGATTGCTGGCTGCTGATTTTCTATTACCTCCACCACTGTTTCATGCTAGTTCTCAAAATAGCAGTGTGGGTAGTAGAAAGGCAGAATCCAGTCATTTGCCAGGGAGAGTGCTTCCCCTGATGAATTGCTGCCTGCTGCTTTTTCCCCCCCACCCTGGCTCAACTTACCTTGAGGTCGGCGGTGGTCTCGCCATGTCTTTGGTGGGGTAGCGGGGAGGAGAGGGAGTCCCTCTTCTCCCCATTGCTCTTGGAAAGAAGGGCGGCGGTTGTCTTGTCATTTTTTTGTGGGTTTTTGTTTGTGAGGCTGTGAGGCACTGCATCCGCCTGCAGCGGCCTTGCGCTTCTGTTGCGTGAGGCGTTTTCCCCCCACGCGCTGGTTTTTTCAGCGTTCTGCGCGCTCGCACCCTTCAGCATGATTGGCTGAAGTGGTCATGAAGTTTAGTTTATTTTGTTTGCGTTTCTGCAGTGGTTTTTTTCCTGCAGCTTGGTTTCTATTGGGCACGCCGCCTTTCCCAATGTTCTCTTTGCTCTTGCCTGTCAGCCTGATTGGCTGAGGGGCGGTGCAGCGCGGAGGACATTGGGAATTGAAGTTGTTTTGTTTCGTTTGCATTCGTGGGGCTGTTGCCCTACTGCCAACTGCGGGACCCTTGCAGCGCTGTGTGGGCTGGGTAAAGGCGAGTGCAGGCGGCTTGGTACAGGACAGTATGGACGGGTGCGGGAGCCTTTGTTACATCCCAATGGTTAATGTCCTTCCTTATAGGTATAGCTTGGATAAGTTAAAGAGCAAGATATGATGAGGTCCCTTCTGTCTTTGTGTCAGCATGCTTACTTTAATAAAAGTAAGACTTGACCACAACTTTTAGAACTCAGGAACATAGGAATTATGGACTCACTGGAGAAGGCCCTGATGCTAGGAAAGATCAAAGACAAAAGGAGAAGGGGGTGGCAGAGGATGAGATGGTTAGACAGCACAGTTGATGCAGTGGGTGTAGATCTGGGCAGACTCCAGAGGAGGGCAGAAAACAGAAGATACTGGTGTGCTGTGGTCCATGGGGTCACAAAGGGTCAGACTCGACTGTGCAACTGAACAACAAGAACTCTTTGTTGGGTTTAGATGTGGCTGCCTCTTTCTTGTGGTTTTTGCAGGGGCCTATACCCTGCTCTTGGGTTTTAGCTCTCAATCTCAGAGAATAGGATGCTGCTCCTGGTGTAGTAAGGTCCTTTGATTTCAATGTAATTAGAACACGCTGGGCAGGTGATTATATTTCAGCAATCACAAACAGCTGACTCTATATAAGTTTAAACACAAATGTTAAAGGAGCTCAAAGCCAGAGGGTTTTTTGGGTGAAACAGCTTGTTGATTTCCTCCTGTTATTAGAGGTGAATCATGAAATCAAGTCAGCCCTCCCCCCAACCCCTTTCCCCACTGTATTTTTTGAATGAAATATCTTAGTGCAAAACTAGTGCCTACCCGTTTGTGGACTTAAGTACAAACAGGTGGCACGTGCCAAAGGATAGGACTACTGATTAAAAAAACACACAGACAAAACCTTTTAGTGTGTGTCTATGTCTGTGCTTTCTTGCAACAATATACATTATACAGAACTGCAGAAACTGCAGTCTCAAAAGTGATTCCTCCACACCAACGGGGGGCGGGAGAGCCCAAAAACTATTCATTTCATGGCAAGAAAGTATTTTTATGTCTGTTTTCTTATTTACACCTAGGGTTGCCATATGTCCCGGTTTTCCGGGATTTTCCCAGATTCAAGCTGTCCCGGCCCGTTCAAGAAAAAAACATGTAAAAGTCCTGGATTTTTAAATTTGAACAAAGGAAGCAAGGTTCCCCCGCCCAAGGCATTTTTGCAAAGAGTTAATTCACTGCCTCCCTGTCTTTCTTTCAATTATCCTGCTTGAAAGTGGCAAAGGCAAAACAGCACCCTGAGAAGCCCACTGGGGAAGGGAGATGCTTGAAAGCGAGATAATTGAAATAAAGGCAGGTAGGCAGTGAATTAACTCTTTGCAAAATTCCCTTGGCTCATCTTGAATTTTGGAGTCAATATGAATAGATGTTCTTCAATATCTAAAGCAGGAGTTCTCAACTTTTTAAAGCCGGGGGCTGGGTCATACTCCTTCAGACAGGGATCCTCATGTGGGGTTTGAAGGTGCATCTACTTCAATTGGGTGTATGTGAAGGGGAGGGTGATCTCAGGGGGAGGAAGGGTGGTTTCAAGAGTGGCCCAAGAAATTTTATTTTAAAAAATAAAAATAGAACCATCAAGAATAGTCTTTTGCAAGAAGAATCACATGGGGGAAAAACTCTTGACTACAGTTTATTTTAAACTGATGGAGGCTGTCCACCCCGGATGGGGATTCTTAGAGCTATGGTCACCCTGACAGACCCATCCGGTGCATGCACAGTTGGAAGAATGAAATGACATCATGTGGCTGTCCCGGTTTGGCGGGAGAGAATTATGGCAACCTATGTGTCCAGATGTGTCAGTTTTGGCTCTCCCATGTCCACATTTTCATTTCCCCATTTTTTTTGTTCATTCATTCGTTGCATTTATATATCACCATTTCCCCCAACATGTCATGTTCTTTTTATCCCAAATGTGAAAGTGTAGAGCCTAGTGATGGCAAACCTTGGCACTCCAGCTGTTCTTGAACTTCAATTTCCAGAAGCCCTGATCAGCAGGAGTGCTGTCTTGGGCTTCTGGGAATTGAAGACCAAGAACACCTGGAGTGCCAAGGTTGGCCACCACGTGTTATCACCTTGATGGTGGCTTATTGCATGAACTGCATTTTAGTTAATGCATATACACTGTGCAAATAATAAATTAGTTCAAATAAAAATTGATTCCATTTAAGATGTTGACTTTATCTTTACCCCAGTATTAAAGCACTGTTGGCTATTCAATAATATTGAGAGTCAGAGATGAAAACAACATTAAGGTTATGCTGTCTAGGGCATAGACCCCTAAGCACTTTGCAGGCAGTATATTGCTTCAACTGTCTCATTCTCCCTCCTGGAATAATGTATCATTTTTGCCACTGTGTGCATCTATGCTTGCAGGAGATTGACTTGCTGAGTGTCATACATATATATACTGTACATGTGTGCACGCATACGGATGCACACTCACACATATAGATATGCCTCAATATAATATGTTCTTCATATCTCAAGTTGTTGGAGTATACAGAAATCAATGAAAGTAAGCCAAAGTGCTGAAGTCATTTCAATAAGTGCAGAGCTCATTAATTTAAATCTTACTCTTGATGTTGTTAAGGGTTAGTTAACCACAAGGTCTGTACACTGCTGATTTCCAGAATTGTACCACCAGCATCAAGTGGTAAACATTGCTATTTGCATTGTAGCTCCTTTTGTTAATTGTAGCCATATTAAAATAGTTTCTCCCATATGCAAATAATATTAATGAATGAAATTGATAAGCTATTGCAAACGTTTATCTATTATTGTTAGTATATGCTTTCTTATATAATTCCTCATCAGTAGCACATTGTCACTAGTAGGCCAAGTGTAATTCTACTCTCAGCCTTCTCTTTTGCTACCTAATTTTCAGGTACACAGAAAGAACATCATTGAAGTTTGTGGTATTTTTGAACCACAACTGGGTGTACCCTGGTAATGGCAACCATGTGTTGCCAACTAACCATTCTCACACTAGGCCAGACAAAAGGAACTGCAGAATGAACTCACTAAAAGGTACTTTCTTTTTGGCAGTTTCACATCTGGACTAGACATGAAAGAATAATAATTAGGTCAGGTGGCAAAATAAACTCCAACAAAATGTTATCCAATTATAATTGGCTCTAAAGGAATTGCCCTTCTGTAGATTTTGGATTTTGCTTTCTGCTGTTTACCTCTGTGTTTATTATCAGGATTAAGAGATTTTCCAGATGGGACATTTGTTTTTCTCTAATTTCCAGGTTCTCCATTTATGAGGTGAAATCCCTAATCCCACTCTGTATCCAGATAAAGTGTATGCCTTGCTTTGTATCCTTTATAGTTAGTCTGTACATCAATCTTCTTCCACAATTAAATGCACATTCAGTAATAAAAGCGAAATAATATTTTGATAAATTTTAGCAAAGAGAGCAACTAGACGGGGATTTCTTCCACTGTTTGTGCAAAGTTCCTCACTTTTCCTTTCAACATTTCTTCCATTGAGGAGTAGACAATGTTAGTGCTAAACATGAGAATAACATATCTTTTCGCATTTGTATGTGATGTCTTTTGTTTGGCTGGCAGGGATTGTAGGAGAAGGGTGAGCGTTTCCACTCACATACTGTATATACTCAAGTATAAGCTGATCTGAATGTAAGCCGAGGTACCTAATTTTACCTGAGAAACCAGGAAAACTGATAGAATATAAACCTAGGGTGGGAAATGCAGCAGCTATTAGTGAGTTTCAATAATAAAAATAAATGAAGATAAAATTATAGATGTTCCTCTCTCTCCTCCTGCTTTGCCATCCTGAAGCTGTTTTCCATGGCCGCAGGCTCCCCAGAGGCACAGGAGAGCCGGGTAAGTGTCATGGGCACCAGGGCAGAGGTGAAGGGTATTTTGCTCACTGTAGAAGTGGTTAAGGCCAGCTTTTCAGCCACCTGGATCACTTCTACATGAAATGTGCAGATCTCCTGAGCAGCCAGAAAAAAATAGAGCAGATGACTCAAGCATAAGCCGAGTCTACTTTTTCCAGCAGATTTTGGTTGCTGAAAAAATCAGCTTATATTCGAGTATAATTGGTAATTTTGTTTTGCTTTTGTCTTGTGCAGTTGTCCAGATGAAATACTTGAGGAGGCACAGAGAGGGGCATGGTGTGGGAAGGGGCCCTACTCTTTTTGCCTGCCTTCTGCTCATTGTGCTATGAACTACAAGTGCAATGCAATTTTTAAATTGTAATTTTAAATGTCTTTCCTCTTAGTTTAGTGATAGCCTGAAACTGATTTTAACAATAATTTTAAAAGAACATTCCAGAAAAAAGAGAACATCTCTAAACTGTATTTCTCTTTACCCTACAGCAATGATGCCGAACCTTTTGAGACTGAATGCCCAAACAGAGACGCGGGGCAAACTCTGTGCTGGGGGATGGAGGAGGCATTCCCATTGGGCTGCTGAGCAGAGGGGTGGGGTGAACTCTGTGTGGGGGGAGGGAGGAAGCATTCCCATTGGGCTGCTGGGCAGAGGGATGGGGCAAACTCTATGCTGGGGAGGGTGCGAGTGCTCCCATTGGGCTGCTGGTCAGAGGGGCATGGTGAACTCTGTGCTGGTGAGCGAGGAAGCACTCCCATTGGGCTGCTGGGCTGAGGAGCGAGCAACAGAGCAGTCTGGGAGTGCCTCATTTGGCATGCGTGCTGTAGGTTCGCCACAACTGCCCTACATTGTTTCAAAGTGGGTAATGTAACAGCTGCAAAGGGATCTATAGGTAATGCAGTGACTTAAGTCTTAGCCTTCCATTTTTCATTGGTCGGTGTATCCAAAGGAGATCTTGGACTTTTTTTTGCAGCGAAGGGAAAGTTCAACTATCTCTTGACTTTTCTTTTGGTGTTAGTGCTTCAATCTATGCATTTCTTTCCATTTTTCCTTCCTCAATTCAAATAGCAGTCTTTTTAAAAAACCTATGATTGCTGAACGGGATGTGAAGAATCCATTCTGGTGTTAGCCTGCCCTAGGGGTAAAGAGTATCTCTTTACTCCACATCATGGATTCTACAGAATTGAACAAATATGCCTGATTTGCTTTATTTTTGCACATTTGTCAGAAAAATAGTTTTGTTGTTGTTCAGTCGCAGTCGATTCCGACCCTTTTGTGACCCCATGGACTATTGTCCTCCAGGCATCTCTGTCCTCCACTATCCTCCTCAACCCACCCAGCTCTGTGCCCATTGCGTCTACAATACCATCTAGCCATCTCATCTTTGGCTGGCCCCTTCTTTTTTTGCCCTCCACCTTTCCCAGCATCAAGGCTTTCTCAAAGTGAATCTTCTCTTCTCATTTGATGTCCAAAATACTTCATCTTCATCTTTACTATTTGACCTTCTATGGAGCAGTCAGGGTCGATTTCTTCTATGATTGACCTGTTTGTTCTCGTCGCTGTCCAGGGTACTCTCAAAAATAGTACAAATTCCTTTTATTTGGATTTGAACCTGACATCCATACAAAATTTCTCTTATTTATCTTTCTTCAGTTATTTTCATCATTACTTCCGGCATCCCATTTTTTGTTCATCCTAAAACCATAGTTTAATTTGAACTCCAGCCTTAGCTCAGGACCACTTATGGGGTGGGGTGCGGTGGCTGGCATGGCTGTGGATCAGAAATTGGGTAGTTGATTTGTTCTTTCAAAACACTCCCCCCCCCAATAATAATAATAATAATAATAATAATAATAATAATAATAATAATAATAATAATAATAATAATAATAATAATAATAATAATTCCAATGGCTACAGAGTTCCACTCCTGCATCTATCTTTTATCATCATAAAATCCTGAGAGAGATGTTACTGTGAGAGAAATTAATTTGTGGTCACCAATGGAACAGTATAGCATAGTGGAGGTTGCAATATCTTTATTTAAGCAAAGCAAAGCAAAGCAATCACACTTCTATACTGACCCATAGCACTTAGTGCACTCTCTGGGCGGTCCACAAGTTAATTAGTGTTTTGCCCCCAACATGCTGGGTACTCATTTTACTGACCTCAGAATGATGGAAGGCTGAGTCAACCTTGATCCCTAGTCAGGATCGCACTCACAACCTTTTGGTTGCAGGGCAGCAGTTTAGCCACTGCACCACCAGGGCTACTGATCAGATAAAGTGGAGGTTGGAATATGGATCTCCCTGGCCCCAATACAATACTCCCAGTACACCCTTCTGGCTCTCAGGAATGACCATTATTAAACTCCAGAAGGTGACTTGAATAATCCTATTAAAAGCAATGGGGACTCAAGGTAACTAAATGAATCCTAGGGCCACATAGCACTCATTTGCTTTCCTGCTGGCTCCATTATAGCAGCATGTTTCTTTTAAAAAAAGAACTGGCATTTAAATTTGTGTTAAAATACTGCTAAAATGGCATGCTTAGCTATGTGCTTAGCCATTGCCCTACACAGCCATGTTTCCTCTGCTAAGGAGGATAAGAACATAAGAACAGCCTTTCTGGAACAGTCCGCAGCCCATCCAGTCCAGCATTCTGTCTCACACAGTGGCTCACCATTTGCTTCAGGGTATTATTCCCAAGGAGATGCCTTCACCTGCTTAGGATTCCCTGGAAATGGCATTGAGAGATATCCAGTAAGTGCAGAGTGATGCATGTTAAAATAGATGTTAACATCTATTTTATTATTGTTGTAATACTATGTACTGCTATGTAACCTTGGATTTTTTTATTGTAAAATTGTATTTTTGCCTTGTATTATTATAACATTGTATTGTTCTATGTTTTTGTATATTGTGAACTGCTTTGGGTCATCCACAAGACGAGGAAAGTGGTATACAAAAATAAATTCAAATCAATATATGGTGGTTCTTCTTTCATATCCCACTCAAACCTTGGATTAACAAATTGGCCAAACTTAAGTTCTCATGTTTCTGGTAGTAACTGGCAGACCAGTAAATGAGCTTGAGTCTGTATCTCTCCACATTCACAGCTCCCACTTGAACATGTTGGTCTTGCGTTTAGGGACTCTGACCCTCAGCCTAATCAGTGTCCTCCAACTGACATAGGGGAGGTTGAGTTCCTCAGCCATATCTTCCTTTAATGTTCCTTGTCCAGTGAGCTCCTTCCTCCATCTTCTAATTTGGTTTTGCTCTTGTGTACTCTCAAGAATGTTTGTTCTTGCCATAAAGCTCTTCCTGCATCTGAGCTGGTAGACCTGAGGCTCATATGTGTTCAGAGGATGTCAAGCATCATTCTCTGTCTTCGTTCTCTCAGCATCTGCTGCTACTTCTCTCCTTATCTTAGGTGGAGCGATACCAACAGGTTGAGATGTGAATGGTCCAAAGTGCTATCTATTTCTGTGTGTCAACACTCCCTCAGTGTCATCTCCACCACCTTGGCTTGTTAGGGTTTCACTCAGTCACGAAAAATAAGACTTTTTGATGTGGTTTCAGCACTGTTTTAGTGCAAGTTTGAATGATGTGCCTTTGCAAGGCATAAGAAAAGTAGATGGGAAAACCCCATTAATTAATAATATGTATTTTTCACTCTTAGGAAGTGGTGTGGTGTTAACTAGCTGCAGGACAGTGTAATTAGCATACCTTCCATAAGACTGGGGGATGCAACGATGGAAAAACTAGCCCCATTGAATTCCTGCCTTTCATTAGGAGCTAAAAGCACTGAACCTGTTTCCTAGGAGGAGATGGTGTGACTAAGAGGTTGGATGACAGCCTGTTAACCGCTTGGGAAGCAATTTGTCTATGACGTGCATGTAAATTCAAGGTTGTGTCGTGTCTGCAAGACTGTTTACCAAAGGGTCTACGATCTAGTCCAAGGGTGCACAAACTGTTCAGGCTGTGGGCCAGTCACTTGGTTCAGCAAGCTGGTCACATGGTTCAGCAGGCCAGTCATGTGGGTCCTCCCACCAGAAGTGGAAGTCAAACGCACCTTGCAAACTATTTTGCAACAGGATGAGATAGATTTTAAGCTGCCATTTTTCTGCTTAAACCAAGGGTGCCCAAACTATGGCCTGTGGGCCAGATCTGGCTCTTGACACCTATTCATCTGGCTCACACCACCTTCACTGCTCCCGGAAGCGGAATCAAAACGCACCCATACAGCACATTTTGCTTCCGCTTCTGGGAGCGACCAGGGTGGCGTGGGCTGGATGAATTGGCATCGGGGGCTGGATCTGGCCCACGAGCCATAGTTAGGGCACTCCTGATCTTGTCACTCAGTGGACTGAGAATTCAGCTTCTACTTTATTAATCTTAAAAATCTGCATGATTTAATATGAATCTTTTTTGAAGACTTTGAATCTACTAGAGAAAAGATGGCCTAACAAGATTTGAAAAGCTAGAAGCTGGCAGAGCTTCAGTTTCACAGTATAAGAGGGCCCGGCAAACAGCTTTCTGTCTATTTAGAGTCACCAACAGTGATAAATCTTTCTTTTTGCCTTGTAAAACTGATTTAGTGCTTGCTAAATGGCATGGCCCACTGATTTGCGCAACTAGATGGACAGATGGAAATTCTTTAAAACCATAAATGCCACTAATTCTCTGATGTTACAGAAGTTCAAACAGAGGCAACAGAGTGTTAAAACTTGTGGAAAGTGCATTCCATCCAACCTAGCTGGCTTGATGGATCCACTTTTTATCAGTCCATTTAGGCAAAGGACATTTGATCTTTTCTTGCAGATGTGTACCATCACAGAGTGGCTAGCACTCATGCACGAAATGACAAATTTGTCTATGCCTTTTTACTGCCTCATCCTACAAAAGGAAAGGCTTAACCTTGTCCTCATGTGGCTGAGGTTTTATGCATCTGCTTTATCTCTGTAAACATTCCTAAGTCTTGTGTCTCTCACTCTTCAAAGACAAGGCCACAAGGACTTTCTGCCTGTAGAAGACTTTTGTAAAATCATCCATTTCCAGAAGGTAAGTCTTTGGCGATAAAAATTATGGACCCATCTTGTGTTTGGAAACTAGTTCTAGCTAGTTCCTTTATGGAGAAAGCTATGTTTATATTTCTTAAAAACAAGAATGACTTCTGTGGTGCCTTTAAAACTAACACATTTTATTTGGCAGAAGCCTTCACTGATTGCAACCCACTTTTTCAGATGAATGGAGTATAGCCCAGATTGTTGTTCTTTGTGCTGTCAAGTCACCTCTGGTTTACAGAGATTCGAATGATCAATCTCTAAAATCTCTTGTCCTGAACTGCCCTTCTCAGCTCTTGGAAAAATCAAACCTTCATTCAGAGGCATGCTGGCTCCGCTAAAAGGGCGCTCCCACTCACCTTCTAATTTCAACTCCCCCCTGGGGATTTGAACTGACAACCTCTTGCTCACAAGGCAAACTTGCAACCTCCAAGCCACAGCAGACACACTGTAAACAGGGCTGTTTTTGTAACCTTTTTTTATCTTTGGCAGCAAAGGAACACGGAGCCCCGCTCATTTGCTCGATCCTTGCGGGCATCGCATCTTGGCTGGGCTCTTTGGATTGGCACCCAAGGGGGGTGCCCCAGGCTGAGTCCTGATAGCCTGATGGGCCAACCCACCACTGCCTTCATTTAGGCGGTGAATCTATCTTGTGTTTAGTCTTCCTCTTTTCATGCTGCCTTCACTCTTTCCCAGCATTGTCATCTTTTTCCAGAGAATCTGGCCTTCTCATGATGTGCCCAAAGTAGGACAGCATCAGTTTCATCATTTTTGCCTTCAGAGATAGTTCAGGCTTAACTTGCTCTAGAATCTTATTGTTTGTTTTTATGTCAATCAGCTATCTGCAAAACTCTTCTCTGGCCCCACATTTCAAATGAATCAGGTTTTTTCCTGTGCAGCTTTTATGCTAATGCATAGTGAATGGGAACACAATTGTATGAATAGCAATAGTGTGAATAGCACACAATAGTGTGATCAGTACCGTATTTATTCGAGTATAACGCGCACCCGTGTATAACGCGCACCCCTAATTTTCCATGAAACCTCGGTATAAAAATTTTTTATGCGTGCAGGTGAGCGGCGGCGGCAGCGGGACCTGGGCGCCTGCCGCCGCCTGGGAGGGTAGGGCCGCGGCGTGCTCCGTGCCTACCCGGCGCCGGCTTCTTGAGTCGTGCGGCCCGGGTAGCGCGGGTGGCTGGCGTTAGCGCCTCCCCCGGAGGGTTCCCTTCTCGTCCCGGCGGGTGCGTGCAGGTGAGCGGCGGCGGCAGCGGGACCTGGGCGCCTGCCGCCGCCTGGGAGGGTAGGGCCGCGGCGTGCTCCGTGCCTACCCGGCGCCGGCTTCTTGAGTCGCGCGGCCCGGGTAGCGCGGGTGGCTGGCGTTAGCGCCTCCCCCGGAGGGTTCCCTTCTCGTCCCGGCGGGTGCGTGCAGGTGAGCGGCGGCGGCAGCGGGACCTGGGCGCCTGCCGCCGCCTGGGAGGAGGGCCGTGGCGTGCTCCGTGCCTACCCTTGAGGCTCGTTTAAAAGAGGCGCACCCAGTCCTCGTGTATAACGCGCACCCAAACTTTGATTTCTTTTTTGGGTATAAAATTTTGCGCGTTATACTCGAATAAATACGGTATATAAAGGTAAAGGTAAAGGTTTCCCTTGCTAGAAAGCCAGTCATATCTGACTCTAGGGTTCAGTGCTCATCTCTGTTTCAAAGCTGAAGAGCCAGCGCTGTCTGCTTCTGCAGACGTTTCCGTGGTCATGTGGCAGGCATGACTAGACACTGGAGTGCATTGAATGCTGTTTACCTTCCCACCGAAGTGGTTCCTATTTATCTACTTGCAATTTCTTGCTTTCAAACTGCTAGGTTGGCAGGAGCTGGGACAGTATACAAAATCTTTATTTCCACCATAGTTCACTGAGACCAAACACCGCAATATTTATCACTCTCTGTTTATTCAACTTATACACAGAGCACATAATGCGCAATGCAGGGATGGAGGAATCACAATATGGGATCAAAATTGCTGGGAGAAACATCAACAATTTGAGATATGCAGATGATACTACCCTAATGGCAGAAAGTGAGGAAGACCTAAAGAATCTCCTGATTAGGTTGAAAGAAGAGAGTGCAAAAGCTGGCTTGAGACTCAACTTAAAGAAAACCAAGATAACAGCAACAGGTCCGATCAGTCCTTGGAAAATAGATGGGGAAGAAGTAGAAGCAGTGACAGATTTTACTCTCTTAGGATCTAAGATCACCGCAGATGGGGATTGCAGTCATGAAATAAAAAGGAGACTGATTCTTGGGAGACAAGCTATGAAAAACTTGGGGAACATAGTTAAAAGTAGAGACATCACATTACAAACAAAAATTCGTATAGTCAAAGCAATGGTATTCCCGGTGGTAATGTATGGTTGTGAGAGCTGGACCATTAGGAAGGCTGAGTGAAGAAGAATAGATGCCTGGACAGCGAGGAGAACAAATAGGTCAAACTTCGAAGAAATCAACCCTGGATTTGCACACCATTTGGGCCACTGCTTTGTTTTATTTCATGTACTTATCTCAGCCATGTAGCCAGCCTTTCTTATTAGGTAGGGCAGCCACATTTCCAGGTGCCTCATGGTACCAGAATTAGCACCTCTGAAAACACGCTTATCCGAGCACAGATCTCGGATTCGCTCACAGACACTGACCACTCCTCGTGTATCTCACTTTTTACAATGTAACCATTCTGAGGGTCAGATTCGCTTTGTGGTCTTGGAAGTCATTCAACCTAGACTCTTTGAGAAATTTGATGTTAAGAAGAGGCTTCTGCAATGAGAGGCTTATTTCACACACATACTTAACACTCTAGAATCTCATGGATGGAACTCAGACCTTGATATGTCTTGCTTTTTAAAATAAAAAACATTGATACTGTTTCATTTTGCTTTAAACTCTTAGCGAGGAACTTTGCCCTTGTCCCTTTAAAAAAAATGAATTAAATTTTGGACACCATATGATTATATTCACCTGATTTCTGTATCCCACTGGTTAAATAGAGCTTTGGAACTACAGACTTTAACATCTGAAACACTAAAAGAATGAAATAGAGAGGCTTGTTAGACGCATTCATGAAAGGTAACTGTTTATTTGTCTGTACGTTAAATTTTTAATGCATTTTATGCATCTAATCTCTAGCAGACTTGAGGCATTCTTGCGCATAATTAATCTGTGATGATGATCAACCATAGTTATTGCATGTGAACTTTCGGATGAAATGTGAATGATTTTAACTTTTGTTTTTTATTTACTCTTGTCATTTAGATACATTACACCTTGAAGAAGTACTGAAACACCGATTTTACCGGAACGGTTTTGGTGTAATTGTTTAGTAGTGAAGAGACTTATGTTTGAAGTTATGAATTGGAATAACATTCTACATGAAGAATTTTGAGTTTATGAAGTTTATAAATATACTGCTTGAAGTTTTCTAAGTTGAACGCGAGAATAAAAAGAGACAATTTTTGAAGACTTTGACTTTTATTTTATTTTTTGCCTCAAACAGATTTTTTTTGCCTGAGATAAGTACATAACAGCACACTCCTGGCCTAGACATTTGCTTTTGTGCAGGTTACTCTGCAGCAAAGCAAAATTCTGGTGAGATAAGTTTAGAGAAGATTATACCTTAGTGCCCAGTGACTGTATTTAGAAAGGGGCACTGCA
Source organism: Bradypodion ventrale (assembly GCA_035047345.1). Lineage (NCBI taxonomy): Eukaryota > Metazoa > Chordata > Lepidosauria > Squamata > Chamaeleonidae > Bradypodion > Bradypodion ventrale. The sequence continues at coordinate 288,739,666 of JAWDJE010000001.1, read as the reverse complement.
TAATGAGTAAGGCACAACAAAGATAATGGCCAATAAGAGTAGGGCTTACCTTTGCACATTATTGTATACATTGCGTTATTGCATCTCATACCTAAATTGCAGTCATGAGTTTGGGAGAGTGAGGACTACCCAATCTATGGGTCTCACTGTAGGTGTCAGAGTATACAACATTTGGCTGTTGTGTGTGTTGTGACATAGAGTTGTACATGAGTTAAAATATTACCCCTCCTCATAATTCTCTCTATTTCTGTCTCCTGTCTATTATCAGTGGGCCATCCAGGAAACTTCATAGCCCTTACATATTTGTTCTGAGATCTGCCTTCCGCTAGTGGAAGGGGTCCATTTATGGATGCGTGCCTTCACATAATTTTCAGGAATCTCCTCTTTCCCCTTGCTTTCTACATTCAGAGAACCCATGTGGTGTAATATACAAACTGGATGATGGACTGAGACCTGGGCAATTTGGATCTTTTTGCCACCAAGCCATGGGAGCCTTGGGAGGAGAGAGGAGAATGGTTTTGCTACACTGCTCTAAACCTACAAAAGCAAAGTCCTAGCCCTCTCTGTAGCATAAGGATAGGAAATGTCTGGCTTTTCAGATGTTCCTGGACTGCAGCTCCGTGTAATATGAGCCAGCACAAGCAAATGTGAAATATGATGAGAGATGTAGTCCCACCTCTTCAGGCGTATGGGGCCATTCAACAATTACATGATCCTTGAAGGGGGAGGGGGTCTTGAATTATGAAAAAATTATGTGGGGGCATGGGGGTTCAGGTCAAAGATGAGGTAATCTATTTGGAGCTGTTGTGCATTAGGCACCAATAGTGAAAAGCTCAAAAAATTAGAGTTTCGATACAAAAGCTCTGGACTGGGTGGATTACGTAATTTTAAAGGGGGGAGGGCGCTGAAGCTAAAATTACGGTTGGATTACATAGGGGGGAGGGGGTCAATTCCCCCCCCAAAAATGGATCACATAATTGTTGAATGGCCCCTATGGACGTTGCTCATGCCAAGCGTATTATTTGCATGGCGCTATCAGGGGATTGGACTGTGGTGGTTTCGTGATTAAGACGCTACACTTGATGACTGGAAGGTCGGGAGGTCAGCAGTTCGAGACCTGAGTACTGCACAATGGAGTGAGCTCCCATCTCTGTCCCAGCTCCTGCCAACTAGCAGTTCACAAGCAAGAAATTGCAAGTAGATAAAGAGGTACCACTTCGATGGGAAGGTAAACAGCATTTCGTGTCTAGTCATGCCTGCCACATGTCCACGGAAACATCTGCAGACGCAGACAGCGCTGGCTCTTTGGCTATAAACAGAGGTGAGCATCAAACCCTAGAGTTGGATATGACTGGCTTTTGAACAAGGGTGACCTTTATCTATCAGGGGATTGTTATGAGGAGTTCTTCTCCACCAGCCCAGTGGCATGTACTGAATCAGAACCCAACTGATTAACCTAAGTAGCTGCTACAGTTGACAGCATTTGCTTTCTCTTCATTTTCCTTTTGCCACAGTTGTAGTAACACATTTCCCAGTGAATTACATGAAGCCTGTTTGTTTCTTTCTGCATAATAATGAACCCAAAGTTAATCTTGAGATTAAGATCTCATGAGATAGCACAGACAGGCAGGACTGAATATTAAAAGCTTTCCCTTATTCACATTTTTTGTAAAGGGACTTCTTCTAGAGAATCTAGTGATGTTAGGAGTACAGTTGGACAGTCAGTGGCATAGAAGGCAGTTAGAATGGTACAGCGTATAGTCTAAACTGGATTTATATATATTAAAACACATAGTAAACACACATCTACACAGTAACTATTCAGCAGGAGTCCCAACAATAAAATAACCACCTCTGACATATTGAATGTACCTGTTCAGCTTGTTTGATTCAATGGGAGATTACTAATTTGGTAAACAGCATGCCTAATTTTCAGTGGAATGCATGCTAGTTTATTAGTGGATTGCTGAAGCTTAGTTTTTTAAACTAGAGTGGGGGAAATGGTTGAAAGGCTGCAGGCAAAGTCTGCTCTTTCTTTAAAGGCTGAAGTCAGGTGTGTGCTGGTATATCGGGCAATCGGGCTTTGTCCCACCCTGCCCTGGGGCGCCAATAGCAATGTATGGGATCCCACCCCATAGGTGCCCCCACCACTCCCTGTCCAGCACCTTCCCATGGTGTCCTGCACACCCCTAGCTGAAGGTTAATATGTGATAGCTCATAATGTCTTTATTAGAATGCATTTACAATCATTTACTGGAATCATTATTCAGCTAAGTATCTGTTGCGATGTCCCTGCCTTGGTCTGGCATGGAATACCAGTGGGCGGTATAGGAATTTAGCAACAAACAAACAAACAAACAAACAAACAAACAAGCAAACAAACAAGCAAACAAACAAACAGGCAGGCAGGCAGGCAGGCAGATATATATATATATATATATATATATATATATATATATATATATATATATATATATATATATATATATATATATATATATATATATATATATATATATATAGATATATATATATAGATATATATATATAGATAGATAGATAGATAGATAGATAGATAGAGATAGAGATAGAGATAGAGATAGAGATAGATATAGAGATAGATAGATAGATAGATAGATAAAATAGAATACAGCCTCATCCCCTTGGGTAGCTGTAGGAATGATAGAGCTTCCTTCGGCAGTTTCTGATAATTTTACAAATTGTAAAATGGGAAGGGCAGTTGCATTAATGTCAATTAAGCTATTAACAATGCCCGTCTTGTCATGCCCAAATCTTGCAACTTTACATAAATATCTTCGTATCGCCTGGGCAGACTGTATATAAATGAGATAACAAGTTATCTGTGCTCTGAAACCTGGCTAAGAGCCAGTGTATATTATATCCTTACAAAAAGGAATTAAACTTTGTGGCTCAAGTGGATAAGACACTGACTGGAAGGCAGGAGGTCAGCAGTTCGATTCCCGAGTACTACAAGACGGAATGAGCTCCAGTCTTTGTCCCAGCTCCTGCCAACCTAGCAGTTTTCAAGCAAGAAATTGCAAGTAGATCAATAGGGACCACTTCGGTGGGAAGGTACACAGCGTTCAGTGTGCTCCGGTGTCAAAGTGGCCACCATGGGATTTGGTTTAACGTTTTGCAATAAACGTATCACACAACATTAAAAACCGCATAACGTTGAAGCTTGTGGAACCAAGCTTTAATGTTATGCAGGGTATTACTGTATGGTGAATTTTTTTTATGGAACTGTGTTTTTTATGCTTATATCACTTAGTTGTGTACTGTCTTAGCCTTGTGTACTTCAATTTCATTGTTAAAAAATCTGTGTTTAAGATGAGACCACCAAACATATCATCTTTACGTTGCATGTAAATATACTTGACGCCGATTGGCTCGCTGTCTCTTTCTTCTCCCGGGAAAGAGGGTGTTAAAGGGAAAATAGTTTTTTGTGTGTGCCACCTTATGTTGTTTCAGAGGTGAAGCCTGCCCCAGAGGGGCTGGTTAAGGGCAACACATTATTTGCTGTCTTAGGCCAGATGGGGAGTGAAACCAAAGTTGGGTGGTTTCTATAGGGGAAGAGGGGTTGTGAAGGCTTGCACTGTTTACTCAACTTCTGATGGGAAAATGGGAGATAATCCCCCCACCCCTGCGCCACGTGTCAGCATGGTGGAATATTTGCAGGGGAGCAGGGGAAGGAAAATGCACTCTGCGTTCACTCAGAGGCAATGCACACCCACAGGGCGAAGTGCATAGCTGCCACATGTCCATGGAAACATCTGCAAATACAGAGGGCACTGGCTCTTTGGGTGTAAACAGAGATGAGCACTAAACCCTAGAGTCAGATAAGACTGGCTTTACCTTTACCTAATAATAGAAGATCCCTGATTGGTATGCACATTTGCTATGAAGTTTGGCCCTGTTTAGTTGCAAGTGGTTAGTAAGGTAAAGGTCACCCTTGCTCAAAAGCTAGTCATATCCGACTCTAGGGTGCAGTGCTCATCTCCATTTACAGACGTTTCCGTGGTCATGTGGCAGCCATGACTAGATCGCCCACCCAGTCACATGGTCATGTCCACAGAGTAGGCCACACCCACAGTGTGGTGGTAATTTTTTTTGAGCCCACCACTGAGTGAGATACCATGAGTCTTTGTAATATTTTGACCCAGCACATAATGTATTTCATTCCACACACATATTTGTAAGGACTTGTGGCTCATAGGGTTCTGGGCATACCTGTCAAGTTTTGGATTTGAAAATAAGGGAAATTTTGGGCACACCCCTCTGTGGGTGTGGCCAAATCTGTGGGCGTGGCCAAATATAGCCATGTGATTTGCTGGGCTCTAGTCATGCCTGCCACATGGCCATGAAAATGTCTGCAAACACAGACAGCACTGGCTCTTTGGCTGTAAATGGAGATGAGCACTGCACCCTAGAGTTGGATACGACTGGCAGATTTTACTTTCTTAGGATCAAAGATCTCTGCAGATGGTGATTGCAGCCATGAAATAAAAAGGCGACTGATGCTTGGGAAACAAGCTACGAGAAACCTGGGGAACATAGTTAAAAGTAGAGGCATCACCTTGCAAACAAAAAATTGCATAGTCAAAGCAATGGTATTCCCGATGGTAATGTATGGGTGTGAGAGCTGGACCATTAAGAAAGCTGAGCGCAGAAAAATAGATGCCTTTGAAATGTGGTGTTAGAAATAGGTTGATCCTAGAAGAAATCAACCCTGACTGCTCATTAAAGGTCAAATAGTAAAAATGATGCTAAAGTACTTTGGACATCAAATGAAAAGAGTGGATTCACTTGAAAAAGCCTTGATGCTGGGAAAGGTGGAGGACAAAAGAAGGGGGTGGCCAAAAATAAGATGGCTAGATGGTATTGTAGATGCAATGGGCACAAAGCTGTGTGGGCCAAAGAACCCTTTCCCCATTTTCTTGGGGGACTTTTGTTTTGTTTTCTTTCTTGTTTACTCAGTGGCTTAAGTGACTAAGATGCTGACTGGGAGGCAGAAGGTCAGCAGTTCGATTCCCGGGTACTGCAGGATGGAATGAGCTCCCATCTTTGTTCCAGCTCCTGCCATCCTAGCAGTTTGAAAGCGAGAAACTGCAAGTAGATAAATAGGGACCACTTTGGTGGGAAGGTAACAGCGTTCCGTGAGCTCTGGTGTCTAGTCATGCCTGCCACATGACCACAGAAATGTCTGCAGATGCAGACAACGCTGGCTCTTTGGCTTTGAAACAGAGATGAGCACTGAACCCTAGAGTCGGATACGACTGGCTTTCGAGCAAGGGAAACCTTTACCTTTACCTTACTCATTTTTAATTAATTTTTTTTCCTGGAAAGCAAAGAAAGTGTAAACCAGCCCCCTAGGGTTACCAACTGCTTGTAAGCAGCTTGGCTTTAATGAACTAGCCCTGCACATGGCTAGACACTCCCCCCAATTAGGGTGGAGGAGCAAGGGATTAATCCCCCCCAAAAAAATATATTAACCAATCTATTTGTTCCTCACTGCAACCAACTGAAGCACCAACACCTGAGAATGTTGGATCCAGGTTAAGGAAGGGAATTAGTAAAGAAGAAAAAAGCAACCTCTGTAGTTTCCAAGCCTCCCAGCAGCTGAGGAGTTAATCTCCCTCCAGATGGTTTGTTAGAAGGTGGGGCGCTCTCTCTAGCTCTCTCTCTCATATAGTGATCAAGCAACATCCCCCATGCTCCCTCCCAAGTTAATTCTAGAACTCTAGAAACGAAAGCCTCCAGCCAGAATGCAGGGCAGAAACAGCACAATAAACCATGAGAGTGAGAGAGAAGTCTCTACTCTACCCCAGACCAAGAGCTGATTTGCCCCTGCATATATGAAATATCGCTCACCTAGACTCCTGTCCCAGCATGGTGGCTCCGACCAGCAGCAGCAGCAGCAAAAATGAAGCCTCCATGACCATGTGGCAGGGAAATGAAAGAGAAGGTGCCCCCACAACCTTCTCTCTCCCCTTCCACAAGCGAAAAACCACAGCGCAGCGGCCTCTGGTGGCAGGAAAAACATACTGCAGCTTCGCCTGTGAGGGCTCTTGTCAGGATTTTTTTTTAAAATTAGGGATATTATGGGGAAATTAATAAAACAGGAGGGGACGGGAAGAGGGGTAAAAATAAGGAGTTTTCCCGGTAAGGTTCTGGGGGAAACAACATACCTTTTATTCTTAATTGTAGTAATTTGATTTCCTCTCCAGGAAGGAAATAGTAAAGATAAAAGGTTCACTAATACCTGTAATATGAGCTCTCTTTCCTACTTAGCTGTTGAATATTTGCCTGAAGGACTGGATCTGAAGGTGAGAGAAAAGTAACATTTCTACCATCTGCCTAGCAGTGGTTCCTAAATTCAGACACATGCCTCACAGACAGAGGAAACTATTGTACCAATGAACTGTTCCACACTACTAGATATTCTAGAGTATCTAGTAGTGTGAAAAAGGTCATTCAGTGGTGGGCTCCAGCAGGTTCGGACAGGTTCGAGAGAATCGGTAGCAAAACGGGCTGGCCCCGCCCATGCCCCCACCTTGCCCAGCCCTGCCCACCACCACCTCCTCCTCCTCCTCCTCACCCCACTCTGGTTGCGACTCCAACATCCTTGCTGCTGAGTCCGGGCACCCAGAGTGGGGTGAGGCTGAGCCAGCAGTTACTCTGCTGCAGTTACTCTTTAAAGGAAAATTAGAGCATCGAGGTGTAATTGCTAACTAATGGTCTAATGAAGTGGACTCGATCGATCCACAAAAACTCACATTAAAATACAGCAGTTTAACCACACCCACCTAGTTGCCTGGACACACCCACAGAGTAGTAATAAAAAAAATTGAAGCCCACCACTGAGTTTATTGGTATGATAGTTTCCTCTATAAGGGGAAAGCTCTTAACTAAATGTAAAATGTATTATTATCTTCATCTCTTAGGAACAGTTCTGTTTATTAATAGTTCCTTGTTTCTCTTCCTCAGCAACTATAAAGCTCTTTTAGCTGATATGTTGGTTATGTAGGGACTGGGAGAGATCAAATCTTTTTTAAAAAACCCAACAACCATGATTCTTGTAAAAACTCATGCCAGAATGAGACATAGTCATCCTTTCACAATAGGAGCATTTCTGGATGCAGTCGAACCGAAGGGAGTTCCTAACCCCGGGGCAGTCATCATAAGAGGTTGGCTCTTGTGATCAGTAGAGCTCCGTGGCTGCAAAGCAGAAAATGAAGACTGTAAAAATGTCACATAAAGAAAAAATGCAAAGTGGATTCATTTTGCGATGCCCATAATTCAGTAATGCCTTTAAGTAGCTAGATGAAATATAATAAATGTTTTTTCCACAACATTGATCATACTGTATCAGAGAAAATATTAGCGTGTAGGGAGCCATGATTATGCTGGTAGTAATTCTCTGTGTAAAAAACTACTAAGAGACGGGACCCTTTATAGGCTGAACTTTTATTGGCTGCTGTTATTTAAGAATGTCCCTAATACACTGTCCTATAGCTAAATATTTCTGTGAAAACTTAGAGCATCAGTGGCTGGTAAATCAGAAACCCTGACACGGTGTGTGAGTGTATGTTTCTGTGTATGAGAAAGAATGAGATTTCTTCCTATAGATGCACCAGCCTGGTCCCAGAGACATACGAAACCAGCCAACCAACCAGTTTTAAAAAACAAAAATGACAGAAAGCTTATAAAACAAATTCATCTTAACTCAAGATTTGGCCAAGCAGGTTTATTAAGCATGATCCCATCCAACATTGCCTGTAAGCATAAAATATCCCAGTAACTTTAATGGCTTTTTTTTGATTGGACAATATAATAAAAATACATGGTTATACAAAGGAGATGAGGGAACACATGCACCAAACCACTGCAGCTTTCTCATTTGTCTTGGAGAAGAAATTGTCATAAGTCACATGAACAGATGTGTGAAGTCTGGGGACAAAAATATGGGTATTGATTCCTGATTCTCTCAGTCTTCCTGTGATTCTCAGGATGGAAAAAGTCAGCAGGACTGACAAAGTCGAGAAACTTTCATCTCTTTGGGCTGCAGAAGAGGATTAAAGGAAGAAGGAAGACCATGTGTGAGTAATAGGTTCCCTGGTAACCAGACTGAGAAGGGACATACCTGTACAGTATATACAATCCTACATTCCTGGAGTCCAAGGAATGGGATGGAAAAGAGAAAGCAGAGTAATGTCAGACCTCTGGTGGTAATTCAAGGACTCTGGCTGAAAATTTAGAAAGGCAGGCAGGCAGGAAGGATGAACAGCTTATCTGCAATTCATTAATTACTAATCTTCAGGATTCCTACCCACCCCTTCTCTTGATGGAGGAGATGGATTTGAAGAGCTTGGTCAGCTCTGGTGGTCTATCTGCCATTCACTTGTGCCTAATTCCATCCTCCCTCTCTTTCCTCCAGATATTTAGGTGAAGCCTTCTAAAGGGAGTTTGAAAGGGGTTGAGGGTAGCTTCTGGGGAGAATGGCCAGGCTGTGGTGATTTGTCATTCTCCCACCCCAACCTCACCCCAATTTTTCTGCAGCTATCTCTATTGAGTATAATATATTATATTTATTTTCTGGTGGGTCCCAGAATCTTTCAGGGACCAAATGGACCACCCAAAATGCCACAGTAATAACTACAATGAAGGTGGGAGCTGATTTGAAAAACTGCTGGGTTATTGTTGTTGTTGGGTTTTTGTTTTTTGTTTTTTTGGTAAATGGGGATGTCTAGGAATTGGGACCTTAAAAACAGGCTGACATTGCCCTGGGATCCATTTTGTCCTTTAATAGTGTTTATTCCAGTAAGCATCCTCAGCAGAGACTGCAGCCTTCAAGAGGCATCTCTAAAGAAGCATGAAAATTGGCTTTTGAAATGTGGTGTTGGAGGAGAGTTTTGAGGGTACCCTTGACAGCGAGGAGAACAAACAGGTTGATGTTAGAAGAAATCAACCCTGACTGCTCCTTAGAAGGTCAAATAGTGAAGGTGAAGCTAAAGTACTTTGGTCATCAAATGAGAAGAGAGGATTCACTTGAGAAGGCCTTGATGCTGGGTAAGGTTGAGGGCAAAAGAAGAAGGGGCAGCAGAAAATGAAATGACTAGATGGTATTGTTGATGCAGTGGGCACAGAGTTGGTCGGGTTGAGAGGGATGGTGGAGGATAGAGGTGCCTGGTGTGCGATGGTCCATGGGTCCGCAAAGCGTTAGAACCGACTGTGCGACTGGAGGAGGAGGGCGGCGGCAGCGGTGGCGGCAAAGATGACGACGACAACAACAACAACAAATCTTCTAGGCCTAAACTGTGAAGTTTCACCTCACCCTAACCTGTTCACACTTTTTTGCATTGTTGGGGGTGGGTCCAGACAAGGGAAAAGGCTGGTGGTGCACTCATCATCATCATGATACTGTAGCACCTTGCGTAGATTCTTATCTGTCTATGGCAGATGCTACTAGGGTTTAATGAAATCTTCTGTCTTTGCCAGCTGCCTATAACCAAAGAAATGAGTCACAAGTAGCAGGTAGATTGCCAAGCATCTGTCAGACCACATGGTTGATGGGCCGAAATTGCCTGAAGTAGCACCACAATCTCTGAAGGTCCATCTACTGGCATCTCACAGGCAAATGCAATAGTGTCCAGGTATAGTGAATATTTCCTTAGAAAACTTAATCAGAAAATGCTATATCTCATGCAGTACTGTGTGGAAGGGGGTGGGGGGGAGAGAAAAAGTGTCAACACCAAAATCTCCTTATGTAATTTACACTTCCTTTCAAGAGGAAAACTTAGTTGTTTCTGAGAACAAAAATACCTGTTTTTAATTCATGTAACAGATAATTCTGCTTTGTAGTCATACTTGTAGCATCCTGTAGAGCAATCACAGTCTTCTCCTTTATGGCAACACATATACTGTACTTCTGCTTAAATTACAGTAATACTTTCTGAATGTACAGTCATGTGTGTAAATCAGCATATTCAATGTTTATGCAAATCTCTTCCCCCCTTCCCCGTTTTTGTACTTGTGCGATGACTTTCCTGTTTTGGCTGGGAAGCTAGAAATTGTAAAGTGAAGCAGGCAGGGGGAGGATGGAGGCTCATGCACCCAAAACACTAAGCCCCCAATCTCACCCCTGTCCAATTGGTGATGACAATGAGTGCATGTGTGCTTGTTTGTGTGCACCAATTGCAGGGGGAAGAGTGAGTGCAGTAGGAGAAAGGGAGATAAATAGAGGAGGCAGATGAATCCCTCCCCCGCCCCACACACACAACACACTGCTACTGCCACCAGTGCACACCCCTGCATATCTTTACGATGCGGGAGTGGATCTTGGTTTGCTTTCCACTGTTGTCTGCAAAATGCCAGGACTGCTTTCCATGGGTGGATATTTTAAGATTTCATTTCATATTGCTAGATGAAATGATTCACCTGCTAGAAGCATCCACCAGTGACATCTCATCAGGTGAAGGAGGGCTTTGATTTAGGCCTTTCTCTCTCCCCCTACTTTCCTTTCTCTTCCTCATCCACCTGATTTATAGCAGGCATGGCTTGTTTTCTTTCCCATGCCCACCTGCAGTTTAAAATGTAATGGTTTGCTAAACCTATCTAACCCCCTATAGCAATATACTGCAGAGATTAAAATTCATCTAACAGTCTTCATATAGGGGCATACTGACATGTGATTTTAAATTGAGTTCACAGACACCCCCCCACCCCCAATTTTTGGATCCCAATTTATATCAGCTGTGTAGATGCATCCTGACACAGCAAAAGAACAATGTTTACCTAATGTAGCACACATAGTATTGTGCTGTTTCAGTTAAGGAACTAATACAGTAATAGTAAAAAATTAGACTTAACAAAAACATAGGAAAGGGTTTCTCCATTGATTGTTTTAATGTCACATCCCACTATGTATATCACAGTGTTTTCACCTCTGATTTTCTTCTTTTTCTATGTCTAGGTCAGACTTTAAACTGCCAAAATGAATCCACCTTTTGAGTGAATTCATTCCATAGTTCCTTTCTCCTGATCTAGTATGAGAAAGATTAGCCAGCACAACAAGGTTGCCGTTGCCCAGGGTATGCCCGATTGTGGTTCAAAAATGCCAGAATCTTTCAGGAGGCTATTTCTGCATATCCCTTCACCTCTGATAACCCTGCCTACACTCAATTTAGGTATTAACTAACTCTCTACACATTCTGCAGAATGGGATAATTAGTAAAACAACAAAATAAATGTGATGTTGGTGCTGTGCTAGAAAATAGTGAGACAATGGTAAAAAGCAGTGGGACAGAGTGCTTTAATTGAAAACATGTGTAGATGCAGTTACTTGTTTCAAGTCAAACCACAACAAAAATGATTGAAAAAGCAAGACATGTGTGAGGGTAAACAGGCTCTCAGTTGAATGGAATGTCTAGGAATGCAACCTAAATGATGTTCAGTTGTAACAGGTTTATTGTTCTTTGCTTAACCTAAGTTGTCTTCCTCTCATCAAAGCAATCTTAAAATCAGAGAGGAAGCCACTGATGGGAACTGATCCAACGTAGCCCTCCTCTCATAAAACTGCAGTACAGTAATACCTCATACAAAGTACGCTTCATACAACATCGGATTCATACAACATCGCCTAATTCCTTGAAAAAAGTTGCTTCATACAAAGTCGTGTGACGTTGTATGAGGCATTGGGGGTTTCCCAGGTTGCATTGTGCCTGGGCAGTATAAAAGGCAGGACACATGCGTGCATTGCTTTTGTGGGTTTTGCATGAGGCAAAGAGTGTTTAGGAGTGGTTTTGAGCACGACTTTGGATTTTTTTGATTTTTTTTGTCAGAATTTTTAGAAGCATTCCTGGGATTTTTGCAGCATTCTTTGGGTTCTTGGACAATCAGGGTTGTTTGACAAGTTTTTGTAATGTTTTTAGCCTTTAGACAATGATTTCTTAAAGTTCTGGCAGTTTCCTTGACTTTGCCCTGAAGTGTGTGTTGTTACAGTACAATGTATCTCTATGGAAACAACGTTGTACGAGGCATCGTGGAAAGGATTTGGACGTTGTATGAGGCATCGCGGCTAGGATTTTGCATGCCTCATACAATGTCCAAATCCGTATAAAGTCCAAACTTGTGGAACCAAGTTTGGACGTTGTATGAGGTATCACTGTATGTTACATCTCCATTCCTTTCCATACAAAAGGTGGCCTCTAACAACTTTAGAAAACCAAATTATCTATAACTTGCCGGAATTTTCAGACCCTCAGTTAGAATGTCGACAGCACTGTCTGCCTGCCAGGAAAAAACAACTTGTTTCCCATGAGACTTTTCCCCTTCTCTCAGATATTGCTGCAATAAGCAGCAGGTTTGGCTGGAAAGGCCGTTGTTGTGAGCCAGTAGCAGCAGAAGCCCATATATTTAGGATCTATCTGATAAACAACATACCTGTCAAGTTTTGGGAAATTTCTATCAAACCCCTGTACAGTGATACCTCACACAATGTCCAAATTTGGTTCCACAAGTTTAGACTTTATACGGATTTGGACTTTGTACGAGGCATGCAAAATCCTAGCTGCGATGCCTCATACAACGTCCAAATCCTTGCTGCGATGCCTCGTACAACGTCATCTCCATAGAGATACATTGTACTGTAACAGCACAGACTTCAGGGCAAAGTCAAGGAAACAGACAGGAAACTGACAGAACTTTAAGAAATCATTGTCTAAATGCTAAAAACATTACAAAAACATGTCAAACAACCATGATTGTCCAAGAACCTGAAGAATGCTGTAAAAATCCCAGGAATGCTTCTAAAAATTCTGACGAAAAAATCCAAAAAAATCCAAAGTCATGCTCAAAACCACTCCTAAACACTCTTCGCCTCATGCAAAACCCACAAGAGCAATGCACGCATGTGTCCTGCCTTTTATACTGCCCAGGCACAATGCAACCTGGGAAAAACCCAATGCCTCATACAAAGTCACACCACTTTGTATGAGGCAACTTTTTTCAAGGAATTAGGCGATGTTGTATGAATCCGATGTTGTATGAAGCGGACTTTGTATGAGGTATTACTGTATTTTACACTCGTTCCCGCTGTCATCTCGTATTAGTTAGACTGCAATTAGACTGGAGTTAGACTGGAGGCCAGCATAGGATAAGCATAGCCTTCCAGTTTCCCGTTTTGGATGGGAAATTTCCGTTATTTGAAAGGAATTTCCCGAAACTTGACAGGTATGATAAACAATATGTAATGAATTAGCGAAATAATTAATGTTGCTAAAGCTTTAATGTTAAAGGAAACCACAGTTGACAAATAGTATGATTATAGTTAAACAAAGTAATGGCTATAACGAGCAATTTGAATATATTTTCTTTGGAGCTTCAGCCTGATAGTCCTTTTAATTTCCAGGCATGTTTTTATTTCTGGCTTTGCCAATAATCCTTTGTCTAAACCACGAGGCTGGAAGTTGGAACTAGATGATGATGGGAAACAGCTGCTGCTCAAAGAAGCAGCCAGATTTTACTTTTCCTCTCCCTGCCGGTAATATCGAGTAATACAAGATGAAGGCCATGGTGTTGCTGTGCCCTTCCTTCAACTGATCCAGCATATTGGCTGCTCTTCCTCATGCAGCTGGAAAAAAATCGTTAACAGGGCAACATTTGGGGGCTTCTTCTTAAGAAGGGATGTATTTGTTCGATTTGTTTATTAATAAGGTATTTCCCAAGGTGGTTAAAACTTTCACATTTGCTTGCCTCATGCCATCCAGCCAACCTGTTTTAATTTTACGCATTCTTACATTTGCCTTTGTTTTTAAACTAACAATGACAATGCTACTGTCAGATGTTTTAATTTGTATTCTGACAAGCTATTTTATAATTCAAATAAAATCATTGGGGGAGGCAGGTTTGGGAGAGACGCATGTCTGTGTTTATTGAAAGGGGAACACAAGCTAAAAAAAGAAAGATTGAGATACATTGATCTGTGCATACAGCTTTGAATATTTAGACTTTAAAAAGTTTGGCTTGGAATTCCTCTGTATTCCACCATATTTTTAGTGGTGAATTAAATTTGCCACTTTTATTTTCTGTTAGACTCCTCATCTTTAAGAGGTAAATGGGTTTATATGTGCAATATGGCATTTTCTATGTTGGGAATAGATATGCCCATACAAATGGCTGGAAAATTGTTGAGTTTGGTTTTTATAAGAACGTATCAAAAAAATAGGAGAATGAATAATAAAGCCAGTAATTACAAAGTTGCTTTTAAAGCTGTAATAATGCCCATCTGAGATTAAACAAAGTGGACTTGGTCCACGAAGCTCACATTTAAAGTCGTTACTTTTAAGGTGCCACAACATTTTTTGTCTTTTTTGCTGTTCTGTTTTATTTAATCTCAGATATGCTTGCACAGACTAACATGGCTACCACATCAAACATTTTAAATAATGCCTGTTACTCAGTGAAGTAACTTAATTACTTTGGAAAGTCCTTGAAAAGTGCATTTCAAAGCAGGTTTAGATGCACAAATCTCCAGGTTTTTAGGCCTTTCTCTTATTAGTCCTAAGAAGCAAGGAAAATATGCTTGGTATTGTATTTTCAAACATGTTTTCTAGCTGCAATATCAGAACTAGCTGCTAAAGGGAGTGAGAAGATATTTCCTATAATTTTTCACAACAAGCAAACATGCTGCTTTTCTATGTCTTTCAGCTCAATATCATCTACTCACTCTGTGGACTCTTTCCCAAGACATAGTCTTCCTTTTCTTAGCTTTCTCTTTGTTTAACATTGCTGAAATGATAGCACAATGGTACTGGTTTTAAAAACACTGTGGGACATATAAAACTAGTTTTTTTAATATATATTTTTTACAAAATATTGTTAAGAAATATGAATATTTTGAAATGTGGTGTTGGAGGAGAGTTTTGAGAGTCTCCTGGACAGCCAGGAGAACAAATAGGTCAATCTTAGAAGAAATCAACCCTGACTGCTCCTTGGAAGGTCAAATAGTAAAGACGAAGCTAAAATACTTTGGACATCAAATGAAGAGAGAGGATTCACTTGAAAAAGCCTTGATACTGAGAAAGGTGGAGGGCAAAAGAAGAAGGGGATGGCCAAGGATGAGATGGCTAGATGGTATTGTAGATGCAATGGGCACAGAACTGGGTGGGTTGAGGAGGATGGTGGAGGGCAGAGGTACCTGGCGGCCAATTGTCTATGAGGTCACAAAGGGTCGGAATCAAATGTGCGACTGAACAACAACAAATTGTTCAGAAACAATACTAGTTTTTCCACCCAAAATGACATGACTGGGCACATCATTCTTGATCTGACTTTTCTTTTTTGGTGTCTAGAATAGTGATAACTGTTCACATTTTGGCCCCAGCAAGTATTGATAGTTTCAACTCATGGTTTTGGACATTATTCTCTCTGCAGAAAATGAAACACAGTAAGGTATTTTCTTAGTTTCGGTGAGGATCATTCACTTGTCTCTGTGAATGAGTGCCCCTGTTGTCACTGGGGATTCCTTTTGATTAGCTTCACTGTTCCCCTATTTTCAGGCACAGAGAATCTAGTTACAAGTTCTCCAAGTCCTTTCAGCTAATAGCAATATTTTAATAAGGGAGAGTAGCTGGGATGATGAACTGAGATGTACTCAATCTGGGCCTTGTTGCAGGATGGCTAAGAGAAGAGCCTCGGTGAGCAAGGGAGGGATATTATTTTAAAAATTGCTTCTATATTAATAATATTATTACTATTGCAGTAAAATGTTCCTCTGAGGACATCAGAGCAATTTACAAATGGTTCCTAAGCCAAAATCCATACAGGCAACTTAACATGAAATAACAAGCAAACACTAGTGCTAGTTTGGCATTATTCCCTTTGGGCAATGTATAGAATGAAAATTGGACCACACCTATTAGCTACTACATCCCAGATGTTTCTGTGCTCTGCTGTCCAAACATGGGGGAGAGTCATTCTGAAGAGGAGAGCTTTCCTGTTGGCCCTGGCTTTCACCTCATGCTCCCATTGCTTTGTCTGAAGTATGGCAGACTTCAGGATCAAGTTCCAGATAGTCCAAGCAGGAAGTGTGACCCTATAGTCAAGGGTAACCTAAGAGCACAAAGAGTCCCATTGGTGAGCAGGCAAGCCAGGAAAGAGTAATCACAAGGCAGAACCCAACACATAACACAGCCTCCTGCACCTGCTCCAACTCCTCCTGCTGCTGCTTCTTCTGTTTCTTCTTCTTCTGCTGCTTCTAGAGCTGTATTTGAATATTTGCTATCCTCATGATGATCAGCCATGAAAATTATCTTGGGAGCAATATAATGCAGTGGACTTTCATTGGCATTCTGCATCACAGTGTGACACCTATACCACTAATCCAGTTCTGTGAGTCACTTTCTGGTTCTGAGCCCTTTTGTACACAAAGTCCTCATCAACCCCAGGCTACTATTGATGAAGCTAATGCCCTCCATCAAGATAGATTCAAGTGGGATTTAATCCTCTTGGGGACCATCACCCTTTTATGTAGACTTTGGTACCCAAGGCCATTAATCCTCGGGTTTTTCAGGATAGTTAATCACTGCCTGATGATTGGTGTTGAGTCGCTGGCAGTATGGTCTACTTTATTACCATAGCAGGATAACCTGTCCAGGCTGGAGCCTTTTACTAGTTCTACAAATTTGAGGAGCCTAATTTGCCTAAAGTGTAAGCAGTCGTGCTGATTAACGATTCTGAACATTAATAACAACAATGGTAGAACATTCTAGGAGTCCCATAAGACCGTTGCCCTTGTTCTTCCCAGAGACACAAATTCATCCATTCATTTTACCTAGCTGGGAAGGTGAGGCAGGTGGAGGTGTTTTTTTTCTTTTTTGCATCCTTGTAATTGATCTGTTCGATGCTAGTTTTGGTTTGTCCCAAGTAGTTTTAATCCTCAGGCTATGGAGGAGAGATGATGACACCAGCTTTAAAATGACAAACCAAGCATTGTACTAGACAACCCAAGCACTGTTCAAGAACAACAGGCTAAGGCTATTGTTAGTTGTCTTGCAGTGATGAACTTTGCCGAACACAAGTAACCATCTGCAAGATGATTTGATTTATTGACAACACAATCTTAGGCTTGTCTACTCAGAAAGTAGGTTTCATTGATTTCAGTGGCTCTTATGGCTGAATGAGTACGGATCAGTGTGCAGCTGTAAAATATTAGTAAAGGTAAATGTTTCCCTTGCTTGAAAGCCAGTTGTATCTGACTCTAGGTTTCAGTGCTCATCTCTGTTTCAAAGTCGAAGAGCCAGCGCTGTCTGCTTCTGCAGATGTTTCCATGGTCATGTGGCAGGCATGACTAGACACTGGAGCGCACGGAACGCTGTTACCTTCTCACCAAATTGGTCCCTATTTATCTACTTGCAATTTCTTGCTTTCGAACTGCTACGTTGGCAGGAGCTGGGACAAAGACGGGAGCTCATTCCATCCTGCAGTACTCTGGAATCAAACTGCTGACCTTCCGCCTCCCAGTCAGCGGCTTAGCCACTTGAACCATAAATATTAAGATAGTCTAAAAGGGCGTGTTTCCTATTCTTGTCTCTTGGACCATACATAGGGCTTGATGAGTAGTCTAGATGGCCACTGGGGGGCACTGTTGCACTCACTTCATAGCATCAAAAGCTGAAGCAAATGGTTTTGAGGATGCCAAGGTAAAGATTAATGCATGCCAATACTTGACTCATAAAACTTGCTTTAGCATTATAAAATTCTTGCCATTGAAATTAACGTAGCAAATGCCTAGTTTCCTTGTTTTTTTCTAAAAAGGGTTAAAAGTTTGGATGCAAACACCCACTGCCTGGGGGATTGGTGAGGAAAAATGCCAAAAACAAGCTTTTGCAATATCTGGTCAAAGTCTAAATGGTGAGACTAGTGATGTTCTTGCTTGCAAAGAAGACCTGCAGGATTTATCCCCTCCAGATGTAAAACTTGACTGAAATAGTGCTAGAATAAATCCATTATTATGGCAACTTCAACAATGTTAATTATGTGTTGTCAAGTCATTTCTGACTTATGCCAATTTAGGGGTTTCCCAGGTCTTCCCTCTGGCGGCACTCTGAGATCATGCTGCTTTGCCCAAGGCTGCACAGTTGGCAGGGCAGGTAATCCCATCATCCTCTTTAGAGATGGGGAAAATGGACCAAGTAACAAAACCTGCATGTGACTCAGATTCAGTTTTCTTCTTCTTTGTTTTGAAAATGAATCACATGCATAGGTTAACAACATTTAGTGCTGCACTGAAATTTGAGTCTGGTAGACTGACTGTTTGTCCTGCTTCCAGAGAATGGCCCATTCTTTCAAGAGTTTTCTAATCCAAGACAAAGAAAGATAAAGATCTGTAAGAATAGAGATCCATTATGGCTCTTGGAGTGACCTATTAGATTTAGGCACCTGGACAGCAAAAGGAACAGATACCCAAATGGCCAAGTTTTCAGTATTCTGATAGAAGTGTGGTCTGTTTCAAGACTAATTTAAAGACATTGAACCATCCAAAGAGAGGCCAAGGGCACTCAATGCTGTTTACCAGTAACTAGTGCCAGAACAGGAGGATGGGCGGCAGATTTACAGGCCACCAACTCACAGCTGATGTGGTTTTCCCTCTTTTTTTGCCAGTGAATAAACTGCTACACTATAATCCAGGGGCAGGATATTAAGAAACATAAGAGTCCCCCTCCCTATGCACATTGCTCTTCTGGACTGGACGACTATTCAATTCAGCATCCTGCTTCCCACAGCAGTTTCCATAATCGGTATCTGGCTCTGGAGACAGAGGTTGGAAATTGGATTCTCCATTGTACCTCTTGGGAGAAGACCCAGCCTATGTAGCTTTGGGCAAGCTGAACAGCCCCAGAGTGCATCCAGAAGAAGTGAGCAGTAAGCCACTTCTGAGTACTTTATACATATGGAACCCTGGAAGAAGTCACCATAAACCAATGTCAACTTGATAGCACTTAATTATTATAAGTTGCAGGCAGGTTGTAAGGACAATAGCCCCCTCATTGCACTTTCCCTCATAACTTGTAGTTTACTGCCTCTGAATAGGCAGGCAGCCTTGATGTATCGCAAGAACAGCACCCAATAGTAAATATTCTCTACTGACAGACTGGTCCTAGCCCCATTACTTTTTTTAAAAAAGTTTTATTAAATTTAATAGACAAGACCATTCAATACATATATACAAACTAATTATTACATACAAACCATACTTTCATACAAACATAAACACTACAAATATCCCTCTACTCTCACCCGTGATACCACCACCCATCGCCCCGTGCTAGTCATATCAAGAATTTGCAATTCCTTCCTTTTAGCTTATTGTTCCCCAAAATTTTGTGCTGCCAGGCTAGGTTTGGCACCTTCTTCACTTGTTATGGCATATATAACAAATGGGGTCCATATGTTCCAAAATATATTATTTTTAATTAACCCTTTTTAAAATGTGTGATCAATTGTTAGTTTGTCATTAAGTACCAATTGCCAAACTTCCCCGTACCATTTATCTTTACTAAACTTAAACTTATTTTTCCATTCTCTGGCAATTATGAGCCTTGTCACTGATAACAATATGAGCAGTAGTTCCTTTTTGTTTTTGTCTAGATTAATATCCTCCACTTCTCCCAGTAGTGCTCTTTTTGATCTGTAATTAGTGGCTTACTATTATTTTGTTGCTGTATTCTATTTATTGTATTTTTGAAATTTTGTTTCTTACCATGTATTTGGTTTGTTGTTGAACCGCTTTGAGTTACCCACAAGTTGAGAAAAGCGGTATACAAATTAAACTATAATAATAATAATAATAATAATAATAATAATAATAATAATAATAATAATAATAATAATAATAATAATAATAATAATAATAATAATAATAATAATAATAATAATAATAATAATATAGCTTCACCGTAACTCCCATAATTTTCTCTATTTCCCTTTCTATGGCTTTCCATAATTTGTCAACATAACTACAGTACCACTACATGTGTAAATAGGATGCTTCCTCTATTTCATATCTCCAGCAATTTCTTGTTTTATTTGAGTTTATCTGAAATAATCTCAATGGGGTCATGTACCACCTCCACATAAGTTTAAAATTAAGTTCTCTTTATTTAATAGAGAGGGATTTAACTATTATTTGATTCCATTTTCTTTTCCAATTCTTTTCCACTATTTTAATTTTTAAATCATTTCCCCAAATTTGCTTTAGGACTTGCTGACACTATTCTTTATTTAAATCCTTATATACAGTAAAACCCCAACTTACATATGCCTCGAGTTACATTAAATTCAACTTACATAATAATTTTGTGCTAAAACCATGTCCCAATTTATATGATTTCCTATGGGTTTACAGTTTGCTTTGAGTTATGTAAAAATTCATTCCCTATGGGTTTGCTGTGATTTACATTAAAAATTCATTTTTCCCCATGGGTTTGCTTCGAGTTACATAAAAAAATTTTTTCCTATGGGTTTGCTTCAAGTTACATAAAAAATGATTTAAGCAAAAGCCTACGGAATGGACTTTTTTTTCGTAAGTAGGGGTTTTACTGTAGTTTGCTGACTATGTTTGATGGTGTACAAAGACCTCTCCTCATTTTATATATTACTAGCATAGGTTGCCTGGCATTGCTGGGCTGTTATAAACTGTGATCAGCTTTTTTGGGTTGTTTTTTTTTGTGGATTAAAAAGGAACAAAGGATGATATAATTGTTTCATATTGTTTTATTTAACCAAATAATGTTTTAGTTTGTGGTTTTTTTTGTTAATAGTTGTACTGTAGGTAATATTTTTAAAAATGTGAAAGTACATGTTTTTTACATTCAATGTTTTTAAACTGTGTTTAGATGTTTTGGGTTTTTATTTGAGTTAAAACTCAACACAGGATGTTATAAATCTTTTTATTTTATTTATTTAACATATGTTTGTGATTTGTGTGAACTTTTGATTTATTGTTATGTTTTTGACTTGTTTTTACTCTTGTGGCCTCTAGGTGGGGCTGTTGTGTGTTTTTGAGTTGTTTTTACTATTCTGCCCTGCAGGTGGGGCTGTTAGTGGTTTTAGTTTCATTTCACGTGTTTTTTCTCTCCTGGCCTCTAGGTGGGGCTTCTTCCGGTAAGTAGTCTTTGTCTTTGTTTCTTCATTTCTGGTCCGGTCATTGTGGAGGGAGGACGTGCTGGTGAGTTGTCTGGTTTTTTTTCTTCTGGGGTTATTTTTTTGTTTTGTTTTTGTGGTGGTGGGCTGGGAGGTGTTTCTATTTGTTCTGTTTTGTTTTGGTTGGGTTTTAGGTTTGTTTAATTGGTTTGGTTATTTCTGGTTTTGTTTAATTTTTCTTATTTCATTGTTGTTTATTCATGTAATTTGTTGTTGTTTGTGTAATTTGTGGGGTTTTTCGTGTTGTAGTTAGGTGTTTCGTATGTGCTTTTGTGCTATAGTAGATGTTTTTGTTTGTGTATTTTGTGGTTTTTGTTTATTAATGGGTTTTTTAATTATTGATTTATTTTTGTTTTATTATTTTTTAAATAAATTTTGGTGTTTGATTTTGGTGTTTACTTTAGCGTGAAGAACAGGCTGCATGACGGTTGCTCTTCTCCCCATTGCTGCTTCGAATTTTGGTTTCAATGCAGCAATGGGGGAAAGGAGGAGGAGGCAGTCAGCCATTCTTCTCCCGAGAAAGTTCATTAGGTAGGTTGGGGGAGAAGGAGGAGGCAGAGAAGAGCTTTCTCTGCCTAACAATGGTTCTCTCCTCTCTGTCTCCTTTTTCTCCTGGCTTACCTAACTGGAGATCAGCAGGCAGCGATCCGTAAGGGGTGGGGCTCTTCCTTGCGGATTGCTGGCTGCTGCTTTTGTATTCGGAAGTGCTTCCCTTGATGGACTGCTGCCTGTTTTTGGTTTTTTTCCCACCCCGGCTCAACTTTCCTTGGGGCCAGCGGTGGTCTCGCCGTGTCTTCGGTGGGGTAGCATGGAGGAGAGGAAGTCTGGGAAAGAAGAAGGCCGGCGGGTGTCTCACGGTGGAGTTTTGTGGCTTTTTGTTTTGCTAGGGTGTGAGGCATTGCGTCCGCCTGCGGCGGACTTCCGCTCCTGTTGCTTTTTGTAATTTTTTTAGCGTGCCGGCTTTCTCAGTGTTCTGCATGCTCACAGTGCACAGGGCGCTGGGACTTGTAGTTTTGCATTTGTGGTTTGCATTCGTGCAGCGGTTTTTTTCCCTGCGGTTCGATTTTAACTGGCCGCGCCGCGTTTCCCAATTTTCTTTTTGCTTGCGCCTCTCAGCTTGATTGGCTGTGGCACGGCATGGTGCAAAGAATGTTGGGAATTGAAGTTCTTTTTCTTTGTTCGCGTTCGTGGGGCTCTTGCCCCACTGGTGCGTTTCTCAACCCTTCAGTAACCTCCGTACAGGGTTCGGCGAGTGCAGGAGGCTCGGTACGGGATAGGATGGACGGGTGCAGAAACATATAGCAAGTTC
Organism: Bradypodion ventrale; assembly: GCA_035047345.1. Taxonomy (NCBI): domain Eukaryota; kingdom Metazoa; phylum Chordata; class Lepidosauria; order Squamata; family Chamaeleonidae; genus Bradypodion; species Bradypodion ventrale. The sequence continues at coordinate 288,717,135 of JAWDJE010000001.1, read as the reverse complement.
CAACGGTTAACCCTTGGATTTATAGGTATCGACTTCTTCAAATGTTATTTGCCTCTCATCTGTCCCCTGAGCTCTGATGCTTTTGTCCCACTCCTTTTTGTCCCACTCCACTGTTCCATTTGTCCTATCTGAAACCAGTTTAATCTTAATTTCTTGTATATAATCTTTCTTATCCATGCTTCTTTGCCATTCTCTATCCATCCTTTTACCAAGAGTAAATTACTGTGTTGTAAGGTGTCTTTAGTCTCTTAAAATTTAGTTAGAGGACACTCCGCCAGGTCTGTAAGTTCTGTTAGTGGAGATCTGTTCGGGGCTAGCCCCATTTCTCCAGAAAAGCTGCTGCATCAAGTATCAGGTAGAGTGATATAGTTATAAATATTAAAAAAAAATAACAACAGAAGTCCAGATTTGTAGAGCTAGAGAAGAAATCCAGTACTTATCTCAAACTACAGTGCTGGGATCTGTACAAAGCTGTTAACTGAATCTCACTAACCACAACAGTGAGATTCACACAAGACTATGAGTAGCAAACTTAACACCATTTTAAAAACAACAGAAGCAACTTCCTTTCAGTGCAATCCACCGTATAGTTAGCTGGGCAAGGAGAACTGTGTAGATTGGAATTGTTCTGGAAACCTTCCCATGTATAATGAGAACTAAAGAAGAGCCAGTTGTTTTTCCTCAAACAGATGAAATCAACCCGTTATTTTTTATGTTCCTTTGAAACTGAAGGAGGGATTTTTTTTTTTTAAGAAAGTGCTTCCAGAGATCGGCTTAAAATAGCAAAAATGTTACTTTGTTTATCTCTATATTTAGAAAGGACTGTTTTAGCGACCATCTTCCTTTTTCTTTGCCCTTGAAACTGTTGCTTAAAGTCCCTGCTGGGTTATGAATTTGGAGATGTTAGTCCTGTTTAAGAGGGATTCTTGGCCTGTGCTGTAGGGCCGGCTGTGGGGATTTACCTTCTGTTTCCATAAAGCATCACAGAGTCACATTACTTGCTGTCCATAGGATGGTTTGATCCAGAATTCCAGTCATTGTTTCCACATTTAGGGGCTGGAAAGGACATCAAAGACATGGGCATACTGAATTTACTGGATGCCAAAACAGTACAGCAACACACGGAGGATATAGGCAAATCCCCAGCGTGAGAAGAGTTGCCAAGTTTTGCACATAATAAAAGCCGTTAAGGTAACAGAGAGAATCTTTGACAAATGCATAATGATATCAATGCCAAGGGAAGGAACTAGTGCACTGGAGGGGGGACTCAGGGAGGGGGGAGAGCTGGGAACAATTCATGGCATTTGTACATTTCCTGAGTGTGTTTTTCACTCAGCAAGGAAAAGGATCATTCAGATACATTTGGTGGCCACTAGAGAGAGGACAAATCTGTTGTTGTTTTTTGTTCTTGGCTCAGATTACCTAGCTAAAGCCAAAACATAATTAACATTTTTTTGGAGATTATTTTTCTTTCTTTTTTAAAATTAGCCCCAAACAGAGGGAAAATGAAGCATTTGTGCTCTCAGTCTGGCAAGTTCAGGTGTCTGTTCCTATGGCACTTACATAAAGTGCGTTGTTTCATAGACCGGTGCTGCCTTAAATGTTTTGCTTATTTTCTAAAGGGGAATTTTTGGTTCTATGTTGACCTTACCATCAACCTCTTTCAAAGTCACAGGAGCAATACAGACTGCTATAAATAAGGGGTTTTACCCCTAACATCCTAATCTTTAGCGTGCACAGATCTTTTCTCCATGCAAAAGTATTTAAAGGTCCTTGGAAAATTATATTTAATTACTTAACTGCAGTTTAAGGTCTATGTTACTAAATTCCAAAAATAACTAATTGTTTTCCTGTTTCTGAAAAGTAATTAAAATAGTTACTTTTCATTACTTTGGAAAAGCCACATGTAGGCTACAGGCTACGAGGCCTGTGATACAAAGCACTCCTCCGCAGTTCATTTCATCTCAGCACTTCATCCCAAATGCATGAAACAGCAGAAAAAGCCAGCACTGGAATCATGTGGTATTCCTCCTCCACAATTTTGTGAAGGCACACAGATACAAATATAGCTTAAAATGTACAGACATATTTCAAAAGAATTGGAATTATCTCTGTTTAAGGAACAGTTGCAATATAACTCAATTATGTCTTAGATATTAAAAAAGAGAATAGTTACAAGTACTGTAATTAGTTTTGTTGTTGTTAAGTTACACAGTTGAGTCTGACTCTTTGTGACTCCATGGAACACCGCACGTCAGGCACCTATTTCCTCCACCATCCTCCTCAACCCACCCAGCTCTGTGCCCATTGCGTCAACAATACCATCTAGCCATCTTATTCTCTGCCAACCCTTCTTCTTTTGCCATTGTCCTTTCCTAGCATCAAGGCTTTCTCAAGTTAATCCTCTCTTCTCATTTGATGTCCAAAGTACTTTAGCTTCATCTTCACTATTTCACCTTCCAAGGAGCAGTCGGAGTTGATTTCTTTTAAGATCGACCTATTTGTTCTCTTTGCTGTCCAGGGAACTCGCAAATTTCTCCTCCAGCACCACATCTCTTCTACGCTCAGCTTTCCTTATGGTCCAGCTCTCACAACCATACCTTACTACCCAGTGGTGAGATTCAGCAGGTTTGCACTAAAGTTTTGAAATAAAGTAGTCCTAACTCGGGTGCAACACAGGGCTTTCCCCCTGGCCACACCCACTACACCACTCCCACAGAGTAGGTAGTAAAAAAATTTGAATCCTACCACTGTTACTACCGGAAATACCATTGCTTTGACTATGTGGACTTTTGATTGCAAGGTGATGTCTCTACTTTTCACTATGTTCCCCAGGTTTCTCATAGCTTGTCTCCCCATAATCAGTCACCTTTTTATTTCATGGCTGCAATCTCCATCTGCATTGATCTTGGATCCTAAAAATGTAAAGTCTGTAACTGTAAATATTTACTTGGAGCTAATTTATTTCCAGGTTTGAAATGGTCAAAGTCTCCCCATCGCTGGTGTGAAGACACCATTTCAGGTACTGTTATGACCTGGCTGGATATTTCATCCCATGAAATGTTACATTCTTATGTACACGTGGGTTGTAGATTACAAATATATTATATATGGTAAAAATATAGGCTAAATTATAATTGAAATTAAATGTATGGAATACTTTTGTTGCATTAACTACCCTCTTCACTTCTGTTCCTCTCTAGAAATTTTTCCAGTCAAAATTAGTATCCCAATTAAAAGTCTAGTCAGATGAGAGGCACATTTCTGGTCCTGCTCACTTCCTGTTCATTGTAATGGAAGCTAAGAAATAACTCAGACACCAAGCATATGGGAACATGATGCTAATGCAACAATTGGACTTTCATGTTACATTCTTCCCTTAGCCTTTGAGTTAAAGTAGCAGGTGGCTTTTCAAAATAAGTTATTCTTCTGTATCTAATGAGTCATTGGCCAATTACATTCTGTTTGATTTTAGCATGTGTTACTGACAGAAAACAAAGCCAAAAAACCAAAACCAAAACCCAACCCTGCCATCTTCTCCTCCAGTAATTTCTTTTGTACATATTGTAGATGAACTTTGCATAAAATTAAGCACAATGTAACAAATTTAATTTGTGAATAGTTAATGACACACAGATGATTGCACTGTTGGAAAACCTGTCCTGAGGGACATTAACATCTGCAGAACAAGAAAAATTAGAAGCTGACAGACAGTAAATAAACAAAGAAACAAAGATGCAACAAGAGCAGAGAGAAAGGGAGTAGTATGCAGGGATTTAAATACAGGTAGTTGTTTTTTTTTTTTAAAGGCTTCACTCTCTATCCCTTTCCCTCTCTCCATGCCCCAATTCTTCTCCTTTGGAAAGCAAGTCTCTTGCCCCAGTTTCTTCCCTTTCTTGTCCCATATAAGATAGATCAGAGATTCCCAACCTTTTTACACTGCTGGCCTGACCATGCCCCCTGGATAGCTGAGCAGGCCTGACCACACACACCGGAAGCAGGAATGAGCACGTTTATGACAGCTGTAAATGTGCCCACTTCCATGTTTACAACAGGCGCATGCGCATTTATGCATGCACAGGCATGTTTTATGGCTGATGTAAACACGTCTGCTTCTACTTCCAGGAGAGGTGAGGGCAGCCACGGGCCACATGAAATGGTGCTGCAGGCTGGGGGCAGCCTGTGGGCCATAAGTTGGGAACTCCTGAGATAGATCCATGGGCCTAAATGAATGATATATTTTATTTGTTTGTTTCACATCGGTCTTCCTTGAAGACATGAAAGACATCTGTTCATCATACGATGTGATCTTTCTTGAGGTACTCACATATTGGCATTTAATTCGCTTTGGCTGAAATCCAAAGGTAAGTTGAAACTGAAGTAGGCCCATTTGGATTGAAGGAACATACAGAGCAATTGACTCATCCCTGATTCAGTGGGAGCTACTTTCGTTATGACTTATTACTTCTTCTTTCTTTATTTGTGTCAGATACACCACCAGCATATAATAACATACAATACTAAAACTAACACATCTAAAAACAAAACAGAATTAAAAATGGCTAGATGACATCTGCCCAATATCGGGCCACATCAACAGAATTTCCTATTGCCAACATAAGGTTCTCCTCAGTATACGTTGAGGGGCATCATGTGCATTGTATCATATGGGAGATAGTTTGTTCTTCTCCGCATTCACAGAGACTGTCATAGACAGGGAAACCCCACTTTCTCAGATTAGCCCTTGATCTTTCTGCCTTGGCACACAGGTGACTTTCGTTGTTCCCGCAAGGGGACAATGACAATAAAGATTTATCTTATCTCTTACCTTATTACTCAATTTCAGCCTTTATCTTCTGACTGGTCATTGGAAAGTATACATGAGCTTAATTTCCACACTTGATTTGATGAAGGTTGTATCTTTGAGGAAATCTTGTTGCAGGATAGAAAACAGATGAAAGGTTGGAAATACATATTCCCCTTAACTTGTGCTTTAACTTTCTATCACTGTCTCTGTCTCTGCCACTTATATCTTTTCTTCATTCAATTGCCTCCAGCCTTACTGCTCAGGGCTCTGCTGGTCGACAAGCCATAGTTTGCATTGATGAGAAATGTGCATCTCCCATCTCCTGCTTTATGCATCCCAGAGATGCTGCCTTCCCCATTTCTGAAGCCACTTCCTTGATTGAAATGCTCCAGCATGCAGGTGCCAGGGAATATAAAAAAGATATTTTTCTTCCACTCCCAATAGAGTTCTCACCATGGCAAGAACAGTGTTTTGCATTTTTTTAAAGGACATGTTTACAGAAAATTGGCTCAACTGCACAAAGCTAGGTTGGCTATATCTTTATTTCAGAATCTGAAGCAGTGGACAGGTTGTTTGCATCTTTCTTAACAATTAACCAGTCCTTTTGTGTTTTCTCTATTTATTTGTCTGTATATATACATGCATACATACATGCATGCATACATACATGCATGCATGCATGCATGCATACATACATACATACATACATACATACATACATACATACATACATACATACATACATACATACATACATACATACAAATAGAGATACTCTTGAACATATTGTGAGCTTATTTCTGGAGGCCTATTTTTAATACAGTAATACCTCATACAAGTCCAATTCATACAACATCACCTAATTCCTTGAAAAAAGTTGCCTCATACAAAGTCACTGCGACTTTGTACGAGGCATTAGGGTTTTTCCTCAGGTTGGTTTGTCCCCTAAAATCAGGGTTGTTTGACATGTTTTTGTAATGTATTTAGCCTTTAGACGATGATTTCTTAAAGTTCTGTCAGATTCCTGTCTGTTTCCTTGACTTTGCCCTGAAGTCTGTGCTGTTACAGTACAATGTATCTCTATGGAAACGACGTTGTACAAGGCATCGCGGCAAGGATTTGGACGTTGTATGAGGCATCATGGCTAGGATTTTGCATGCCTCATACAAAGTCCAAATCCGTATAAAGCCCAAACTTGTGGAACCAAGTTTGGACGTTGTATGAAGTATCACTGTATTCATATTTTCATGAACAGAGTAAAGCATTGACTGACTCTGTCTGCCAGTTAGTGGGGAAGTTTGGCTTTGCTCTCCTATCAAGGAACTTAACTTAATTTTAATACAAACACAGTACTCTACAATGCTGAGCGTGGGCCAGGTTGGGATGTAGATTCTCCCTAGGCCTTTCTTAAGATGTGTACAGGTATTTCTGCCTAAGAGGAGGGACTGTCTGTGAGGGACTTCAGGTTGAAGGTTTTAGTGCTAGATTTATGGCCTACAATTGGTTTTTCCCCATAGTGTATGTGCTGTTTTGGGCATCTTACTCCTTATGGGATGAGGGGGCATGTCCACCAATAATTTGCCATGTGACCCCTCTTGAGCCAATCTGGGGGTTGCCTGGACTTCTGGTTGCATCCTCTATAAAAGGAGAAGTTTTTCAAATATTCACAGCTGCTAATTTTGGCTAGGAACAGCCAGCAGCCCTGGGCCTTAACTCCTGCCACACAATGTGGGGCCCCATGTGTGGTTCTGACCCAAGACTCAGAATATTTTCATACTATTGTTATATCATGTTGTTCATTCATGTTTCTCTGTGTTGCTGTTTATCATAGTTTTCTCTCTTCCTGTATTCTCAATGACTTTACTCTTTGAAACTCTTTGCATTTCTCATTTATTCTTCATAAGATTCAATTCAATCCTCTGCCAGCTAGATCCTGCTTTTAAATAAATGCAACTTTTATTGGAATGTTCTATTCTGATGTATTTTATAGATGTGCCAGAGTAGAAGCAGGCTCCCTCATTTTTGGGTGTCATGTTTGCTCTGGTTTGCAGACCATGTGCCGTCCTCAGAGGGTACTTCAACCTTAAAGTTTACCCATATCACAGGGGATGAGATGCCCCCACCTCAGAGGACATCTTAGAGGTCCAAATCCCAGAATTTCAGGTTACAATATGATAAACCCAAGAATGAAATGTAATCTATGAGTCATGTGGAAAGCAGGGGGCTCTCTCATTGACTAAACTAATTAGCTTGTTTTATTCCTTTAGCTAGCACAGCTGCCTTCTTCCTCTACTTCTTTGGTTCATCCTAACTGGCATGTTTATGACCTCTTGCTTTTCTTCAGTTGTTGCTTGCCTTTTTACCAATATGTCTTCCATTCTCCCAGCCATGTGTTTGAGAGAGAAATCTGTTTTTAATGTCTGCAATTAGCTTACTCCTCTCACCCTGCCACTAACCCCAGATGCTTTTCTCCGATGCCTTGTGAAGCCTACAGATAATAGTGAGCAAAATTTTCTTGTTTTCCCCCTCGAAGTGGTGTCTGAGTGATTCTTGTTAAGCTGATTAATGTGGTTGGGGAGATCTGGGAGACTTGCAACAAATCTTAACTCTTGGGTCCGGTTCCTCTCATTTTGCAACAAGTACAGAGGAACCTCCATTAACAAACGGCTCGGTTAACATAAAAATCGCATAACAAAAGGAAATACATAGAAGATAGTGGCTTGGTTTACAGAATTTACTGGCTATTATTTCCATTCCTACACTCCCCTAGTTGTAGCCTCATAATAAACCTATGAAGTAGATCAGGTTAAAACTCTGAGATAAGAAAGATTTAAAAACACAGAGGCAAGCATCCAATGAATGCACGCACAAGCATGCACACACAAAAATTATACACAGAAATACATAGGGAATTAATCATCCAGCCACTGATGGGTGTCTTCCCACACTCAGGCCACATTAGGATTTCATTTGCCTTTATGTTGTTGTGTGCTGTCATGGACTTCCAACTTAGGGAGATACCAATATGGTTTTCAAAGTTGTGAGATGACCTTAGTAAAATAGTAAAAACAATTTTACTATTGCTACATCTCAGGGAGTTTTCATGGTCAAGTGGGGAATCTAGGTTCATGTCTCCTGAGTCCTCCTCTAATGCTCTATCTAGTACACCATACTAATTTTCATGGTTCTATGATAAAAAAATAAAATACCCATCACATTTTGCTGAAAACTTTCCAAAGGATCACAGTAATCGAATTTATTGTGTATTCCTCCTACTGCTATGGCTATCTTTCTGAGGCCTCAACTAGCATCTTCCAAATATGACTGTACCTCACAGCAAAATGTCAAGAATTATTTACAGGCCAGGCCATTGTGAGAAACATGTTTTGGATGGAGGTTTTATGAGCAGACTTAGAGCCTTATAATGAAGCTGTCGTTGGCTACAGACCAATGTACACTGCTTATGTAAGCAATATGTGTGGGTAAATATATAAATCTCAAAATGTAAGCTGCTACAGGCTAGTAAATTGGCTGATTAAATTGCTCCTATATGGAACTCCAATTGCAACTGGGAATTTACTGCAGGGGGGATTTCAAGTTTTAGAATTAAGTCATCTTAAAATTTAACCAAATATTTAGATATTTGTAAATGTAGATAAAAGGACAGTACAAAAACTGTTATTTTTGGGAGCAATGTATGTAGTGTTAATACACCACTTCCTAAATATTGATTCACCATCATCAATGCTTTCTTTTTACTAATGATGAGGCATTGAAGCTGAAATTCTCAAGAGCTCCATTCATTTTTGTGAAATTACCATGGGACTAGAGAATCATGTACAGTACCTACATTACGATTGCCCAGCCAGGCAAGTTCTCATTTCTCCCTGCCTCCCATTAACATGCCATAATAATTAATGGCAGGAATCCAGTTTTGGAGATACTATTTTTCGCAGGCTTTTTATGGCAGAACATGGAAAAGTTACTTCTTTGTGCTACAATTTTCAGGGGTGATTATCCTGGACGGGGAGTTCTGAAGGCAGTAGTTCAACTGGTCAATTTATGGAGAACACACACACACACACACACACACACACACACACACACACACACACACACACACACACACACACACACACACACAAACATGGCAACATGCCACTATAATATTGCCACACTATTGAATTCTACTAATTGTATTGTCCAGTAGCTTTAAGTTGCTTACCTCCTAATCACATTTATAATTAGCTCATTACAACTTTACATCTGTATTTGTGGATATTTACATTGAATATTGCCTATCAGATAAGCACAAGTTATTTTGTGAGGCCTACATCTAATGCTTATTAGCTCAGGCAGTGTTGGTCCATTAATCTTGGTCCATTGTTCAACAACTGCTTCAATGAGTTGACTCTTTTTAGGACTGGCTTTAGGCCTGGACTTGCAACTCCAGCATGCTCTATTTAGCATGGTTACTGGTCGTGCTGGCTGGGGTGTTGGGAGAAATGAGACCCCAAAAGAAACCTCCCCCATCTGTGCCTCGGCAATTGGACATTTTAGAGTAACTGAAGTTATTTGTTACATAACTCACATGGCTTATCAATGTAAGCCAATGTCCAGACAAACCAGACACTCATTTGCTTGAGAAGAACAATGTCTGTGTATTCCACTGCAACTTGGATTGTTTCTTCTAATGGCGGATTTCGAGGATTTAATGCTGAAAGGACTGGAGCCACAGCGGGGATACTGCGGGAAAGCAGCAATGTATCAACAGGTTTGGCCTGCTGCTCTTGAAATATGCAGAATGCAAGGCATAAAGGGAGTAAAAAGCACCCATCTGAGCCCTGTTTGGCATGCTTCATGGTCTGTGAGAACCATGAAATATTGTCCTTCAAAAGAAGATATTATTTTGGAGAAAATGGGGTGGGTGGAGGAAAGAGAAATGGCCTATGAACCTCTTCAAAGCAAAACTGTCATTCTTGGAAATCCCCATAATTTGTTTTGTTCCCATTTTTTTTTAAAAAAAAGAAAAGTGGTGAGGGGGAATGGGGAACTCCAGGGGGGTATGCGTGTTGTAACAGTCAATGGTCTAATTCCAGCCCGGGAGACATACTCGCACAGGTCTGCCTTATGAGAAAAATATGGCTGACTAGATGGCTGGAACAGGCGTAGTCTTTTAGGAGACAATGATCCACTGTCTTTTGTGCTAGATATGCAACAGGCAACAGTTGTCTTTTGACAATTAGATGATTTCAAATGAACTATGTTTGAGTACTATAACTTGTGTGTTTTTAAGATCATGGTGCCAGTTACCAGCATTGAGATTACCCAAGACTGCCTGGTAGCCCAGTCGACAGTTTTGGTAAAACAAAAAGAACTTAGTCATGCAGTTTTGCAGGTTTACTCAGAAGGAAACTCCAGTGATTTTAGCAATCCTTAAGGACAGGTAATTTTGCAGTCTATTGCTACAACACAGAATGGGGATATGATTCTCCTCAAAAATTTTGCAATGAAATGCCTCCTCTCCATTTAGTCCACAAGAGACTCCTGCCTGCGGCTCAGGTACAGCTAAGGTGGAAGGAGACACATGGATGCCTGGTCAAGCCTTGGTCCTCTCATCCTTGTCCACCTGGCTTTACCTATTTACTGTGGACAATTTGAAGGGGCTCTCAGGCTTTTAAAATGACCTTACTTCACTGAGCTTTTGGGTGCATTTTACGTCCGCTTCCAGGAGCAACGAGGGCTTCATGGGCCGGATGAATTGGCATCAGGGGTTGAATCCAGCCCCCAGACCATAGTGACTGGCTCCCTGAACCACATGACCAGCCCACGGCCTGAAACGTTTGGGCACCCCTGATTTAACCATTGCATGATTTAGGAAGAAAGTGAACCACTATCTCCTAGGTATTCCAATTAATGAACTGGGGGAATTTGTATCAGAGGGTTTGAGGAATTCAGCTTGATATTATTGGGAAGATTATTATTCCCATTAATCTTTTGTGATTTTTTTTAAAAAGCCCCATTCAATTAAAATTAAAGTCTTCAAGCTGGCTAACACAATTTCAGTGCAATGCATGCAATACTAATCATGTTTGAAGATTACAGGGTTCTTATATAAAGATTTGACTTTTATGATACTAAAAATATTCAGCGTATAAAGCCTTTTTGTGAGTTGATAAAATAATTTTATAATGCTGTCAATTAGTGGCATTTTTTTGGCAATATTTGCTATTGCTTCTTTTTAAAATGACTTTACCATCCTCCCATCACAAATATGGCTTTGCCAAGGGGTAGAGAAAATAAAAACTCTATTTATTCTTCCGTGAATGTGAAGATATAAAATAGCCAGTCTGCTATTGAGAAAACATTCACTTTTCTTAGTGTTTCATTGCCTACTGTATTATTGTTTTAGTCTTATTACAAACAGAAGATTTCCTGTTGTGGATGCAAGTATTTGTACAGAACATTCAGCATAGAAATGATAGCCATAGTTCTCTTTTAAACCTGTAATATATTCAAGAATACATAGAATAAAGTTTTGAACTGTGGCAAAATACAAAGAAATGCTGTATTGTTTATTGCCATCTTCATTAGTTGAGGATTTTCCTAACACATTAAGAAAAAGAGTGCTGTTGAAAGCATGGGAGCTGGGATGGAGAATTTCCAGCCCAAAATACTCTGAGTCTTTCAGTACTGCAGCCCCACTCAGTACCTAGCCCAGTTTCCCAGGAAATAGGTTCTCTTTCCCTCTGCTTATTTGTGCAAAATGTCCAGAGGTGATGGGGGTGGCATAGAGAAAGCAACGAAGGTTTGGAAGATTGCTTTCTTGAATCACAGCTTCTAGAAACCCCGATCTAGCATGAGAGAGATAATAGTTGCAAACTCCTTCACATCAGTTCAAACAATCACACTGCCTGATTTGATGGAAATGAAACCAATCCCCCCCCCCCCCCCCACACACACACACACAAATTAATAATAATAATAAAGAAGCCTAAGTAGTGGAGATAAAAACAGATTGGGGAGAATACTCGGGGCTAATTCACACTGACTTTTATGTCATGTATTCAATGGAAAATAACATGAGTCAGACTCTTCCGATCCTGGAGCATTTCCTTCATTATTTGCCAATGTAGATTGTAGACAAACCCTTCAAAAGGTAAAGGGGGTTTACTTCTGCTTAAGACTGGGATTTTAGCTTTACAGGTATAACAGGCAGGTGTCCTTGAAAAAATACAGAGAGAGAGAGAGACCAGAGGAGGAGAAGGATGAAGAGAGAGGATTTGAGGTGTGTGAGAGAAACAGAGAGAATGAGGCAGAAAGGCGTCATGGAATAGTAGAGACACAGAGGAACCCAATGTGGAGGGAGGGAGGGAGGGAGGGAGAGAGTGAGAGAGAAAGAGAGAGAGAAAGAAAGAGAGAAAGAGAGAAAGAGAGAAAGAGAGAGAGAGAGAACAGAGACATGAAAGGGAGCAGAGAAAGTAAGACACAGAAGAAAGACACAGACAGAGATGAGACATGGACAGAGAGAGAGACCACAGAGAGAGGACCCAGAAAGAAAGCAAGAGAGAGAAGGCAAAGATAAATGCCTAGACAACTTTTTAGAAGTCTCCAAGGTAATTGCTTTGTGTTTTGGTGAAATGTGGTTAACTGATTAAAAAGGGAGATAGATTCTGTCATTTTCCCATGAGTTGTTTTTGTGTGTGAATTGGATTGAGCACAAGAGGCAATCCTGCAGACCCTTTTGACTGCTGACTTACAGTCATCAACATGTAAGCTGGCCTTGTCTAGATAAAGCTTGGCATCCTTTTCTGTGGGTTGCTCACATTAATTGGATATTAAACCTCTCCCGAGGGGTGCGCCCGGTGTCCACAGACCCGCATGTGAGTCCCCAAATTAGTTGGGGCTGTGCTCTGCTGGAGAGAGGAAATTGGGAGATAAGCGGGCAGGTTAGGCATAAACCATGGTTCAGGCTGGGGGCAAATAGAGTTAGGCAGGCAGACAGGGGCAAACAAGGGACAAAGCTAGATGCCCGGGGTCAATCCACATAGGCTTCGAGATTAGGGTAGGAACAATGGGTTTCGCCAGCCCAAGGCAATTAAGTGTGGGTTGTCCATTAACCACAGGGTAACTTCCAGAGCTGGCATTGTAGCTGAGCCACCGGAAAATGCCACATAAGCAAGCAGGGGTGACACGATTATCTTATATACGCGTCTTCACTGCTAGACAGGGAATAAATACTTGCTTCCAACTTCTGTCGGGGCTGGACTTCACCACACGGCCGCCTCACGCGTCTCATTGCCAGCCCATTACAACACTTTTCCCTGCTGGTAACGCACTCTGTAAACAGCGCTCTGTAAACAGCGCTCCATGCGCTCCAGTGTCTAGTCATGCCTGTCACATGACCATGGAAATATCTGCAGAAGCAGACAGCGCTGGCTCTTCGGCTATGAAACAGATTTGAGCACTGAACCCTAGAGTCAGATATGACTGCCTTTCGAGCAAGAGTGACCTTTACCTTTACCTTTAATGCAGGTACAATTTTACAAAGTAATGTCAGAATATTTTATGGCATTTTGGCTCTCAGACATAGAAATGATATGCCCACATTCAGAAGCCAGAGGTTTTTCTATGTCCAAAGGAGTTAATCTAAGGCAGGTGTTCTCAAACATTTCACACTGTGGGCCTGACCCTGGACAGCTGAGCAGGCCGATCACACGGTTCCTCTTGCCGTAAACGCTGCCGTAAAAGGCATCCATGTACTGTTGTAAAAGTGTTTATGGCAGCCACAGGTGCATTTACAGCAGCGTTTATAGCAGGTCCGGGTGCATTTTATGGCTATTGTAAACATGCCTGCTTCCACTTCTGGTAGTGGTGAGGGCAGCAACGGGCCACATGAAATGGTGCCATTGGCTGGGTCCCGCCCGTTGGGCAGTAGTTTGGCCACCCCTGATCTAAGGCCTCAAGTGTGAAATATTTGAGAACAAGCTGATCCATGCCTATTTAAAAACAAATTTGAGAGCCACCCAAGAAAGTGAAGGGTATAAATACAGTAAACAAAAAACATATTTATTGTTAACAGTTTCTAAGGTCACAAGGATTTGATTGCTGAAACTATGGTGTGGACCATCCACAGTTTCATGTCTAGAAATACTTTAATGATTATTTGCCTTCATGACTGGCACACACAAATCTGCACATGATTGGATGCAAAAGATATTGCATGCATAAACTAACATGACAGGAGTGACATTATGTCAGAGCTACGGCATGATTTCCATAGCTAGCGCTCATGGTGACTAACAATCTAATTTGTTCAACCATCCAATTGTCTTGATGCTTTAGAAGCCCTTTGGGTATTTGGATAAATGACGTTGTCTTGGAAGGTCAAGGAATGTGAGGTATATTAAATGCATTGCCTCGCAGAAGTCAATGGGCAGTCCAAGCAAATGTGTGTGGATTTCAGGCATGGCATTACGATAGCGAGGTCAAAGAAATCCCTTTGACCTCAGTAGCCTTTTATGCAGAGTAAACATGTAAAGGATTCCACTCTTACTGATTTCTTATCATTTTGTGAAGGCTGTAGGCAGAAATTACAGGTGGTATGCTTGAGCAGACTGAATGGCATCACCATTTCTTATCACTTGCCTACATTTCCTCCAATCCAACACCCCCACCCCACCAAGGAACAAAATAAAAGAACATTTATTTTAGCCACTTCAGAACACAATGATAAAATGTTTTATTCCATGTGGCCCTACAGTGAGAAAATGGTGTTTAATTAGTCTTACCAAGGGAGGGGCAGTCCTTCAGGTAGCCATGTCATGAAGCATGTGGTTAACTTATATTTTCCCTTTGTTCTTTTGCAATGCCACTCCGTTCTTGGCAATTGCTTCTACACTCCCAATATGTTGGAGCAAAAACAAAGAAATATGTTTGCTAGTTCAGAAGAAACAAGAAATGCTCTGTGTTTGTGCATTTCTGCATTTTACGCTCACTTAAACTGTGGCATTGGCGTGACTAAAAGAATGACAAACAGAGCTTGCTTCTGCTACCCTGATGCTGCACCCATTTACTTTGGAAACTGGAAGAAGCACATGTCAAAATGCTGTATATCTCCAACTATCTACTACACTGACTACTCAGTAGGCTGATCCATGCCTATAAACATGAAAATAAGTGGGAAGAGTCCTGCAGAAAGCAGCAGCAACCCCTGGAGGCCCTGGCACAGAGTTTGGAAAAGTTGCTCTTGTGGCTGAGAACTCCCAGGGCAGCCATTCAAGAGGATAGTTTTGTGAACAGCAACAGCCAGTATTTGCACCCAAAGATTGGTGTCTCAGATTGCTAAATTCTTGTACTTGGAGTAGAGATGTGAAGGCCTGGGGGGAAAAACCAGTCATCGTTCGCTGCAATTTTCACCCATGAAGCCTTTGGGCTCCCCTGAAAAAAATGAAAAAACGAATAAAATCAATTATGCAATGTTTGATGGAATTTTTTGTTTCAGCATGATAAAATATTTAATACAACGGCGTTCATATGTTCTCCAAATCATTTCTAAAAACTATGTACAGATTATTCTAATTTCTTTGCACTGAGGAGAAGGACCGTATTTCATACCCGTCAAGTGTGGTTCCGGAAAATATAGGTCCTGCTCCGACCCGGGCACGCATGCGCAGCAACAACTCCTTTGTGCATGCGCAGAACCCCTTTGTGCATGTGCAGAACTCCTTTGCACACGTGCAGAACCCCTTTGCGCATGCGCAGAACTGCCCCTAATGGGCACGCATGCACAGTAACCCCTTTCCATGCCATTCAAAATATGGTACGGCGGTGGGAAAGGGGAGGAACGAGTGCTGAAATACAGGAAATCCCGGCCTATACGAGATACTTATATGAGATACTTATAAGATACACCCCGTCATTACCAAAATAGCCCACTATAGGCCACTATATACAGTACAAGACGCACTCAATTTCCCCCAGTGTATTTTAAGGGGGGGAGTGGGTTTTTTTTTTTTTTGTTGTTGTTGTTCAGTCGCACAGTCGGTTCCGACCCTTTGCGACCCTATGGACCATTGTTCTCCAGGCACCTCTGTCCTCCACCATCCCCCTCAGCACTCCCAGCTCTGTGCCCGTTGCGTCCACAATACCATCTAGCCATCTCATCTTTGGCCTCCCCCTTCTTCTTTTGCCCTCCACCTTTCCCAACATCAGGGCCTTCTCAAGTGAATCCTCCCTTCTCATTTGATGTCCAAAATACTTTAGCTTCGTCTTTACTATTAGCCCTTCCAATGAGCAGTCAGTGTTGATTTCTTCTAAGATTGACCTATTTGTTCTCCTCGCTGTCCAGGGTACTCTCAAAACTCTCCTCCAACACCACATTTCAAAGGCATCTATTCTTCTGCGTTCAGCTTTCCTAATTGTCCAGCTCTCACATCCGTACATTACCACTGGGAATACCATTGCTTTGACTATTCTAATTTTTGTTTGCAATGTGATGTCTCTGCTTTTCACTATGTTCCCCAGGTTTCTCATGGCTTGTCTCCCAAGAATCAGTCGCCTTTTTATTTCATGGCTGCAATCCCCATCTGCCGTGATCTTTGATCCCAGGAAAGTAAAATCTGTCACTGCTTCTACTTCTTCCCCATCTATTTTCCAGGAACTGATTGGGCCTGTTGCCATTACCTTGGTTTTCTTGATATTGAGTCTCAAACCAGCTTTTGCACTCTCCTCCTTCAGCCCAATCAAGAGGTTCTTTAGGTCTTCCTCACTTTCTGCCATTAGGGTGGTATCGTCTGCATATCTCAGATTGTTTATGTTTCTCCCAGCAATTTTAATCCCATATTGTGATTCCTCCATCCCTGCATTTCGCATTATGTGCTCTGTGTATAGATTGAATAAGCAGGGTGATAAAATGCAGCCTTGTCTTACTCCTTTTCCTATTCCAAACCACTCTGTCATTCCATGTTCTGTCCTAACTGTTGCTTCTTGGTTCATGTACAGATTTCTCAGGAGGCATATGATGTGCTCTGGTATTCCCATCTCTTTAATTACTTGCCACATCTTGTTGTGGTCCACACAGTCAAATGCCTTAGTGTAATCAATGAAACAAAAGTAAACTTGTTTCTGGTATTCCTTTGTTTTCTCCATGATCCAACGTATGTTGGCAATGTGGTCTCTAGTCCCCCTGCCTCTTCTGAAACCGGCCTGCACCTCTGGTAGTTCTCTCTCCACATGTAGCTGAAGTCTGTCCTGTATTATCTTGAGCATCACCTTGCTGGCGTGTGGGATGAGTGCAATTGTTCGGTAATTTGAGCATTCTTTGGCGTTGCCCTTTTTTGGGATTGGGACGTATACTGATCTTTTCCAATCCTGTGGCCACTGTTTTGTTTTCCAGATTTGCTGGCATATTGAGTGTAGTAATTTGACGCCATCATCTTTTAGCGCTTTGAAAAATTCGACTGGGATACCATCATATCCACTAGCTTTGTTGTTTGCAGTGCTCTTTAGGGCCTTTATAACTTCGCTCTCCAGGATGTCTGGCTCGAGTTCAGTTTTTTCATCATTGTGGTTATCAGGAGTGTTGAGGTCCTTTTTGTAGAGTTCCTCTGTGTACTCTTTCCATCTTTTCTTAATCTCTTCTGCATCAGCTAGCTCTTTTCCGTCTTTGTCCCTTATCATGGTCATTTTTGCTTTAAATGTTCCCTTTATTTCCCCGATTTTTCTGAAGAGATCTCTAGTCCTGCCTCTTTTGTTGTTTTCCTCCATTTCTTTGCACTGTTCTTTTAGGTAGTTTTCCTTATCTCTCCTTGCTTTTCTTTGAAATTCTGTGTTCAGAAGGTTGTATTTTTTCCTTTCTCTTTTGACTTTTGCCTTCCTTCTTTCCTCTGCTATTTTAAGAGCCTCATCAGACAACCATTTTGCTTTCTTACGCTTCTTTTCTTTTGGTATGGTTTTCTTTGCCGCTTCCTGCATGATGTCCTTTATCTCTGTCCATAATTCTTCTGGCACTCTGTCTATTGCGTCCAGGCCATTATATCTGTTCATCACCTCCACCGTGTATTCTTTAGGGATACTGTCTAGGTGATATCTGTCTGGTCTTCTTGTTTTCCCTATTTTCTTTAGTCTTAACCTGAATTTTGCGATCAGTAGGTTGTGATCTGAGCCACAGTCTGCTCCAGGTCTTGTTTTTGCTGATTGTATGGAGGTTCTCCATCTTTGGCTGCAGAGTATGTAGTCAATTTGGTTTCGGTGTTGGCCATCTGGTGATGTCCATGTGTAAAGTCGCCTCTTGTGTTGCTGGAAGAGAGTGTTTGCTATGACCAGTGCGTTCTCTTGGCAGAACTCTATCAATCTTTGCCCTGCTTCGTTCTGTACTCCAAGACCAAACTTGCCTGTTATTCCCTCCACTTTTTGATTTCCTACTTTGGCATTCCAGTCTCCTAATATAATTTGGACATCATTTCTTGGTGTCTGTTCTATGAGGTGTTCTAGGTCCTCATAGAACTGGTCCACTGTGGCTTCATCTGCACTAGTGGTTGGTGCATAGACTTGGATTACGGTGATATTGAAAGGTTTGCCTTGAATTCTGACTGACATCATTCTGTCATTTTTGAGGTTATATCCCATTACTGCTTTTCTTACTCTCTTATTGACAATTATGGCTACTCCATGCCTTCTAAGGTTTTCTTGTCCACAATAGTAGATATGATGGTTTCCAGAGCTGAATTCACCCATCCCTGTCCATTTGAGCTCACTGATGCCCAAGATGTCAATGCTTATTTTTTCCATCTCATTTTTTACCACTTCCAGTTTACCTTGGTTCATTGATCTCACATTCCATGTCCCTATGCAGTATTGCTCCTTACAACATTGCATTTCCCCTCCCCCTTTCCTGTCCCTCCCCTTCCTCCACTCTGTGGTGTTAAGCATCCTGTATCACCTAGCCTGCCCTTTTGTTTTGCCTTTTGTTTTGGTCCATAGGGTTCTCTTGGCAAGATTTATGGCGTGGTTGCCGGTGTCTGCGCCATTTTTCTCTCCTCATACATTTTATCACAGTTTTTAAAAGTTTAAAAACATTTAAGACAACATATTATCATGCATATTATCACACTTTAAAGCACAGTCTCTATGTCAGTTGCTATATTAAGTCATTTTAAAGTCTTTATGTGAGTTACTATATTAAGTCATCAACATTTCTGCATATTTAACTACTTATCCTTTGTATGGGGCTCTGAGTCTCACCCCCTGGTTTAACTCCTTTGCCTTCTTCCCTTCTGCCAATTGGACCTCTCCTTCGGCGCTTGGTTGTTTTCAGGGCTTGGAAAAGGCTCTCGTCGGGGCGACTGGCTGGCCTCTCCCCGCCCGGCTGGTCTTCCTCCTCCCTCACCGGCCCGGCTGGAGATGGTGGGGACCGGCTCGGAAGGGCTCGCGTTGGGGCGACTGGCTGGCCTCTCCCCGCCCGGCTGGTCTTCCTCCTCCCTCACCTGCCCAGCTGGAGATGGTGGGGACCGGCTCGGAAGGGCTCGCGTTGGGGCGGCTGGCTGGCCTCTCCCCGCCCGGCTGGTCTTCCTCCTCCCTCACCTGCCCTGCTGGAAATGGTGGGGACCGGCTTAGGAGGGCTCGCGTTGGGGCGGCTGGCTGGCCTCTCCCCGCCCGGCTGGTCTTCCTCCTCCCTCACCTGCCCTGCTGGAAATGGTGGGGACCGGCTTAGGAGGGCTCGCGTTGGGGCGGCTGGCTGGCCTCTCCCCGTGCCAGCAAATACAGTAAGTCCTAGGTTACAAACTGAACTATCAAATTCAGAGCAAGATGCATTTCTTCCTTTAGGGGGCACTGCTGTTGTCACAAGAGAAGAAAAAGGTTTCAGTTTCGTTTTTGCTTGTGGGTGGGTCTGTTTGGTTCTGTTCTATCCTCTTTACTTGGCTGGCCTCCCTCAAAGCATTGGAAGGCTGTACAGAGCAACAAAAAGGTCCTGAAAGTATATACTTCCCCAACCATAGCTTAATGTTTTTTTTGCAAGCTAGCCAATATTTTTCTTCTCTACTTCCCTCAAGAAACTGATGAGACCAACATCTAGCATCATATGGAGACATTTTGACATTACAAGTTCTTCTGAGAGGAAAAATGTGATTTGCAAATACTATCAGATGAAGTATGAATTTCCAAATACTACCAGGATGACAAAATACATTCTTGTATGTAATAAGTGTCCTGTAGATAGTTTAAAAAATCCTTCATGGATCTAAGTCAGGGGTGGCCAACCCCCAGCCCATGGTGCCATTTCATGTGGTCTGCCACTGCCCTTGCTGTATATGCGGATGCATTTATGACAGCCATAACATGTGCCCTGTGTCTCCCATAAACGTTGCTGTAAATGGACCCATGGCTGTCGTAAATGTGTTTATGACAGCTGTAGATGCATTTTACGGCAGCATTTACGGCGGGAGGAACCATGTGACTGGCCCACTCAGCTGTCGGGGGGGGCATGCTCCAGCCTACAGAGCGAAAAGGACGGGAACCCCTGATCTAAGTGAAGAAGGCCATAATGAGGAAAGTGAAGATAGCTTTCCTTAACGTTCTCATTCAAGAAGTCCTCTTCCTGCTCCATCTATAACATCAGTACAAGTGGCTAGACGGTGAAAATCAATATGCAAGAAGAAATCCGTCGACAAAAATGACTCAAAGTCATAAGTAAACTCAAATTCCTTTACTTCAGGTGATGAAAACTTCCGTAGTAGTAAGTCAAAATCCTTTACTTCAGGTATGAACCACCCACATATAATCCTTATTCCAAGTGAAAACCAAAGCTATCCGGTGTACAGCTTTTCACTACAGTTTCAACTGGGTTTTCTACAAGAAATATAATACATATAATTATTATACAATTATTCTACATATATTTACAATATTTACAACATGATACAACTGTATATGGATGCAAGAATCACCAAAATCTTACCTCCAAGGTACATAAGTTTCTATAGTTGGGTAAATTTCCTTTATGCCCCAGCTTGGAAGAGCAATATATTCTTCTGGAACACCATTTTCAGCATCTGAAAATACATACTGGCAGGAAGCTTTGAAATTACTAAGACCATCATGCCATTTGCCCAGCAGACATTCTTTGAGCAAGTCTCTTTTGGAGTCAGAATACAAACGTGTAAAGGAATCTGTGCAAGGAAAAATCAATGAAGCACTGTGTCTTGCACTACTTACAGATGGATGGACAAATGTGATAGGAGAAGGAATCACAACAGCCCAATATGCACTGATTAATAAACAATTAGCAGCCTAGATCTCTTTTGTTGGGAGAAAGATGGGATATACCCTATTTGTAGGTGTATAAGACCCACTCCCCTCCCTTAAAATACACTGGGGAAATGGAGTATGTCTTGTATACTGGCAATCAAAGTTATTATGTTGAAAATTCAGTCAGCCTACCTCTCTCAGGTTTAAAAGACCCCTCCTCCCCTGGCTCCTGGTGATCAGTGGTGGCTGGAACTGGGCGAAGGGTGGCTTGAAAAGGAGCCACTTTCCCCCACCTCCCCAGCTTCTGGCGATCAATGGTGGCTGGAGATGATCGATCAACGGCAGCTGGAGTCGGTTTTAAAAACTCATACATGGAGAGAGGAGGAAATTCATGAAAAATATAGAAAATTATTTTCCCCCCTTAAAAATGTCTCTAAAATGGGTTGTGCCTTATTCTCCGATGTGTCCTATATGTCAGCAAATATGGTAAATAAATCAATTGACTGATTGGCTGAATATGGTGAGGGTTGTTAAGCTGATGCAAAGGATGTTAAAGCAGGCATCTAAAGGCCTGTCCACACTGGCCATGAAGAAGATGGGGAGTGGGGAGGAACTGAATGATGTTTAGCCTGCTTCCCCACATCCAAACAGCACAAGTAACCTAATTCTCTGTATCCTGAAGTGGCTGATGAACTGATTTGTGATAAGGTCAAATTGAACTGTTGCCCTCCTCTCCTATGTAAGGGCAAATAAAGTGAAATTACTTTCCCCCCTGCTATTTGATTGCTATTTGTTGTGCTGCATTATTTAGGTGACAGTACATTTAAAAAACAATCTTTTCCCATGCAGTGAGAATTGAAACTACGGCAGCAAGTAGTTTCTTGATCGGCTCTACACAGAAAATGAAAGAAAATGTTTTTTCCTAAGCAATTAAATGGAGGTAAAATTCATAATTTTGCTTCCTATACTCCTCTGCAGAACTGAACTATGGTTGTTTCTCCACATTCATAGAAAAATTGCCCTGTATCTGTCACAAGATAAATTTGTCAGAAATTCATGTGTGCCCAAAATAATGGGGACCTAGAGCAAAGATTCAGCTCTCCTTTATAGTCAGTAACAAACAAGATGTAACAAACAAGCTACAACACACTCTGTAAACCCCCTCCATTTGCTGTGTGTGGTTTACATTTCCCAGCTATACATTGCTGTTGGATCGGGCCCGATACGGGCCGGATGGTCCTGGAGGAGACTGGTCAAGTAAAGACACACGAGGCAAGATGGAGCGAAGACCAGCGTTTATTGATCAGAAGGCTCTAATCTTTATACTCTGCCTAGCTCGATCGTGTGCATAGGTTGCATGTGACCATTACAGGGAAACTGCAAGTCTGCACTTTAAGATTACATAAATTACTCATTAGGGGTGACTTCATTGGGGGAAAGTTCCTTATCTATCTAATTTACTACCAGGGGGACATGCATTGTCTACTGCTATCGGGAGTAAACATCTGCCTGAGTTGATTCTTGGGCTCAGAGTCTCTGCTGAGGCAAGATTATCCATTACATGCTTATCGAGATCACCACCTGGTGATCTTTTGCCCTCTACTGTCCGAACTGCCTGCCAGGTCAGCGATCGGTGAATTAAACTATGACTATGAATCCACTCCCTAATTTCTGTCCCTTTGGAATCAAGGCTCTAAGGAGTGTTCCCCCAAGCCGTGATTATGTCAGGGACAGTATGCCAATTGTGTGCGCGGAACCCACATTCCCCCTTTATTTGTTTGATTGGACCTGACAGTGGCATGAGCTGATGTGGAGTGAGGACATTCTGGGGTTTTCTCCATGGGGGACACTTTGACAGCAATGAGTGAATATATTGTGTGAAACAGCAAACCACTATCCCCAAAATTGCAACACCCACAATCGCCTTGAGCGTTGTTTGTAGCCATCTCCATGGAAACCACGACCATAGTGAATTCCACCACCCTCACGTGGCATCTTCCTTGATATTCTTAACCAGGGTATGGAGATCTGTGATCTGACTTTGTACCTTGCGAGAATTGTCTGTGAGGTTAAAACAATACATGCCATGGACTGTCTCACAACCCAAATGGTGTAAGAGCAGGAGATAATCTATAGCTGCTCGATTATCCAATATAGCATGACGAAGCTCTGTCTGCTCTTGATTTAGCATCGCTATCGCTGATGAAGTGTGGTTAATGGCTTTGGCTAATGTGCAAGCCAGTTGACCAATCTTGCGAGCATTGCCTACAGCTAAGCCTGGCACGCCGAACAAACTGACCGCCAATGAGACGTATTCAGCTTTGCTCAAAAGCCTAATATTACTGTCACATGAACTATCCAGCTGGGTGACACGAGCGTGCCATGTGTGGGCAGATATGTTGGTGCTTGGGACTACCATATCCTTTGTGGGAAGCAACAGTGTCAAACGACTGATACAACAGAAAGAATCAGATATATTTGCGGGAACAGAGTGGCCGCATCAGCCGGTAGGACTTTTGTGACCTGGGTTCCCCAGTGTGCATATGTCGAATACATGATCTTGTGAAACGGGCCAAATATCCGCTTCACTAACCAGTCACTGTGCCTGATGTGTGCACCTGGGGTGTGACACACTGGGATGAGACAAGTACTAAGGAGAGAGAGGCAGAATCGGTGACCTGCCTCAGGCAAAAATCGGACTGATTGACGAGGTTCACCAATCTTTCCAGATGTTGTAGTGCAGCCGGGTAGAGAGGTCTCCACCAGGCATCAGATCTTCTGCTTCAAATGAAGCGGCTTGAACCCCTCCCCCCATAAGCAAGGAAAGGATCAAGATGATTGTCGTCAAGGAATTAAAGGTGATTTGGGACAAAACCGCAACCACGATGTTCTCTGGAGTTGATTTTGCATTCTGCTGCCGCACGATGTCAGTCGCCTCCTGGCACAGGGACTTGACCATTCCCCAGTAGATTTTCAGCATTGCATCGGCTGTCGTCGCCTCCTCCGCCTGGTTTCCCCTGTCAGAGTCAACCCCTCCATCTCTGGCAATGGATCCGGGAACGCCTGGCTCCATGCCATCGGACTCGAGATGAGGTTTCACACAACAAGCTGGAATCCAGACGACACCTGAAGGAGACGTAATTGCAGCATACCCTCTTCCCCACGTTATGAGTGGTGCCGGGCCCCTCCAAGAAGGATCAAGTGGGACTCGATAACGCACCATAGGGCACGGGAGAGCCTCCGTGCGACGGAAGTGCTTCTCCTGCGGAGTGCAATCTGAAAAAACGTTGAGGTGGTTGTATGTGAACAGTACCTTGTTCAGACAATGCTGTGCCTGACCCTGATTTTTGGGGAGGGCTAGTTCCCCCCTTTCCGTTTGTTTGCCAATGTAGGACTTGAGCATCCGATTCACCCGCTCAACAATCGCTTGCCCTTGCAAATTGTATGGAACACCAAAAGTGTGCTTAATGTCCCAGGAGGCCATAAACGTGGCCAGCTGCCTGGAGCTATAAGCCGAAGCATTGTAGGATTTCACATGCCGTGGTTTACCCATGGCCACGAAACAGGAGAGGAGATGCTGCTCCACGTGAGAAGCCGTTTCTCCCTTCTGAGCCGTAGCCCAGACAAACTGTGAAAACGTGTCTATACAGACGTGCATGAACTGCCATCTCCCAAACTGCAGAACGTGTGTGACATCCATCTGCCACACCTGGTTGGCTTCTGTCCCTCATGGGTTGACACCCCACGAGGGCCCCCCCTGCACATTGTGGGCAGGAACGGACTATGCCCTGAGCTTGGGAAAGTGGCAGGTTGAACTGCCGTGCAAGTGCTTTAGCATTTTGATGAAATAATGCATGACTTTGAATCGGAGTCGTGAAGACTCCCAAAACTGATTTCTGCTGAGTTTCCTTTGCGGCCGCATCCACTCTGCTATTTCCCGTAGAAATTGGGCCAGGTAAATCCTGGTGACTTCTGATGTGGGCGACATAGAGCGCTTCAGTGCGGTTACGCAAATGAAATTGAGTTGTGAGGAAAAGACCTAA
Organism: Bradypodion ventrale; assembly: GCA_035047345.1. Lineage (NCBI taxonomy): Eukaryota > Metazoa > Chordata > Lepidosauria > Squamata > Chamaeleonidae > Bradypodion > Bradypodion ventrale. Next base: position 288,692,037 of record JAWDJE010000001.1, on the reverse strand, counting down.
CAAGTCTTTGTCTATCGCGGGAGTGATGTAGGCTCCCGGTAGACTGTGAAGCAAATTCTGGACATACTGACTGTCTGTAATTATATTCAAGTGTTCCTTGGCAAAAGTCCGCAAGGCAAGGTTCACTGCTGCCAATTCCACCCATTGCGCGGATTTCTGCGGAAGAGTCAGAAGCCAAGCCTGTCCCTCTTGCCAAGTAAGAACTCCATATGTTCTACCCCCATCAGTGAACGCTGTCCTGGCTCCCTGAAGAGGAACCAGGGACAATAACTCACACAAGCTGACTGTCTGCATCTGAAGCAAGATAAGTCTGGGGTCTTTCGGCAAATGGTATGCCAAAGATCCTGTAAATCCTTCTAATGCAATCGGAAGTGAGTCACCGAGCTGCATTAGCTGCTGGACCTGATCCTTGGTGAATGGAACAACGATTTTCACGCTCAGAGTCTACGCCTAGAGCTCCGGAGAACATGGCTCCAGTTCGGACTATGTACAGGTTCAGAACAGGATCATATGGCCCCTGAATAATCCTGTCCACCCATCTCGGGCTGAGAACTTGGTTGACCTTTTCGAGAGTCAAACGAGCCTCTCACGGAATGTGTATCCGATCTGCTAGCTGCTTACCTAGCGTTAGCAGCGAGAAGAGTGGCTTCAAGAGTTCTGTATCTAGCCTAAAATACGGTCTAGCCCAATTAATATTCCCCAGAATCTGTTGCAATTCTACGAGAGTGACTGAATCTTTGAGGTTAATTTGTGGCAAAACTGGTGCCGCGAAAGAACGGACAAGCTGATGGCCCAAGTATGAAAACGGCTCGTTTCTCTGAACTTTCTCAGGGGCAATGAGTAACCCCTTCTCCCCCAGAGTGGTCTGGAGGTCTTTAAACATTTCGCTGCTGAGTTGCGGCGCTGCAATCAAAATGTCATCCATAAAATGACATACCAAGACTGTGAGGTGAAGGTTTCGAAACTTTTCCAGTGCATCATGAACGTAAATTTGGCACAGAGTGGGTGAATTGAGCATCCCCTGTGGCAAATATTTCCACGCGAAGCGTTGCGTGGGCTCTCTGTGGTTAACGACTGGCACCATAAAAGTGAACCTTTCCTGATCCCTTACATCTAAAGGAATGGTGTAAAAACAGTCTTTCAGGTCTACGACCAGGATCTCCCAACCCTCAGGGATCATGTTCAGATTTGGGATGCCGCATTGAAGTGGACCCATTGGCTGAATACACTTATTGATCTCTCTTAGGTCATGAAGGAGTCGCCACTTCCCTGACTTCTTTTTAATGACGAATATGGACGAATTCCAGGGACTAGTGGATTGTTCTATGTGTCCTGCGTCTAATTGTTCTTTAACCAGCTGCTTTAGGGCGACTAATTTTTCTCCTACGACCGGCCATTGCTCTACCCAGACTGGCATGTTGGTAAGCCATTTGAGCGGTAAAGCCATTACCCGAAGGTAAGAGTGGCACGATACTGTTGCAAGATGTCCTGTCCCCAGAGATTGATGTGCACATTTAAGATATGCGGCTGAATGACTGCCATGCCGTCAGCTCCGGGAATCGTGACTTCCACCCAATCTCGGCCTCTAAACGCTTCCTGAACACCACCTACCCCCCACACTTCAGAGACCAGCTTGAGAGCCCACTCTCATGGCCACTGACTCTGGCTGACCACGCTGACGTCAGCTCCCGTATCTAATAGCCCATAAAAGGTTTTTTGTTTAAAATATCTTTATGAATGGCCGCTGCTTCCACTCTATGTTGGTTTCCACTGTCGCTAAGATCTGGTATCCTTGTACTGCCACTTTTGCACTCGAGCAGTCTGCCGACCCAGACTCTGAGGTGTTCCTGAGCCTTTCCTGGCTGCCCGCTTGCGGGTGACAAGGAACCATGATCAGTTGCGCTAACGTGTCTCCTTTGTGAATGGTTTGTGGTAGGTATGTCCAAAGCTGAACCTGGAGTACACCCCAAAAATTGGAGTCAACGACTCCTGGAATCACAAGGATTCCTCGTGTTCCTGCGATACTGCGGGGCAAAACTAAACCTATATAACCCTTAGGCAGGGGTCCCATGTATTGGGTATCAACCAGATAGACTGTGCCTGGTAAGTCACACGTGACTTCTGACTGGCAAGTCAAATCTAGTCCCGCACAGCCCTTAGGTCTGGCCTGTGGCTCCGGAATGCAGGGTGGAATGTTCCGTGAATCTAATCCAGCTCTGACACTTCCAGAGTGACTGTGGTCTCTGTTTCGACCGGGGCCAGAGACAAGCCCGCGCTCCGGTTTCCCAAAGTCAGACAATTCCTGGCCCAGTGAAAGCCCTTGTTACATCGGGGACATGGGGTGGTCGGAGCCTTGGGACGGCCTGTGTTTTGGCCATTACCCTTCTTGGATTGGCAATCTCTAGCGAAATGACTGATCTTGCCACAAGTGTGACATGCTCCCTTAGTTTTGCCTTTGGGTATCTTGCCGCCTTGCACCGCTGCTGCTAACAGACCCATTTTGTAGGAATCTGTACCAACATTGGCACAAGCCCTGATCATGTCAGTAAGCATCGAATCGGGATGATTGCCCACTGACTGCAAGATTTTACGGCAGTCAAGGTTGGCGTTGTCTTTTGCCAGCTTCATCATAAGCTCCTGCTGGGCTTGTTCATTGTCTATCTGCCTACTGATTGCTTCCTCCAATCTGTTGATAAAGTCCATGTAGGACTCCTGGGCACCTTGTTTAACCGCTGTGTAATTTTTGGCTGCTTTGCCAGCCGCAAGGACTTTGAGATCAGCCCTAAAGGCTGTCTCAGCCACTAGTTGGAGCGTGGCGATTGGCAAGGCGGTCTGCGCATCGATGGTTTTGAACTGACCCGACCCAAATAGCTGGTCAGGAATTACTGCTCCTCCCATCCTGGCAGCCCTTGCCTGTGCTTCAAGTCGATACTTGCTGTCCCATAGCAAATACTGGCTTGGATTGAGCATCATTCTCATGACGACCTTCCAGTCGTATGGAATGAGCATCATTGTCTCACAAATCTGCTGAAGTGTACCCCTAGTGAAACAACTCTGAAGTCCCATTTCTGTAATTGCTTTCCGTATTGCCATGAGCAATTTGTACGGAACCGCCAAGTGGATCGTTTGCTGTTGACCAGTGAGGGTGTCCATCTCTCCCCTTTGATGGTTTCCTCTTCCACCATGCGCTGAATGGAACTTTTAACTGTCTGGGAACTCCTAACTGTCTGGGAATTGCCAGCGTTTCCCAAACCTTGAATTCCTTCAGTGGCGTCTGCAGCTGTCGCTGAAGGAAAGCTCCCTAAGCCTCCCTGTTTAAGCTGAATTATCGGATAGAGACCCATCGGGGCTGATGGCTCTGACTGCGCTGGGGGATTCTCGGTCTCTATCTGGACTGGGTCTACCTCTGCGATGAGCTTTCTACACTTACTCCATGTGCTGATTACCTTAGCTGGGGCTCTTGGTTCTTGCTTAATGCAGGTCCCTATCCTGTCCCAAAGTTGGAGGCTTAACATGCCGTTTCTGGAGTAAACAGACAGGGCTCCCCCAAGTACACCAGAGGTGTACAGAAAACTTTCTCTCCATTTTAGCCATCAACTAAAAGGTGGTGCTTATTTTGTCCATTATTTGCTAGCCCCTCTCAACGTATTTCATTTCTGGTTTGCCCAAAATGTTTAATTTGCTCCATATTATTGAGTCCTGCCTCTTTGGGGCTTCTTCTTCCAGTTCTGCCAATATAAGGCAACAGAAAGTTCATTGTAATAAATTAAAACAGCAAAACTGAACTTGACCTGTATCATAGAATGTTCATTTGATTCAGTCTAAATGTCTCTCTGACATTTTATTTTTTATTATGTGTTGGTTGGTCTTTCGTGCCAGCAGCAGTTGTCTTTCTATTTGGTTTGGGTTTATATACAGTGTTTTTCCATTTAACTCCACCATTGTTGGTCCCAGGCCCAGATGAGTGTGGAAGCAGTGAGGGACCTCGTTGCCCAATATGCTGCATAGCATGAGGAGAAATCAAATCTAAGTAAGTAAGTCCTTTCATTTGGATTGTTGTTCAGTCTTTTTATTAGTCTCCAAGCTTTCTGGCTGCCTCTTGCCATGTCAAGCTATGTTATAGTGTCTGTCCAGTAAGTTATTTTTGTTTCTGAAAGGGTCGAGATGAAATTTCACCCAGCTTTTATTGTATGTTCACTTAGAGGATTTTCTTCAAAGTGTGAAATATAATTAAGTATTGGGTGCGTGTTTCTGGGATGAGAACTGGGAAGTAGTTGGTCTGACACCCTCTTGGGCATATGGGATCAGGAAAGCATTCCAAAATGGAAGTTAAAATTGATTTTTTACAAATTTATTTTTTTGAGAGTGTCAACAAGCATGTGGATAAGGGGGGTCCAGTTGACATTGTTTATTTGGACTTTCAGAAGGCTTTTGACAAGGTCCCGTACCAAAGGCTCTTGAATAAATGTACCAGTCATGGAAAAAAGGGACAGGTTTTGTCGTGGATCAGCAACTGTCTAAGGGACAGGAAACAGAGGGTAGCACTAAATAGACACTTCTCCAAGTGGAGGGAAGTAAAGAGTGGGGTCCCCCAAGGTTCAGTACTGGGACCACTGCTTTTCAACCTCTTCATAAATGATCTAGAGGTAGGAGTAAAAAGCAAGGTAGCCAAATTTGCTGACGACACTAAATTATATAGGGTAGTGAAAACTGTGAGAGATTGTGAGGAGCTCCAGAGGGATCTCTTGACACTGGGGGAGTGGGCAAAACAGTGGCAAATGAGCTTCAACACTGGTAAGTGCAGAGTGATGCATGTTGGGACAAAAAAACCCAATTACATTTATAAACTGATTGGGTCTGAACTCTCTGCGACAAACCAGTAAAGGGACCTTGGTGTCCTGGTGGACAGCTCAATGAAGGTGTCAACCCAGTGTGCCTCAGCAGTGAAAAAAGCAAACTCAATGCTAGGGATCATTAGGAAGGGTATAGAAAATAAGTCAGCAAGTGTCATTTTGCCTTTTTATAAATCTATGGTGAGGCCCTGCGGGTTCCGCTCACACAATTGGCATACTGTCCCTGACAGAGCCATTACTTGGTAGTTTGCTCCTTCGAGACTTGGTTCCGAGGGGACAGAAATTGGGGAGCGGATTAATAGCCATAGTTTAATTCACCCAGAGCTGACCTGGCAAAGGGCTCGAGCAAGGGGAAATTGGATGGCTGACTCACAGGTCAGATAACAGATAATATCGCACCTACGGATTATCTACAGCCCTAAAACCAACAGTGGCCATGTTTACCTCAGGATAAGCATGGAACAATGGAGTTCCCCTGTCAGTGTTTAATTTAGTTAATTAACGTCCCCGGGAGAGGTTCCCAATTAACCCGTGTAAACATGTTATGTGGATCGCAGCTCTTTCTGACGCAGCCTTGAACATTATATATACTAATGATTTCCCCTGAATAAATCACTGGTCTTCGCTCCATCTTGCCCCGTGTCTCATTGCATGACCAGTCTCCTCCGGGACCCAACGGCCGCCTCGCGGCCCCAATCCAACAAGGCCCCATCTGGAATACTATGTAGAGTGGAGAGAATGGTGGCCCCATTGGAAGGTCTACCTATTGGGCTTGTTGTATCTTGTATTCATTTTTTGTATTTTTTCTGAAGTGTAATAAGTAATTAATTGTAATTGTATTTAGTGATTTGTATCTCTAATTATTTGTTGTATTGCTTTGGATATTGTACTGTATTTTATATGTTGTTGCCGCCTTGAGTCAGCCTTGGCCGAGAAAGGCGGGGTATAAATTAAAATTGAATTGAATTGATTGTACCACTGATGATCGCCATACCTCCAGAAGGCTATCATGGAGCTGGAAAAAGTGCAGAGGAGGGTAACCTTCTGATTAGGGGACTGGAACACCTTCCTTACCATCTGAGGCTGCAACGGTTGGGCCTCTTCACTCTTGAATGACGGCGTCTAAGAGGTGACCTGATTGAAGTTTATAAAATCATGCACGGTGTGGACAAAGTAGATAAGGAAAAACTGTTTTCCCTATCGCACAACACTAGAACTAGGGGGCACTCCATGAAACATTTGGGTACTAGTTCTCAAACAAATAAAAGTACTTTTTCACCCAGAGGATCACTGGTCTATGGAACTCCCTGCCAAAAGAAGTGGTGACAGCTGTCAGTCTTGTAGCTTTAAGAAAGGATTAGTTCATGGAGGACAAGGGTATCAATGGCTATAATTATGGATACCTAGGGACAACCTCCGGGTTGGAGAGATAGGCAGGATATCTCTCAGTGCCATTTCCTGGGAATCCTAATGGTGAGCTACTGTGTGAGACAGAATGCTGGACTGGATGGGCTGTGGCCTGTTCCAGCAAGGCTGTTCTTATGTTCTTATCAGAATTGTGTTTGAGAGGCACAACTGTGTTTAGCATTGTTGTAATTTTTCCCTCAGTTGCCTTTTTTTAGAATCATACCTTCTACAGACTGGTATAAATTGAGGTCAGATGGCTAAGTAAATCTGACATAGAATAGGTCTGTTGTGAGTGTTTAGGGTTGGATCACCTATGCCAGTGATGGCCAACCTTGGCACTCCAGGTGTTCTTGGACTTCAATTCCCAGAAGCCCAAGTCAACACACCTGTTGATCAGGGTTTCTGGGAATTGAAGTTCAAGAACATCTGGAGTGCCACGGTTGACCACCACTGATGTTCTTAATGCACTGTTGAGTTCTTGGGGTGTTCTTGGCTAATCATTTCTATCCAGCGGTATTACACTCTAAACTTGCTGAATGAGAAATTGATCCAATGTTCCTTTTAAGGACCACAAATGACAATTTGTGGCTTTACAATTTGTTTTTTAAAAAGTGAGATGATTAAAATGGAAGAAAAGGGAAGGAAAAATTATGAATGAAGATGCAGATTTGGTGCCAGTGGACAAGTAAACTGATAGTTCCAACCTGCAATGAATCACAGAACAGTATCTCTCCTGCTCACTCTAGACATGTAGATACTAAAATAAGCTTCCTGAGTGAGGTCACCAGGCAGTAAATTCCCTTGGAGCTCCTCTTCATGGCATTTGGCTTAACTACAATTTAACATGAATGGGATTCTGTCTGGGAAACATAAATAACCAGGGCTTTTTCTTCTCAACTTTTCATTCTCCCTTTGCTTTTTAACCGAATCATTATAACTTATTACACTCTAAGGACTGGATGTACATGTGTAGTGGATGATTGCTTGCATTCCTACATGAATTTTGAATGGTTGAATCAGAATGTCACTTTAAAATGCCAGGGTCTGTCTTTCCCTCCATTTCATACAATTTTTACTTTTGTTGTTGAAGTGTTTATTTTACAATTATTTTATAAAAAACAAAACATATGAACATAAAGCACTATAAGCTCCCACACAAACATCAACATTATAATTTGGTGTGATGTTTGTGTCACTTCATAACTTCATAATAGCTGTCTTTTGTTTCTCTTTTTTCCTTGGGGTCTCGAAGCTGCAGGTGAGGAAGTACTTCTGCCAGAAATTTTGCTGGTGGAATAGTGTAATGACCCTCCTCCAAAGTTATAGAGCAGGAGTGCCAGAACCTTTCGGCCTGTGGGTTGGTCATGTAGTTCAGGGGTGCCCAAACTATGGCCCATGGGCTGGATCCGGCCCCCAATGCCAATTCATCCAGCCCATGCCACCCTCGTTGCTCCCAGAAGCGGAAGTAAAATTCGCCTGCATGGGCATGTTTTACTTCCGCTTCTGGGAGCAACTAGGGCAGTGTGGGCTTGATAAATTGGCATTGGGGGCCAGATCCAGCCCATGGGCCGTAGTTTGGGCACCCCTGTTATAGAGTTTCCCCTCTTTGGAATTTATTTTTTGGGCATGTAAGGTACAAATACTTGCACGTATATGGAGATATAGCTAATAGGAGTATTCCCAAAAGGGCACAAGGTAGATAGATCCTTGTCTGTGTATCCTTACTTGACTTGTCTAGCCTGGGAGACGGACTTGCCCTGTCTCGGATTTCTGTTTTAATGTGGGTGGTGGGTGGAGAGGGATGTTTTTTTAATGACTATTCAGGGTTTATGTGTTTTAATATGAATTTTAGCTGGGTTTTTTGGAGTAATCTTTTTAACTGTTGATGTTTTAATTGTTTTATATTGTACTAGCAGAGGTTGCCCAGCGTTGCCGGGCTGTTTTAAATTGTTGGAAGGTTAAATTGTGTTAATGTTTTTTAAAAATTGCTTAGTCTGTAATTTTAATTTTTTAAATGTTGATTTATGTATATTTTTTTGGCTTGGCTGTTATTAACTGTGATCTGCTTTTTTGGTTTTTTTTTTAGGATTAATAAAAGAACAAAGTATGATATAATTTTTTCAAATTGTTTTATGTAAGCGAATAATGTTTTAGTTTTTTAAATTTTTTTAATTAGTTGTACTGTAGGTCATAATTTTAATAATGTAAAAGTAAATGTTTTTTACATTCATTGTTTTTAAAACGTGTTTAGATGTTTTGGGTTTAAATTTGAGTTAAAACTCAGCACAGGATTTTTAAAAGTTTCTATTGTATTTTATTGACATATGTTTGTGATTTGTGTTAAAGTGTGTTTTAGTGTAATGTTTTTGACTTGTTTTTATTGGTGTGACCTTTTGTGTTAAATTGTGAATTTGTGTTATGTTTTTGAATTGTTTTTACTATTGTGGCCAGCAGGTGGTGCTGGTAGGGGTTATTGTATTTTGACTGTTTTTTCTCTCCTGGCCTCTGGGTGGAGCTTCTTCTGGTAAGTAGTCTCTTTCTTTATTCATTTCTTTTCCAGTCCTGGTGGAGGTAGGACATCTTTTGGTAAGTTTGCTTGTTTTCTTTCTTTTGTGTGTGTGTGTGTGTGGGGTGGTGGTGGTGGTGGTGGTGGTGGTTGGAATTTGTATTTTTTGTCTGTTTGTTTTGTTTTTGATTGTGTTTTTGTTTGCTTCGTATTGTTTTTGTGTTTGTTTATTTTTGGATGTTTTTGACTGTGTTTTTAGTAATTTTTTAAAATTTATTTATTTGGTGGTGGGGAGAGGGGCATGGTCGTTGGGGGTTAGGAAGGGTGGGCTAGGTGGTGGGGAGGGGGGCATTGTCGTTGGGGTTAGGAAGGATGGGCTAGGTGGTGGGGAGGGGGCTTTAGTGTGTTATGGTGCTTTGATTGTGTGGAGTCGTGAAAGTAGATCGGGTTTCCCCTTTAATATCAGTGGGTGGGGGTTGCGACCCCCCTCTCTGCTGGCTCCCCTGGGATTGGGAGGTTTGTGGGGACAAAAAGGGTATGCCCCCCAACTCTTCTGGACCCAGGAGACCAGGGAGAGTGGATCGATCCCCCTCCCTCCTTAAAACAACTCCGTTTTTAAAGAGAAGAAACCGCTTGGTTTCTTCTCTTTAAAGATGGAGTTGTTTTTAGAAGGGGGGGGAATCGATCCACTCTCCCTGGTCTCCTGGGTCCAGAATGGTTGGGGGGGCATACCCCTTTTGTCCCCACAAACCTCCCAACCCTAGGGTAGCCAGCGGAGAGGGGGGTCGCAACCCCCCACCCACTGATGTTAAAGGGGAAACTCCAGTCGGGACCTTCAGACGCCCTTGGTGAGGGAAAGAAAGCCAGCTGTTGTTTGCTTGGCTGTGAGGCGGTGAGTTGTTTTTCTTTTTAATTTTTCGGGCGCCGGTTTCCTCAGCGTTCTGTGCGCTTATGTCGCACATGACTCTGGGGCTTGTAGTTATGGGTTTGTGATTTGTGGTTGTGGTGCGTTTTTTTTTCCTGCGGCTCGATTTTGATTGGCCACGGCGCGTTTTTCAATGTTCTTTGTGGTCGCGCCTCTCAGCCTGATTGGCTGTGGTGGGCGCGGCGCAAAGAACATTGGGAAAGGAAGTTGTTTCCCTTTTTACGCGTTTGTGGGGCTGTTGCCCCACTGCCTGTTTTCTCAATCCTTTGTTGACCTGCGGACCCAGATCGGCCGTGTGCACGAAGGGTGAGTGCAGGCAAGTAGGGCGAGGCATAGCAACCTATTGCCAGTTCCAACGGTTAACCCTTGGATTTATAGGTTAAGATTTTTATTTCTGTTTTTCCCCTTTCCCTTTTCCTCTTATGTTGTTAGCCGCCCTGAGTGGTGTCCCCACCAGGAGGGCAGGATATTAACAACAACAACAACAACAACAACAACAACAACAACAACAACAACAACAACAACAACAACTTGGGCTGAATTGGGGTCAGTGGACAGTCCAGGTGGAAACCACCTGGTTACTCCCAAAGAGAGATGTTTGATGAGTAATTCCATCATCCAGGCCAGCTCACAAAGAAGCATTCAATAGTAGACTGTCAGAACAATATCTGTTCTTCAACAAAACTTTCCAAGAAATGGGAGACAGCTGTTTACCTCCGCAACATCACACACCTTCAAAGCAAAGCAGTGCTGAGTAGCAATACTGGTAAAGTATCTTCTGGAAACCGAGGGCTGAAAAGCAACAGTGTGCTTTATTGCTTTCCAGTGTGTGATAAAATCTGTTCACCAGATGTACTATCTGTCTCGTGTTGCATACTTGAGCATTGTCTAGGCCTGAGGCCCATTTATTTCATGTAATTGCTTTCCCTGTGCTCACCTTGGGGCACCCTAATTCTCCATTTTATTTCAGGTACTGCACAGGGTACCATCTGGTGGGCTTAAGCTTATTTCATCACGGTACAGAGATGGCTGGGCAAAGTTCAGTAGAGCCCATTCCGGGAAGGAGAGGCGGCTCACTTATTGCCTAGGATTTATCCGACTCTGATATAAAGCAGTCTTCCAAAAGGACATATGTGCATGTATGCACCCAGCCAGGATTCAAGGGATGCTGCAACACTTATGTATAATTCCAAATATGTGTAGGCAGCCACTCAGGGGTGGCTTAGAATTCAGTGGCCAGGCAACCATGTAGACAGATCCCATTTATGTGCACGGGATGCTGCCTATTAGAGTGAATGGAAGAATCCTTCCAACTCTTTTTCTTCATACAGATACGTGTGTTCCCTACTTCTCATAATTAGGGATGAGCAACCCTGAGACTGACTGATAAGCAATTAGCATGGAACCAGTTATTATTTCCTGATGGTCCAGTGGTTAAACTGCTGTGCCGCAGCCAAAAGGTTGTGAGTTCGATCCTGACCAGGGATCAAGGTTGACTGAGCCTTCCATCCTTCCAAGGTCAGTAAAATGAGTACCCAGCATGTTAGGTGCCAAAATTCTAATTAACTTGTGAACCAGCCAGAGAGTGCACTAAGCTCTTTTTTTTTGGGGGGGGGGGGTATTATAGAACTGCAATTGCTATTCCTCTGAACTGTATGCTTGGGAACTTTCATATCTAGGGAATCAAAGTGCAAATGAATTCCTTCCTTCTATCCTGACGATCAGTCACTAAGCAGGCAGAAGATTATTTGCAACTTGTAGAGCTACAGAAATGTCATTGTAGGAAAAAGCAAGGTTGTGGAGCTTCGCTTCCAATTATGAAGCTGACATCTCATCTGTTTGTACTGTTGAATTACAGTACAGGCATATGTGCCTAGGAAAAGAAGCCAATGTGTTACTTTTGTAGAACGGCACTGTCAGAGAAGTATCTTTCAAGCTAGCAGAAATAACATCTTTGCAAACAAACAAACAAACAAACAAACAAACCCCAAAACAGCTCTGTTTCTTTCCTTCTGTTCTTTCTCTTCTTTTTCTACCCTAGTCTCATTTTCTTTCTTGATGGTTCTTCTCCACCCCCCACCCCCACCCCGACTGTGATGCCCATTCAGCCTTTAGTGGTCGAAGTTGGTTTTACAAGCTCCAGACAGGTTTTAATTGGTTACAATTAATGATTTTTTAAAAACCAACAACCCTGAAATGCACACCTTTAACATCTATACAGCTGGCTGGATAGCTCAGTGAGGTTGTGTTTTGACCTGATGAAAACAATGACACGAAGTTGGGGCTTTTAAACCCCAATTTCAGGTCACATGGTGCCCGATCCAGAGAGGACGTACATACCTGTTGTGTATGTAACTGTATCACTTTAAGAATGTCTGAATGTAACCTGACAATGATCACAATGTAACTCAGCTGTTAAAGGAACGCGAGCTAGCTACCCATAGAGGGCAGCTGCGAGCGTTCAGCTCACATGGTTCAAATTCCCCCAATCACTGGCAGCCACAGGAACCTTCCCGTGCAAGGAACACCTGGAGAAGAAGGGCGTGACTCAGAATGACATCATGCAGATAGCAGCCAATAAGCTACCGTGTAACCCTTTTCAAATGTATTGTTGCAGTATAAAAGGAGCTGTATCACCGCCATTACCACATGTTCATCCTGACCATCATGCAATAAAGCTGTGTTTTAGCCCTCACTGCGGCTCCTTCTTTGTCTTCCGTGCAAGACACTAAAATACCAGTTCCCCTGGATCAGCTGGAGCCCGTCTCCCACTGTTTAGATCAGGGATTCTCAACCTGTGGCCCGCAATGCTATTTCATGTGCCCCCACCACCACCTCTACCACACCAGGAAGTGCCATGTGGTGGACAAAGGGCAAAATGGCCGTCCAGCCCCCGAAGCTGTCTGATGGAGTGTGACCCGGCCCCCGGCTTAAAAAGGTTGAGAACTCCTGGTTTAGAGGCTGCCATCTGCCCTGACAGTGGAGATGGGATGCAGCTGATTGGGGATACCATTCCCAGCTGATCTGCTGTGTCTCTCCTGCCACCACAGATCCCTGCAGCAATTCCCCACTGATCAGCTGGCTGGCAACAGGGAGATTCGCAGATCACTGATTGAGGGGAGGAGATAAACATCAGTAAGATTGGCCAGTTTATAAACCTTTTCAACCAACCACTGAGTAAGTGAATGACAGGGTGCAGTTTATTGTCACGTTTGGCGTTCATAGATCTGACAAATAGGCTGGATCTGAAAATAATTATAGATTTTGCTTCATTTTGAATACCAACAGAAGAAAAAATAAATATAAAATGTGTATTTCCATTTGAAAAAGCACTTTTTAAAAGATCTCGGTTCTCTTATGAAGACATGTGGGGCACTTCAAGGAGATCATTACACAAATTCTATAATTCAGGTTAAAAAAAGAAGATGAAAGAAACCAAGTGGACACTCTTTTAAGAGGAAAAAGAAAGAATAGTCCCTCCACCCCTCCTTACCTTTTGTGTGAATTCTGCATAAAGTTTGCTTTTACTTTAGTGGGAAAAGATCTTGGGTACATGAAAGGAGCCTCATTCAGGCATCCCCTGAGCAGAATTCCTTCAGCAAAAATCCTTTCAACCCAGAATAATTTCTGACACAAATTATCATTATATTGGCAATGATAAATGTGGCTAGGCTAGATGCACCTGGATGTAGCCGTCTGCTTTGATTGAAAGCATGCTTGAATGAAAAGAAGAAGGGGGAGAAGCCCCTCTCCCTGTTATTCATTATTGTAACTGCGGTTTTCCACCTCAGCAAAAACAAGAAGAGCCAGACTATAGTCAAGAGGTGCACGGATAGCATTATAGCAAGCACGCCAAATGCCCTAGGCTACTGTCTTGTAAATCATAGGAAGCTTCTCCATTCACTGAGTCATTTTGTAGATCCCTTATTTCTTTTGCTCCATGGTTGCCTCATTTTAAAATGAATCACTGAGAGATCTTTGAAAAGCAAAGCCATCACATATACTGCCCCATAGTGGTTAGCACACACTCTGGGTGTAGGGCCATAGTCAGGATTCTAGATGTGGGTGGGTGTGTTTTACTTCCGCTTCCAGGAGCGACGAGGGTGGTGCGGGCCAGATGAATCGCAGTAAACCCATTTGTGTGGATCCACAGGAGCATCTGGGAATTGAAGTCCAAGAACATCTGGAGTGCCAAGGTTCACCATCACGGACCTATTTGTATTGCCTAAATGATGTCTCAGTGGATGATGTGGTAATTATTGCCATTTCCTGGAATGTTGGTGTTTATGTAATCATTTGTTGTTGTTCAGTCGCACAGTCGATTCCGACTCTTTGCAGCCCCATGGACCATCGCTCTCCAGACCCCTCTGTCCTCCACCATCCTCCTTAGTCCAAACAGCCCCATGCCCATTGTGTCTACAATACCATCTAGCCATCTCATCTTTGGCCGTCCCCTTCTTCTTTTGCCCTCCACCTTCCCCAGCATCAAGGCCTTCTTAAGTGAATCCTCTCTTCTCATTTGATGTCCAAAATACTTCATCTTCATCTTTATTATTTGTCCTTCTAAGGAGCACTCAGGGCTAATCTCTTCTAATATTGACCTATTTGTTCTCCTTGCTGTCCAGGGGACTCTCAAAACTCTCCTCCAGCACCACATCTCAAAGGCATCTATTTTTCTTCGCTCAGCCTTTTTAATGGTCCAGCTCTCACAGCCATACATTACCACCGGAAATACCATTGCTTTGACTATGCGGACCTTCGTTTGCAGTGAGATGTCTCTACTTTTCACTATGTTCCCCAGGTTTTTCATAGCTTGTCTCCCAAGAATCAGTCGCCTTTTTATTTCATGGCTGCAATCTCCATCTGCAGTGATCTTAGGTCCTAAGAAAGTAAAATCTGTCACTGCTTCTACTTCTTCCCCATCTATTTTCCAGGAACTGTTGGGGCCTGTTGCCATTATCTTGGTTTTCTTGATATTGAGTCTCAGGCCAGCTTTTGCACTCTCTTCTTTCAACCTAATCAGGAGCTTCTTTAGGTCTTCCTCACTTTCTGCCATTAGGGTGGTATCATCTGCATATCTCAAATTGTTGATGTTTCTCCCAGCAGTTTTGATCCCATATTGTGATTCCTCCATCCCTGCATTGCGCATTATGTGCTCTGTGTATAAGTTGAATACGCAGGGTGACAAAATGCAGCCTTGTCTTACTCCTTTTCCTATTCCAAACCACTCCGTCATTCCATACTCCTTGTTTTATACTCCTTGAGGGAACCAGAGGGTGGCTTGGATGGTGAGTGGCATGGGTGGCGGGGCCACAGGTGATGGCAGTGGGGCGGCCTCCTCCTCCTCTTTCTCTCTGGCTCCTTGAGGGAACCGGAGGGTGGCTCAGATGGTGAGCAGCGCGGGCGGTGCGGCCCCAGGTGGTGGCGGTGGGACGGCCTCCTCCTTCTCTTTCCCTCCGGCTATATGTAATCATAGATGACTCTTAATACAACATGTTAAGCAAAAAAGGATTCTGTTCTCATTAAATTTAATAAATTGACATATAAACAGGCAAACTAGAAAATGTAACATATTTTTGTGCATTTATGGTCACAGTAGGATGTAAAAAAATATGCAAGGGCAATAACCATACCTGTCAAGTATCCTGTTTTAGCCGGGGTTTCCCGTAATTCACCGATCTTTCCCCCTCTTTCCTGCCGCCATCCCGTAATTGGAATGGCCAGGAAAGGGGTTACTGCGCATGCGCAAATGCGCGAAGGGTTTTCTGTGCATGCACAAAGGTTTTTGCACATGCATGTGCAAATGGAGTTACTGTGCATGCGCGAACGGGTTACAGCGCATGTGTGTGCCAGTGCCTGGAAACCTTAACTTATTTTCATTGCTGCAACTTGACAGGTATGGATGGCAATAACACTGTCTGATTCAAAATTTGTGGGAGAACTTTCAAATCACCTCTTAATTATCCCCATTATTGGTCAAGTTATCAACTTTCTTGCTCTGGAGAAAAAGAATTATGAAAAGTATTGCATTCTGTAGCAGTCCCACAGATTTAACAACTGTATTTAAACATTCTTTGGAGACATTATTGAGTTTACCTTACCTTCTGTGATATTCACAAACCAATAGCAATGTATTGGCTTTCAGTGCATTTTTCTGAGGTGAGACAACAATCCTTTACTTTCTCATGATGACATAAAGTAGGGGTTAATTTTGCTAACCTGCACAACCATAACCCTCTCTCAGATCTGCTTTGACATGGATTCCTGCATTGAGCAGGGGGTTGGTCTCGATGTCCTTATTCACCCCTTCCAATTTAGTTATCCCACAAGTCTATGAGCTCAGCTTCCTGTTTTGTTTACTGATTTGTCAGTAAAACATAAACACAGGTATCATTTGCATTTATAATTGCCATTTTCAAGTATGTCCTCATAAGCTGCAAGCAGTGATGCACTGCAGCAGTTTCTGTTAGGTTCTGCAGAACCGGTAGTGGAAATTCCCCAGGCCACGCCCACTTGGTTGCCCACGCCCACCTCCATAGCCCAAGTGCAGGATGTTTGGCCCTGCCCACAGATTTGGCCCTGCCTACAGAGTAGGTAGTAAAAAAAATTGCAGTGCATCACTGGCTGCAAGGTTTGAGTAGAGGACTGCTGGGAGGTGACATATATTTTTCTTAATGCACAGTTTGACCTTTCAAGTTCTGCTACCAAAACATTGACTACCATTTGTATTTCTGAGGATGGTGGTACATAAAGAAGGATCCCAGATGTGTTTTCAATGGTAGTTTCACATGGCAGAAGAGCCCTAAATAGATAGAGAGTTAAGAATAATTCTTTAGTGGTATTGATCCATTCCATTATAAAATACACTGTCTGGGCCAAAAAAAGAAAAAGGAAAAAAACACAGAAGCAATTGGAGTCAAAGTAATTGTCATTACAGGGCAGAATCCTGTTGTCATTTTCTGTTGGGATAATGTGAGTGGTGTAACTTGCGGCAACTCATACAATTGGTGTGTGACAGGAAATGCCTTCACTGACTTCTAAACTTATGGTGATTGCGGGTCTGAAAAATTAACCATTGGTATTACATCCCTGGGTGTAACTAATGAGATTCCAAACATAGTACAGCATTTTAAAGACACAACTTATTGCTTTTTGTTTCTTTTTTTAGGTGAAAAAAACCTCGTTGGATTGATAAGAAAATAGCATCACACCTGGAAAAATGCATTCAAAATGTCTCTAAAATGCTTTAAATATCAATTAGATGAAGTAACTAGAAAAAAATCATTAAGCCAAAACATCTTATTAATGTTATTTTGGGCTTGTTACTTTACTTTTGGAATGTTGCTTGGTTACATCATACAGTATTAACAAAATAAAATAAAGAGCAATTCGCTACACTATGTTTGAGCTCTGGCACATCACAAACAAACTCTTCTGCAGCAATAACAATTTAAAGAAACCAAATGCTTGCTGAGAAAAATGGAAGTGAAGATGAAGATAAATAGGCTCAGACCTTATATTTTTGCCTGGCAGATGGCTTGTGGTAATAACATCTCACCCCCTTTTATTTGATTTTGCTTCTGATAATGTCAGTCCCAAATGGGCTTTGGCAGAGAGAAAGTGGGTTTGGACAGGTCTCTATTTTGCAAAAGTTTGTGATTGGCCCCAAGCTTTCACAGTTAACCTGATTTGGCTTTTTGGATGAAATTTAAAGGACATGGGCACCTATTTGACTTGCCCCTTAGAATGAGCCTTGTGTAAACAATTTGGTCAGATTCAACAGAAATCATAGGTGTCAGTTAAGGTCTTCCTTTAAGGCTGTGTAAAACTCAAGCCTTTCAAAATACATCCACAGGCTGGAATCCTGTTGTGCAACATTCTACCGTGTAATTCAAATGATGTCATCATCTATAGCCATTAGGGAAATGTAAAGCTTCCAACTTCCCCAGATTCTAGGGATCCCTAGGAATTTCTTTCCTGGGGAAGCCTTTGGGAGCTGCAGAAACAGGAGTGGGAAGACTTTTTAATTTCTGTGCAATATGCACATAAATAAATCTGGATTAACTCACTCAGATTGAACAGTGATTCCGTTACCCTGTAAGAACATTGAAAGTCAGTCCAATTCCCCTTCCTTTTTTTGTCCTGCAAATGTGATTCTAAATCTGCTGGTTTTTTGTTGTTGTTCTAATTAGCACCATTCCATTCATTGTGGGGGAGGCACACAATTTTCACTGCCTCCCTCATTCCAAAATAGTAGATTTTCTTCCCATTTATTTAAAATCCCATTTCCTGGCACTTCGTGTTAAATCCACTCAGAGCTGCATTGTGGGATGAATGGTGGGGTAGTAGCAGAGCGAGGAGAGACCTTGGCTCAGAAGAGAATTATGCAATGTCATGGGCACATTAACATTTGGATCAAATTTTTACATTGTGTCACCTCAGTAAATAGTATAAATGGTCTGGATTTGCAATAAATAATTGTCTATTAATACTCTGGCATGGTGCAGCAAATTAAAGTCTCACTCCAGTAAGCATCATAGTGAATGGGAGCCGGGGCCCAAAGAGAGCTACTGTCTGCCACACTAGAAAGACGACCTCACAGATAGAGCATTTTCTTGCTACCAAGGTATGGCCTGGTCTGGAAATGGAGGGGAGTAGAACTTAAAAGCAACTACATTCAAATAACAGATAAAGGTAAAGGTCACCCTTGCTCGAAAGCCAGTCATATCCGACTCTAGGGTTCAGTGCTCATCCCTGTTTATAGCTAAATGTCTGTGCCTACAGACATTTCCGTGGACATGTGGCAGGCATGCCTCAATACTGGAGTGCATGGAATGCTTTTTACCATCCCACTGAAGTGGTACCTATTTATCCACTTGCAATTTCTTTCGAACTGTAAGGTTGGCAGGAGCTGGGACAGAGTTAGGAGCTCACTCCGTCATGCAGTACTCAGGAATCGAACTCCAACCTTCCAGTCATCGAGTTCAGTGTCTTAACCACTTGAGCCACCACAGTCAGATAACAAGGAAATGGTAATTAATTCCTTTCCTCAACAAGGATAGTGTAACTAAGTTACAATGAGACTGTAACTCAATGCAGGCTACATTCATTCCTTTCACAATGTAACAATAACCTGTAAATAATAAAATAAAGCATCTGTAGCTTTTCCCACGAAGCTTTCCTGCCCTCATGTGTGAACGGCTGGATGGTGTTGCCTGTCTTAACAACTGCCTCCTAGAGTCAGATTTTATAGCCTCACTCACTGTTTTGAGAGGCCACTGGCTTCCATCCATGTCAACAAACTAAGCAAAACATGGCTTGATATTTTAACAGGGCACAGAGTTTGGTTGGATCTGGTTGGAGTTTGATCCAGTCACATATGAGATGTTCACGGTTCATGCACTCTGGCTTTAAAGACTACTGACTAGTCATTTCTTTGGAAGATGTGGGCCACCAGTGGAATTGTTATTCTTGATTGGCTAATTGGGTAGAGGATGATTGCTTGTTCTTTGAGAACTTGCAACAAAAATATACATTGTCCTTCCCCATGCTAGATGGAAATACTGTACCTTCTGTTGGAATTCCAATTGCAATTTTTGGGCCTTCTGCTCTGAGTCCATCTAAGACCACAGGTTGCTAGAGACTCTTATGGAGGTGTCTCAGTCCGAGTCTAGAATAGCCCTATGTAAGACCCCAGGAAAGACTGCATACTATATCTGATTTACCCACAGTACAGGAGGAGTGGGGTGGAATGCTACAGAGCACCATTATCAGAGAGTCAGAGTCAGTGGAAAACTATTCTGGCCTCTGTTTGTTTAGCTTCCCCGAACCTTAAAACTAAGGCTGGTAAAACAAAGAATCTATTTTATGCATACATGACCTCTCAAAAACCATGGGGAATTATGGCTGGTGGTGCAGAAGTGAGGGTGCTTCACCACATCACATGATGTGGTGAAGTACAGTAGTGGCTCCCTTCTAGAAGACAGCGAGAGTAATCAGGATTAATTTTGCTCTGCTTATCTCAGGGATTCTCAACCTGTGGCCTGTGTGCCAGATGCAGCCTGCAATGCCATTTCATGTGGCCCCCCACTGCCTCTACCACACCATGAAGTGCCATCTGGAGGAGGAAAGGCAAAATGGTTGTCTGACCCTCGAAGCTGTCTCAGAAAGTGTGACCTGGTCCCCGGCTTTAAAAGGTTGAGAACTCCTGGCTTATCTCATTTGTGCTATCAGTCTTTCAAGGCCCTGTTGAACTGTCTCCCAGCAGTGTGGAAGCTCTCTGCAGGACAGCACAGAGAGATTACACAGAACTGTGACAAATCCCCATCAGAGAATTTGGAATAAACTTTGGTTTACCTGCTTGGGGAAGTCAGTGGTAGCCACAATAATAGTACAGTATTGCCTAGTGATTGGAAGCAGATATTTCTTGCATTTGGAATTCTGCCTGGCTGATGTTAAAGGGCCCTTATTGTCTTCTGGGTGGTGTTCTGGGTGGCTATTCAGAATCTGTTAAAACAATTAAGACTTGGTTGTTTTGTTGTGACAGAGTAACATAGCTACTCCTTGGAATTTGTTGTAACTTTTAACCATTGTTATTACTATGGGAACTGAAGGATTTGCAATGGTTTGTCTCATTTTCCCCCTCCACCTCTCTAAATGGTCAAATGTTGGTTTCAGGCTGTAATTTGTGGTGCTGCCTCAGATTATGTTGTGGGTGTCAATATGACAGCAAAAGTGTATGAGAGATGTCGTAATGGTTTCTTCTTCCCCGGAGGATCGGGGCCGCTAGGCGCAAGGAAGGCACAGGATATGGAAGTGTGGTGGAAAAGTCAGTCCCGATCAAGTCGGGTGATCTGTATTTATTGACTTGCATTCTTGATCACTTGCGCACAGAGTGCACATGACCCCTATTACAGAAAGCTTGCTTATGTAGCATGTTGTTGGCTAAGGTACATTTGCCAGCCTAAGAAGTTACTAAGAAAATACTGCGTGCCAAGGTTCCCCATAGGCAGACTAATCAGCAGATGTAGTGACACTCACTGTTCTTATCTTATCTCAGAGTCCTTGTAAACTCTGGGCATCTATGCTTAGCTGTTTGGTCTAGTTGCAGCTTAGTGTCTCCGCGGTCGTGAGTGAGATACTGTAAGCTGTTTACTAGGTACTGTGACATTTGGGTGACTTCTGTCCTACTCCTCTCAGTGCTCTCAGCCAAGGCAATATGGATTCTCTATTGCTGCCTAATGCTATTGGTCTGTGATCCAGTTTCCCTTCCAGCAAAGCCAGGTTGGTCTTGAGCCCGTGTTCTAGCCCAGCAGACCCATAGGGAAAGGTTAATAGCCAATTAATAATGCGGACAACCCACAGAGAGAAGACTGGAGTGACTCATGGATCAGGATAGAGCAGGGGTTCCAAGCCGGGAGTCAGGTCATGCTCTCTCAGTCAGCTACAAGGACTGGATGGCCATTTTGCCCTCCCTGCATGATGGGGTGGCCATTTTGTCCCAACAGCTTCAAATGGGCAGTCATTTTGTTTCTTGAATACCCTTGGAGGAGTGGGAGCCACATGAAATGGTGCTATGGGACAGATCTGGCCCATTGGCCTTAGGTTGGGAACCCTTGCGACAGAGGGTCAGCCAAATTTTTGCAGAGCTTGCCCCTCCTTGTTTCAGGATTCACCTCTAAAGAAGACCAAATGGGTCTTTTAATGTAACTAAAGGGCAACAATTTACTTATCTCTGATAAATTGCAAAATGAAGAGCTACTTTAAAGTTTAATTGTAAGAGTAATTAAGTATTTCTATGAGCTCTAGAACAGAAACTGAGTTTTAAAAAGCAATTTGTCCAGCTCTGGGACAGATAGCACATTATGACTATACAGTATCTGGAATGAATAGCTGCAAGTCTTTCAAGTACAGTACTGCGGTTTCCCCAGTTCTCTTAGTTTTTCAAATTATACTGTTTTACATTTAAAAAAAGAAAAGAAAGAGTTGGCACAAAAGCCAAAAACAATTAATAGGTGTTACTAAACTGTGTTCAATTTTAGGTTTTATTTGTGCATCTTGGTGGCTGCATTTTTGTGCAATTTTTTTCACGGCTCTCTCCATGAGCAAGAAGTTGAGAAATTGGGCTTCTTAGAAAATATCTAGGG
Organism: Bradypodion ventrale; assembly: GCA_035047345.1. Classification (NCBI taxonomy): domain Eukaryota; kingdom Metazoa; phylum Chordata; class Lepidosauria; order Squamata; family Chamaeleonidae; genus Bradypodion; species Bradypodion ventrale. The sequence goes on along the minus strand of JAWDJE010000001.1, from coordinate 288,670,200 downwards.
AAAGCTAATACAGGTCCAACCTTTAATGAAATGTGCTTGTGAAACCCTTTCCCAACTTTCTGCCCTTGCTAGCATTGTTCACATTAGCTCCAGTTGTACTTCTGGACTATGACTCCCATTGCACAGTTAAAATGGCCACTGTTGAGGAATCATGGGAGCTGAAGTCACTCTACAGGGCTGATTCATGTCATCATACTGTCCTTTTGTGAAAGACTCGTAGTTGTTCTCTCTCTGCTTTCTGACTTTATACAGGTGGGTCGTTATATGCCCACATCTCCTCTTGACCCATGAATGTTTAGATATAGTGTGGGCGTTATGCCTGTGCCTCGCCACTGCTACGGGAACTGCACTGGTTGCCAGTGTGCCTCAGGTGCAATTCAAGGTGCTGGTTTTGACCTTTAAAGCCCTTCATGGTAGTGAAGGTTCTCAACCCATCCTACGAGAGTGGACCGTAGGGGCTCCCTAGTGGTCCCATCAGCCAGGGAGGCACATCTCACTGGGACCAGGAGGAGAGCCTTCTTGGTATCTGCTCCGTCCCTATGGAACCTCCTGCCACTTGAACTGCTCCTCCAGGCAGAGTTGCTCCCCTTCAGGAAGGTTTTAAAAACATGGCTCTGCCAGCAGGTGTGGAGTACAACTGGTACCATAACCCAGCCCTGTTGGCTTGTTTAGCCCTGCCCAGGGTTCTTATTTACTCCTGCCCAGGTGCCCCTCTTTTTAAGGGGATTGGGGAGGTTCTATGGACATTTTTACCATAGTTTTATGGTATTTAGTTTTAATTAGTATTGGGTATGGGTTTTAACTGATGTTGTGCACTGCCTTGGGTCACTTAGGCAAAAAAGGTGGTTATATAAATCCAATGAATGAATGAATGAATGAATGAATATTTAAGATCCAGTCCATGGATTCTGTTTTGTAGTTGAAGGCTGGGGAAGAAAAGGCCCTCCAGATTCTGCTAGCTTGTACCTTAACTTTCATCAGCCATGATGGGAGTCATCTCCCAACTACTTTTGGAAGGCAATACTTTTCCCTGTCCTTTTAGGCGGTTCTGTTCCTCCCATCACAATACAGGATGAGGTATTTCAATTTAGCTTTGAAATTCAGCTCTTAAGACACCCATGTCACAGATGTAAAATACACTGAGCTTTGATGTTCAGCAAAGCTGTGTCCCATTTTTCAATTTTCTTTCAGCATATTCCTTTGACAGGAGTTAATTACCGAGTTGCTGTGCAATAATGCATGTTATTACATGGCTAGCTACACAGTAACTTCAGTGAGAGCAATTGTAATTACGGGGTAAATTGTGTTAATGCCCCTGTGTTATTATTTGGTAACTCTGTAATTACATTGGGTGACCTGTGCAAATTTGAGTCACATTCCCTTTTCCCCACAGAATAATGGGAAGTGTACATGGATATTTGAGGGTTCCTTGAGTGTATGCATTTCCAGACAAACTTTTGGCTGCCCCAATTTCTGCCCACTCCCTTCTGCCTGCCCCACAAATAGTAATGTTAGATTGATAGACTGTAAATAAAAAGCAGCCACTATTTTAATAGAAACCCAGTAGAATCTTGAAGATGTTGTGGTTACTTCACCTTAAAAGCTCTTCTTTTCCAATTCAAGAGGTTGGTGGATGAAAACAGAGGTTGTTTTAGAGCAATTTTATTTGGTACTTTTAATTATTATTATTATTTTAAATATTGTAATTTATTGTAGGGTCAGTACGAGAATTGATATTGCAATTTATTATAATTTTATTAATGTTTTACTTTAAATTGTTCTGTTATTTGTATTTTTAAATTCTTTGGAAGCCACCTTGAGTCCCTCCTGGAAAACATGGGGTGAAAATTAAGCAAACAAACAAACCAGTCAGTCAGTCAGTCAGTCTTTTGAACTGCATTATGGACAACTGTATCAGATGTAGTAACAATTCCCAATCATTAGGAATTCACATTTTCTACCAGTTTCACTTCTTTGATAGACATTGATAGTAACTCTAGACTAACCTCAGCCCCAAACAAATTCCAACCCTAACTGCATGTCCAAACTTTCTTCCTTTATATGAAGGGCATCTCAAAATTAACCACATCAGAAGAAAATGTAACCCTAAAACCCATCACAACTCTAACCCATCACAACTCAGCCCAAATGAAAACCCATCATCCCAGCTACAATGCTTATTGCAATTGCTATCTTTCCAACTGCCCTATTGGTACATCTTGAGACATCCTCTTGCTCCTACAAATGAAGTGAGATTTGAAAGGCAATCATTTCAAAGAAAACTCAGTATCTCACTCGCATCCATGCTCACACTAATTTACAGTTAGTCTTATATGGAAACCCAAGCTTTCTTCCAAGCCAAATCTTTCCAAAAGCCCAGAACTCACTCAGTAAGACACTAAATTTTCTGATACATGAAGTAAGACTTGAAAGGAAACTATTTTAAAAGGAACTGAACATAATCCTAACCTCAGCCCAAGCAAAGATGTTGCCTAATAAATGTAAAGGTAAAGGTTTCCCTTGCTTGAAAACCAGTCGTATCTTACTCTAGGGTTCAGTGCTCGTCTCTGTTTCAAAGCCGAAGAGCCAGCGCTATCTGCTTCTGCAGACATTTCCGTGGTCATGTGCCAGGCAGGCATGACTAGACAGTGGAGCACACGGAATGCTGTTTACCTTCACACCAAAGAGGTCCCTATTTTACTTGCAATTTCTTGCTTTCAAACTGCTAGGTTGGCAGGAGCTAGGACAAAGACAAGAGCTCATTCCATCCTGCAGTACTCGGGAATCAAACTGCCTAAAACAAACTCCAAAATATCCTTAATAGTTGTTGTTTTTGGAATAGTAGCTGTGTTATTCTGTAGTTCAGACATATCAGAAAACAAAAACAAAGCAAAAACAAAATAACTGCAGCACTTTAAAGACTAACTGCTATAGTTTTACTGTGAGTTTTTATGGATCAAGTCTACTTCTTCAGTGTTGTGTATGGATTGTAACTGTATACTTGTGCCTTTAAACATGAATGTAACCGGTTCCACAGGAAATGCATACTTATCATAGCTTGTATTGAGACATTGTATCCAGCTGCATAATAATGCGAACTGCTACCAGTGGTGGTAGCAGTGAGCATCCAGCTCACATGGTTCATATTCCCCAATCACCCCGGCCGCGGGAAACCTTCCCGCTGCAGATACACCTGGACAAGAAGGGTGTGTCTCATGATGACGTATCTCTGACAGTAGCCAAGGGGCTACCGTGTAACCACATTCAAATGTATAGTGACTGTATAAAAAGAGCTGTACCTCCGCCATTACCACATGTTCGTACTGTACTCCATGCAATAAAGATGTGTTAAGCCAGACTATGGCTGCTTCCATTGTCTTGGTTTCAGAACACCAAATTCAGACAAAGGAGTAGAACTTCCAGGTCTGGTTTATATACACTATGTGCAGGGGTCAAAATCTCATAAGGCAAATGGATCACAAAGCAATAAGGTAAAGAGTAACCATGCAATAAAGATGTGTTAAGCCAGACTACGGCTGCTTCCATTGTCTTGGTTTCAGAACACCAAATTCAGACAAAGGAGTAAAACTTCCAGGTCTGGTTTATATACACTATGTGCAGGGGTCAAAATCTCATAAGGCAAATGGATCACAAAGCAATAAGGTAAAGAGTAACAGACAAGCATGCATATCAATACAGCTTCCTACAGCTAGCACCTCAAATATTCTGCAACCTCAAATATTCCACTAATTCTTATTTTACCCCTCAAGACATAGTCTCCTTGCCAAACATCAACTTGGACTTCAAATTCAACTATTTGAAGATATGAGTAACCCTAAGATAATTCCCAACTCATCCCAGTGCTAACTCTAAGACCAAATCTTCACATAACCACTACCCTTCCATCAGCTTTGATCTCACTTTCTGAGGTATTATGCCTATACCCAAAGTAATACTTGAAAGGACTCATTATAAGGTGACCCCTAACCCTAACTCCTAACCTTAACTCCATTCATAAATCTAATTCCAACTCTAAAAATTATTGAAATCACAATCATTCTGCTCTTAAATCTTTAGACATCCCTTTTCTTGTACATAAAAAAGAGATGGAAGCAAGTTATTTAAGGAGCACTTGACCCTAATTTCTAATCACATACCCAATATAACCTAAATCCAACCATAACCCCAAACTTCTTGCAATTCCAGTTCTTCCAACAGCCTTCAACTTGAAACATCAACTTCTTCCATATGCCTGAATTAAGTTCCGTGTTGGGTTGGGATTAGCATTAACTCACACCTTGTGACACCCTTGACACTGAAAGATTTTGTACTGAACCCTAGTTCTAACATTAACTTTAACCATAACTGTATGTCTAAACTCAGCCCAAACTCTGTTCAACCTCCAACCTCAAAGATTCTTCCAGCCCTTATCCTTTCTACAGTTTTGGTATTGTGCCTTGAGAGAAGTTCTTATTTCTACTTTATTTGAGTCTAGCAGGTGCTTGAAAATGGTGCTTCCCCCCCAGTAACTTTGTTTAGGATTGCAAAGATTTTTTTTAGTCTCACTTGATTTTTTGCCCCATTTAGTTTTGGATCCTTAGCAAATAGAGATATAAGGTTCATGAGAGGGAGCTCTGTTTTTAATATACTGTAGTTTGGTTTAGTGAGCATAGCCAGAAACACTCTATTTTCTTCAAAGCTTGCCAGTAAAGGACCACCTCTCAAAATGGCTATGAATGAACTATGAACAACCTCTTTATAGACTTGGCCAAGAACTATTTTCATTTTGTTTCATTTCCTTCTTTGTTCTGTTGCAGCTCTTCCAGGAGAGATTTGTTTTATCCTCCCAGGCAATATTACTATAAAACACTGGACTGTACACTTCACCACATGGAATTCTTTTTTTTTCCTATTTTGTTTTGTCACCCACAAAAAAAAAATTCAAATAGTAGAAAGATTAGGGAGAAAATTGCTTCCTTACATTGCTGAGCTGGCATGCCACTTTTTGTTTTCACTGGGATGTCAATGAGATATTTATCTTTAAAGGGGCAAAAAATATTTATTCTCCCCCCCCTTGAAAAAATGTCAAGATAGAAAAAGCCAAATCAGGCTAATAAAAATGTATTGTTTTTGAAAAGGAAAGTTACCATTTCCAACAGGAAAATGTGGAATTAGACAAATAGCTGTTTTTCCTCATCCTGCCAACCTAGCAGTTCGAAAGCAAGAAATTGCAAGTAGATAAATAGGGACCACTTTGGACGGTAAGGTAAACAATGTTCCATGCACTCCAGTATCTAGTCATGCCAGCCACATGACCACGGAAACTTTACTGTATGGGACCAAAGACAACAGAACAGCCGAAGGGTTGGCTTAACACAGGTTTATTGCATGATGTTCCGGTGGAGCATGGAGTAATGGCGGTGATACATCTCTATATATACAGTAGCATTATACATTTGAATTTTGTAGCACGGTAGCTCATTGGCTGCTACCGGCGTGGCCTCGCCCAGGCACGCCTCTCTTCAGTAGTTCTTTCTCCTGCTGCTGAATGTGGGGAAGGTTTTCCCGCGGCTGTCTGTGATTGAGCAATGTGAACCATGTGAGACTGAACGCTCGCAGCTGCCCTCTATGGGCTGCTTGCTCGCGTTCCTCTACAGCTGAGATACATTGTAATTGGAGTGGTTACATTCTTATCTTACAGTACAATGAGCATGCATACATAACATCCCTCCCCCCTAGGATGGGACGAAGTCCCGCAACCATTGTGGCTTGCCGCACGTGCGCTTGGGGCGTGCTTGCGCCTGACCTAGTACCGGAGAGCCTGTGATCCCTGACTCCGTGGGTGCTTGTCCTGCAACGGGAAACGGGGATTCGTTAGTGGCTCTGTGGGGCGTCCGTGCCTGCCTTGCGCTGGGGGATGGGAATGGAATGAACAGCTGGGACGTGAACCCCTGCCTGTTGCTCTTGGACCCCGGGGACCCTCCTATTGTGAACCGCGGGACCGATGAGGATGCCCTTGTGGTTCTGCTGCCTTCTGTTCCCCGCTCGGGGGACCTTGAGACTGTGGTGGGCGGACTCACCATTGCCTCCTGTCTTGGGGGTGTCGGTCTCCGGGAAATTGGTGCTATGTTGAATTCTAACTCACAGGGGCTACTGGGACTGGAAGTACCAGGGGCTGAACTGAAACCCCTCTTTTCGCTAGGACGGGTGGGGGACCACTCTGCTAACTCCCCCTGGTACTGTAAATCAAGGTCTAAACTTCTTGGGGAATCTGTGTTTTGGGGATGCTTCCGGGGGCTGTGTGTGAGATCGGGGCTCTTCCTTTCCGCCGCAAACTCCCGCAAAAGATCTCTGAGGATCGATTCCCTTTCCTCCCCCCTTGGTGGGGACCCATGTCCCCCTTTTTCTCCCCCTTGGGCTAAGCGGGTGGGGGAGTACCCTAACGCTGATTCGTGGCTATTTTCGTCTTCGTCCTGCTCTCCGGGGATCCTGCGCCTGAGTTGATCCGCGTGCCGCCTCCACAGGAGGCCTGTATTGGTCTCCACGCGGTATGAAACGGGGCCAGTTTGTTCTATTACCGTGCCTGGCACCCAGGCTGGCCCCGCGTTGGCGTAGTTCCTGCAATGCACCGGGGCGCCTACGCTGAAACTCTTTGCGGGTTCCACCCCTACGTTCCGCCCTTTGTCCTCTACTCTCGTGGGGTCTAGCTTGGAGATTACCGTGGCCAGCTTCCTGCGCATTAACAGCTCCGCGGGGGAGTACCCTGACGCCAATGGGTTGACCCTGTACCTTAGCAGGAATTGGCACAGTTGTAAGTTAAGATCTCCGGGGCCCATGCGCCGCAGCGCGTCCTTAGTGGTGCGCACGAGGCGCTCTACTTGGCCGTTGGTGGCTGGGTGGAAAGGGGCGGAGGTGATGTGCCGAATGGCGTTGAGATCCATGAATGCTCTGAACTCGGCGGACGTGAAACAGCTAGCGTTATCGCTGACGAGGGTGTCGGGTAAACCGAACGTGGAAAAGACCCTCCGTAACTGTTTAATTGTTGTGGCCGAGGAGGTGCTCGAGACTGGAATGACCTCCAACCACTTGGAGAACGCGTCCACCACAAGGAGGAAAAGTGTTCCCTTGAACGGGCCAGCAAAGTCTACGTGAACCCGGGACCCGGGGACCCTTGCTGCGTCCCACTCCCTATGTGGCAAGCGAGCCTCTTCTGGCCTGGAGCTTTGGCACGCTTCGCAAGTGCCGACCATGTGCTCGATGTCGGCGTCTAGCTGGGGCCACCAAAAGTAACTGCGGGCTAGTGCCTTAGAGCGGACGATCCCGGGGTGGCTGACGTGCAGCAGTTTAAGCACCCTCGGCCGGAGGGACGTGGGGATCACTACCCGCTGTCCCCACAAAAGGCAACCCCTCTCTAGGGACAATTCTAATTTCTTTTTGAAAAATGTGTCGAATTCCGCTGCTGGGGAAGACACGGGCCACCCTTTCTGTACCCAGGAGCAAACTGTAGCTAAAGTTTTGTCCTTACCGGTCGCTTTGGCGATGTCGGCCGGTACTACTGGGGGGGAGTCTAGGACCTCTATCATTAAGACCTGGTGGTCCCTCTCTTCCTCGCCCATGTGGCAGCACTCCCGGGGAATGGGGGACCTCGACAGGGCATCCGCATGGCTGATCTCCTTCCCGGGCCGGTGCACCAACGCGTGCTGATACGCGTTGAGAAAAATGGCCCACCTGAGCATTCTCGGGGACAGGATTTGGGGTGTGGGCTTATCTGCGGTGAAAATGCCTAGCAAGGGCTTATGGTCGGTCACTATGGTGAAGGGGCAGCCATACACAAAATCATGAAATTTCTTGGTCCCCGCAATTATCGCTAGTGCTTCCCTGTCTGTCTGGGCGTAGTTTCTCTCTGCTTGGGACAAGGACCTAGAGTAGAACGCTATCGGGGCCTCCCTCCCGTTCTCCAGCACGTGGCATAACACCGCCCCCACCCCCACCGGGGATGCATCGCATATCAGGACCACTGGGCGTTTGGGATTGAAGTGGGTCAGTACAGCATCTGATGCCAGGAGTCGCTTCAGGTCATTGAAAGCCTTCTCATGGTCGTCGCCCCACTTCCATGCCTCGTCCTTTTTTAACAATTTGTGTAGCGGTTCTGCCACGGCTGCCTTCCGAGGAAGGAAGGAGTGGTAGAAGTTGAGCAGCCCAAGGAACGACTGCAGCTCGGGCTTGGAGGTGGGGCGAGGGGCCTTCTTGATGGCGGCCACCTTGGATTGGGATGGCCTTATTCCCTCGGGAGTAACACGGAACCCTAGGAACTCAACCTCAGTTGCGAAGAAAACGCATTTGTCTTTCCGCAACCGCAACCCCGCCTTTTCGAATTTTGCCAGGACCTTTCCCAACCTTTCTGCTAATTCGGCCCGGCTCCCCCCTGTGATCAATACGTCATCAAAGTAGGGTAACACCCCCTCTAACCCCTTCAGGAGGCGTTCCACGAGTGACTGGAAGATCCCGGGCGCCGAATTCACGCCAAATTGGAGGCGCGTTACCTGGAACGCCCCTTTGTGGGTGACTATGGTCTGCGCAGCAGCTGCGGCGGGGGTCACCGGGAGTTGCTGGTAGGCTTGGGCCAGGTCGTGTTTAGCGAAACACCTCCCCCCGTGTAACCTGGCCAACAAGTGGCTGACTACCGGCACCGGATACGCATTAGGGCGGATCGCCTTGTTGATGGTGCACTTGTAGTCAGCGCATATGCGGACCTCCCCGTTGGCCTTGAGCGCTGTTACAATTGGAGTTTCCCACTCCGCAGAATCCACAGGAACAAGAATCCCCTGGCCCACCAATTTGTCCAACTCCGCCTCTATTTTGTCCTTTAGTGCGAAGGGCACTCTGCGTGGTTTAAGTCTGATTGGACGTACTCCAGGGTCCAGGTCGAAAGTCACTGGGGGGCCCTTGAATTTTCCGAGTCCCTTTTTGAAAACCTCGGGGTGTGCATCGCACACGCTCTGTATTGGATCAGTCCCGGCGGCGTGTACTCCCACGGCATGCACCCCCCCCCCAATGAACAACCCCAGGGGCTGGAACCATTGAGTCCCGAGGAGGCTGCATTTACCTCCCTTGAGGACGACTAGGGGAAGCATTGCAGCGCGCTTTTTGAACTGGACCTGAAACTTCCCAACCCCCAACACCGGGATGCGGTTCCCTTGCACGTCCTTCAGCGTGGACCTCAGCGCTTTGAGCTTGGGCCGCACGTGGGGGGCTATTTTTAGGAACTCCCCCTGGGAAATGATAGAGTAAGAAGAACCCGAGTCCACCTCCATCCTAACAGGGGCCCCTTGTATTACTACCTCAACGAAGTATCGGGGTGCTCTGTGGATACGCTGAAAACCGGAGCGTCGTCCTCACTGTCGTCGGAGATGCGCCCTACTCCGTCCCGCTTCCTCGTGGTCCGGGTGCCGTCCTTGGGCCTCGTGGTGCGGTCCTGCCTCGCCGAGCGGTCTGGGGAACTCCTCTTGGCCTCGCGCCGTTTTCGGCAGACCTTGGCAATGTGCCCGCGCCGGCCGCAGTTGTGGCACTCGGCCTTGCGGAATGGGCATCTGGCGCGGGCGTGGGCGGCGCCGCAGCCGTCACAGCGCCGGCCTTCCTTCTGGACCTTCCGGACGTCCTCGTCGTCGCCGCTCTCCGCGGACGAGTTCAAAACTCGCCGGGCCGCGCGCACCGAGCTCTCTGCCTTGGCGGGTTTCGGGCGCCAGTCCTGGAGCTCTTGCACCCTGGCCGTCGTGGCTTCCGCGGCCTGTGCCGTGTCGAGGACTTGCTGCCACGTGGGAGGCGGCTCCTGTCTCATCAGCGCGCGCTGAGTCTCGGTGTCCCTCAGGCCGCAGAGCAGGCAGTCTCGGAGGGTGACTTCTGGGGTCTCCCACTTGCATGGGCCAGCCGCCAGCCGCAGGGCCGCGGCGAACTCAGCGACCGATTCCCCGGGCGCCTGGACTCGCCTCCAGAACGCGCTCCGAGCGGGGAACATCGCTATCGCGGGCCGGAGGTGGGTGCGCAACACCGCCAGGAGCTCTTTGGCTTTGAAGTCGCTCACCCTCCTCGGCGCGATCAGGTCCACCAAGGTCCTCTTGGTCTCGTGTCCGAGCATGCGGACGAAGATGGCTCTCTTCTTGTCCTCATCTGAGACTTTGAGCTCCACCAGCGCTCCATTGAAGTCTATCTCAAACAGCTCCAAGTCTCCCGGCTTCCTGATCTCGTAGCCGGCGCATGTCTTGGTCCCGTGGGCAGCCATGATCCCACCTTCGTCGCCAGTTTACTGTATGGGACCAAAGACAACAGAACAGCCGAAGGGTTGGCTTAACACAGGTTTATTGCATGATGTTCCAGTGGAGCATGGGGTAATGGCGGTGATACATCTCTATATATACAGTAGCATTATACATTTGAATCTTGTAGCACGGTAGCTCATTGGCTGCTACCGGCGTGGCCTCGCCCAGGCACGCCTCTCTTCAGTAGTTCTTTCTCCTGCTGCTGAATGCGGGGAAGGTTTTCCCGCGGCTGTCCGTGATTGAGCAATGTGAACCATGTGAGACTGAACGCTCGCAGCTGCCCTCTATGGGCTGCTTGCTCGCGTTCCTCTACAGCTGAGATACATTGTAATTGGAGTGGTTACATTCTTATCTTACAGTACAATGAGCATGCATACATAACAGAAACGTCTGCAGAAGCAGACAGCACTGGCTCTTTAGCTTTGAAACAGAGATGAGCACTGAACCCTAGAGTCAGATACAACTGGCTTTTGAGCAAGGGTGACATTTACTTTTACTAAAAGGCTTTATTTCTCAGCCATACATACTCCTGATAGTATTTATGGGAAACTTCTGCCAAATTCTACAAAGACTTTTTAATTGTTTTACTTTTGTCAAATAGTCAATTTAATTTAATTTAATTTAATTTAATTTAATTTAATTTAATTTAATTTAATTTTCAAACTTTTATGCCACCCATTCAGGTGAACCCGACTCAGGGCAGCTTACATCAATACTAAAAACATGTAAAACAGATTTTAAAAACCCAATTATCCCACCCACCAACCCCACCCTATACAGAGAAAGGGCTTCTGATTATTATCTTGGTGTGAGCCAACAGGCAGGAGCCATATTTCCATTGGGACCCCACACCTGCCCTGCCAGCCAGGTTTTCAATACTGTATATGGTACTGACTTTCGGGGAAAACTCATTAAAATTCAGTTTCACCTGCAATCTGGGCTGTGGTTTTCCAAGCATTGCTTAAATAAAACATCAAGTCATATTTCTTATCCTGGGAGGACTAATTTTGTGTATAGTTTGAAAGAGGTACTCCTCTCTAAATCATCCCTGCTGCAAAACCATTTTTTTTTTACTTTGTTGTTTATCATAATTTCTAAATACTGATTCTCTGAGCAACAAAATGACATCAGATGAAGTGTTTGTGGTAAAACACTAGTAATCTTTCTTTAAATTCCAGCATTAAATTCCTTTCAGTATTGGGTGCTGACTCTGGGACCCAATGTCACCAATATGGTGATCAAACGAGGCCAAAACCAATGGGCCAAATTCTTATCTGGGGATACATATACATTGGGATATATCTGAACTTCAAAATCCATTCTGCCCTGAAGTTTGTAATGTAGTTTCTCTCTATATATGTGTTTTCTCTTTGTGTCTTTATTTGTAAGCCCAGAAGATGCCCACATGTTTGGAAAACATACCAGAATTTAAGCTGGGACGCCAGTAAGGTATGGGACAGGACAAGGAAGGAATGTGTGGTCTGGCTGCTTCTTCATGCCTTAATAGACTATATGTTATTAAAGTGAGAAAATTAAATCCAAAAAAGCCTGTTCTTTGTAAATAATGCTAAACATCTTCATATCTTAAGCAATTCTTCCTTGGTTCCCTCTGGTTTCACAACTCTCTGCTTTCTATCAGCTACTGTAATAAAATATTAATTGATTTGCATGCCAAAAGGTTATGACAAAGCATTGTCCATGATGTTATTTCACTTCTCTGGTTCTGAAATGTTTTTGATAAAGAAGACGAGCAAAAGAAAGCCCAAAGCTATCAAGAAATCTATGCCAGGCACCTAACAGGTTAAACTTCATTTGCATAGATTAGGAAGTTTTACAAATGAGTTCACCTACTGAAAGCAAGATACGGGACACTGCATGTTAGTAATTGACATCCAGTATGAAATGCAATGTTCTCAGATGAGGAAATTGAGCTCCACATTGTGATTAGAACCAGTGGAGTGGCAAATGCTAGAGAAAGAAAGAAATACCATTTTCCTCTGTACGTTACAGCTCTTGCATAAAAACGATCATTCATTTTGGAGAAGTTTCTTCTAAGAAAAGCTAGGCAGAGAGAATTGGAAAATTGGGGAGGAGTGGAGCACACTAAGGAAAATCCTTTTGTCCACAGTATTGGAGAAAAAGTGAAGTTGGAAGAGGTCTTTATGATGTCATTTGAGCAACCACTAGCATTTCATAGATATCTATATCTAAAACAAACCTTCATTTCCCTTTGAATTGAAGTGCAATAAAATATTGTACAGTAAAATTAAAATCCCTTTTCCTTAGGCTTATTAAAGCATCACAAGTGGAAATTATAAGTGGCCCATTAAAAAGTGCTTGCCTCTTTCAACATATTGGCCAAACTCCTGTTGCTTGACCTAGTAAATCACAGACCAGGCCTAATGAATCAATTGGGATTTTATGAGTAACCTCTTCTATAAGTTCCATTGGTTCAAATGGGCTTACTCTGACTGCAACTTACTATGTTAAAGTAGGCCACAATTAGAATAACTAAGTATGAGAAGATGCCCATGGGAATTCACAGAACATTGCCACTGCCAGGCCCTGATACTGGGTTCCCGACCTCCAGTTCACTAGTGGATCAGGGAACTGATGATTATGAAGGGATGAGGGCTTTCCCAGGGAGAGAGGTCTGCCCTGAGGGAGAAAAGCTTACAGCAGAGCAGGAAATGGAAGGAACCAATCTGAACCTTCCAGAAGGAAGGAGGACTGAGATAGAAGGGGTTATAAGTAAAGCGTTGAAGGATGTGGTATTAGAGAAGAAATGGATATAAGCAGCAGAAGAGGGAGAAGCCAGGATGGAAGCGACAGAGAGCGTCTTGGAGGAGCATGAAGAAGTTGACTCCAGAGAAGTAAAGGCTGAGGAGGAAGGTCCTTGGGTGGCAGGAGAAGAACCCCCACTACCTCCTGGGTGGACATAGATCTCTAAGGAAGACAGACAGGGAAGGGAGTGGGTTCACTTCTGCATGCCACTGGAAGAGGCTGAGTGCTAGGCAAAGTCAAAGTAGATGGCGGAAACCTTGTATTGAGGAGAACAGGAGACAAGGGAATGACAATTCCAGGACATCAATTACTCCAAAAGGCACCAAGTACCACAGGTGGGTTGGGACAACTAGTCCATCCAGCTTGACTGGGTTGCCCTTCAATGTGTCCGCATTGTAAGAAACTTATTTGTTGGGACAGAGCCTCCCAAGCGGTGGAGAAACCAGTCTGGGAAGACAAGTAGAAGTGGATAACCATCCTGGGACCCAGTGAAGTAACTGGGTTCAAAGAAGTGCCTTTGTTAAACACTGTTCCAGTTTATCAAGCACACATTAGAGTTGAATTGGTTTTAGTACAGAGTGGTGTGTCATTATAGACAATGGAGGAAGGTGAACAGGGTCAAAGCAAGTTGACTCACCAAATTCCCATTAATTTGGTGGTCTTACTTTAGTGTGATCTTAACCTATAAAACCAAGGGTTAACCGTTGGGACTTGCTATAGGTTGCTATGCCTCGCCCTACTTGCCTGCACTCACCCTTCATGCACACAGCCGATCTGGGTCCGCAGGTCAACAAAGGATTGAGAAAACAGGCAGTGGGGCAACAGCCCCACAAATGCGAAAAAAGGGAAACAACTTCCTTTCCCAACATTCCTTGCACCGTGCCGCGCCAGAGCCAATCAGGCTGAGATGCTCTCGCACGGCGCGGCGCAAGGAACGTTTGGAAACGTGCCGCAGCTAATCAAAAGAAAACCGTTTTAAAAAATGCAGCACAAACACAAAGCACAAACCCATAACTACAAGCCCCAGCGTCCTGCGTGCCATGAGTGCGCAGAACGCTGAGGAAGCCGGCGCCCAAAAAATAAAACAAAAACACCGGGAGAGCAAGTCCGCCAAGCCCCAGGAACCAAAGCCCCCCTCCCCATCGGCGCCTGAAGCTCCTAATCAGAGTTTCCCCTTTAATATCACTGGGGGGGGGGTTGTGCTGCCCCTCACTACTGGCTCCCCTGGGGTTGAGAGGGTTGGGGGGACCAAAGGAGCCTGTCTCCCCAACCCTCCTGACCCCAGGGGACCTGGCAGAGAGGGGATTCCCCTCCCCCCACACACACATGCCCCATATTAAAGAGAAGAAACCAAGCGGTTACTTCTCTTTAAAAACGGAGTTGGGGGGGAATCCCCCTCTCGATGGCTCTCCTGGGTCCGGAAGGGTTGGGGAGAGAAACCCCTTTTCTCAACCCAACCCTCCCAAACCCAAGGAAGCCAGCGGAGAGGGGGATCACACACACCCCCACTGATATTAAAGGGGAAACCACAATTGAGATTTCCCTTTTAATATCAGAAGGTGGCCTGGATTCGATCCCCTCTCCTGGGTCCCATGAGTTTGGAAGGTTTGGGGGGACAAAAGGAGCCTGTCTCCCCAACCCTCCTGACCCCAGGGGACCTGGCAGAGAGGGGATTCCCCTCCCCCCCCACACACCCCATATTAAAGAGAAGAAACCAAGCGGTTACTTCTCTTTAAAAACGGAGGTTGGGGGGAGGAATCCCCCTCTCGATGGCTCTCCTGGGTCCGGAAGGGTTGGGGAGACAGACCCCTTTTCTCAACTCAACCCTCCCAAACCCAAGGAAGCCAACGGAGAGGGGGATCACAACCCCCCCCCACTGATATTAAAGGGGAATCCCCAATTGAGATTTCCCTTTTAATATCAGAGGGTAGCCTGGATTCGATCCCCTCTCCTGGGTCCCATGAGTCTGGAAGGTTTGGGGAGACAAAAGGGGTCTGTCCCCCCCAAGCCTTCCAGAGCCAGGGGAGACGGCAGAGAGGGCCCCCCCGTAGGACACCAAAAAAACACAAAAACAAACAATCAAAAACATCCAAAAATACACAAAAACAAACAAAAATAACACCAAAAAAGTAAACAACAACAAACATTTCCAAACACACCCAGCACCCAGCCAAACACCAAATACCACCACCACCCCAAATAAAGAAAAACAGCCAACTCACCACCACACGACTTCATACCACAACGACTGGAAAAGAAATGAATAAAGAAAGAGACTACTTACTGGAAGAAGCTCCACCCAGAGGCCACGAGAGAAAAAACAGTCAAAATACAAGATAACCCCTACCAGCAGCACTTGCTGCCCACAATAATAAAAAAAATTCAAAAAGACACAATAGCCCCACACAAAAGGCCCCAAGAGTTTTTCGAAAAAGTATATCATCCTTTATTCTTTTTTTCATCCACAAAACCAAAACACCAAACAAAACTCATCACAGTTTATAACAGGCCATCAAAATTTTTTTTGTATAAATAAAAATTTTAAAAATTTCAATTATAGAATAACCTCTTCTTTACAAACATTAACAACAACAACAAAAACTTTCCAACACCATTTAAAACAGCCCGGCAACGCCGGGCAACCTTTGCTAGTTTACTATACTAAACCACACATTTTGAGCATTAAATTGTACAATAAAGAGAAGTGATCCAAGTAGCTGCTTTCTGCAGTCCTGTTTAGTTTTAGATCACTCTGTGCTACAAGCTATGGTTCAGCTGCAGGAAGAATGGTTTTCAGAAAGTGATTTTGCCAGTAATTCCATGTCACAGTGCTTTGGTTGTGTGCCATTGGTCCAAATTATGCGTTTGCAAAGGACAAGCACAAATCTGTTCTTAATAAAGTTCCAAGGCATCATTTAGAATTGGTTTAAAAGTGAATTAAATAATTCACTATACTGTGATCTACTTTACCAAGTTCTCACAGAGGAAGTAAGCCATATCAATTAAATCTCAATGAACTGCAGAAGCCAATAAAGCTTCCTCCAGCCATGGGTAATAGTTCCAGATATTGATGGCAATTTTATTGCTGTTACTCTGAATATAACCTTATAATCAGATTTCTCCAGTATATTCTCCACATGGGCTTTGAAAAAAAAAAACCAGTCCTTAGTAACTTTCTTTCTGCTAGTCTGCCTGTCAGAGCTAATTACCAATTTTGCACAAGGAAGCACTCTACAGATCTTGGCATGGTAGTCAGAACTGGGCAACTGTTTGCCTAAGAGTCATTCTATATTATTTATCTGTGAGGCTTTCATACTTTATAGTGTTTTAAGAACCAAACATGAACAAAGATGTACTCCTCTACTCATTCAAGAACTGTTACATGTCATTCTTATTATTCAAAAAATGGGAACTCCTATTCATGTGGAGAAAGCCTAAAAGACCATTAACTTGGCCTAAACAAGCTTCAAATTGCCCCCCTAAAAATCAAATTGCCCCACTGTTGTGCATGTGCCCCATGTTGGGAACCATGGGTCTAATCTTTCAAAGTATTCCAAGGGCACCATCTGTCTTGCCAAGCAGGCCAGCCCAAACCTGATGGACTCAGGTTCTTATAATCTCAGAGACAATAAATACTCAGTGATTGAAGAAACAAAACTTTATTAGAGAGTTCTCAAAGCAAAACATAACTGAGACAGAATAAGAAACAAAAGCAAGAACACAAGTAAGGAAATCCATACCAAGTAAGGGTTTCTTATGCCCCTTCTTTACCTACATGGGAGCCCTGAGTAGGTAGCAGGGACACCTCTGGCACTTCTAATGTATAGAGAACTCCAACATCTGGGGGCTAAGCCTCTCTTCTTTTATACCCTCAGCTAGAGTACTGTCTCATCCTTCTTGGCTCTGTGCCTCTCATTTGAGATATATATGGACCTCTCCAAACCCAAATAATGGCCATCTGGTATGGACTAATTGGTATAACATCCTTTTGGCTGTGATGACATCTGGTATGGACTAATTATTATAATGTCCTTACAAGTCAGTACCCTAAGCCATGTGAAGCTATGAAGAAACCAAACACATCCCTGGCATATGATGTCAGAAATTGCATAGGACTGCTTCACCTTTGACCTAACCATGTGCCATCACAGAGGCTGTGAATCTGGTCTGAGAGTAGTTTGGATTTAGAATAACAGAGCTATTCACCTATTCTCCCTTTGTTTCACTCCTTTTTTGATCTCAGCCACTGCAGCAGCGAAGCTAGCAGGCCCAGTTATTTGGTAGATCTGAGATCAGCCAGCAGATGGGCTGGGCCAACACAAGGCAGTTAGTGCTGACACAAGAGGCTTCTGTCTATTCCAAACCCACTACAGCCAGTGGATCTTTGAGTTTAGATTGCACTGCAGTTTGGACATTTTGTGATAGTGAATTCCCCAATTTAGCTGTATGCTAAGTGTTCCTTCTTTTCCTTTATCTCAATGTACAGGCTGAGCAAGAAATTCTGATAGCTGCAGTCAAAAGAGTTCACTTTTCTGAGCTGTCTTTTCTGCCCACTGATAACAATCACACATTTAGGCATACACTTGAACAGTCTTTAGGTAAAGGTTTACCTTGCTTGAAAGCCAGTTATATCCAGCTCTAGGATTCAGTACTCATCTCGGTTTCAAAACCGAAGAGCCAGTGTTGTCTGCTTCTGCAGACATTTCCGTGGTCATGTGGCAGGCATGACTAGAAACCGGAGTGCACAGAGCACTGTGGTCCCTATTTATCTACTTGCAATGTCTTGCTTTCGAACTGCTAGGTTGGCAGGAGCTGGGACAGAGATGGGAGCTCATTCCGTCCTGCAGTACTTAGGAATCAAATTTTGACCTTCTGCCTCCCAGTCAGAGTCTTAGCCACTTGGGGCACTGCAGTTTTCCTTAAAATGAAGCCAGTCTCCTGTTTTAATAAGCTCTGCTTAAAAAAGAACTATTATGACAAGTGGCAAGGATGATAATGCATGGGTAATTTGGTCCTGCTTACCAAATAATCAAACAACTCTAAAAACTTAGATTTGGGAGATGCATTATGTGAAATAGAATCAGGTCAACATGAAAACCAAGAACTGCTGGGAAAGAACAAATGCTCACACACGTAGTCTAAGAACCCAAGGCACTTGTCAACAAGGTGCTACAAAGGAATCTCAGCGTTCCTTTTCATGCATGCATGTTACAAATTTTTCTCATTCCACCATTCTGATATGAAGAAATGGCATAAATTATCTTGCATTCAGAGGCCGTGCTGAAGCCGCCATCTGGTGTAATATCCCTTGACAGTGATATAGGACTGAACATTTTTTGTGTTTGGTTTGTTGCACAAAAAAGGACAATAGGACATATTTTAAAATGTCAGGATACATCAGATCCATATCCAAGAAACTCTGCATTTATGAAAATGGATAGTTTTGGAGATAGACCACGATGCAGACTTCATCACGGATGCCAGTGTGGTGAATTAGATTAAGCACTGATCTGAATTTTCCTAATTATGGCCACATTAGACTTGCTCCCATCAGGTTTTCTTTTGCTATGAAAGAAGCCAATGAAACTCTTTCCAGCAAAGCATGGGATATACTAGCACAGGCTTGTATGATCAAGTGGGTTTCCATGATGGATTGAATCATGTGTAAAGTGTACAGGGACCTGGCTGGCTAATTGCTCAAATTCTGAAAGATCTGGAGCCTTTTAGGATGTGTCTGTTCGCTGAATACAAAATTATGGCATTAAATAGTAAACATACTCATAACAAACTGCTACTTGGGTGGTAAAGTCGGTTTAAGTGAAAGTCAGTTTGTTTACATGGTTTCTGTCTGCAAAGAATACATTACAGTCCAGCTCTGGCTGAAGGCCAGTTTGGATGTTGAACATTAACTGTTGTGGCTATTGTAATTAATACCTCCAGCCAATTCTAGCAAACAGAGACTGAAAATGTAAGCTTACAGCTTCCAGAATCCTCCATTCAAGATGGCTTAATAGCCATACTAGTTTTGGAGAAATATTCCAAAATAAATTCAGCAGTAAGCTCATTTTCAGCATTCTCAGTCTCCACTTGAACTGTGCATTTGAAGGGCTTCTTTCTTCAGACTTTGAAGTTACACATCAATAATTTGTACCCAGACAGAAGACAGGGCACTTGGTCTTGCTGATATGGTGAGAGGATACAATTTTAGTAATTACTTCTAAATCTGCATGTCTACCTTATAAACCAGCACACTCATATTTATGGAAATCTGGCTTATTTTTCTCCTCTATTTCCCTTTTGTCTTTCTGGTAATGTGAACATGGCTATCCTAGTGTACCAATGTGTACATTCCTAGTGCATGCACATACCACCCAAGACTGCAATTCAAAGGAAGCACTTCCTATGCATGTAGAAGGCACAGCATAATAGCACATGATCGATTGACAGCTCTGTTGTGTCCAAAGCCTAATTCTGGTTTAAAAGACAAACCGTGCTGTTATGTACTGAATGAATGTTGCAAGGTTCCCTTTAACAGAATGTATCCAGCCAATGTACCCAATTGTATCTAATCAGAGACACATTGTAACAAGCTGTATAAGGATGCGAGCTAAGTGGCCACAGGTGGCAGTAGCGAGCATCCGGCTCACATGGTACAGATTCTCTGAATACCTGCAGAGCAGGAAACCTTCCCACAACACCGCACCTGGAGAAGATGGGCGTGACGATCTGTGACGTCATGCGGACAGTAGCCAATAAGCTACCACACCGGGATATTCAAATGTACAGTGTACTATATATAGAGCTGTTTGTCCGCCATTACCTCATGTTCACTCTGACCATCATGCAATAAAGTTGTGTTTAGCCCTACTGCGGCTCCTTCTATTGTCTTCCTTGCAAGACACCAAATGTGCCAAAACAGAAGAGCAGACGCACGCCATTTCTAAAGGTGCAAAATTCAAATGTATGTCAAAGTGGGAAATGTCAAATTTTTTTTGTCCCCCGGAAGCCTGCCTAAATGTATCTTGTTTTGTAACTGTCAAATTACTGTATATACAGACGCCACCCCTGTACATAGTCCCCAGTCTGGAATATGAGCTGAATAAAGAATCACTGAGTTTAACCCGATCCTGCTGGTTAGAGTACTTCTTGGTCCGGACTCAACAAGCTCACAACCCCTCCCCTTCTGACAAGTAGGCTTTTTCGATTTTGTGAAACATGGTAAACTAAACTCAGAGTTGCAAAGACACGAATGAATGAATTTTTACACCTATATCCTACCCCTCAATATTTCCCTACTTGTGGTGGCTAACATCATAAAATCCCTCATACAACAAACAAAACTTATTTTAAAAAATTACATCCCATAAAACTTTACAATCAAAGCCGATCATTATAATGGGGCAAAGTACCGCGGTCAAGAAACCTGACCACTGCAGATTTCGTCACTCCCCATGGTTTATGGAGGACCTCAGAGTGATGAAACAGCAGTATCTATCTACGTCATATCAGGAGGGCTAGGAAGTACCGTAGATCCCCGTATAACAGAAAAACTCTGTTCTGTGAGGCTCTTCATTATGTGAGGTTTTTTTTTGTTATATGAAGCGCTATTGGCGATATCCTGCATAATGAAAATAAAATGTTCATTATACGGGTTTTTGTTAAGCGAGGTATACCTTGGGAGCTTGCGTCTTCTGAGGAGGTGGACAAGGTACTTGCTCACTGCAAGCCCACTACCTCGTGTTTTGACCCTTGCCCATTGGGGTTAGTAAATTTGACAAAGGAGGTGGGGGAGTGCCTGAGGAGTATCATCAGTGCCTTGCTGACCAAAGGCATCATGTCTTCTGGTTTGAAAAAGACGGTGCTACGACCTCTCCTGAGAGCATGTTCAGACAGGACATTTACTCTTCTTGCTGAAGCTCTCAAGGATCACTCCTGCCTCTAGGGTCCACCTGTCTCAGATGCTGGAGCACATCAACTTCCCTGCAAATGCTTCTTTCTGAACCCTCATCACATGGTTCTACTTTTTGGAAGCAATCCCACATATGTCATTTCCAGCACATGTGGATGCTGGGAAAGGCATATAAGGGAGCCTCACAGTCATCAAAGGCTATTTCCAGGGTAAACATCTGGTATGCTGAAGGGGCTAAGGAATTAAACACTGCAATGAAATACTTCCCTGGCTCTTTCACAGAAGGGTATATTTTATTCATTTTCCTATGTAACGCTGATCAATAGACTGTGGTATTGATTGATGCTACAAAGAAAAACAAAGATATTTTTTACCCTTCTGATCAACTATGAGTGATGGAAATAATTACATTTCCTCTGCCCCTCTGCAGAGGAGCAGAGGAAGTGTTCTTATTTGCCCATATGGTGAACAGGATTATCAGCCACTTCCCCATACAAATGAAGGAGGTTTGCATTGACCAATTCTCAAGAGAACAGAAAATCAGTAATCCCACAAGGGGCAGTTGGGACATTTTTGTGTTCAGGGAATGAAGAAGCAGACGAGTGAAGTAGTGAAATTCAGTTCTTTAATGGTGGGGTTTGAACACAGTTTGGATGGGGCAAAACTCGGACTTATGTACACTATAAACAGTAACAATAATACAACAAGCCCATTGGCTAACAGAGTGTGCACATTTTTGATCCATATTTTTTTTGCATAAGAATAGATACAGTAATACCTCATACAAAGTCCGCTTCAAACAACATCGGATTCATACAACATCGCCTAATTCCTTGAAAAAAGTTGCCTCATACAAAGTCGTGCGACTTTGTATCAGGAATTGGGGTTTTTCCCAGGTTGCATTGTGCCTGGGCAGTATAAAAGGCAGGGCGCATGCGTGCATTGCTCTTGTGGGTTTTGCACAAGGCGAAGAGTGTTTAGGAGTGGTTTTGAGTGCTGTTTTGGATTGTTTGGTGTTTGCTGCTGTGGTTTTTAAAACATTGCATGCTCCATAATTTTTCTTATGTTGGTCTTTTTTTGAGGGGGGAACTGTTTGGTGGGCTGGGTATTGTTTGGTGTTTGCTGCTGTTTGGATGATTAACACTGTGCTGCATGATGGGACATGTTGGCATCCATTTTGTCCTTGCTTCCATCCAGTAATTGTTTACAGTAGCTTGTACAAAATGGATGATCGGCCGCATGGCTGCAGATTAACACTGTGCTGCATGATGGGACATGTTAACTTTTAAACCTGCACTTCATAAAGTTTTCAAAAGTTAAAAACTTGTTGTATGGTTTATCCCCTAAAATCAGGGTTGTTTGACATGTTTTTGTATTGTTTTAGCCTTTAGACAATGATTTCTTAAAGTTCTGTCAGTTTCCTGTCTGTTTCCTTGACTTTGCCCTGAAGTCTGTGCTGTTACAGTACAATGTATCTCTATGGAAAAGACGTTGTACGAGGCATCGCGGCAAGGATTTGGACGTTGTATGAGGCATCGCGGCTAGGATTTTGCATGCCTCATACAAAGTCCAAATCCTTATAAAGTCCAAACTTGTGGAACCAAGTTTGGACGTTGTATGAGCTATCACTGTACAGGAGAAAAGATACATTCTGCTCCTGTCAGAAAACACAGTTAACATACATAACAGACATGGTCTGAGGCTTAAGATGAAATAGTCCTGGAGTTTGCTTCTAATGTTGACAGAAGGATAATTTATCAACTTCACAAGCTGAGACTGTTGTATAGTTTTAAATATTTCTTGGCCTCTGGTTTATCTTAAGCACCACCCATTTACTAAGGATATGCTTATCTGTGAAAACTGAGTATTTTCATTTAATCAAACATATTTCTGTCCTTTGTTTGTTTCCCAAAGCAGTACTGAGGTCTTATCCTCTTTCTTCTCACTCAAAGGCTGTTGGGTTTCCTAACTTGCCATCTTCCTCAACCAAGGAACCAAGGAAGCTGGCCTGCAAGGAATTCTAGTTCAAGTTTTTTTGGACTCTGTAAAGTAAGACTGGGCAAATCTGGGGGAAGAGGGTCTGTGAGCCACTCAAAGGAACACATTAGTCAGCTTTCTTCCCTAAAACGACTATGCATAGATGAAAGTACCTATACTGTATAAGGAAAAGAGTCTGGGCTCAATCATCTCTGGATTATTCAGTGTCATCTCTTAGTACCTTTGGAGCAAATTTCTTTACACAGTTTACTTTATCTTTACTTTATCTGTTCTGCCACTCAACGTCAAGTGTTAGGCGGTGGTTAACTAACCTGACAACCCTGAGGACTAACAGCCATGAGTGCTGAAATCCACAGGGAAGGGTGATGGTCCCCAAATGGATTTAATCCCACTTGAATACATCTTGACAGAAGGCAGCAGCTTCATCAATACTGGCCTGGGGCTGATGAGGACTTTGCATGCCCAAAGGGCTCAGGACCAGAAAGTGACTCGTGGAACTGGATCAGTGTTACGGGTGTCACGTTGTGATGTGGAAGGCAGATGAAAGGCCACTGAATTATATTCTCAAGACAGTTTTCATGGCTGATCTCCATGATGATTGCCAATATTCAGAATCGGATATGGAAGAAGAAGAAGAAGAAGAAGGTGGTGACGAAAGAATTTTTAGGAAAATAAAGCGCAGCTCACCCCTTGCCTTTTAGTCAATTTTTTCTCACCTTTAACCTTTAGTCAATATGGGTTGCCATTCTTTCCAACATGTCTGTTGCTGCTATGACCTTTTCCTGTTTCATTGTTTCCATAGATGTTTGTGGTATTTTATATAATCGTTTTACTCGCTAGAATATATTGGGGAGCTTTCAAGTAATATAAAGAGCATTTCTGCTGTACAGTGATAAATAATTGTTCTTGTTGCTTTTGAGTATGGTTGGGCAGGTTTCCATTGTAAAAGAAATAAATAAATACTTGTCCACAGTATACTTTTATGTGGTTAAAGATTTTGACTGATTAACTAGAGAATGTTTGCTAGCAGGCTACTGAGTAAGCAGGGAGATTGTATATTTCTATCAGCGACTTAGACAGAAAAGCATATCATTTCAGTCATTTTTAATAAAGAGAAATACTGCAATCTACTGAACACCAGCCATTTCCCATTTCATTGTTCTGATGTTTGCCTTCCCCTCAGTGTGTTTCATAATGTTTCATTTGCTTATTATAGCTAGTAAACTTCATTGCATTCCTGGCA
This sequence comes from Bradypodion ventrale, assembly GCA_035047345.1. NCBI lineage: Eukaryota > Metazoa > Chordata > Lepidosauria > Squamata > Chamaeleonidae > Bradypodion > Bradypodion ventrale. The sequence goes on along the minus strand of JAWDJE010000001.1, from coordinate 288,645,950 downwards.
GCAACTGAGGTCTATGAAAAAAATCCTGACCATTTATTGCACACAGTGTAACATTAACAGACTTATTCTTGTATGCCAAAGCGCCTTTAAAGGTAACTGTTTTCTCAGACAGAGCCATCAGTGTGAAAACTCTGGTGATCATGACCACCTCTCTCTTTTCCCTTCCGTTTGGTATTTTCTGTATGGACAAGCCAAGCCTATGGTTCAAATGTTAATGCAAAAAACATGGGAAATGTGGGGGTTTTCCGGGGGGGGGGGGAGGAAATCAAAGCGTATATGGAGTTGGAGAAAGTGCAGAGAAGGGCAACCAAAATGATTAGGGGACTGGAACACCTTCCTTACCATCTGAGGCTGCAATGGTTGGGCCTCTTCACTCTTAAATGACGGCGTCTAAGAGGTGACCTGATTGAAGTTTATAAAATCATGCACGGTGTGGACAAAGTAGATAAGGAAACACTGTTTTCCCTATCGCACAACACTAGAACTAGGGGACACTTGATGAAACTTTTGGGTACTAGTTCTCAAACAAATAAGAGAAAGTACTTTTTCACCCAGAGGATTACTGGTCTATGGAACTCCCTGCCAGAAGACGTGGTGACAGCTGTCAGTCTTGACAGCTTTAAGAAAGGATTAGACAAGTTCATGGAGGACAAGGGTATCAATGGCTATAATTATGGATACTTAAGGACAACCTCGGGGTTGGAGAGATAGGCAGGATATCTCTCAATGCCATTTCCAGGGAATCCTAAACAGGTGAAGGCATCTCCTTGGGAATACCCTGAAGGAAATGGTGAGCCACTGTGTGAGACAGAATGCAGGACTGGATGGGCTCCTGTGGCCTCTTCCAGCAAGGCTGTTCTTATATAGGGGAACTGACACCAAGTAGAAGTGCCCCCACTTTTTTTGGTTAATGCATAATATACAAAAAAACCAGTACACATAGGTTTAGGTCTGTGTGTTTTCTCCGGAGGTCCTCAGAGGATATTCAGCTAGGCCATGGGCAATTTGGCTGCACCATCTGGATGATGAAGAATGCATGGTGAAGCCTTCACCAGATTCAATGACCTTTCATGCTGGCAGGGCATAAGATCATTCATGAGAGGGCAGGAAGGGGAAAAGGTTTAATTGTTTTGTTGCTTTTCATTGTATTCATCCTTCCTTTTTGCCAATTTCACTCCCATTGGTCTTGGAGGGCAACCCTTTCTGGCCAGGTGTGATTTGATTCTTACTGTGATGCATACATATCTGATTTTGGATGCTGAGTGTGAATGGGGTTTGGTTAATACTTAGATGGGAAGCCATCTGGGAAAGGCTAGGAAAGAATCCTGCTTCAGACCTTGAGACCTGCTGTTGCCAGTCTGTGTTGCTGGGCTAGATGGACTGATGATCTGACTTATTTTAAGGTGGCTTCTGAGGTCCCAATATTAAGGGACTAGAAGGATCCAGGAAATCCAAAGCCTTTGCCATGTAATCCCAGCATGGCCCCCCTTTGTCACTACCACCATCAGAGTACTGGAGGTGTGAAGGAGGGGGAGACTGCAGACATCTCTGTGCATGCATGAAGGAGAGTATTGAGGGTAGGCTGCTAGCTTGGGAAGCATTTGATTCTATCTACCTTTAAGCAAAGCTTATCCTCCACCTCTGAGCAATGACTTTTCCTATCTGTTCTCTTCCAAAGACAAGGTTGGGTGGAATATTAGGCAGTGTGAGGCAGTCACCTTAGACCAGGGATTCTCAATCTTTTCATGCCATGGGCCAGACCATGCCCCCTCAGACAGCTGAGAGGGCCAGACTGGTGGTTCCCCCCACCATAAACGCTGCTGTAAAATGCATCTGTAGCTGTCATAAATGCATTTATGACAGCCACAGGTGCATCTACGAATGTTGTAAACATGTTCACTGGCAGTGGTGATGTGGGCCACATGAAATGGTGCCATGGACCAGGTTTGGCCCATGGGCAGTAGGTTGAGAACCCCTGTTTTTATTTTATTTATTTATTTTTCTGATTTATATTGCCTCCCAACTCCGAAGACTCTGGGTGACTCACAGAAAATAAAACCAATCACATTTTTAAAACCAATAAAAACCCCATTGAAACTGTCACCAAAAATTACTCCAACCCCTACAGATTAAGAGAGATTAAAAGAGGGAGAGAGTGTTCTTACTAAATCAGCCAGCAGGCAGGGGTCACCACATCGCTGGTGCCCCACACCTGCTTTGCCAGCCAGGTTTTTAGCCCTTTCCTGAAGGACAGCAACTCTGTCTGGAGACGCAGCTCAATTGGCAGGAGGTTCCACAGGGCCGGAGCACACACTGAGAAGGCCCTCCTTCTGGTGCTAGAGAGACGAGCCTCCCTAGCGGATGGCACAATGAGAGAGCCCCTCCGGTCTTAGACATCAGATGCTGGGTGATATGGAATGGGGGCAGTGACAGCAACCTCCCAGCTGTTCTCTATTGAAGGACAGAAGAGTGCACTAGAGACAGTGTGTTACTACATCTGCATAGCATGCTGGCCCTTCTGGCTGAGGAGGAGTTAGAGTCCAAAATGTAACTTTCCCACGCTTTGCAGATCCAAAAGAGAAGAAAACGAGACAAGATGAAACCCAGTCTTGTAAACCTCATGGCTGCTTCTTAATTACACAGCTATAAACAACTGATTCATTATATCCTTAACCAGAGGTATTTATGTCATATAGTAAAAAGTACTTGAACAATATCTTGCTTCTATCATAAACACTGGGAGGATATTTCTCACCCTGTGCAATCTAGTTAAGCAACAGTAGCCTAATTTCTCTCCTACCTTAGATACCTGGGGCCTATGATAGCCAAGACATGGCCTGACTCTGGTTAATTAAGAGCCCCTTCAGTGGGCCATTTAATGTATTGAACTGCATTGCATTGCACTGCATTGCATTGTGTTGTATTTATAGGCCACCTATCTCCTGATAGGGGACTCATGGTGACTCAAAATGTTAAAAAGATCGAATTAAAACACAAATAAATTATACATTAAAAGCCAATTAAATTATAGTAATAATTAAAATACATCAAAATACATTTACAGTAAGCCTGACCTTAATGGAAGCCCTGAAACATTCCAGATGGTATGTTCAGCTGTGAATAGGTTTTCTTCCCTGAATTCCTGTACTGCTTTATCCACTTCAAACTTCTTCCTTGATTTAACTCCAATTTTTGGCTTTTCTTAAGGCTTCCCTCCAAACTCGACCTCAGTTTACTCAAGAGCAAGCATCATATATATAGCGATGAAAGCTGTTGTATTCAATTGACTAAAAAAATATCCACCAGCAATATCCATTGAGAACAAAGATGAGAACAGCATGGAGAAGGTTAGAGGACATTTTCTGAAGGTACAATAATTGTCTCCCTGTCCATCATTTCCTTGAACAGTGAGAAGATACTGGAGGATCACAGTGCGCTTAGAGTGCATGTATGTGTATGGTACAACAATGGTATCCTTGGTGCTAAGATAAATGAGAGAAGTTTTTGTCCATCCTTTGAAAATCCTCAGAAATCTCCCAGTAGATCCAGATCTATCTTCTGCCATTCTTTGTTCTATGGCAAGTGGTTCCCAACTTTGGTGGTCCAGATGTTCTTGGAGTACAGCTCCCAGAAAACTTGGCCAACACAGCCAATGGTGAAGGCTTCTGGGATGTTTAGATCATCTTGGTCTAAAAGGTTGGGAACCATCTTTTCTATGGTATTATGTTGATGGTCCCTTTCTTATTGTTGTGCTCTCCTAACTGGCATTGGAAACTTTTACAGTGTACTGAGGATGCAAAAAATTCCCTCTTATTAAAACAAATGAGCTATTTATTCAAAAACAAATTATGAAGACTGATAAAGTGTAAGGGAGAAGTTATGGTTATAACCAGTAGCACACAGTGATCCCATTGCCTTCGTATCCATATCTGACCATCAACAATTATCAATAAAGACTTGAGAATACAGTTTTTTCCCCCCATGTGGTAAGAAATTATACAAATCATCCAGTTGAAAGGGGAAAAATACCCTTGGGATATAATGTATATTGAATTTTCTGAAGGAAAATTAGATGACTCCGTGTCATTTGATACAATGATTGCTTTGACAAATGAAACTTTCTTTTCCAAAGGAATACATTTTAAAAATGAGAAGGGCCATATAAATCAGTTTCAGGGGGGGAAATGTGATAAGAAATAACTGCATTTTCTTTCTCAATATTACCTGTCTGCACTTAACTTTAATGTAAAAAAATGTACTTAGCTCTAATGTAATCACAGTGCCGTGATTACAGTGGCTCAAGTGGCTAAGACGCTGACTGGGAGGCGGAAGGTCAGCAGTTCGATTCCTGAGCACTGCAGGATGGAATGAGCTCCCGTCTTTGTCCCAGGTCCTGCCATCCTAGCAGTTCGAAAGCAAGAAATTGCAAGTAGATAAATAGGGACCACTTTGGTGGGAAGGTAACAGTGCTCCGTGCGCTCCGGTGTCTAGTCATGCATGCCACATGACCATGGAAACATCTGCAGAAGCAGACAATGCTGGCTCTTCGACTTTGAAACAGAGATGAGCACTGAACCCTAGAGTCAGATACAACTGGCTTTTGAGCAAGGGAAATCTTTACCTTTACCTAATCACAGTATATCAGAAGAAGGGGGAAAGGCAATGATGCAGAGCTGTTTTCTGTTTTGCATGCCGAGGTTTCCAGTTCACTTCTTGGCTCCATCAGAGACGGGAGATGATCCAACAGTGGACTTCCACTAGTGGAACAGTAGGATACAAAAGGACTGGTTACTCTCTCCTCATTCTAGCCCTCCATGCACCCTTCAAAGCTCCTGTGGTGAGCTGTGAAACCCTCCAGAGATGGGTTTAGGGTAGATGATAGAGCTGGAAGGGAAGGAGGTTCTTCACAGGCAGTGCAACATTGGTTTGTATGAAAATTTCCATGAAATAAAAGAAGATTCCCATCCCTCATATAAAGGGGCTCTGTCTATAACAGGAATTCTCAACCTTTTGAAGCCAGGGCCTGGGCCACGCTCCCTGAGACAGTTTTGGGGGCCAGATGGCCATTTCCCCCTTCCTCTACCACATGCCACTTCCTGGTATGGTGGAGGCGGTGGGGCCCCCCACATGAAATGGTTCCGGGGGCTGCATCCGGGCCATAGGCTGCAGGTTGAGAATCCCTGGTCTAGAACCTGGAGAATCTGGCAGTTCATGTAGTCTGGGGATATATACTGAGAATTTCTGATTTGTGGGTCAAACGTGAGCCTTTAAGTATGGCTCCTTCCCATTCTCAAACCCCTCAATTTTACTCAAGTTTTTTCTAATGCTTATGAAATGCTGACTCAAGAGCTTCTCTGTTAACTGGGCTATCTAGTCACACCATTAATTATCCTGGCCTAGGTAAAAGTAAAGGTCTCCTTTGCTCAAAAACTGGTCGAATCTGACAGTGCTGTCTGCAGACATTTCCATGGTCAAGTGGCAGGCACGACTAGATGCCGGAGTGCATGGAATGCTGTTACCCTTCCCACCGAAGCAGTACCTATTTATCTACTTGCAATTTCCTGCTTTCAGACTGCTAGGTGTGTAGGAGCTGGGACAGATGATGGGAGTTCACTCCATTGTGCAGTACTCGAACTGCAGACCTGCCAACCTTCTGGTCATCAAATTCAGCGTCTTAACCACTAAGCCACTGCAGTCCTCAATCCTGGCCTAGATTGTTCTAATTGAGATAAACAGAGTCAATTTGAAGAGCAGTATGCATTTGAGCATTGAATCTTTCATCTACATACAAGATTAGATCAAACAGCACTTCAAGTTAACCTAAATTCTCTCTCCTGTCTCCTTTTTGCCTGAGCTGATTAGTTATCTTGAGAAATAGGAAGCTTGGTTTCCACTTGCCTGAACATCAGCAATGTTTGAAAGGGATTAAACAAAACAAAAAAGCTACTTCAAAGCATCACTGATAGATTAGCAACATTTTTTTTAAAAAAAAATTTTTTTTTTGAAAACTTCCTCTCCCTTCTCCTCCACAAGTGAGTGTAAAGGAAACTTCCCATTAATCAAGATTATTGAGTGATTTTGTCAAAGGGATAGCCAGAAAGCTGCTTTGGTTAAATCCCAAGAATAGCACATGATGAAATTGAACCAACTTGCTGTGATCCTACCTACCTGCACTAGAAAGAATAGCCCTAAACAGAGATCCAAAAAGTTACAGGTAGACATCAATCCGGATGGGCTGGCTTGCAATCATCATCATCATCATCATCATCATCATCAATTAAGGAGCTTGAGCTGTTCTTGGACAGAGCAGAACAGACTATGCTGGACAAAGAAGAGACAGGGCACAGTTCTGAGGGAGAAGGCCCTTCACTAACTCAGGAGGGAGATGTTTGGAGGAATGTGACTCAAAGGAGGAGAAGAGTAGGGGATCACTCTGAGAGTCTGAAATTACAGAATAAATTTGAGGCTCTTTCCCTCATCACACCTGATGAGGAACACACAGAGGAACAACTAGTTCCACCTGATGATCTCTCTTTCATCACACTTGATGAGATCCAGCAAGATAAACAACAGGAACAAACTGAGGTTCTCTCCCTTAATATGGTTGATGAGGTGCATGTAGATGAACAGATTGCAGGAGAGAGGCTCCTTGTACTAGGCGATTCAATAACTAGAAATACAGAGAAATGGATTTGTGATGCACATGATAACCGTATGGTGACTTGCCTGCCAGGTGCAAAAGTTGCAGACATCACAAGAAATCTAGATAGATTGTTAGAGAGAACTGGGAATGAGCCAGTTGTCATGGTACACGTTGGTACCAATGATGTTGGGAAGGCCAAGCGGTCTGTCCTGGAAGCCAAATTCAGGTTGTTAGGAAGAAGATTGAAGTCCCGGACTTCCAAGGTAGCATTTTCAGAAGTGCTGCCTGTCCATCGCGCAGGACCTACCAGGCAGGCAGAGCTCAGAAGCCTCAATGCGTGGATGAGGCGGTGGTGTCGAGAGGAGGGTTTCAGATTTGTCAGGAACTGGAGAACATTTTGGGACAAGCCAAATCTGTTCAGGAGGGATGGGTTGCATTTGAACCATGATGGGACCAGATTGCTGGCACTCAACATCAAAAAGGCTGCAGAGCAGCTTTTAAACTGATAACTGGGGGAAAGCCGACAGGAGCTGGGCAGCATCCGGTTCGGGAAAGTGTGTACTTGAGTAGTGAGGAGGATGCAAAATTTACTGAGCAGAGCGAGGAGCTAGTCACTAGCATTCTAGCAGAAGGATGCAAGAGGCAGTCTAACAATGCAACTGGACACAAAAGACTGTGTCAGAAAAGCATATATAAATGCTTGTATACAAATGCCAGAAGCCTCTGGAACAAAATAGGGGAGCTGAAATACTTAGCAATAGATAAGAATATTGATATTATTGGTATCACTGAAACCTGGTGGACGGATGATAACCAATGGGATACAGTTATCCCAGGCTACAAACTGTACAGGAAAGATAGGAAGGGGCAAATGGGAGGTGGTGTGGCCTTGTATGTCAAAGAAGTGATAAAATCGTATGAATTGGAATATCTAGGTGATTTGGAGTCACCATTAGAAGCTCTGTGGGTAAGAGTACCAGGCCACAAGGATGGTCTAACAGTAGGCATATACTATCGGCCTCCGACCCAAACTCTTGAGGGAGACTGGCAGTTGGAGAATGTTGTAAAGGAGGCATCCAAGAAGGGAAGCCTGGTTATAATGGGGGACTTCAATTACCCTCACATAGACTGGGTGAACTGTTGTTCAGCACATGATAAAGAGATAAAGTTCCTAGATATGCTAAATGATTGTTCCCTGGGACAGATGGTTGAAGACCCAACTAGAGGTACAAGAATCCTTGACTTGATCCTGAGTAATACTCAGGATCTGGTGCAAGATGTTAATGTGACTGATCCAATAGGGAACAGTGACCACAACTCAATTATGTTTAACTTGATCATAGACCGCAAGTCACTGATAAAATCTAACACAGAGACCTTAAATTTTCAAAAAGGAAATTTCCCAAAGTTGAGGAAACTAGTAAAAGAGAAGCTGAAAGGGAAAATTGAGAGAGTCCAAACACTCCAAGAGGCATGGAGGCTGTTTACAAAAACAATAACAGAGGCTCAATTGGAATGCATACCCAAAAGGAAAAAGGGCACTGCCAGGTCCAAGAGGACTCCAATGTGGCTTACAGGAGCTGTTCGGGAAGTGATCAAGAGCAAGAAAAGCTCATTTAGAAGATGGAAGGCTTGTCCGAATGAGGACAGCAGGCAGGAACATAAATTCTGGCAGAACAAATGCAAGGCAACAATCAGGAAAGCAAAGCAAGACTTTGAGGAGCGTATAGCTAAAAATACTCAGAGAAATAACAAAGACTTCTTTAAGTACATTAGAAGTAAGAACCCAACTAGGAAGGCCATTGGACCATTAGATGACAATGGAAGGCAAGGGGTTATTAAAGAGGAAACAGAGATTGCAGAGAGACTCAATGAATTCTTTGCTTCAGTATTCACTGAAGAAGACAGAGGCCACATGCCCAAAACAGAGCCTATCTTCGTAGGGAGGGAAACCGAAGAATTAAGCCAGATAGAAATAACCAGGGAGGAGGTCCTTGCATGTCTTGTTAAGCTAAACACTAACAAATCACCAGGACCAGATGGCATCCATCCACGAGTTCTCAGAGAACTTAAAGATGAAATTGCTGATCTCCTAGCCAAAATATATAATCTTTCCCTCAAATCAGGCTTTGTGCCTGATGACTGGAAGGTAGCGAATGTAACACCAATTTTCAAAAAAGGATCCAGGGGTGATCCAGGAAATTACCGACCTGTCAGTTTGACATGTGTCCCAGGTAAAGTGATGGAAACCATCCTAAAAGATAGAATTAATAGGCACATAGAAGAGAAGGCGCTGCTAAAGGAGAGCCAACATGGCTTTTGCAAGGGCAAATCATGCCTCACTAATCTGTTGGAATTTTTTGAGAGTGTCAACAAGCATGTGGATAAGGGGGATCCAGTTGACATTGTTTATCTGGACTTTCAGAAGGCTTTTGACAAGGTCCCACACCAAAGGCTCTTGAATAAACTTACCAGTCATGGAATAAAGGGACAGGTCTTGTCCTGGATCAGCAACTGGCTAAGGGACAGGAAACAGAGGGTAGCACTAAATGGACACTTCTCCAAGTGGAGGGAAGTAAAGAGTGGGGTCCCCCAAGGTTCAGTACTGGGACCCCTGCTTTTCAACCTCTTCATAAATGATCTAGAGGTAGGAGTAAAAAGCAAGGTAGCCAAATTTGCTGACGACACTAAATTATACAGGGTAGTGAAAACTGTGAGAGATTGTGAGGAGCTCCAGAGGGATCTCTCGACACTGGGGGAGTGGGCAAAACAGTGGCAAATGAGTTTCAACATTAGTAAGTGCAGAGTGATGCATGTTGGGGCAAAGAACCCCAATTACATTTATAAACTGATGGGGTCTGAACTCTCTGCGACAAACCAGGAAAGGGACCTTGGTGTCCTGGTGGACAGCTCAATGAAGGTGTCAACCCAGTGTGCCTCAGCAGTGAAAAAAGCAAACTCAATGCTAGGGATCATTAGGAAGGGTATAGAAAATAAGTCAGCAAGTGTCATTTTGCCTCTTTATAAATCTATGGTGAGGCCCCACCTGGAATACTGTGTACAGTTCTGGTCGCCATACCTCCAGAAGGATATTATGGAGCTGGAAAAAGTGCAGAGGAGGGCAACCAGAATGATTAGGGGACTGGAACACCTTCCTTACCATCTGAGGCTGCAACGGTTGGGCCTCTTCACTCTTGAACGACGACGTCTAAGAGGTGACCTGATTGAAGTTTATAAAATCATGCACAGTGTGGACAAAGTAGATAAGGAAAAACTGTTTTCCCTATCGCATAACACTAGAACTAGGGGACACTCCATGAAACTTTTGGGTACTAGTTCTCAAACAAATAAGAGAAAGTACTTTTTCACCCAGAGGATTACTGGTCTATGGAACTCCCTGCCAGAAGAAGTGGTGACAGCTGTCAGTCTTGACAGCTTTAAGAAAGGATTAGACAAGTTCATGGAGGACAAGAGTATCAATGGCTATAATTATGGATACTTAAGGACAACCTGCGGGTTGGAGAGATAGGCAGGATATCTCTCAATATCATTTCCAGGGAATCCTAAGCAGGTGAAGGCATCTGCTTGGGAATACCCTGAAGGAAATGGTGAGCCACTGTGTGAGACAGAATGCTGGACTGGATGGGCTGTGGCCTGTTCCAGCAAGGCTGTTCTTATGTTCTTATGTTCTTATCATCATCATCATCATCATCATCATCATCATCATCATCATCATCATCATCATCATCATCATCATAGCTTTATTTGTTACCCGCTTCCCTCAGCCCGAAGGCAACTTGAAGTGGCAAACAACAATAGCAAAAACAATACAATAAGTACCAATATACAAAATAAATGAATACACAATAGTATACACAAAGTCCAAGAAATACAAAAAGAACAATAAATACAATTACAGTAAAAATACAATGGCATATCAGGGTACAACAATCAACCTGACAGCAGCAATAAATAACAAAAATCCTCCATCCCTCACATCCCCACAGTCCCTACGGAACCGGGGCTCAACGTCCTTATGGAGCTCCCAAAGCTCAATGTCTTTGCAGAGCCTGGGCTCCGGTGCTCCCACTTCCCCATCATCCTGCCAAGCCGAGGGGAAGGAGCGCGGGGCCTCGGTAATGAAGGTGGCCCCAATGCTGCGGAACAACTGCTGCTGGTCAAATGGCACTGGTCCTCAGCAGCGGAGGGGAGCAGCAAGGCTGTCCAGGGCCCCGCGCAGCTGTTCTCCATCTCCCCCGAGGCCCGACTGGCCGGGAGGAGAGTCTGGGGCAGGGAGGAGGCCAACCCCAGAACACCTGCAGTAGCAGCAGCAAGGCTGGCGGTGTTGGGCTGTCCCAGAGCTTCGCCGCTTTTTCACCCTTCCCGGACTGGGAGGCAGCTGGCCCCAGAACACCTGTGGCGGTGGCGGCAAGGCTGGCTGTGTTGAGCCATCCCGGGGCTCAGCCGCTTTTTCACCCTTCCCAGACTGGGAGGTGGCTGGCCCTGGAATACCTGCAATGGTGGCAGCAAGGCTGGTAATGGTATGGACGTCATGTGTTTGCTGAAAAAAGGAGAGAGCCTGTCCCCAACCCAGACCAAACCGTGGGACCAATTCCTGTCTGATTTAACCTTGAGTTTGTATTTGTTCAGTGATTTTGTTATATAGAGAAAACTACTAGGACATTATCTTATTATTCTCCCACTCTGAGCTGTGTACATCAATTAGGAAGTTTTACAATTAGGAAGTTTTACAGATAACAATATAGACTTAAGCATAATGTAATAAATAAGAAATTACAGACAATAAACCAAATAGAACACATTAAAAACAATAAACAACAATAATACCCTATAAATAGCACCATTTGCAGTGGTAAAATATAACATTAATTAAACATATTGATTGGCAATTGGAAGAATCTCTTTAAAGGCCTCCTTGATAAATTATTTCAGTTTTTTAAAATGGGGTCTGGTGCAGTTCAACAGGTATTGAGTTTTAAAGTGTTGGGGCCACCACTGAGAAGGCTCTTCCTATGGTCAAAGCCTTTCTTAACACCATGAGCGGCACAATCTGAGAGGAATGCGTGATGTGGGCTGATGTTCTGATGGAGAGATGTTCCACTAGGAAAGAAAGTCCCAAACCATTTTGGGCCTTAAATGTCAACACTGACACCTTGTACCTGATATGGAAAAGAATGGGTAAGCAATACAGAGCTGCCAAAGCTAGAGAGATGTGTTCAAATTTTCTCACTCCTGCAATTAGCTTGGCAGCTGCATTTTGCACTGGATGAAGCTTCTGTATCATGGAAAAGGGTGGCCCTGCATAGAGAGCATTACAGTAATCCATGTGTGAGATTACCAATGTGTTGAAAGGGATTGGCTGTCCAATAGCAACTGAGCTATTTGATACCATTGAAAAAAAAGATGGCTTTGCCACAATCTGCACTTCCAGGGTCATTAACAGATCTAATATGACTCTTACATTGTGTACCTGATGCCTAGGGGTGAGAACAGTCCCAGCAAAACTAGGGATCAGGCCACCTGGTCAGGAAGACGACACCAGAACCCCTGGGTTCAATCCCAACTTGTTGGCTTTGGTCCATTTCATTACCATGGCCAGACAGTCATCAAGGCACCAGACAGCATCTACTGCAAGAAAGGGAGAGATAGAGTTGAGTGTTATCCACATATTGGTGACACCAAACTCCAAAATTTAGCATATGGCCTATAATTAAGATATAATGATTAAGAAATACAGAAGCCTTTTGCATGATGAACTGTAGGGCATTTCTTATATTGCCTACTGACAACCTAGATAAATCTGGCTATGTTATATGAAGCATTCAGCAAACTGTCAGTGATAGCTGGGACCACAAGTAAATTATTCACCAGCCATGTGCCAAAAAAAGCATGTTATAGATACATGATTATAATGACAAATGAAGCAGACATTAAAAGGTTATAAACTATGGTTGTAAGCATCCTATTGAAAGGCTGGACTCGACAGTGATCTACAACAATTGATTAACTATTTTTCAAATTCTTTATTAACCATTAACCAGTCCTTTATAAACTATTTATATGTGGTACCTCTGTAACATCTCTGGGGAATATAATTCTACATTGTCTGTAGAAGAATCTCTGACATCCAAGTGACAGCAACAATGGGCCTGTTATGACCTGCATGAACTTCAGTTCAGAGAGTTGGGTCCGACAAAGCATTTCTGGCTGTCAAGAAAGCATGGGTCTACCATAAGAAGGATTTCACCAGGGTGATTTCAGATGACCTGGCTTCTATTTTGCAGCTGCCTTAAAACACAGAACCTGATGCACTACCATGGCAAGGAACAGATCAACTGTTGTGGGTGTTCCTCTATGTCGCAGAAGTGCAGCATATGATAAACATGATATAAGTAAGTCACCAATAACTGGTCATTGGGAGAGCTTCTCAATTTTATCCAAGGTAGGGATTCTTTTTCCTTTGCACTCTAGATGTTCTGGACTCATCATCAGCTGGTACTTGTATCTGAGCATATATTTTTCCTGGAAGTCATTTTCCCAGTTGATGGATGTATCTCTGGCGACTCAATAAACCAATTCTGGCATGAAACATGCGACCAAACACATTACACTGAATAGATGATGGAGGGCGTAGTTGAGTTTGATGAAGCTTTCATGTTTGTCACTTATCCTCTTCATGTCTGGGGCATTATCCTTCGAAGTGATCGGTAGCAGCAGAAATGGTTTTGCACCAAAGTGGGTGATTTACGTCCGCTGGCTCCCAGGTTTGTGAGTTTATACCTGATACTTTATGGTTTGTTTCAGCTGGTCCTTATAACGCTTCACAGGAGCTTCATGAAGTCTTATACTGGAGCTAAGTTCCCCATAAAGAATTTGATGAGGAAATCTGTAACCATCCATATGGCGGCATAGCTGTCAAGTGTCCCGTATTGGCCGGGAACCTCCCGTATTTTACTCTCTTTCCCAGCGTCCTCCCATATTAGGAAAACTTCAATGCCCTAATGCCACCACTGGAGGGCTGCACAGGATAAGCACAGCTGTCAAGTTTCCTGTTTTGTCCAGGAAATTTCCCTTATTTTCAAATCCAAAACTTGACAGGTATGTATGGCGGACAAGCCCTATCCCTCTAAGATGATGGTCTATGATGGAAGCTTCTATGCTATTTACATGTGCCTTCTTGAGAATTGCAATGTTGGTGACATAGTCATCCCACTTGATGTTCAAGATGGATCTTAGCTTCTGTTGGTGAAAGCTCTCGAGCTTTTTGATGTCTTGGCAATAGAGGATCCATGTTTCACAGCCATACAATAACATTGAGATAACAACAGCTTGGTATACCATGAGCTTTGTATGAATTTTTAAATATTTGTTCATAAAGACCCGATGTGATAGACGACCAAAGGCAGAATGGGTAGCACCGATTCTCTTCACCACATCCTATTCACAGGTGCAGTTTTTAGACAGGATGCTACCAAGGTAAGAAAGCTGGTCTACCTATTCCAATTTTGAATCTGAGATGGTAATACTGAACTCTGGAAGGCTGTGCTTGGGGCAGGTTGTGCAAGTACCTTGGTTTTCTGAGCATTTTATGGTTAGGCCAAAACGATCACATGCATTCTTGAAACAGTTGACTTACTGGTGCAGCTCCTCAGGCATGAGAGCAGGCAATGCAGTATCATCAGCATATTGCATTTCTGTTATCCTGTTAACACTGGTTAGTTTTCAGGAGCACAGTCTACCCAAATTAAATAATCCTCCATCGAAGTGGTATTTAATCTCTATACCTGTATTGTTATTAGCTGTTTTATATCTCATGGCAGTTATTAGATGTTTCATTTCTTTTGGCAAGATACCCTCCCCCACAATAGGACCCAAGAGTCAAGACCCCCCACCCCGACGAAAAAGTCAAGAAGGTAAAGGGCAAAAAGAGTTGGACAAGCACACAGTCCTGCTTCAATCTGTGGGTGATTGGGAAGGCATCTGATATGATGTTTTGATGGAAAACCCTCCCAGACATGCCATCATGAAGTGCCTGGACTGGACCACATCTACAAAATGAATGCTCAGGGCAACCAGCATCTCAGCACAGCCCACATAGCAGGTCTCAGGACAGAATCAAAATCCTTTTCCAAATCATAAAATACTAAAAAGAGTGGATTCTGTTGTTCTCTGCATTTTTCCTGAAGTTGTCTTGAAGAAAAGATCAGGTCTGTTGTGCCTCAGGAAATATGGAAACCAAATGAGATTCTGGAAGGACCCTTTTGGAGATAATTTGCAGGCGACTGAGCAGGATTCTTGTGAAAATCTTTCCAGTAATTGATAGCAATGATACGCTACGATAGTTGCCACAAATACTAGGATCACCTTTCTTAATGGTGGCATTCTTAAGGTCATCAGTCACTTTACCAGATTCCCAAATCAAGAGAATGAGCGTGAAGAGCCTTGCCTTGAGAGACACCCTCCCTTCTGGATTAACTCCAGAGGGATGTTATCTGGCCCAGGCGCCTTTATGGGTTCAGCTTATTCAGAGCCTCACCGAATTCCAGATATGTTGGTGAAATTGCCATCTGTGGCTGGTGGGGATGTTGTGACATTTCTCAAAGAAAATCCACAACAGTGATAGAGTTTTGGTTTAAAAGCATACAAAAGTGTTCCTTCCAGTGCTCTAGGATTTTCTGGCCATCTGTAAGGATTGTAGCATTGTCAGCTGCTTTCAGAGTGCCTGATGAAGAGCAAGGTGGCCCATATAGTTCTTTTATGCCATCATAAAAGTTCCTTAGGTTACATGCGTCGGACAGCCTTTGGAGTTCCTGAGCTTTTTGTTGCCACCAGATGTTCTTCATTTCTCTTATTTGTGCCTGGCATTTCCATTTTAGTTCTTGGAAATAAGCTTTCTTCATGTTGGAGGATGGATCTTGAAGAAGGGATAGATGTTTGCACTTTAGATGTCCTTTGCACTCTAGATGTTCTGGACTACAATATTCACAGTGCTTTGTCGTCTTAAGCATCTGGAAGACCAGTGGTTCCCCAGCTGAGTGTCGTCACCATCATCACAGCAGACCAAATACAGCCCTATGGGTCCCCCCCCCCATGCAGCCCATTGGTCCCTTCTTATCCTCATCTAAATATGGATAAGTGCATCTACTACTCAACTCCAAGGAAGGGTTATTCACCTTGCAAATAGACCACAAGCCCTTTCCAACAACACCTTTTAACATTAAAAAATAAATACTTGCTATTTCTACTTTGGATTTTTTTGTATTGTTTGGCACTTTTCGCTGTCTGTTGTAGAAGAAATCTCCAGGTAAACTTTTGTAGTCAGTTGTTTACTCAAAACAATCAGAGGAGAGGACATACAGCAACACCTCCAGAATACTGATGACTTGAGTAATTTATAGTTCTCTGTATTAGACATGTGCAATACGCTGGTTTTACAGAAATTAGCTACATGTTTGTTGTCCTAAACTAGCTCAAGCTAGTTTCTTGCTTGCGTTGTAGTTTCTGTTATCTATGCCCTCCAAACTTCAACTACTTCTTTCCTTTCTGTTAACATTCTCATAGTTAAAATTTTCCACTGCAGCATCTTTAAGAAGCTGCCCAAATATCTAGATTCCTTCCTTACCATTCAGCTCTCCTAGGTCCTGGGAGCAGAAAATTGTATTTTAATGATGCATCTGTCAATGAATAACTGTATTTTTTTTAAAAAAAGATAAAGATTTATATATACAGTGTTTTGGGGTACACTTTTTCAGTGTACACCTTTCTGTGATTCCTTCTTCCCCACTGTATGGATTTTCTGAATCAGGAATTCATTAACAAAAATGGCTGTGTGCATTTCAGAAATGTTAGCACAAAAGTCTTTCTTTCTTTCTTTCCCAACTCTGGGTTTTCCAAGGTACAGATTAATTCAGTCTGTCCTTCCCCTAAAAAAACACCAACCAACCCTCAATGGTTTGAATTCTTCATATATTCATACTATTATTCTTACCTTCTCCACATTTATACAACTGCCATGCTGTGAGACTATAGTAACATCCACTGTTTAGCCTTCTGTGTTTATGGAATACTCATAGAGGTAGGCTACTTGATCTGTCTAGATATCTGAACTGCTGGAGAGAACAGTCTGTTCATCTCCATTCTGGTGGGTTCCTGAGTAGGCAGACTTTGGGGGTAGAGCAGGTAAGCCTATTGACCAGTGCAGGTTTATTGAGCACTGAACCCTAGAGTCGGATACGACTGACTTTCAAGCAAGGGTGACCTTTACCTTTACCCAAACATGTACTTCACTGATGGCTTGTGTCCCAAACAAGGGCGCTCCTCACTCTATCATTTCAAGGGATGGCTCCTCCTGTACAGACATATTCTACTACTTAATTCCTTTGCTGGAACTGCAACTCTGACTCTCTCGCTCTTTCTAATTCAAATCCTCAATCACAGCCCCTTGCTAAGATTTCCCCACCCACTGGGTGGCACCAAAATGTCTGTAGAAGTTACACTTGGACCATGTGCTGTCCTGATAAATATTTGCACATACAAAGAAATAATGAATGAATAGACCTTAAAGTGGTTGTATCTGAACTCTGCAATAGTCCTTTTCCCATTCAGCCTGATTTGATGGTTTGGACTCAGTGTGGACCATATCTGGACAAATATACTCTCAAATCATGCTACCTGTTGATTTTCATGGGTATGTTTGGAAACATGGCAACTTCTCAGAGGAGTGCACCCTTGACAAACTACAGACAGGTAGGTCCATCAAGCATGGGCTCAATGTGCATTCAGCCTTCCATCCTTCTGAGGTTGGTAAAATGAGTACTCAGCATGTTGGGGGCAAAATGCTAATTAACTTGTGAACTGCCCAAAGAGTGCACTAAGTACTATGGGGCGGTATATAAGTGTGATTGCTTTGCTTTGCTTTTTATGTTAGCCACCTTGAAGGTTTCCTAAACCATAATGTTTTTCTGCACTATGGTAGGCTCTGTAATGTATGTGTAAACAGCATCTTAGATTCCAATTCTACACATTCTTACTCAGGAATAAGGCCTCACTATATATGTACATTTCTAAGTTGACACACACAGGATTGCTCTGTTAAAAACTCTTTTCCATTGTTAAAGCAAAAGGAAAAAAATAACTTGCTTTTTTAAAGTGCACAGAAGTAAAATCATTTGATAGGCCTCGTAGAAGCCATGTGGCCATCCATCCAACATTGTGGTAGGGCACTGGATTTAGTGGCATGTTAACGATACATACACATAACCATGCCAAGGAGAACAAGGAGCTTAGAATCAGTCCTTACAAGAGATAACAGAAGAAGCTTGGATGATCAACAGCCTCCAGAGAACATAATTGCAACTTTATCAGCCTGTTCTCAAGCAAGGACTGTCACAACTTGAATCTTGTGATAAATTACATTGATCATGTAGGTTGCAGAACCCCTATCAGTAGCAAAGAAAAGAGATTGTGTTTTGACAGATGCACCACCAGTGGCAGCACCCGGTAGAACTACACACAGCACTACCATGAATGTCTCATTTAATGTTGCATGAAGAATAAACAAACCAGAAGAATGTTTGTACCATACCTGTCAAGTATCCTGGATTGGCCGGGAAATCCCGTATTTAGAACGGCGGGGAAAGGGGTTGCTGCGCATGCGCAAATGTGTTCTGCACATGTGCAAAGGGGTTCTGTGCATGCGCAAAGGAGTTTTTGCTGCACATGTGCACCCGGGCCAGAGCAGTTCCTGTATTTTCCAGAGTGGCGCTTGATGGGTATGGTTTGTACAGGTTTAAAATAACTCTGATATTTTGATGCTATAGCTGCTATACATTAGCTACTACTAACTTTCATGAGATTCAATGTTGAGTGGGCGGCATATAAATGTGTAAATTAAATTAAAATTAAATTATGTAAAGTATTTTCATTTGGAACAGTGAATAACACAATTTTTTTTTAATCATGTCAGAAGCACACAAAGGTGTAGCTTTCTGGGTTGAAAGGATGTTTTCTGGAGGAACTCCACTTATGGGATGCCCAAATGAGGCTCCTTTCATGCCATCAAGATATTTTCTCACTGAAGTGGTCCCTATTTATCTACTTGAAATTTCATGCTTTTGAACTGCTAGGTTGAGAGGAGCTGGTGCTCATTCCACCATCCAGTACTCGGGTCTTGAACTTCCGACTTGCCAACCTTCCAACTAACAAGGCGAGCTTCTTAACCACTGAGCAACCACAGTCCCAACACAAACAGGAAATCAGATTAAGGTTTCCTTGTAATAGATACATGGATTACAAAGACAGCATCAAAATGTTGGGAAAGATGTTAGCACTGAACCCTCGAATGACTGGCTTTCAAGCAAGGGTGACTGTTGTGTATTAAGGCAGAATTGCAAGTTGCTCAGGCAACGCCTTACAAAAAGAAAATGGCGGTTTCTCACCATTCAAATTAGGAGCTAAAGTTGGCGTGAAATCTCCCTCTTGGGGCATACTCATTATGCTAATAGAGCTATGTGATTGGGTACACTTTTGGATCCTGTTCCTGATTGGTTGATACTTGTATATCCTGTTATGATTGGTTGGTTATGATTGTCCGTCAGGCCAATACATCAAGGAGGCACCGCCGGTGTTGTGTCCTAATGGTTTGATCCTCCACATGGATAACAATGTATCTGAACCAATGTAACCTTGCCTATGGGCAACAATGTAACCTTCAGCTGTATCACATAAACCCTGTAATAGGACGCGAGCTAATGACCACCAGCTGGCAGCAGCGAGCGTCCAAGCTCTCTTGGTCCAAACTCATCAAAGGCAACAGCGCGAGAAGTTTTCCCGCCACCACCTACACCTGGACAAGAAGGGCGTGACCAGCAATGACGTCACGCAGACAGTAGCCAATGGGCTATCATGGAACCACGTTCAAATGTGTTACTACAGTATATAAAGGGCTATTGATCCGCCATTACCTCATGTTCCCTCTGACCACCATGCAATAAACCTGAGTTAACCCAGCCCGAGGCTGTGTCCTGTGTCTTGGTTTTCATACACCAAATTGGCGACGAAGGTGGGATGATGGATCCCCAAGGAGCAGCCAGGGCACAGAGCGGGTTCAACATCACCAAACCGCAAGACTGGGAGCTTTTTGAGATGGACTTCCAGGCGGCGCTGGTGGAACTCAAAGTCAAAGAAGACGATGAGGAGAGGAAGAGGGCCATCCTCACCAGAATGCTTGGGATAGAAACCAAGCGAACGCTGGTGGGCATCATTGCACCGAAGAAGGTGAGCGAATTCAAAGCAGACGACATCATGAAGCTGCTGCGTGAGCGTTTCCGTCCCTCGAGGGCAATGTTTCCCGCTCGGAGCGCGTTTTGGAGGCGAGTCCAAGCGCCGGACGAGTCGGTTGAGGCATTCGTAACAGCCATGAGGATAGCCGCCGGCCCCTGCAGATGGGACGACCTAGAGACGGCCCTCAGGGACGGAGTGCTGTGTGGCCTGAAGGACAAGGAGGTGCAGCGCAGCTTGATGAACAAGGAGCCACCACCCACGCTGGCGGAGGTTGTAGAGGCCGCGGAAGCCGCGGAGTCCACGAATGCTGGAGTGGACGAAATGCACCAGTGGCGTGAGTGGCGTCCTAGTGCCGGCAAAGCGGAGAATTCGGTGCACGGAAAGTCCGGACAGTCGGTGCACGCAACCCGAAGGGCCTCAAAGTCGTCTACGGAAGGCAGCGACGGCGAGGAGGTCCAAAGGGTCTGAAAAGGGGGGCGCCGCTGCGATGGTTGCGGAGCGGCCCATGAGCGCGCAAGGTGCCCATTCAGGAAAGCCGAGTGTTACACCTGCGGCCGTCGGGGGCACATCGCCAAGGCGTGCAGAAAACGGAAGGAGGGCCGGAGGCAGTCACAAGACCGCTCAACCAGACCGGACCGTCCAGCAAGGTCCAAAGATGGCGCCCAGACCACGAGGAAGCAGGACGGCGTGGGCCGCATCTCGGACGACAGCGAGGACGACGCTCCGGTGTTCAGCGTGTCCGCGGGACAGTCCCATTACTTCGTTGAGGTACTAGTACAAGGGGCCCCTATCAGGATGGAAATTGACTCGGGGTCCTCCTATTCTATAATTCCCCAGAAAGAGTTCTTGAAAATCGACCCCCACGTGCGACCCAAACTTAAAACGTTGAGGTCCACGCTACGAGATGTACAGGGGAACAGCATTCCAGTGTTGGGGGTCGGGAAATTTCGGGTCAGTTTTAAGAGACATTCTGCGGAGCTGCCCCTAGTTGTCCTTAAGGGGGGTAGTTGTAGCCTCCTAGGGACGCAGTGGTTTCAGCCCTTAGGTTTGTTCATAGGGGGAGTGCATACCGTGGGGGTGGATCCAATACAAGCGGTGTGCGACGCGCATCCCTCCGTTTTTAAAAAAGGACTTGGAAAGTTCAAGGGACCCCCTGTAGCCTTCGACCTAGACCCGGAGGTCCGCCCGATAAGACTCAAACCGCGCAGGGTGCCGTTCGCACTAAAGGACAAAATAGAGGCGGAACTGGACAAACTGGTGGGCCAGGGGATTCTTATTCCTGTTGATTCCGCGGAGTGGGAAACTCCAATTGTAACCGCTTTGAAGGCTAACGGGGAGGTGCGCATTTGCGCTGATTATAAGTGTACAATTAACAAGGCGATCCGCCCTAATGCATACCCGGTGCCGGTGGTCAGCCACCTGCTGGCCAGGCTGAATGGGGGAAAGTGTTTCGCTAAACTCGATTTGGCTCAAGCTTATCAGCAACTCCCTGTAACTCCCGCCACGGCCGCGGCACAAACGATAGTCACACATAAAGGAGCGTTCCAGGTGTCGCGTTTACAGTTCGGCGTGAACTCGGCACCCGGCCTTTTTCAGTCGCTTGTGGAACGCCTCCTGAAGGGGCTGGAGGGGGTGTTGCCTTATTTTGATGACGTGTTGATAACAGGGGGGAGTGAGGCCGAACTGGCAAAGAGATTGGATAAAGTTCTGACTGTCTTCGAGAAAGCGGGGCTACGACTGAGAAAAGACAAATGTGTCTTCTTCGAAACTGAGGTTGAGTTTCTAGGGTTTCGAGTCACGCCAGAGGGTATTAAGCCATCCAAATCCAAAGTAGCCGCCATCAAGAATGCCCCTCGCCCCACATCCAAAACCGAGCTACAGTCATTTCTGGGGCTCCTCAATTTTTACCATACCTTCCTTCCACGGAAGGCGTCCGTGGCCGAGCCACTCCATCGGTTGCTAAAAAAGGAGGAAATATGGGTGTGGGGTGATGAGCAAGAGAGGGCGTTCAAAGAGTTGAAGCAACTCCTAACATCCGAGGCAATCCTAACGCATTTCGATCCCAAACGGCCAGTGGTCTTAGTCTGTGACGCATCCCCGGTGGGGGTGGGGGCGGTGCTTTGCCACGTGTTGGACGACGGAAGGGAAGCCCCGATAGCGTTTTATTCAAGGTCCCTGTCCCAAGCAGAGCGTAATTACGCACAGACCGACAGGGAGGCACTAGCGATAGTAGCGGGAACCAAAAAATTTCACGATTTTCTGTATGGTCGGCCGTTCAAAATCGTGACTGACCACAAGCCTCTATTAGGAATTTTCACTGCAAGTAAGCCCACACCACAGATCCTGTCCCCAAGAATGCTGCGGTGGGCTATTTTTCTCAACGCATACCAGCATGAGCTGGAATACCGGCCCGGGAAGGAGATCAGCCATGCCGACGCACTCTCGAGGTCTCCTTTGCCCTTGTCGGGCGTCCAAAAGGAAAGGGCAGAAAGAGATCACCAGGTTTTGTTAATAGAGGTTTTAGACTCACCCCCAATAGTACCAGCCGACATTGCCAGGGCCACAGGTAAGGACAGAACGCTAGAGAAAGTTAGCTCATGGGTACAGAAGGGGTGGCCGGCGTCATCCCCAGGTACGGAATTCGACCCATTTTTTCGAAAAAAAATAGAGTTGTCCCTAGAGAGGGGCTGCCTTTTGTGGGGCCAACGGGTGGTGGTTCCTACGTCCCTGCGACCAAGGGTACTCGACCTGCTGCACGTCAGCCACCCCGGCATCGTCCGGTCCAAGGCGCTGGCCCGGAGTTACTTCTGGTGGCCACAGCTGGACGCGGACATTGAGCACATGGTCGGCACTTGTGAGGCATGCCAGGGCTCCCGACCAGAGGCGGCCCGTCTTCCGCATAGGGAATGGGACACAGCAAGGGGGCCATGGTCCAGGGTGCACGTAGACTTCGCTGGCCCATTCCGAGGAACAATGTTTCTCCTGGTGGTGGATGCGTTCTCCAAGTGGTTGGAGGTTATCCCAGTAAAGAGTACGTCCTCCGCCACTACAATTAGCCAGCTAAGGAGAGTCTTTTCCACGTTCGGTTTACCCGACACTTTAGTCAGCGATAACGCTAGTTGTTTCACCTCCGCTGAATTCAAGGCATTCATGGAGGCAAACGCCATTCGGCATGTCACATCCGCGCCGTTTCACCCCGCCACGAATGGCCAAGTGGAACGGCTGGTGCGAACGACAAAGGATGCGCTGCGGCGCATGGGCCCGGGGGACCTAAATCACCAAGTATGTCAGTTTTTGTTAGCGTATAGGGTGACCCCCTTAGCGTCAGGTTACTCGCCGGCAGAGCTGCTGATGCGGCGAAAACTGACCACGATCCTGTCCAGGCTAGACCCGCCGAGAGTCGAGGACAAAGGAAAAAACATAGGGCTGGCAGTCTCGAAAGGTTTCGCCGCCGGCGATCCTGTTCACTGCAGGAACTACGCCAGCGCAGGTCCAGCCTGGGTACCAGGGACGGTTGTGGAACGGACGGGGCCAGTGTCGTACCGGGTCGAGACTAGCACGGGTCTCCTCTGGAGGAGGCACGCGGACCAACTTAGGCACCGAGTGAGTGGGGGGCCGGTCAGTGGAGCTCAGCGACAGGACTCAGCGTTAGGGTTCTCCCCCACCCGTTTAGCCCAAGGGGGGGACAGCAACGGACAACGGTCCCAAGCAAGGGGGAAAGCAGCGGCCCCGACTCATACCCTTTTGATACGCCAGCTCTATCAGAGGCTGGGGAAGGGGGAGAGGAGTTCGCGACCGCTGCCCCCGAATTTAATTCTGATTTTGATTTTGAGAGCCGGGGGGGTTTTCGGGAGTGTTCCCCCACCCGTCCAAGCGAGAAGAGGGGTTTTTCGTTAGCCCCCAGTGCCCCCGGTTCTTCCCCAATAAAGCACACACCTTCCAACAACGCCGCGGAGCCGCGGCAAGTCACTAACGAGTCTCCCTCTCCAATTACAGGGCAGGAAACCAGGGGACAAAGAGAAGGTAGCAAACCAGGGGGAAGGCAGCCCACACCGAGACCCCAGCGTGTTCGAAATAAGCCATCTTGGCTGAGAGACTTCGTCTCATCCTAGGGGGGGGGGAGTGTGGTTTCGAGACTTCGTCTCATCCTAGGGGGGAGGGATGTTGTGTCCTAATGGTTTGATCCTCCACATGGATAACAATGTATCTGAACCAATGTAACCTTGCCTATGGGCAACAATGTAACCTTCAGCTGTATCACATAAACCCTGTAATAGGACGCGAGCTAATGACCACCAGCTGGCAGCAGCGAGCGTCCAAGCTCTCTTGGTCCAAACTCATCAAAGGCAACAGCGCGGGAAGTTTTCCCGCCACCACCTACACCTGGACAAGAAGGGCGTGACCAGCAATGACGTCACGCAGACAGTAGCCAATGGGCTATCATGGAACCACGTTCAAATGTGTTACTACAGTATATAAAGGGCTATTGATCCGCCATTACCTCATGTTCCCTCTGACCACCATGCAATAAACCTGAGTTAACCCAGCCCGAGGCTGTGTCCTGTGTCTTGGTTTTCATACACCAAAGCCGGGGAGACACTATATAAGCCCCATGGGTAAACAAGGGTGGGGGCGGACCGGATGTATACTTCCCTTATGCACAGGTTAGCCAGTAACATGCTAAGCCTGGATCTCCTCCGAATGCTGCCGCTTCTAGTGTAGCTTAGACATTGCCTCTTCTATGGCAGAATCCGGAGGGACTGATTTCATGGGATTCGTATAGCCATCTTATTGTCCGGAAAGCCTCGTAAGTGTAACCTGAAAGACTGTTAAAATAAACTCCTGTTGTTGTTCTGTTCATCGTTGCCTGGTCTATTGCTTATAAGGGCCGGACACGACAGTGACCTTTACTTTACTACCGAACACTGTATTGGGAAGTAAAATCTAAAACTGAACACAGTTCAATAATATTTGTTAACTGCTTTTATTTCATTTTAAAATATTTTCTCCTTTTTTAAACTTAATGTTATAGTTACTATTGTATGGTTGGAAAATTAAAATTTAAAAAATTAAAAGCATTTTGATACACTTACAGAAGGCATCTGATATACTGGCCACTGCTTCAAAGAACTAAAAGCATAGATCTCAGTTACTCCTTGCAACTAGTGCCAAGCTGATTATACTTAATTAAGATTTAGATGCTGCTTTCTCCCCCACCCCCACATCAAGATGGCTAAATAATCTGTTTATATGTTCATCTAACAGCAAGGGTGGAACTTCTGTATGACACAGTTCCATAAGGCCACAGGAAATGTTTGATGAATACTTCCCTCTGGGCCATGCTGGCTGTCTTCTCTAAAAGAATGATAGGGTGGGAATGATCCTGCCCACACAGATGCAATATTTAGGACACATAATGAGCCACATAAGTTGTTCCCATCATTTACCTAAGGGTCATGTGTGCCATGCTCACTCCCTCTCAAATCTGTGGAATGAAAACTTACCATTAAATGCTTGCATCTTGTTGACTTTACTTACTTGTGTTCATGCATTGACATCTGTTTCATAAGTACTTCCCGTTTGCCTTTTTCAGCTAATATATAGACCAGTTTCAAATTTCAGTCTACATAGCCAGCTAAGGTCTGGTGCAGGAGTTTTCAACCTTTTGAAGCCGGGGGGCTGGGTCAAGATCCCTCAGACAGCTTCGGGGGCTGGATGGCCATTTTGCCCTTCCTCCAGCACATGGCACTTCCTAGTGTGATGGAGGCGGGGGGGGGGCATGAAATGACACAGAGGGCCTCATCCAGCCCGTGGGCTGCAGGTTGAGAATCCCTGGTTCAGTGCAAGATTCCAATGTGACCGTTTCTTGCATTATTGTTTATTAGGTAAAGGTTAAGGTGGCCCTTGCTCAAAAGCCAGTTATATCCAACTCTAGGATCCAGTGCTCATCTTCATTTACAACCAAAGAGCTGTAGATGCTTCCATGGTCATGTGGCAGACATGACTAAACAATGGAGTGCACTGATGCTGTTACCTTCCCACTGAGGTGGTACATTTTTATCTACTTGCAATTTCTTGGTTTTGAACTGCTAGGTTGGCAGGAGCTGGGACAGACAACAGGAGCTCACTCTGTCATGCAGCACTCGGTTCTCAAACCTTCCAGTCATCAAGTTCAACATTTTAACCACTAAGCCACCACAGCCTACTATTGTTTGTTAGCGATGTGCAAAAGATTGAGCCCAAACTGATTGGTACCCTTTAAGAGATATTTGATTCCTAGATCCATTGCAACATCTGTTTTTGGACCTCTGCTTTTAGAAAAGCAAATAAACTAGATGCCTGTGAATGTATGAAAATGCAAGTTGCTATGACTCAGAAGGACTAGTAGCACTTTAAATGTGTGACCTATCCACTCAAAGCCCATACAAAAATATTTTTCTCCAGAATCTCTCTTTCACACATACACTCTCCTAACATTGTAATTTTAGTAAAAATTAGGAAACTCCACTGAGGAAGAGAAAGAGAAAAAGCAGAAGAAACATTCCAGATCTAAATAATGATAGAAACAGCCTTTTTTCTTTTACAGTACAGCTCTGAAAAATAGCTGGTGTTATGGCTGCAGTGTGTTGTATAGATTGCATGGGGAACTATAGTCTAAACAAGTGATTCCCAACCTTGGATCCACAAATGTTCTTGGACTACAATTCCCAGAAATCTTGGGAGCACAGCCAATGGTGAAGGCTTTTGGGAGTTGTAGTCAAAGAACATCTGGGGCCCCAAGACTGTCAAATGCTTAGAATATCAAAAGGAGATTTTGGGCTTTATGAAAAGGGTTCATCTGTCACTTTCCTTCTCAGTCTGCTGAATTACTTTCAATTTCTCTTTTCTTCAGTTTGAAACAGTGACCATATTGTTAACCTATGAATGTGGAATGTGGTATACCAGATCCATTGTAATATAGATTTACCCTAGAATGAACAAAGACTCCTTATTCTAATCTGTAGTCACTCTGGAATCTCATGAACATCCCCGGTTTAGCCCATTTCTACACATTTGTCCAAAGATCACTATCTGGTGGCTCTAGACTTTCTGGGGGCGACACTTCATCGTAAGGAGGCAGGGTCTATTAAAGTGGCCCGCCCCCGGCAACTGATGGATCCGGATGGATTCCAGAGGGAACTGGGGGAATTTCCTCTCGTTCGGCGACACGATTCACCTGAGGCACTTGTTGACCTGTGGTACGGGTCGACGACATCTGCCTTGGATGTAATCGCTCCACTACGGCCTCTCAGAGCCCGTGGAGCTAGGTCTTCCCCATGGTTCACGGAAGAACTACAGGAGCTCAAACGGGCAAAGAGACGCCTTGAGCGCCGCTGGGTGAAGACCCAGAGCGATTCCGATTGGACACTAGCTAGAGCCGCTATTAGGGCCTACCTAGTGGCGATGGGGGTGGTGAGGAGGCAGTACTTCACCTCCCTTATTGCCTCCGCTGATAATCGCCCAGCCACCCTGTTTCGGGTGACCAGATCCCTCCTGGGTAGGGCGGGGCCTGTGCCTGGTTGGCAGGGATCGGCTGAGGACTTTGCTGACCATCTGGTGGAGAAAATCGATCGGATTCACTCGGGGTTCAAACTTGGCATGGACAAGGAGGGTCCGGGGGGAGCCAGTGCACAGTCTTGCGGTGTTACCTGGGATCAGTTTGATCCAGTTGCCCCAGATGAAGTGGACAGGCTCCTTGCGGCGGTCTGCGCCACTAATTGTCCATTGGGTCCCTGTCACACCTGGCTGGTAAAAGCCTCTAAGATGGTGACAGGTGGCTGGGTCGGGGCTATAATTAATGCGTCTTTTCAAGAGAGGATGTTTCCTGCACTGCTGAAACATGCTCTGGTGCGCCCCCTCCTGAAGAAGCCATCCCTCAATCCAGCAGTCCTAACCAACTACAGACCTGTTTCCAACCTCCCCTTTTTGGGGAAGGTACTGGAGAAGGCAGTGGCGCGTCAGCTGCAGGGGGGACTGGATGAAGCGGAATATCTGGACCCATTCCAGTCAGGATTCAGACCTGGATATGGTACTGAGACTGCATTGGTTGCACTGATGGATGATCTCTGGCGAGGGCGGGATGGTGGTCATCTGTCCGTCCTTGCTCTTCTTGACCTCTCAGCGGCCTTCGATACCGTTGACCACGGTATCCTTCTGGAATGGCTCTGAGGATTGGGGATCCAGGGCACGGTGTGGTCCTGGTTTTCCTCATTTCTGAGGGGCTGGACCCAGTCGGTGTGGTTGAAGAGTGAGAGGTCGAGTCCTAGGCCCCTAAAATATGGGGTGCCTCAGGGTTCAGTACTCTCTCCTCTCCTATTTAACATCTACATGAAGCCGCTGGGTGAGATCTTCCGTTCCCATGGGGTGCGGTACCACCAGTACGCGGATGACACACAGTTGTACATCTCGGCCCGTGGGGACCCCAGTGATGCAGTCAAAGTCCTTTCCAGCTGTCTGGAGGCTGTTGGGGTCTGGATGGGGGCAAATGGGCTACAGCTGAATCCTAGCAAGACTGAGTGGCTATGGATAGGGGGTACTGCGTTAACCCGGGAGCTACCATCTTTGGTTTTGGATGGGGCTATTTTGCCCCAGACCAACCCAGTGCACAACTTGGTCCTCCTGGATTCGTGGCTGCTGCTAGAAGAACAGGTGGTGGCTGTGGCCAGGAGGGCCTGCGCCCAACTTCGAGTGATTCGCCAGTTGCGCCCGCTCCTGGACCGGGACTCTTTGCTCATGGTCACTCACGCTCTGGTGACCTCCAGACTAGACTACTGTAATGCGCTCTACATGGGGCTGCCCTTGATGACCATTCGGAGGCTGCAGCTGGTCCAGAATGCCGTGGCCCGGGTGGTGATGGGGTGTGGACGTTATGCCCATGCCTCACCACTGCTTCGGGGGCTGCACTGGTTACCAGTTTGTCTCCGGGAGCAATTCAAGGTGCTGGTTTTGACCTTTAAAGCCCTACATGGTAGTGGGCCAGGGTATCTCAGAGACCGCATCGCCCTAAGGACGTCTGTCCGTCCAACCAGAGCGGACCGAAGGGGCTCTCTAATTGTGTCATCAGCCAGGGGGGCTCGCCTCTCTGGCACAAGGAGGAGGGCCTTCTCCGTGTCTGTACCGGCCCTTTGGAACCTCCTGCCTGTGGAACTGCGTCTCCAGATGGAGTTGTTGCCCTTTAGGAAGGAACTAAAGACCTGGCTGGCGGGCCAAGTTTGGGGTGCGGGTGGGGATGGGGATACCGTTGGGTGGTTGGTATAGAGAAGTGTGCCTTCCCCCAAGGTCCCTTCGGTACTTGCGCACCTTTTAGGGGTGGGTTTTTTAACTTTTAACTTTGTTTTATCATGTGTCTTTTTATGTATTTACTGTCTGCTATGTAAACCGCCCTGAGTTGGGTTGTACCTGAGTGGGCGGGATATAAGCATGAAAAATAAATAAATAAATAAATAAATAAATAAATAAAGATGCCTGCTTTTGTGTTATTTATTAGCAATTACACATATATATCATCCCATAGTGCTTAGTGCACTCTCTGGGCAGTTCACAATTTAATTAACATTTTTGCTCCCTACATCCTGGGTACTCACTTTACCGATCTTGGAAGGATGGAAGACTGAGTCATCCTTGATCCCCATTGGGATTGAACTCACAGCAGTTTTTGCAGTGGTACAGTAGCCTAACCACTGCTCCACAAGGCACTGGATAAATTTGTATCTAGTTGGTGTCAGGAGCTTTTCTTTTCTTTTTTTTTTCTTTTTTGCTCTTCTGATCATTTCTGGGGGAAAAAACCCTTTTAAATTTGCGAGTCAGTGTGTTTTCTAAGCCTTCTGTGGCAAGGGACAAAGCAAGACCTTAGAAATAAAAGTAGCTTTTTCCCCGCTCCATGCCAAATGGTCAACTCCTGCTGTGCAAATGGCACAGTACATCTTGGATCCATGGTTGTAACCATCTGTCGGTGGATGGGTAGCCAAAGGCAACAGACTAGAACAGCTGGAAGCTGTCACATATGTTGGCTGTCACTGTTGTGGGCCTTCTACATGCAGCCAATGCACAGTTGACCTCCAAAATAAAGTATATAATATCACTGAACTTCAAACAAACAATGGGAATGGAATGCAATTCCCAACAAACTTAAACAGGTGAAGAAAAGTTATGGAAACTGAAATCCAACAGTATCTGTAATTGTTTCTTATCCCACTATATAACAGCAACAACAAAAACTCTTGTGATTCAATAAAGAAAGGCCAGATTGGTTTTAGCATAAACTCCTCCAGACTAAAGCCCACTTTACCAGATGTAACCCAACTCTTTTTCTGCATCTGTTCTAAATTACATAGACAATTCTTTACAACCCAAGGTACAACTAAATCAATCAATTCTTCTTCTTCTATTGCCGTATATGATTCCGAATATTGGCTCTCATGGTGATCAGCCATGAAGACTGTCCTGAGAGTATAAGGCAGTGGCCTTCCTTTGGCCTTCTGCATCACAGCATGACACCCATACTGCTGATCCAGTTCCGCGAAACTCTTTCTGGTCCTGAGCACACAAAGTCCTCATCAACCCCAGCCCAGTCTTGATGAAGCTGATGCCCTACATCAAGATGGACTCAAGTGGGATTTAATCCACTTGGGGAACATCACCCTTCCCTGTGGCAGCAGAAGAAGAAATCCATTAGGGCCTAATTCCTAATTAGAGCCAAATTCCTACAAGGCCAAATTAGAGCCAAATTGAGCAATCTTACAAGTGACCATACATCCACTGTTAGCTACCCCCATCTCCTCCAGTAAAAAAAAAATGACCACAAGCTAGGGATGTATGCTTGTTTGCAGTAGAGAAAAGACAAAGCACTTGTATGATTGCTATACTGTAACATGTATGGTTTTCTTCAACAATGTTTTGGCCTGGATTTTTTAGAATGGTGGGCCTTTGATTTCTAGTTTTAAGTGAATGTTGGATAGTTTCTAAGGTACTGATTGTTACTGATCTTTGTAAGAACTACAAGTAATGAGGCTCACTTATTAATACATCTGGCATTCACATAAAATCGCCTAGACTAGAGGAAAGCTTCTCCTATTTATTTATTTTTGCTATGTTTCTATGAAAGGAATTAATTTTTATTTATTCCTAAGTGAGTATGGATTTCAAAAGACAACTCAGTTGCCTCTAATGGACTTTTAAACAATTTTTTTCTCAGCTTCCTGCTTGGAAATGGAAAGGAAGGATTTTGGTTTGTCTTAGCTTCCAAGGGACTCAACAAAGTGGTTTTTAATCCTGAGTCCCCTTGGCTGCTAATTATGTACCAACGGTAGAAAGTGGGCTTAGTAACTCATTATTTCCATTAGGAAGGTGTTGCAGTCAATTCTACGGGAGGTTCCCCTCCTATTTATGCAGCTGTTACCCCTTTGGGAAGAGGCCATAACACCCCTGGCCGAAGCATGGGGCTTCTGTTCTCTTTCCACAGCACTTGGAAGAAAAACAAAATGGAGATAATGAAAAACACACACAGGAAATGCTTTATTATATCATCATCCTCCCCTACAGAGATCTGACACCACTGCATGGTTAGGTAGGCCTTCTCTCTCCCTCACTGTCTTTCTCAGAATATGATTCTATAAGGCCAACACTCTTGGCATTTCCTGTCAGATCTTATTTTCTCCTGTCTCCATCCCTTCCTTTTGACCTCCCTCTTGGCTAAATGCTTCAACAGTCACCCACACAATTTCCTGTGCCACATGAAATAATGGGTCGGCTGTGTTGAAAATTATGGGGTGCCACTCAAACAACCTCATCCCAAATCCAGACTCTACAGTTTATGTGCAAAGAGTGTCTATATGTGTGTATATATGACAACATGCATGCATTACAGCACTGCTCAGAAGAAAGCAAACAAGGTCTCTAGAAGTCTATTACAGCAGGGTTGCCAAATTGACTGAAGAAAAACCCTCTTCCAAATTATTTTATGAACACTGTAGGATTTACATTACTGTACTTGGTGGAGGACATTTCTACTAGCTTCCCAAGAAATGCACTATTTCCTTTGTGATGTTCAAAGTAAGATTGATGGTGTAGTGTAGTAACTAAAGTTGGAGCTGCAAATTTAGAAGTCTATGTTTTGAATGTTGAACTCAGAACATACCTTCTGGCAAGACCTTTTTATCAACCTCAGCCTAATGTTAGATACTATAATTCTCAAGATAAGGATTTGTATCATTATCCAGTTGCAGTC
Organism: Bradypodion ventrale; assembly: GCA_035047345.1. Lineage (NCBI taxonomy): Eukaryota > Metazoa > Chordata > Lepidosauria > Squamata > Chamaeleonidae > Bradypodion > Bradypodion ventrale. Next base: position 288,613,740 of record JAWDJE010000001.1, on the reverse strand, counting down.
CTCTAAACGGCATAACAATTAGTGGCCCTCTAGATTATGCAGGACTACAGTTTACCTCAGCCTTAATTAACACAGTCAGTGGTAAGAGATAATGGGAATTGCAATCCCACAACAATTTTCCCACAGTGCGAAAATTAAATTAAATTAAATTAATCTGGAAGACTCGACCTTATTGTAAGTAAATGTAGTATGAATCACATAATAAGTCTCTAAGATTACTTGAATGCAGCAGGGTCAAAAGTATGCTACATGTGCTGAACATAAACATGTTGTCCTAAACATGCAAAAGCTGAGAACCGTTCAAAGGAAGTGGAAACGCTAAAGATATTTCTAGAAAATGTTCATATAAATGAATAGACTCTTTGTAAATTATGTCGTATTACTCCTTGTATTTTTCTTCCAACTATATGACGAGGCATATTCAACAAACAAGGTTATTCTACTGCAATAATCTTCACACAAAAAATTAACTCTCAAAATCCATCCGGTGAAGGATTTATATGAACATTTTCTAGACATATCTTTAGCGTTTCTCCTTCCTTTGAACGGTTCTCAGCTTTTTCCTGTGAATTTTCACCATTCAGCCATATATTCTCCACTGTCCTAAACATGCAACCATACTGAGCATGATTTATGCATGTAAAGATCACTTTTGAGGGCAAAAGATGTGTGCTGAATTCGTTACATGTATAGCTGGGTACAAGCTGCCTCCACTTGCAACTTTTACTGTGCATTTACAGAACTGGGGAGCAGGGTACATACAGGTAGGATGTACAACTGAGCCTTCCAGAGATTTCCTACTGCTTTTCTTGCCATTTTTTCTTGCTACACAAAACATGTTAGGGAGGGATGACAAAAGGGTTGCGCAACATCTTTTGCCTGGTGATGTTACTAGGCCTCTGTCTGGAATCATTCTGACATCGATATTGGAGGGCACCACCACCTCCTTCTCTCTCTCTCTCTCTCTCTCTCTCTCTCTCTCTCACACACACACACACACACACAACATCCTATATGCCTAAATTCAACATTTCGTTGGTTTTGAAGTAATGTCACATTGCCTTGGAACATCATGTATGCCTGATCTCTTCTCCCCTGCAATGCATTGGAGTTGTGGTCTAATAACTTCTGCAGAGCTGTGCTTTGTACACCCCTGGGAGAGCTTATGTTAACTGATACCTGAAAGGTTAAACAAAACAGGTTAAGCCATGGACATGCACCTGAAAATGTCCTTTGTTGGAGCAAATCTGTTACCAGAGGGAAGAATACTCTTCAACACACCTTGTACCGCTTTGGTGTATGAAAACCAAGACACAGGACACAGCCTCGGGCTGGGTTAACTCAGGTTTATTGCATGGTGGTCAGAGGGAACATGAGGTAATGGCGGATCAATAGCTCTTTATATACAGTAGTAACACATTTGAACGTGGTTCCATGATAGCCCATTGGCTACTGTCTGCGTGACGTCATTGCTGGTCACGCCCTTCTTGTCCAGGTGTAGGTGGTGGCGGGAAAACTTCCCGCGCTGTTGCCTTTGATGAGTTTGGACCAAGAGAGCTTGGACACTCGCTGCTGCCAGCTGGTGGTCATTAGCTCGCGTCCTATTACAGGGTTTATGTGATACAGCTGAAGGTTACATTGTTGCCCATAGGCAAGGTTACATTGGTTCAGATACATTGTTATCCATGTGGAGGATCAAACCATTAGGACACAACATCCCTCCCCCCTAGGATGAGACGAAGTCTCGAAACCACACTCCCCCCCCCTAGGATGAGACGAAGTCTCTCAGCCAAGATGGCTTATTTCGAACACGCTGGGGTCTCGGTGCGGGCTGCCTTCCCCCTGGTTTGCTACCTTCTCTTTGTCCCCTGGTTTCCTGCCCTGTAATTGGAGAGGGAGACTCGTTAGTGACTTGCCGCGGCTCCGCGGCGTTGTTGGGAGGTGTGTGCTTTATTGGGGAAGAACCGGGGGCACTGGGGGCTAACGAAAAACCCCTCTTCTCGCTTGGACGGGTGGGGGAACACTCCCGAAAACCCCCCCGGCTCTCAAAATCAAAATCAGAATTAAATTCGGGGGCAGCGGTCGCGAACTCCTCTCCCCCTTCCCCAGCCTCTGATAGAGCTGGCGTATCAAAAGGGTATGAGTCGGGGCCGCTGCTTTCCCCCCTTGCTTGGGACCGTTGTCCGTTGCTGTCCCCCCCTTGGGCTAAACGGGTGGGGGAGAACCCTAACGCTGAGTCCTGTCGCTGAGCTCCACTGACCGGCCCCCCACTCACTCGGTGCCTAAGTTGGTCCGCGTGCCTCCTCCAGAGGAGACCCGTGCTAGTCTCGACCCGGTACGACACTGGCCCCGTCCGTTCCACAACCGTCCCTGGTACCCAGGCTGGACCTGCGCTGGCGTAGTTCCTGCAGTGAACAGGATCGCCGGCGGCGAAACCTTTCGAGACTGCCAGCCCTATGTTTTTTCCTTTGTCCTCGACTTTCGTCGGGTCTAGCCTGGACAGGATCGTGGTCAGTTTTCGCCGCATCAGCAGCTCTGCCGGCGAGTAACCTGACGCTAAGGGGGTCACCCTATACGCTAACAAAAACTGACATACTTGGTGATTTAGGTCCCCCGGGCCCATGCGCCGCAGCGCATCCTTTGTCGTTCGCACCAGCCGTTCCACTTGGCCATTCGTGGCGGGGTGAAACGGCGCGGATGTGACATGCCGAATGGCGTTTGCCTCCATGAATGCCTTGAATTCAGCGGAGGTGAAACAACTAGCGTTATCGCTGACTAAAGTGTCGGGTAAACCGAACGTGGAAAAGACTCTCCTTAGCTGGCTAATTGTAGTGGCGGAGGACGTACTCTTTACTGGGATAACCTCCAACCACTTGGAGAATGCATCCACCACCAGGAGAAACATTGTTCCTCGGAATGGGCCAGCGAAGTCTACGTGCACCCTGGACCATGGCCCCCTTGCTGTGTCCCATTCCCTATGCGGAAGACGGGCCGCCTCTGGTCGGGAGCCCTGGCATGCCTCACAAGTGCCGACCATGTGCTCAATGTCCGCGTCCAGCTGTGGCCACCAGAAGTAACTCCGGGCCAGCGCCTTGGACCGGACGATGCCGGGGTGGCTGACGTGCAGCAGTTCGAGTACCCTCGGTCGCAGGGACGTAGGAACCACCACCCGTTGGCCCCACAAAAGGCAGCCCCTCTCTAGGGACAACTCTATTTTTTTTTCGAAAAAATGGGTCGAATTCCGTACCTGGGGATGACGCCGGCCACCCCTTCTGTACCCATGAGCTAACTTTCTCTAGCGTTCTGTCCTTACCTGTGGCCCTGGCAATGTCGGCTGGTACTATTGGGGGTGAGTCTAAAACCTCTATTAACAAAACCTGGTGATCTCTTTCTGCCCTTTCCTTTTGGACGCCCGACAAGGGCAAAGGAGACCTCGAGAGTGCGTCGGCATGGCTGATCTCCTTCCCGGGCCGGTATTCCAGCTCATGCTGGTATGCGTTGAGAAAAATAGCCCACCGCAGCATTCTTGGGGACAGGATCTGTGGTGTGGGCTTACTTGCAGTGAAAATTCCTAATAGGGGCTTGTGGTCAGTCACGATTTTGAACGGCCGACCATACAGAAAATCGTGAAATTTTTTGGTTCCCGCTACTATCGCTAGTGCCTCCCTGTCGGTCTGTGCGTAATTACGCTCTGCTTGGGACAGGGACCTTGAATAAAACGCTATCGGGGCTTCCCTTCCGTCGTCCAACACGTGACAAAGCACCGCCCCCACCCCCACCGGGGATGCGTCACAGACTAAGACCACTGGCCGTTTGGGATCGAAATGCGTTAGGATTGCCCCGGATGTTAGGAGTTGCTTCAACTCTTTGAACGCCCTCTCTTGCTCATCACCCCACACCCATGTTTCCTCCTTTTTTAGCAACCGATGGAGTGGCTCGGCCACGGACGCCTTCCGTGGAAGGAAGGTATGGTAAAAATTGAGGAGCCCCAGAAATGACTGTAGCTCGGTTTTGGATGTGGGGCGAGGGGCATTCTTGATGGCGGCTACTTTGGATTTGGATGGCTTAATACCCTCTGGCGTGACTCGAAACCCTAGAAACTCAACCTCAGTTTCGAAGAAGACACATTTGTCTTTTCTCAGTCGTAGCCCCGCTTTCTCGAAGACAGTCAGAACTTTATCCAATCTCTTTGCCAGTTCGGCCTCACTCCCCCCTGTTATCAACACGTCATCAAAATAAGGCAACACCCCCTCCAGCCCCTTCAGGAGGCGTTCCACAAGCGACTGAAAAAGGCCGGGTGCCGAGTTCACGCCGAACTGTAAACGCGACACCTGGAACGCTCCTTTATGTGTGACTATCGTTTGTGCCGCGGCCGTGGCGGGAGTTACAGGGAGTTGCTGATAAGCTTGAGCCAAATCGAGTTTAGCGAAACACTTTCCCCCATTCAGCCTGGCCAGCAGGTGGCTGACCACCGGCACCGGGTATGCATTAGGGCGGATCGCCTTGTTAATTGTACACTTATAATCAGCGCAAATGCGCACCTCCCCGTTAGCCTTCAGAGCGGTTACAATTGGAGTTTCCCACTCCGCGGAATCCACAGGAATAAGAATCCCCTGGCCCACCAGTTTGTCCAGTTCCGCCTCTATTTTGTCCTTTAGTGCGAACGGCACCCTGCGCGGTTTGAGTCTTATCGGGCGGACCTCCGGGTCTAGGTCGAAGGCTACAGGGGGTCCCTTGAACTTTCCAAGTCCTTTTTTAAAAACGGCGGGATGCGCGTCGCACACCGCTTGTATTGGATCCACCCCCACGGTATGCACTCCCCCTATGAACAAACCTAAGGGCTGAAACCACTGCGTCCCTAGGAGGCTACAACTACCCCCCTTAAGGACAACTAGGGGCAGCTCCGCAGAATGTCTCTTAAAACTGACCCGAAATTTCCCGACCCCCAACACTGGAATGCTGTTCCCCTGTACATCTCGTAGCGTGGACCTCAACGTTTTAAGTTTGGGTCGCACGTGGGGGTCGATTTTCAAGAACTCTTTCTGGGGAATTATAGAATAGGAGGACCCGGAGTCAATTTCCATCCTGATAGGGGCCCCTTGTACTAGTACCTCAACGAAGTAATGGGACTGTCCCGCGGACACGTTGAACACCGGAGCGTCGTCCTCGCTGTCGTCCGAGATGCGGCCCACGCCGTCCTGCTTCCTCGTGGTCTGGGCGCCATCTTTGGACCTTGCTGGACGGTCCGGTCTGGTTGAGCGGTCTTGTGACTGCCTCCGGCCCTCCTTCCGTTTTCTGCACGCCTTGGCGATGTGCCCCCGACGGCCGCAGGTGTAACACTCGGCTTTCCTGAATGGGCACCTTGCGCGCTCATGGGCCGCTCCGCAACCATCGCAGCGGCGCCCCCCTTTTCGGACCCTTTGGACCTCCTCGCCGTCGCTGCCTTCCGTAGACGACTTTGAGGCCCTTCGGGTTGCGTGCACCGACTGTCCGGACTTTCCGTGCACCGAATTCTCCGCTTTGCCGGCTCTAGGACGCCACTCACGCCACTGGTGCATTTCGTCCACTCCAGCATTCGTGGACTCCGCGGCTTCCGCGGCCTCTACAACCTCCGCCAGCGTGGGTGGTGGCTCCTTGTTCATCAAGCTGCGCTGCACCTCCTTGTCCTTCAGGCCACACAGCACTCCGTCCCTGAGGGCCGTCTCTAGGTCGTCCCATCTGCAGGGGCCGGCGGCTATCCTCATGGCTGTTACGAATGCCTCAACCGACTCGTCCGGCGCTTGGACTCGCCTCCAAAACGTGCTCCGAGCGGGAAACATTGCCCTCGAGGGACGGAAACGCTCACGCAGCAGCTTCATGATGTCGTCTGCTTTGAATTCGCTCACCTTCTTCGGTGCAATGATGCCCACCAGCGTTCGCTTGGTTTCTATCCCGAGCATTCTGGTGAGGATGGCCCTCTTCCTCTCCTCATCGTCTTCTTTGACTTTGAGTTCCACCAGCGCCGCCTGGAAGTCCATCTCAAAAAGCTCCCAGTCTTGCGGTTTGGTGATGTTGAACCCGCTCTGTGCCCTGGCTGCTCCTTGGGGATCCATAATCCCACCTTCGTCGCCAATTTGGTGTATGAAAACCAAGACACAGGACACAGCCTCGGGCTGGGTTAACTCAGGTTTATTGCATGGTGGTCAGAGGGAACATGAGGTAATGGCGGATCAATAGCTCTTTATATACAGTAGTAACACATTTGAACGTGGTTCCATGATAGCCCATTGGCTACTGTCTGCGTGACGTCATTGCTGGTCACGCCCTTCTTGTCCAGGTGTAGGTGGTGGCGGGAAAACTTCCCGCGCTGTTGCCTTTGATGAGTTTGGACCAAGAGAGCTTGGACGCTCGCTGCTGCCAGCTGGTGGTCATTAGCTCGCGTCCTATTACAGGGTTTATGTGATACAGCTGAAGGTTACATTGTTGCCCATAGGCAAGGTTACATTGGTTCAGATACATTGTTATCCATGTGGAGGATCAAACCATTAGGACACAACAACCGCCAAGCCAACTGTCCTGCTCCAAATTGCTACAGAACAAATGACACCCTGCCCCGCTCCCCAGCCCCCTGAAGATATTGTATCACCAAAAGGCTTCTCCAAATGATCTTAAGGAATGGGCCTGGCTGTAAAGGAGAAGGTGGTTTCTCAGATAAACAAATCCTGAGTCCCAGTTTATTCTCAGTTAAGTGTGTGTAGGACTGCAGTGCCAGTGTTAGAGTGAAAGTTTTCCATGTATGTTTTTCCACATTCAGGCGCTGGAATATTCAGTGAAATGATCTCAGCTAGTGAAGCTGGAAGGAAGGCAATGCACAGTCTTGGGGAAGCTTGTATCAATTAGAACTGAATATATTGATCTAGAACAGCTGATCATTATGTATCTGACTGATTCTAAAATGAAGGTATTCTACTGAGTGGCACTTCAGAGGCACTATCTACCAAGCGTGCCTGCAAAAGGCAAACCAGCATAGAGTTGACATAATTCTCTTCCACAAATCCGGGACAGAAGTATACTTTAAAAATAATAATTGTTGTTTGTTAACCACCCAGAGGGGGTAAGACTTCCCAAATGGGCGGGGTACAAGTAGAATGAAATGAATGAATGAATGAATGAATGAAAATGGGTGGGTTATCTACAAAATAGCCTTCGCCCTAATAACCCCAGCTGCCGCTTCGGCACTGGCGAGAGCCAAGCTCTGTCAAATCACACATACACACACTCTCCTCCAGGCACACACTCATGGGAAGCAAAGTGCAAGCAAGACCGAGGCACAGATGGCTCTCTCTGGCTTGGTGGCCGGCAGGTTTCATTCCCTTCTCTTCCTCCTTGAGTGCTGCTTTCCCCTTCCAATCCGCAGAGCTGCTGCCGAGCGAACGAGAGCTCAAGACAAGCAGGTTCTAAGATGGAGACGCTTCCCACCCTCTCTCCCTCCGTGTGTGCGAGTGAGCGAGCAAGCAAAAGCTCAAGACGGGGAGAGATTAAGAGGGAGGCGCTTCTCACCTTCTCCCCCTCCGTGTGTGTGGTGTGTTACAGTGCCTTGCAGCAAGGCTCTGGGTGTTATAATATACAAATCAGTAGGTTTTTTAAATCCGGGACTTTAACATTATTTTTATTGAACCAGCCAGGACAATGGTTTTAACCTTTTATACGGGACAATCCCAGTTTTCCAGGATGTATGGCATCTCTAAACCTGCATTGTGTTAAGTTAGCTCAATTGGCAAGTGTAGTGTGCTCCATTTCAGTGCAGTGCAGAGTACAATAGAGTGTTCCTATGTATTGTGTAATAATAATAATAATAATAATAATAATAATAATAATAATAATAATAATATATAATATATAATATAATATAATATAATATAAAATAAAATAAAATAAAATAAAATAATAATAATAATAATAATAATAATAATAATAATAATAATAATAATAATAATAATAATAATAATAATAATAATAATAATAATAATTTCATGTCAGAAATTATTCTGGATTGAAAGGATTTTTGCTGGAGAAACTCCACTCAGGGAACACCCAAATGAGGCTCCTTTCATGTACCAAGAGCTGAGACAGAGACAGGCACTCAATCTGTCATGCAGTACCCAGGTCTCGAACTGCTGACTTACCAGCCTTCCAGCTAACAAGTTGAGCTTCTTAACCACTGAGCCACTGCAGCCCCTTTCGTGAAATAATTAACTGATATAAGATGGGTGTGTATATGTCAAGTGTTCCTTTGCTCCCTGATGGACACACATTGCTTCCACCATGGGAGCAAGTGAAGAAGTAATGTGCAAAGCACGCATGGCTTTAGCTTGCACTTTCCCTTGATTTAATAGTAACTGTCTTAGTAAGCACATACATTAGCATCTTATTTACCAGCTCTTGGAAGGACTAAAGAAGAGAAGGAATAATTCAACAAGAGTTACACCACAGTGAAACAAGGGGGGGAGCATGGGGGGAGGGGTTACGTCTTGCAGAAGTGGAGTTATAGGCGTAATTTTATACATTCTTTGACAAAGTGGCATGGCTTCCTCAGTGTATCAATGTTATTATGTATAGCATAAGAACCAGATGATCTCTGTTAAATAAAGGGGAAATTATGGACAGAATTAATGACCACTGGATTGAAAAGAAGGCCAATGTTCTTATTAAGCAGAATTTGAATGCAGCTCAAAACATAGGCAGACTTTCTTTCTTTCTTTCCTTAGCTAGCCCTTTGCAAGAGGAAAATGGCACCAATTGTTGCAGACATCTTCATACCTGTCAAGTTTTGGATTTGGAAATAAGGGAAATTTCCCAGCAAATACAGAATACTTGACAGGAGGGAAATTTCCCGGCAAATACAGGATACTTGACAGGGGGAAAATTTCCCGGCAAATACAGGATACTTGACAGGGGGAAATTTCCCGGCAAATACAGGATACTTGGCGGGGGGAAATTTCCCGGCAAATACAGGATACTTGGCGGGGGGAAATTTCCTGGCAAATACAGGATACTTGATGGGGGGAATTTTCCCGGCAAATGCAGGATACTTGACAGAAGGGAAATTTCCCGGCAAATACAGAATACTTGACAGGAGGGAAATTTCCCGGCAAATACAGGATACTTGACAGGGGGAAAATTTCCCGGCAAATACAGGATACTTGACAGGGGGAAATTTCCCGGCAAATACAGGATACTTGGCGGGGGGAAATTTCCCGGCAAATACAGGATATTTGGCGGGGGGAAATTTCCCGGCAAATACAGGATACTTGATGGGGGGAATTTTCCCGGCAAATGCAGGATACTTGACAGAAGGGAAATTTCCCGGCAAATACAGAATACTTGACAGGGGGAAAATTTCCCGGCAAATACAGGATACTTGACAGGGGGGAAATTTCCCAGCAAATACAGGATACTTGACGGGGGGAAATTTCCCGGCAAATACAGGATACTTGGCGGGGGGAAATTTCCCGGCAAATACAGGATACTTGATGGGGGGAATTTTCCCAGCAAATGCAGGATACTTGACAGAAGGGAAATTTCCCGGCAAATACAGAATACTTGACAGGAGGGAAATTTCCCGGCAAATACAGGATACTTGACGGGGGGAAAATTTTCCGGCAAATACAGGATACTTGACGGGGGGAAATTTCCTGGCAAATACAGGATACTTGACAGGGGAAAATTTCCCGGCAAATACAGGATACTTGACAGGGGGAATTTCCCGGCAAATACATGATACTTTACAGGGGGAATTTTCCCGGCAAATGCAGGATACTTGACAGAAGGGAAATCTCCCGGCAAATGCAGGATACTTAACAGAAGGGAAATTTCCTGGCAAATACAGGATACTTGACGGGGGGAAATTTCCCGGCAAATACAGGATACTTGACAGCTGGACCATTAGGAAAGCTGAGCACAGAAAAATAGATGCCTTTGAAATGTGGTGTTAGAAATAGGTGAATCCTAGAAGAAATCAACCATAACTGCTCATTAAAGGTCAAATAGTAAAGATAACGCTAAAGTACTTTGGACATCAAATGAGAAGAGAGGATTCACTTGAGAAAGCCTTGATGCTGGGAAAGGTGGAGGACAAAAGAAGGGGATGGCCAAAAATAAGATGGCTAGATGGTATTGTAGATGCAATGGCCACAAAGCTGTGCGGGCCAAAGAACCCTTTCCCCATTTTCTTGGGGAAGTTTTGTTTTGCTTTCTTTCTTGTTTACACAGTGGTTTAAGTGACTAAGATGCTGACTGGGAGGCAGAAGGTCAGCAGTTCGATTCCCGAGTACTGCAGGACAGAATGAGCTCCCATCTTTGTCCCAGTTCCTGCCATCCTAGCAGTTCGAAAGCCAGAAATTGCAAGTAGATAAATAGGGACCACTTTGGTGCGAAGGTAACAGTGTTCCGTGCACTCTGGTGTCTAGTCATACCTGCCACATGACCACAGAAACGTCTGCAGACTCAGACAATGCTGGCTCTTTGGCTTTGAAACAGAGATGAGCACTGAACCCTAGAGTCGGATACGACTGGCTTTCGAGCAAGGGAAACCTTTACTTTTCTCACTTTTAATTATTTTTTTCCTGGAAAGCAAAGTAAGTGCAGAATAGTAAACTAGTCCCCTAGGGTTACTCTCTCTCTCTCTCTCTCTTCCCCCCCACTGATTTGCCCCCCCTCTCTCTCCCTCACTGATTTGTCCCCCCTCTCTCCCCCCACACACTGATTTGCCCTCTTTCCCGGCCCACTGATTTGCCCTCCCTCTCTCTCTCCCCCCACTGATTTGCCCCCCTCTCTCCCCCCCAATGGTTTGCCCCCCTCTATCCCACTGATTTGCCCCCTCTCTCTTTCCCCCCCCCCCACTGATTTGCCCCCTCTCCCCCACACACTGATTTGCCCCTGCATATATGAAATATATCGTTCACCTAGAGTAGACTCAGCAGCAGCAAAAACGAAGCTTCCCCATGACCAGAAACTACAAAAAATCCCCACCACCTTCTCTCTCTCTCCCTTTCCACAAGCGAAAAGCCACAAATAACGACCTCTGGTGGCTGGAAAAACATACTGCAGCTCCAGTCAGGATTTTTTTATTTAAAAAATAAGGGAAAATAAGGGGAAATTAATAAAACAGGATGGGGCGGGAAGAGGAGTGGTTTTCCCGGGGAAAACGGGATAGTTGACAGGTATGGACATCTTCATCATATCGGAATGCTTTTAAACTTAATGAGGACCTGCATTTCACTCTGCTTTCTGTCATTGACACACGTTCTATGAAGGTATTAAACCCCTCAAAGATAATCACCAATCAAGAGAGCAAGCTATATGTAATTGTTCTTAACCCGAGGGCAGACCCTAGCTAGCCAGCAGCAGCAGCAATAACAATAAAAATAACATCATGTCTTCCTGATTACTATCCTCTAAACTATGAGTAGCCAGTGTTGTATGGTGTATAAAATTTCCGGCTACCTGGGAGACCTGAGTTTGAATCACCACTCAGCCATAGAGTGTCATTAGGGGGTGGCAAAACTGCTCATTGAACATCTCACATACCTAACAAACCCTATTAGGGTCAACCTATTTTGGAATTTGTTGTGTTCTAATGGTTTTACCTTCCACATGGATTACAATGTATCTGAGCCAATGTAACCTTGCCTATAGCAACAATGTAACCTTCAGCTGTATCAGATAAACCCTGAAATAGGACGCGAGCTAATGACCACCAGCTGGCAGCAGCGAGCGTCCAAGCTCTCTTGGTCCGAACTCATCAAAGGCAACAGCGCGGGAAGCTTTCCCGCCACCACCTACACCTGGACAAGAAGGGCGTGATCCGAAATGACGTCACGCAGACAGTAGCCAATGGGCTACCATGGCACCACGTTCAAATGTATTACTACTGTATATAAAGAGCTATCGATCCGCCATTACCTCATGTTCCCTCTGTCCACGATGCAATAAACCTGAGTTAACCCAGCCCGAGGCTGTGTCCTGTGTCTTGGTTTTCATACACCAAATTGGCGACGAAGGTGGGATAATGGATCCCCAAGGAGCAGCCAGGGCACAGAGCGGGTTCAACATCACCAAACCGCAAGACTGGGAGCTGTTGGAGATGGACTTCCAGGCGGCGCTGGTGGAACTCAAAGTCAAGGAAGACGATGAGGAGAGGAAGAGGGCCATCCTCACCAGAATGCTCGGGATGGAAACCAAGCGGACGCTGGTGGGCATCATCGCTCCGAAGAAGGTGAGCGAATTTAAGGCGGACAACATCATGAAGCTGCTACGGGAGCGTTTCCGACCCTCGAGGGCGATGTTTCCCGCTCGGAGCGCGTTTTGGAGGCGAGTCCAAGCGCCGGACGAGTCGGTTGAGGCATTCGTGGCCGCCATGAGGGTAGCCGCCGTCCCCTGCAAATGGGACAACATCCTAGAAATGGCCCTCAGGGACGGCGTGCTGTGTGGCCTGAAAGACAAGGAGGTGCAGCGCAGCTTGATGAACAAGGAGCCGCCACCCACGCTGGCAGAGGTCGTAGAGGCCGCAGAAGCCGCAGAGTCCACGAATGCTGGAGTGGACGAGATGCACCAGTGGCGTGAGTGGCGTCCCAGGGCCGGCAAAGCGGAAAATTCAGTGCACGGGAAGTCCGGACAATCGGTGCACGCAACTCGACGGGCCTCAAAATCGTCCTCGGAAGGCAGCGACGGCGAGGAGGTCCAGAAGGTCCGAAAAGGGGGGCGCCGCTGCGACGGTTGCGGAGCGGCCCATGAGCGCGCGAGGTGCCCATTTAGAAAGGCCGAATGTTACACCTGCGGCCGTCGGGGGCACATTGCCAAGGCATGCAGAAAACGGAAGGAGGGCCGGAGGCAGTCACCAGACCGTTCGACCAGGCCGGACCGTCCAGCGAGACCCAAAGATGGCGCCCAGACCACGAGGAAGCAGGACGGCGTGGGCCGCGTCTCGGACGGCAGCGAAGACGACGCCCCAGTGTTCAGCGTGTCCGCGGGACAGTCCCATTACTTCGTTGAGGTATTAGTACAAGGGGCCCCTATCAGGATGGAAATTGACTCGGGGTCCTCCTACTCCATAATTCCCCAGAAAGAGTTCTTGAAAATTGACCCCCACGTGCGGCCCAAACTTAAAACATTGAGGTCCACGCTACGAGATGTACAGGGAAACAGCATTCCGGTGTTGGGGGTCGGGAAATTTCGGGTTAATTTTAAGAGACATTCTGCGGATCTGCCCCTAGTTGTCCTCAAGGGGGGAAGTTGTAGCCTCCTAGGGACACAGTGGTTTCAGCCGTTAGGCCTGTTCATAGGGGGAGTACATTCGGTGGGGGTGGATCCAATACAAGCGGTGTGCGATGCGCATCCCGCCGTTTTTAAAAAAGGACTTGGAAAATTCAAGGGACCCCCTGTAGCCTTCGACCTAGACCCGGAGGTCCGCCCGATAAGACTCAAACCGCGCAGGGTGCCTTTCGCACTAAAGGACAAAATAGAGGCGGAACTGGACAAATTGGTGGGCCAAGGGATCCTTATTCCTGTTGATTCCGCGGAGTGGGAAACTCCAATTGTAACAGCTCTGAAGGCTAACGGGGAGGTGCGCATTTGCGCTGATTATAAGTGTACAATTAACAAGGCGATCCGCCCTAATGCATACCCGGTGCCGGTGGTCAGCCACCTTTTGGCCAGGCTAAATGGGGGAAAGTGCTTCGCTAAGCTCGATCTGGCACAAGCCTATCAGCAACTCCCCGTAACTCCCGCCACGGCCGCGGCACAAACGATAGTCACACATAAAGGAGCGTTCCAGGTGTCGCGTTTACAGTTCGGCGTGAACTCGGCACCCGGCCTTTTTCAGTCGCTTGTGGAACGCCTCCTGAAGGGACTGGAGGGGGTGTTGCCTTATTTTGATGACATATTGATAACAGGGGGGAGTGAGGCCGAACTGGCAAAAAGATTGGATAAAGTACTAACGGTGTTCGAGAAAGCGGGGCTGAGACTGAGGAAGGACAAATGTGTCTTTTTCGAAACCGAGGTCGAGTTTTTAGGGTTCCGGATCACACCCGAGGGTATTAAGCCATCCAAAGCCAAAGTAGCAGCCATCAAGAAGGCCCCTCGCCCCACATCCAAAACCGAGCTACAGTCATTCCTGGGGCTCCTCAATTTTTACCATACATTCCTTCCGCGGAAGGCGTCCGTGGCCGAACCGCTTCATCGGTTGCTTAAAAAGGAGGAGACATGGATGTGGGGTGACGAGCACGAGAGGGCGTTCAAAGAACTAAAGCAACTCTTGACTTCTGACGCAATCCTAACGCATTTCGACCCCAAACGGCCGGTGGTCTTAGTCTGCGATGCATCACCGGTGGGGGTGGGGGCGGTGCTGTGCCACGTGTTGGATGACGGAAGGGAGGCCCCGGTTGCGTTTTATTCAAGGTCCCTGTCCCAAGCAGAGCGAAATTACGCACAAACCGACAGGGAGGCATTAGCAATAGTAGCGGGGACCAAGAAGTTTCACGATTTTCTGTATGGCCGCCCGTTCAAAATCGTGACGGATCACAAGCCCCTGTTAGGGATTTTCACGGCAAGCAAGCCCACGCCGCAGATCCTATCCCCGAGAATGCTGCGTTGGGCTATTTTTCTCAACGCATACCAACACGAGTTGGAGTACCGGCCCGGAAAGGAGATCAGCCATGCTGATGCACTTTCGAGATCCCCTTTGCCCTTGTCGGACGACCAAAAGGCTAGAGTAGAAAGAGACCACCAGGTGTTGCTAATTGAGGTTTTAGACGCACCCCCAATAGTACCAGCCGATATTGCTAGGGCGACAGGCAAGGACAGAACGCTGGAGAAAGTCAGCTCATGGGTACAGAAGGGGTGGCCGGCATCGTCCCCAAGCGCGGAATTCGACCCATTCTTTCGGAAGAAACTAGAGTTGTCCCTAGAAAGGGGGTGCCTGTTATGGGGCCAACGGGTGGTGGTCCCTACCTCCATGCGGCCGAGGGTGCTCAAACTACTGCACGTCAGCCACCCGGGCATCGTTCGTTCGAAAGCGCTGGCCCGCAGTTACTTTTGGTGGCCACAGCTGGACGCGGACATTGAGCACATGGTCGGCACTTGTGAGGCATGCCAGGGGTCCCGTCCAGAGGAGGCCCGCCTCCCGCATAGGGAATGGGACACAGCAAGGGGGCCGTGGTCCAGAGTGCACATAGATTTCGCTGGCCCATTCCGAGGAACCATGTTTCTCCTGGTGGTGGATGCGTTCTCCAAGTGGCTGGAGGTTATCCCAGTAAAGAGCACGTCCTCCGCCGCGACAATTAGCCAGCTACGGAGAGTCTTTTCCACGTTCGGTTTACCCGACACGTTAGTCAGCGATAACGCGAGTTGCTTCACCTCCTCGGAGTTCGGGGCATTCATGGAGGCAAACGCCATTCGCCATGTCACATCCGCGCCGTTTCACCCGGCCACGAATGGCCAAGTGGAACGGTTGGTGCGTACAACAAAGGATGCGCTTCGGCGCATGGGCCCGGGGGACCTAAATCACCAAGTATGTCAGTTCTTATTAGCGTATAGGGTGACCCCCTTAGCGTCAGGTTACTCGCCGGCAGAGCTCTTGATGCGGCGAAAACTGACCACAATTCTGTCCAGGCTAGACCCGACGAGAGTCGAGGATAAAGGAAAAAACATAGGGTTGGCAGTCTCGAAAGGGTTCGCCGCCGGCGACCCTGTTCACTGCAGGAACTATGCCAGCGCAGGGCCAGCCTGGGTGCCGGGGACGGTAGTAGAACAGACGGGGCCAGTGTCATACCGGGTCGAGACTAACACCGGCCTCCTCTGGAGGAGGCACGCGGACCAACTGAGGCACCGAGTGAGTGTACCAGCCAGTGGGGCTCAACAACAGGATTCAGCGTTAGGGTTCTCCCTCACCCGTTTAGCCCAAGGGGGAGACGACAGCGGACAACAGTCCCAAGCAAGGGGGGAAGGAAGAAGCAGCGACCCCGACTCATACCCTTTTGATAAACCAGTTCTATCAGAGGCCGGGGAAGGGGGAGAGGAGTTCGCGACCGCTGCCCCCGAATGTAATTTTGATTTTGATTTTGCGAGCCGGGGGGGTTTTCAGGAGTGTTTCCCCACCCATCCAAGCGAGAAGAGGGGTTTTTCGTTAGCCCCCAGTGCCCCCGGTTCTTCCCTAAGAAAGAGCACACCTCCCAACAACGCCGCGGAGCCGCGGCAAGTCACTAACGAGTCTCCCTCTCCAATTACAGGGCAGGAAACCAGGGGACAAAGAGAAGGTAGCAAACCCGGGGAAAGGCAGCCCGCATCGAGACCCCAGCGTGTTCGAAATAAGCCATCTTGGCTGAGAGACTTTGTCTCCTAGGAGGGGGGGAGTGTATTTAAGTGTGGGATAATGGATCCCCAAGGAGCAGCCAGGGCACAGAGCGGGTTCAACATCACCAAACCGCAAGACTGGGAGCTGTTGGAGATGGACTTCCAGGCGGCGCTGGTGGAACTCAAAGTCAAGGAAGACGATGAGGAGAGGAAGAGGGCCATCCTCACCAGAATGCTCGGGATGGAAACCAAGCGGACGCTGGTGGGCATCATCGCTCCGAAGAAGGTGAGCGAATTTAAGGCGGACGACATCATGAAGCTGCTACGGGAGCGTTTCCGACCCTCGAGGGCGATGTTTCCCGCTCGGAGCGCGTTTTGGAGGCGAGTCCAAGCGCCGGACGAGTCGGTGGAGGCATTCGTGGCCGCCATGAGGGTAGCCGCCGTCCCCTGCAAATGGGACAACATCCTAGAAATGGCCCTCAGGGACGGCGTGCTGTGTGGCCTGAAAGACAAGGAGGTGCAGCGAAGCTTGATGAACAAGGAGCCGCCACCCACGCTGGCAGAGGTCGTAGAGGCCGCAGAAGCCGCAGAGTCCACGAATGCTGGAGTGGACGAGATGCACCAGTGGCGTGAGTGGCGTCCCAGGGCCGGCAAAGCGGAAAATTCGGTGCACGGGAAGTCCGGACAATCGGTGCACGCAACTCGACGGGCCTCAAAATCGTCCTCGGAAGGCAGCGACGGCGAGGAGGTCCAGAAGGTCCGAAAAGGGGGGCGCCGCTGCGACGGTTGCGGAGCGGCCCATGAGCGCGCGAGGTGCCCATTTAGAAAGGCCGAATGTTACACCTGCGGCCGTCGGGGGCACATTGCCAAGGCATGCAGAAAACGGAAGGAGGGCCGGAGGCAGTCACCAGACCGTTCGACCAGGCCGGACCGTCCAGCGAGACCCAAAGATGGCGCCCAGACCACGAGGAAGCAGGACGGCGTGGGCCGCGTCTCGGACGGCAGCGAAGACGACGCCCCAGTGTTCAGCGTGTCCGCGGGACAGTCCCATTACTTCGTTGAGGTACTAGTACAAGGGGCCCCTATCAGGATGGAAATTGACTCGGGGTCCTCCTACTCCATAATTCCCCAGAAAGAGTTCTTGAAAATCGACCCCCACGTGCGGCCCAAACTTAAAACATTGAGGTCCACGCTACGAGATGTACAGGGAAACAGCATTCCGGTGTTGGGGGTCGGGAAATTTCGGGTTAATTTTAAGAGACATTCTGCGGATCTGCCCCTAGTTGTCCTCAAGGGGGGAAGTTGTAGCCTCCTAGGGACACAGTGGTTTCAGCCTTTAGGCCTGTTCATAGGGGGAGTACATTCGGTGGGGGTGGATCCAATACAAGCGGTGTGCGATGCGCATCCCGCCGTTTTTAAAAAAGGACTTGGAAAATTCAAGGGACCCCCTGTAGCCTTCGACCTAGACCCGGAGGTCCGCCCGATAAGACTCAAACCGCGCAGGGTGCCCTTCGCACTAAAGGACAAAATAGAGGCGGAACTGGACAAATTGGTGGGCCAGGGGATTCTTATTCCTGTTGATTCCGCGGAGTGGGAAACTCCAATTGTAACAGCTCTGAAGGCTAACGGGGAGGTGCGCATTTGCGCTGATTATAAGTGTACAATTAACAAGGCGATCCGCCCTAATGCATACCCGGTGCCGGTGGTCAGCCACCTTTTGGCCAGGCTAAATGGGGGAAAGTGCTTCGCTAAGCTCGATCTGGCACAAGCCTATCAGCAACTCCCCGTAACTCCCGCCACGGCCGCGGCACAAACGATAGTCACACATAAAGGAGCGTTCCAGGTGTCGCGTTTACAGTTCGGCGTGAACTCGGCACCCGGCCTTTTTCAGTCGCTTGTGGAACGCCTCCTGAAGGGGCTGGAGGGGGTGTTGCCTTATTTTGATGACGTATTGATAACAGGGGGGAGTGAGGCCGAACTGGCAAAAAGATTGGATAAAGTACTAACGGTGTTCGAGAAAGCGGGGCTGAGACTGAGGAAGGACAAATGTGTCTTTTTCGAAACCGAGGTCGAGTTTTTAGGGTTCCGGATCACACCCGAGGGTATTAAGCCATCCAAAGCCAAAGTAGCAGCCATCAAGAAGGCCCCTCGCCCCACATCCAAAACCGAGCTACAGTCATTCCTGGGGCTCCTCAATTTTTACCATACATTCCTTCCGCGGAAGGCGTCCGTGGCCGAACCGCTTCATCGGTTGCTTAAAAAGGAGGAGACATGGATGTGGGGTGACGAGCACGAGAGGGCGTTCAAAGAACTAAAGCAACTCTTGACTTCTGACGCAATCCTAACGCATTTCGACCCCAAACGGCCGGTGGTCTTAGTCTGCGATGCATCACCGGTGGGGGTGGGGGCGGTGCTGTGCCACGTGTTGGATGACGGAAGGGAGGCCCCGGTTGCGTTTTATTCAAGGTCCCTGTCCCAAGCAGAGCGAAATTACGCACAAACCGACAGGGAGGCATTAGCAATAGTAGCGGGGACCAAGAAGTTTCACGATTTTCTGTATGGCCGCCCGTTCAAAATCGTGACGGATCACAAGCCCCTGTTAGGGATTTTCACGGCAAGCAAGCCCACGCCGCAGATCCTATCCCCGAGAATGCTGCGTTGGGCTATTTTTCTCAACGCATACCAACACGAGTTGGAGTACCGGCCCGGAAAGGAGATCAGCCATGCTGATGCACTTTCGAGATCCCCTTTGCCCTTGTCGGACGACCAAAAGGCTAGAGTAGAAAGAGACCACCAGGTGTTGCTAATTGAGGTTTTAGACGCACCCCCAATAGTACCAGCCGATATTGCTAGGGCGACAGGCAAGGACAGAACGCTGGAGAAAGTCAGCTCATGGGTACAGAAGGGGTGGCCGGCATCGTCCCCAAGCGCGGAATTCGACCCATTCTTTCGGAAGAAACTAGAGTTGTCCCTAGAAAGGGGGTGCCTGTTATGGGGCCAACGGGTGGTGGTCCCTACCTCCATGCGGCCGAGGGTGCTCAAACTACTGCACGTCAGCCACCCGGGCATCGTTCGTTCGAAAGCGCTGGCCCGCAGTTACTTTTGGTGGCCACAGCTGGACGCGGACATTGAGCACATGGTCGGCACTTGTGAGGCATGCCAGGGGTCCCGTCCAGAGGAGGCCCGCCTCCCGCATAGGGAATGGGACACAGCAAGGGGGCCGTGGTCCAGAGTGCACATAGATTTCGCTGGCCCATTCCGAGGAACCATGTTTCTCCTGGTGGTGGATGCGTTCTCCAAGTGGCTGGAGGTTATCCCAGTAAAGAGCACGTCCTCCGCCGCGACAATTAGCCAGCTACGGAGAGTCTTTTCCACGTTCGGTTTACCCGACACGTTAGTCAGCGATAACGCGAGTTGCTTCACCTCCTCGGAGTTCGGGGCATTCATGGAGGCAAACGCCATTCGCCATGTCACATCCGCGCCGTTTCACCCGGCCACGAATGGCCAAGTGGAACGGTTGGTGCGTACAACAAAGGATGCGCTTCGGCGCATGGGCCCGGGGGACCTAAATCACCAAGTATGTCAGTTCTTATTAGCGTATAGGGTGACCCCCTTAGCGTCAGGTTACTCGCCGGCAGAGCTCTTGATGCGGCGAAAACTGACCACAATTCTGTCCAGGCTAGACCCGACGAGAGTCGAGGATAAAGGAAAAAACATAGGGTTGGCAGTCTCGAAAGGGTTCGCCGCCGGCGACCCTGTTCACTGCAGGAACTATGCCAGCGCAGGGCCAGCCTGGGTGCCGGGGACGGTAGTAGAACAGACGGGGCCAGTGTCATACCGGGTCGAGACTAACACCGGCCTCCTCTGGAGGAGGCACGCGGACCAACTGAGGCACCGAGTGAGTGTACCAGCCAGTGGGGCTCAACAACAGGATTCAGCGTTAGGGTTCTCCCTCACCCGTTTAGCCCAAGGGGGAGACGACAGCGGACAACAGTCCCAAGCAAGGGGGGAAGGAAGAAGCAGCGACCCCGACTCATACCCTTTTGATAAACCAGTTCTATCAGAGGCCGGGGAAGGGGGAGAGGAGTTCGCGACCGCTGCCCCCGAATGTAATTTTGATTTTGATTTTGCGAGCCGGGGGGGTTTTCAGGAGTGTTTCCCCACCCATCCAAGCGAGAAGAGGGGTTTTTCGTTAGCCCCCAGTGCCCCCGGTTCTTCCCTAAGAAAGAGCACACCTCCCAACAACGCCGCGGAGCCGCGGCAAGTCACTAACGAGTCTCCCTCTCCAATTACAGGGCAGGAAACCAGGGGACAAAGAGAAGGTAGCAAACCCGGGGAAAGGCAGCCCGCATCGAGACCCCAGCGTGTTCGAAATAAGCCATCTTGGCTGAGAGACTTTGTCTCCTAGGGGGAGGAGTGTATTTAAGTGTGGGCTCGAGACGTTGTCTCATCCTAGGGGGGAGGGGTGTTGTGTTCTAATGGTTTTACCTTCCACATGGATTACAATGTATCTGAGCCAATGTAACCTTGCCTATAGCAACAATGTAACCTTCAGCTGTATCAGATAAACCCTGAAATAGGACGCGAGCTAATGACCACCAGCTGGCAGCAGCGAGCGTCCAAGCTCTCTTGGTCCGAACTCATCAAAGGCAACAGCGCGGGAAGCTTTCCCGCCACCACCTACACCTGGACAAGAAGGGCGTGACCCGAAATGACGTCACGCAGACAGTAGCCAATGGGCTACCATGGCACCACGTTCAAATGTATTACTACTGTATATAAAGAGCTATCGATCCGCCATTACCTCATGTTCCCTCTGTCCACGATGCAATAAACCTGAGTTAACCCAGCCCGAGGCTGTGTCCTGTGTCTTGGTTTTCATACACCAAAGAATTTTTTTGACAGAACTCAATAACACCTATAAAACTAGGTGGGTGACTCAGAACCGCTACTTTTTTAAAATTTATACTGTCTATCAGTCCCAGCCAACATGGCCGATAGTCAGGGATAATGGGTGTTGTAGGCCAACAACAACTGGACAGCTGCAGGTTTCTGATCCCTCCTCTAGGACCTACTATGGCCCATGAATACAATCAGGCTATGGATTTTTCAATAAATAAGTCTTGCTTTTCATATCAGCTTTGTGCTAATCTACTTTGGCTAACTGTTGCCTCGATGTATCACAGTTATGCCAGCAGCTGGATGCCCCATGACATAAATTCAGGAAGATCATAACAGAGTTGAGATAAACAAACAAACAATCAAAAGTTTAAAACTAACAGAATTGATAAAACTCAGTACAACTGGATCTCTCCTGACCTCCTTTGAGAGAGAAATTGCCACAGATTGGAAGGCTCTGCAGAATAGACTCTGCCCCTTGAACCTACCAAAGTAGGCTCCTGTGATAGTGAGACATACAGCAGGGCCTCTGGAGAAATCTGCAAATTACAGGCAGGCTGACACAAGAGAAGGCAATCTTTCAGATATTCTGGCCTTAAGCTTTTAGCGACAGAACAAGTCACTTTTCATTTGCAGAACCAAACAGCACTTTAAGTAATGGATTCCGTGCACTGTGTCAAGACCTAGAAGAGAGATGCTTGTATTATCCACAATGAAAGCGTTACATACTTATGTGCTGTAAATTTTGAACACA
This sequence comes from Bradypodion ventrale, assembly GCA_035047345.1. Classification (NCBI taxonomy): domain Eukaryota; kingdom Metazoa; phylum Chordata; class Lepidosauria; order Squamata; family Chamaeleonidae; genus Bradypodion; species Bradypodion ventrale. Next base: position 288,591,758 of record JAWDJE010000001.1, on the reverse strand, counting down.
CAACTGTACACCTAGGTGGTAGACCTAGGTGGTAGACCTTAACATGCAAATTGGAAATCAGGAACACTTAAACAGGGTTCATCTGTACTTGTTCTTTCGTGTCCTAATCAAACCCTGGATTGCCAAAATGAAGCCACTTTCTTTGCTTTGTCATTGCCAAAAGCCATGAACTCATTGGTGTAATCCTCTGGCACCAATCGGCAGACCAGTAAATGAGTCGGTTTTTGTATCTCTCCATATTCGCACTGTGTGTTGTTGTCCACCAGGAGTCCCCATTGAGCATGTTGGTCTTGCATTTAGGGACTCCAACCCTCAGCCTATTCAAGGTCCTCCAAGTGACATAGGGGATGTTGAGATCCTCAGCTATTTCCTCCTTTAATGTTGTTCCTTGTCCAGTGAGCTCCACGGAAGGTCAGCAGTTCGATTCCCAAGTCCTGCAGGCCGGAATGAGCTCCCGTCTTTGTCCCAGCTCCTGCCAACCTATCAGTTCAAAAGCAAGAAATTACAAGTAGATAAATAGGGACCACTTCAGTGGGAAGGTAATGGCGCTCCGTGCACTCCGGTGTCTAGTCATGCCTGCCACATGACCACGGAAATGTCTGCAGAAGTAGACAGCGCTGGCTCTTTGGCTTCGAAACAGAACCCTAGAGTCAGTTATAACTTTGAAACAGAACCCTAGAGTCAGATATGGCTTTTGAGCAAGGGAAACCTTAACTTTTACCTTTACCCTCAAGAATGTTTGTTCTTGCCATAAAGCTCTTCCTGGATCTGAGCCAGTAGACTTGAGGCTCATATCCATTCAGAGAGTGTTGAGGGTCATTCTCTTGCTTAGTTCTCTCAGTGTCTGCTGCTACTTCTCTCTTGATCTTAGGTGGAGTAATACCAACAAGAAGATATATTTTCTCAACTGGTGTAGGTTTGAGGCATCCTGTCACTATACATATGGCTTAATTAGCAGTGATGCCAACTTGTTTTGCATGTGTGGATGCGCTCCATACTGGAGCAGCATACTCTGCTGCAGAGATGCTCAGGGCCAAAGCTGATATGCAAGGAATGGATGGTTATTTATTTATTTATTAGATTTGTATCACTGCTCCATTCACCAGGGCAATCCTGGCAGCTTACAACACATATTACAAACCCAACATAAAAACAACTCCATAGAAATAATCATAAAAAGTCTCAGGTTAAAATCACTAAAACTTTAAAAGTCCTCTACTTCCAGTTCCCCAATAAAGCTAGCTAGAACTAGGGTAAGGAAGCTTTAAAAAAAAAACCACCCTGGATGGCTCTTATATCAACCAATGGGGGGGGGGGGGGGCGCTGCCACACCTGGTGAGCTAGCCATGTTTTTAGTCCTTTTCTAAAAGGCAATAGCTCTGTCTGGAGGCACAACTCGATTGGCAAGAGGTTCCACAGGGCCAGAGCAGATACGGAGAAGGCTCTCCTTCTAGTGCCAGAGACACGAGCTTCTCTGGCAGATGGAACCCTTAGGAAGCCCCTCCGATCTGCTCTGGTGGGATGGGCTGATGTCCTTGGGGTGATGCGGTCTCTTAAGTATCCTGGTCCACTACCATGTAGGGCTTTAAAGGTCATTACCAGCACCTTGAATTGCACCTGGAGGCACACTGGCAGCCAATGCAGCTCCCGCAGTAGCGGAGAGGCGCGGGCATAATGCCCACACCCCATCACTATGCAGGCAGCCACATTCTGCACCAGTTGCAGCCTCCAAATGATCATCAAGGGCAGCCCCATGTAGAGCTGGTTGAGTACCCCATTTATAGTTTGTGAGTTTTCTGATGATGTTGTTTCTTGTACTAACTTTGGCTCCTCGTGCTGCTTAAAAGAGAGTGTTGTCAAGTGTGATACCGAAGTATTTTGGTGCTAATCAATGCTGTAATTGGTTCCTTTGCCACATAATGTCCAATTCAACCCTTGCCTCTTGGTTTTGAAGGTGGAAAGTGCATACTTGAGTCTTGCTTGTATTAGGCTTCAAATGGTTGATGTTGTAATATCCTAGTTCTTCAAGTGTTCCAGTAAGTTTTCCAGCTACCTCATCAAAACTTGAATGGCAATTGCTGCGTCGTCCACATAGATGAACAATTTTGTATTGTCAGGAAGAGGTTGATAATTTGTATATATATTATACAGTGTTGTAGACAATACACTTCCTTGGGGCAGTCCGTTATTCTGCATCTTCCATCTGCTGTTCTTTCTGTTCATCTGTACTGATAAATGATAATAATCCCATGCCATCACATCAATTCAGATCACACTGTGCAAGTAAGTAAACCTCTCCACTTCCTCTAGACCTATATCTAGGTTGTGACCTTTGATTTCTCGGTGCTCATCCTGAGGTCAAGCTTCTTTGCTTCTCTCTCCAGGATGGCTGTTTCAGCTCATCTTCCTTGAGCAAAGTGATGTCATTAGAAAAATCTCAATCCTGTTCAGACCAAATGATTCTGTCCCAGTGCATGCTGCTTGTCACATAACACAGTTAAGGGCCATGAAGAAGTGGAACAGAGAAAGAACACAGTCTTGCCTAAACCCTGTAGTAATCTCAAAGATTACTAACATTACCAACAGTATTACATAACAATTTCCCACATCATTATGGACCCTCATTAATTTTCCAGAAATGCATCAATTTTTCTGACACGTGGCGATCCTTTCCCCTTTCACAAACAGTCTATAAATAACTTTGCAATTGTTCTGCTTCTGGGGATATTTCTGGGCCTGTGCAGCTTGCGCATGACTATATAGGCTTGCTCTTCTTCCTGGAGGCCCAGTGGAGAATCGAACTCCCAATCCCTGGCATTGCAGCCAGATACCTAAACCAGTGAGCTAGCGAGCCAACTTCAGGGTTACTGGAAAGTAAATCAACAATGGAACTGGTTAGAAGAGCTAGATAGGTGAATACATATGGGAAGACCATCTCAGCAGTGATCCCTCAGTAATGGAAATCACTTCCTGCTTTAAACTGTATGCACTTGGTAAAAGCTTTAAAGAAAGTTTTAAAAACATGATTGTTAAAACTGCCTTTTGTCCAACTTGAAACTCTGTATTACTTTAAGCCATTTTTCAAATTAGAGCACTAAAAAGCAGGATACACACATGTTTTATTAAATTAGAAGATTAATTGATTACAGAGAAGAAAGTCTTAGGAAAATATTTGTGCCTTTGCGTATATTATGTTGCAATTTAGGCTTACATGGAGGTAAGCCCTACTAAACTCAATGACACATATTTAGAATTGCATAGCTAACATACAAAGAGTCATGGTCTCTTTTCTTTTGCTGCCGGAGCAAAAGATAGGTGCTAGAAGCAGCTGGAAGAGAAAAAACATATCAGTAACTATACAGTAATCAGAATTAGCATTATGTTTTACACACTAGCAAGTTGGTGGTCTGGCAATGCATTGGCTGAAATCCTGTCACTTAGGATTTAAGTCACAAGTAGAGTAGGCTAAATGAAACAAATGGAGCAGTTGACTCAGCAAGATCCCTACTGGCCCTATGGGCCTTTTCTAGTTTTGGCTTAGTGTGCTGCATAGTCCCAAAAATGCCTCCAGAAGAACCTTTTCTGTATATTCTCTTGCTAGGGAAGGGTTACCATGAGTCAGAATTGCTTTGATGACATAAAGTACTGATGATCATTACGCTAAGCAACTGGATTTCAGCCTTCATATGTGTTTCAGGTATCACAATTGCAAATGTCACTGCAATCCAATGCACTTCAGTTAGTAATGTCCTTGTATGCTTAACAGGGCTTCACCCCAGATGAGAGTTTGCTGAATTACAGCCTTAAGAGAGTGCCATGGAAGTTTTGTTTATAAGTGGTTCCATTAAAATAAATGTAATGCATCTCCTGGTGAATGTCACTGAATCCAGATGCAATTTATACAATATAATATCAGAGCAGAGCATCTGCTTGCTTATTGGTGGGTAATTGAACAAGCATTAACAGAATGTACAGTCCAACAAAAACATATAGGATTTTGCATAAAAATAAATAAAATAACACCAGAGTGTAGCGCACAAACAAATCTGATATGGCTAACAATGGAGAGAAAGAAGGAAATGAAATGCTGCTTGTGGCACTGGAGAAAAATATCGCTTCTTTGCATTAGCATGGATTAAATGTAAACTTCATACCCTGGGAATGAACTTCTGTTTGGCTCTATGCCTTGGATTGATCTGGTGGAAAATGAGTTTAGCCTAGAGCAAAGCATAAACTATATCTGTCCTTCATGAACAGAAGACTTCTTTGAAATCCTGACATATTTCACTCAAGAGCACAAATATTTTATTAGCAAGAAGAGATTCACATTATGTTTCTCTAAATCACTGCCTTTCTCTCATCTGAGCACCTTGTGGTAAATGTCAAGAAAAGTGAAAACAAAACACACATATTTAAATTAGATGCATTATCATGCACCAGTCCAAATGGAAACATACCAGTGATGCAACATAACAAAGATGGCATAACATAAGCCACACTATTAAGTCATTCCCCTTTCCTTTCTCAGCACCTATGATTTACAATATCATTTCCCATCCTCCTGAGGAGAATTTGCTCCAAATTAGCAAACAGGTTTTGCAAATAATGCAGTAAAACACACACACACACACACACACACACACTGCACTATACTCTCGCAGCTGTCACTATGATATCTGAGTGTCCAGATAGACGCCAGGCTACACTTGGATGAGCATTTGCAAATTGTGAGCGCAAGGGCCGGAGCAGTATGTAATAAGTGATGCGCTGCAAAAAATTTACTACCCCCACCATGGGCATGGCTAACTCTGAGGGTATGGCTAACTCTGTGGGCCATGCCCACTTGGCCTCCCTACACCATGGCCTGGGATAGGGAGGTGGGCGTGGCCAGCCAAGTGGGTGTGGCCTGGGGGAATTTCCGCTGCCGGTGCCCGGGCACCTGTGGGCACCTGTAGCAGCGTAACACTGTATGTAATGCATTGACAAGGATCATGCCAAACATTGGAGGCCCGTGGCAGACTCGCCGAAGACTCCTCTCGAGTGTTGTAAGTTCCATGTTGTTGTATGCAGCCCCAATTTGGTTGGAAGCCATGGCAGGGACATCGTATGTGCGACAAATAACCTCGATATACCCTAAGAGTGCCCTGTGGGTTACTTGGGCATTTCAAATGGTCTCATATGATGCCGTGTCTGTCATTGCTGATTTGATGCCGATCCATCTGATGGCAGAGAAACGGGCGGAGATTTACTGATGAAGGTAAGAAAATCAGGTGATGAAACAATGCACAATTGCTATGGAAGCCAGCATAGAGACGGTGGACTCATCGTCTCATCCCAGACATTAACCCGTGGTCAACAAGACAGCATGGAGAGATAGATTATTATCTCACATAGCTATTGATGGGGAATGGCTGCTTCAGAGCCTACCCACACCAGTTTAAGCTGGATGCTGCTGCTTCATGCCCTGTCTGCCAGCCCATGCAGGAAGATGCAGAGCACATGTTTTTTCACTGTCCATGCTTTGATGCAGAACGGGAAATTCTACAGAAGCATCTTCAACGACAGTTGTCTCCGGAAGACATCATCGGTGAGATGTTGAGCAGGGAGACTACCTGGATCGCAATGTCTAATTATGCAGCCGGGGTCATATTGGAACTTAGATGTGTGGAGAAACTGAGAAGAGGGCAGCCAGAGGCATAGAGGAGGAGGGCGGTTAGCCAAATTGGAGGAGGGTTTTTAACAGCCAGTCTGCTCCCCGTGAAGTAATGCCTGATGGCAGTTCTGCACGGTGACGGGGCATAATGAGAGAGAGATCAATTGATCACTATATCAATATTAAATCAAAGACCCTGAAAGCGCTGGTAGAACATCAGAATATAATTGATCTATCTCAAGGGTTTAGGATGAGTAGCAGCTCTTCCCTCCCTCTTCCCACCTACAACCCCCACCACCACCACCACCCCACACACACACACACAACTTTTCCTCTCACATTTGAAACAGTGCTAAGAAGTTGGATTGGAGAGAGATGCAAGGTAGACAAAATGCCACTAAATCAGGGTTATAAGAATAAAGGAGATCATTGTCCAGAGAGAGAGAGAATAACTTTTCCAAGCTGTAAGAAAAGCAGAATAGGAAATATCCTTAGATGAACCAATGGTTTCTTTTTTAACATTTTCATTTTTAAAAAAAATATTAAAAAGAAAGGAGAAAAATAATACAAAACAGGAAAAATATATAAATACATAACTTTGTTAATCTCTGCATGGTCCCACCACCAGTAGGACTTATAAACCTTATTGAATAATTATTTTCTATAACATTGGGTTTCTGTATTCACTCCTTCCTCATAAAAAGATAATACATCTTGTTGCTTTGTTCCTTTCCCTTTCACCAATATGACTCTCCAGCATGTGGAGAGAACATCCACACTTGTTGCTTGATCAGAGGTAAGAGAGAAAAGAAAGAGTATTATCAACAAAACAATGGAAGGACAAAAACCAACAGGAAGAAGGGGGTGGGCGTTTTCTTCAAATTCCAGAGGCAGGAAAATACCTCTATGAGTCAAGCTAAGGACAATCACATTAGGTTGTAAAGCTCCCTACCACTGATCGCCAGTGTTAGTGCATGCAAGATTGCTATTGTCCCAATAGATTCTGGGCATTGTAACCTCCAAAAGTAACATTTCTAAGCTATGATATGGGTTAGTTTGACTGTTCCCTTCATTTTAGATGAATACTTTCACATTGGGAAATATTCTTCTATATTTGTTGCTAGGAATAATAGGTGCAAGTGTCGATAAATTAAAAACCTAAAATTAAAAAAAAACTATATGTATGGGTCAGATCACCCTTTGAAGCCGCTCCAAGATATTTTTGCTGCCTGAATAGCTAGCACCCTTTCTCCATTCCTTCTATAGATGTTGACCAGACTGCCAGTCAAATCCTACTTGAACTCAGGGGGTGGGAGTGTGCCACCACCACTGCCTTTCCCTTAGCATCTGCCACATGAGACATGTGTTTCGCTCTACCTAACAGTAGGGCAGGCCCTGTAACCACGCCGGAAAATATGACCCTACAAGTCGATCCTGCAAACTGAGCATCCTTTGTATACATCTGTGCTGTATTTGCAGGCACAAAGTTTGTAGCACTTTAGTAATGTCTTTTTTAATGAGTTTACAAAATGCTTTAGCATATGGTCTGCAGATATTTAAGCCTGTGATTTATCACCTAGGCTCAGCAATGCTCAGTATCTATGTGGGTACGAGTTATGCTGATGCCTACTGATGAGAAAGAAATGAGTCAACTCACTTGATTTTACACTTTGCAACCAAGATGCAAACCACAATTCAGGTGAGGTGTGGTATCAGCATTTCTCCAAAATTTCCAGCAGATTTCTCCAATTTAATGAATGTGTACAACAATGCATATAAGAGGGGAAAGTGCACGGATGCATGTCAATAATATTATAAAATGTATTCTGTTAGAAAATTTGTTTGCATAAATATTTACACATAAAAATGCAAGTATAAAAATGCACACTAATTTCTATGCAAATTTTTAAAAACCTTCAAGTTTTAATTGAAGCAAGCTTAGGACTGATGGGCAAAAATATATGAAAGTTTGAGATGGATCAAATTTAAGATTGGGAAAATAACCCAGGAAATTGAGAGAATTTGACATTGAAAGATTTGCTGGTTCTTCGTAGTGGCATGGCAATGATGATAATTCATGGAAGAGTTCACAGACAATGGCAGGCAATTGTATGTGTTTTGATTGAACTGTCCGAGAACATTTTGAGCTGTGATACAATAAAGAACAGGAGGCATGAATCCCAGGTTTCAGGATTGCTTAGCATAAGCAGAAGTGCTCTAATTAAAATAAATGAATAGGCGAATTAAATGTTTTGTATTGAATTTTCCGTTAGCTTCATAAATTATCCCCTGTGCTAGTGAAATTATTAACTGACAGGATCTTCTGGGAGGGTGATATGTCAGCTTGAATGCATTTGATTTCTCCACCGTGCCCCACTGCCTTAAATGACATTTGTATGTTAACAAAATAAAGACAAATCAAGGAACTAGCAAAGACACCGACCCTCCAGTCCTCACTGATAGGGTGTTTTTCATCCTATCAGTGGGCAACAGTGGGTATCCATTTTAAAAAGTGGTACCATACCATATAAAATAAAATGAATTGATACAGATTGAAAGACAAACTGCCTAGTTTGTCTTGGGACTGAATTTGAATGCTCAGAAGATTACAAGAAAAGTTGGTCAACTAGTGTCTATTCCCGTAGAATTGTATTGGTGGTGTCTTCTAGAAGAGCTTGGAACAGTTACTTTTTTATTCTCTAATTTCCATGATTCCTCAACAAGAATGTGAGCTGTGGGAGTCTGAGAGTTGTAATATAAACTCTCCCAAGGTTTGAGAGTAGGAGAAGAAGGAAATTGTATGAGTTCTGACAGTGCTTTCTTTGTAACAGAGATGACGTCTCTCCTTTAGGCTTCTGTAGAAACATGGCAACATAAAATACAATAAAAACCAAAATGGCATCATTCCTCAAGGCACAAGATCTTCTAGAACTGCCAGTTTTTATAGGGCAAATTCAGATTAACCCTGAACCTAAACCTAAGCCTGAAAAACATTGGCTAGGAGAATACAGGTACTGGAACAGTCTACCTCACCGGAAGCTTCAACAAGAGCAGTTTGATGGAATGCAAATGTGGAAGCCATATTGAAAGTTGCTAGTCAGGAAGAGAGAATGGCTCCATGTTTTGAAAGCCAATGTGTCTTCTGTCATGGACCCCCTCTATCTCTAGAGAGCTTTTCTTACTGTGATAATACAAGTAGTGGGGTGGGTGGGTGCTGAATCTCCTCCAAATTTGACATATGTCCTCAAAGAATTACCAAGTTGGGTGTTATTAGGAGACAATGGGATACTGGATAAAGGAAGAGGAGGCTTTAGTTTTAGGTTGTGGCATAGGACTGCATTGAGAAGGAGAAGTCTTGGATGCCCGTTCCTTTTGTTTTAGAGAGGCTGAGAAAGTTAGGGATACAGTGGAACCTCATACAACAATTGCCCCATATAGCAACGAAATTGCATAACAATTAGGTTTTTTTGGGGGGGGGGAATGGTGTCCCGCATAGCAATTTTCCCGCATAGCACAACAATTTTTCAATGGGAAAAACCACTTAGCAAAAAAAAAAAAAAACATTGTACGATGCATCCCATAGGGAAAATTGCTACACAATGCATGTATCGTATATCAATTGTTTCGTACAACAACGAGCCCCATGAAATGGATTAAAATCATTGTATGAGGTGCCACTGTACTTTAAAATGGAGAAGGTGAAAGCTAAAAGAGAGAAAAGAGACAGATGTTAAGGACAGGCACAAAAGCTTAAATGGAAATAAATGAGGTAAGCGAAATGAAAAGAAGAGGGGGAAACTGGTTTTAAAGAAAGTTATCAAGGAAACTTATTTTAAAGCTGGGGAAAATGAAATTGAGACAAATTCATTATATTATCAAGAAAGAAGAAGAGGGGCAAGGGGCAAGGAAGATTCATGCAAATCCAAACAAAAATTTGGTCATTTTTTTAAAAATACTGCAATGACAAGATTTTAGGAGAACTAAAAGTCTTTAGGAATGTGAGCAAAGGCAGAATTTAGCAATGGTTTGTCTAACAATGACAAGAAAACTGGCCAATATTCAAACTTAATCAAATAGAGGTGAAACACAGGAAAGTTCATTGATGTCTTTTTCTGAAAGACTGATGTCTTTTTCTGAATCAAAAAGTTTCTTTCTTTTTTAAAAAAAATAACCTGTTATTTCTGCCTTTATCTTGAATCAGTTCTAGATACATTTTCCTGGTGGCGGTAGCAACCATCTTGAATTACTTGAGCAAAGGGGTTCTAATACCATCGAACAAGCAGGGAGCTAATTAACTCTCCCCTTTGATGGCAATAATTGAGTCTGCATTATTAATTTAAACCTTAACGAGTAGGCACATTGCTACACATGGAGCCAACTTTAAAATAACGAGCTTCAACAAATGCTGGGTGAAGTACCTCCTGAATGCTGAGGTAAACGTGCAAACACTAACACAGTTCAATGAAAATGTGATCAAAGAGAAAATCACATTTATGAAATGGGAGTATTGTTTTTCACTATCTTTAAAACATGGCCAAACATTTATATTCTAGCATTCATCTGATGTATATAAACAAATGTTCGTATAATACAGACTATTTATATTAAAATGTGTTCATTTTAAAGCTGCCCCCCTTCAAATAATTTTTCTGAAATCTCTTAATTAAAAAATGAGATAGAGTGGGTATTCCCCACAACTACCACCACTTCTTTGCCTTCAGCTACACATGCTCCAGATTTTTCTCATTTCAGAATCAGAGCCTGTTTCTCTGGACAGAAATATTTTCCTGTTTTCACAATGACAGTTTAATAATATTTCTCAAATTGAAACCTCAACTCTCTCTCTCTCTGTGTGTGTGTGTGTGTGTGTGTGTGTGTGTGTTTCAAAACAAGGGAACAATCCAACCAATTCCTGCATGTTTGAGGTGCCTTTCTATCCATGTTGAAAGAGGCATGCACACACGCATAATGAGCAGGATGCGTGCTGCTATATCTGGCAATTAGGCTTTGTCCCACCCCGCCCTCACCTCTGGCACCCTGGGCCACCAATAGCAATGTATGGGATTCCCCCCCAAACCCCTCCAATAGGCGCCCCCACCACTCCCTATCAAGCACCTTCCCATGGTGCCCTGCACACGCCTGATAATGAGGAACCTCTGCTCTGCTCTGTGTTGCTTTCCATGTGGAGAAAGTGATGATGGACAGAAAAGACAGCATTGTTGTTGCTGTTATAGATTGTGACTTATCTGTAAACATAGTATACCTCAAAATATTGCAATTTATTTCACTCTGTTATGGGCTAGACACTGGCCAAGCTGGTCGGCCAGCAGCTGCTGCACAAGAGGTAGGGGAGAGTTCTTACTTTTCAGTCCAGAAGGTATAAGCAAAGCCGTAGTCATGGGTAGCTGAGGTCAGGACCTGCTCTGTAGCTTTGGTGTATGAAAACCAAGACACAGGACACAGCCTCGGGCTGGGTTAACTCAGGTTTATTGCATCGTGGACAGAGGGAACATGAGGTAATGGCGGATCGATAGCTCTTTATATACGGTAGTAATACATTTGAACGTGGTGCCATGGTAGCCCATTGGCTACTGTCTGCGTGACGTCATTTCGGGTCACGCCCTTCTTGTCCAGGTGTAGGTGGTGGCGGGAAAGCTTCCCGCGCTGTTGCCTTTGATGAGTTCGGACCAAGAGAGCTTGGACGCTCGCTGCTGCCAGCTGGTGGTCATTAGCTCGCGTCCTATTTCAGGGTTTATCTGATACAGCTGAAGGTTACATTGTTGCTATAGGCAAGGTTACATTGGCTCCGATACATTGTAATCCATGTGGAAGGTAAAACCATTAGAACACAACACCCCTCCCCCCTAGGATGAGACAACGTCTCGAGCCCACACTTAAATACACTCCCCCCCTCTAGGAGACAAAGTCTCTCAGCCAAGATGGCTTATTTCGAACACGCTGGGGTCTCGATGCGGGCTGCCTTTCCCCGGGTTTGCTACCTTCTCTTTGTCCCCTGGTTTCCTGCCCTGTAATTGGAGAGGGAGACTCGTTAGTGACTTGCCGCGGCTCCGCGGCGTTGTTGGGAGGTGTGCTCTTTCTTAGGGAAGAACCGGGGGCACTGGGGGCTAACGAAAAACCCCTCTTCTCGCTTGGATGGGTGGGGAAACACTCCTGAAAACCCCCCCGGCTCGCAAAATCAAAATCAAAATTATATTCGGGGGCAGCGGTCGCGAACTCCTCTCCCCCTTCCCCGGCCTCTGATAGAACTGGTTTATCAAAAGGGTATGAGTCGGGGCCGCTGCTTCTTCCTTCCCCCCTTGCTTGGGACTGTTGTCCGCTGTCGTCTCCCCCTTGGGCTAAACGGGTGAGGGAGAACCCTAACGCTGAATCCCGTTGTTGAGCCCCACTGGCTGGTACACTCACTCGGTGCCTCAGTTGGTCCGCGTGCCTCCTCCAGAGGAGGCCGGTGTTAGTCTCGACCCGGTACGACACTGGCCCCGTCTGTTCTACTACCGTCCCCGGCACCCAGGCTGGCCCTGCGCTGGCATAGTTCCTGCAGTGAACAGGGTCGCCGGCGGCGAACCCTTTCGAGACTGCCAACCCTATGTTTTTCCCTTTATCCTCGACTCTCGTCGGGTCTAGCCTGGACAGAATTGTGGTCAGTTTTCGCCGCATCAAGAGCTCTGCCGGCGAGTAACCTGACGCTAAGGGGGTCACCCTATACGCTAATAAGAACTGACATACTTGGTGATTTAGGTCCCCCGGGCCCATGCGCCGAAGCGCATCCTTTGTTGTACGCACCAACCGTTCCACTTGGCCATTCGTGGCCGGGTGAAACGGCGCGGATGTGACATGGCGAATGGCGTTTGCCTCCATGAATGCCCCGAACTCCGAGGAGGTGAAGCAACTCGCGTTATCGCTGACTAACGTGTCGGGTAAACCGAACGTGGAAAAGACTCTCCGTAGCTGGCTAATTGTCGTGGCGGAGGACGTGCTCTTTACTGGGATAACCTCCAGCCACTTGGAGAACGCATCCACCACCAGGAGAAACATGGTTCCTCGGAATGGGCCAGCGAAATCTATGTGCACTCTGGACCACGGCCCCCTTGCTGTGTCCCATTCCCTATGCGGGAGGCGGGCCTCCTCTGGACGGGACCCCTGGCATGCCTCACAAGTGCCGACCATGTGCTCAATGTCCACGTCCAGCTGTGGCCACCAAAAGTAGCTGCGGGCCAGCGCTTTCGAACGAACGATGCCCGGGTGGCTGACGTGCAGTAGTTTGAGCACCCTCGGCCGCATGGAGGTAGGGACCACCACCCGTTGGCCCCATAACAGGCACCCCCTTTCTAGGGACAACTCTAGTTTTTTCCGAAAGAATGGGTCGAATTCCGCGCTTGGGGACGATGCCGGCCACCCCTTCTGTACCCATGAGCCGACTTTCTCCAGCGTTCTGTCCTTGCCTGTCGCCCTAGCAATATCGGCTGGTACTATTGGGGGTGCGTCTAAAACCTCAATTAGCAACACCTGGTGGTCTCTTTCTACTCTAGCCTTTTGGTCGTCCGACAAGGGCAAAGGGGATCTCGAAAGTGCATCAGCATGGCTGATCTCCTTTCCGGGCCGGTACTCCAACTCGTGTTGGTATGCGTTGAGAAAAATAGCCCAACGCAGCATTCTCGGGGATAGGATCTGCGGCGTGGGCTTGCTTGCCGTGAAAATCCCTAACAGGGGTTTGTGATCCGTCACGATTTTGAACGGGCGGCCATACAGAAAATCGTGAAACTTTTTGGTCCCCGCTACTATTGCTAATGCCTCCCTGTCGGTTTGTGCGTAATTTCGCTCTGCTTGGGACAGGGACCTTGAATAAAACGCAACCGGGGCCTCCCTTCCGTCATCCAACACGTGGCACAGCACCGCCCCCACCCCCACCGGTGATGCATCGCAGACTAGGACCACCGGCCGTTTGGGGTCGAAATGCGTTAGGATTGCGTCAGAAGTCAAGAGTTGCTTTAGTTCTTTGAACGCCCTCTCGTGCTCGTCACCCCACATCCATGTCTCCTCCTTTTTAAGCAACCGATGAAGCGGTTCGGCCACGGACGCTTTCCGCGGAAGGAATGTATGGTAAAAATTGAGGAGCCCCAGGAATGACTGTAGCTCGGTTTTGGATGTGGGGCGAGGGGCCTTCTTGATGGCTGCTACTTTGGCTTTGGATGGCTTAATACCCTCGGGTGTGATCCGGAACCCTAAAAACTCGACCTCGGTTTCGAAAAAGACACATTTGTCCTTCCTCAGTCTCAGCCCCGCTTTCTCGAACACAGTTAGTACTTTATCCAATCTTTTTGCCAGTTCGGCCTCACTCCCCCCTGTTATCAATACGTCATCAAAATAAGGCAACACCCCCTCCAGCCCCTTCAGGAGGCGTTCCACAAGCGACTGAAAAAGGCCGGGTGCCGAGTTCACGCCGAACTGTAAACGCGACACCTGGAACGCTCCTTTATGTGTGACTATCGTTTGTGCCGCGGCCGTGGCGGGAGTTACGGGGAGTTGCTGATAGGCTTGTGCCAGATCGAGCTTAGCGAAGCACTTTCCCCCATTTAGCCTGGCCAAAAGGTGGCTGACCACCGGCACCGGGTATGCATTAGGGCGGATCGCCTTGTTAATTGTACACTTATAATCAGCGCAAATGCGCACCTCCCCGTTAGCCTTCAGAGCTGTTACAATTGGAGTTTCCCACTCCGCGGAATCAACAGGAATAAGAATCCCCTGGCCCACCAATTTGTCCAGTTCCGCCTCTATTTTGTCCTTTAGTGCGAAGGGCACCCTGCGCGGTTTGAGTCTTATCGGGCGGACCTCCGGGTCTAGGTCGAAGGCTACAGGGGGTCCCTTGAATTTTCCAAGTCCTTTTTTAAAAACGGCGGGATGCGCATCGCACACCGCTTGTATTGGATCCACCCCCACCGAATGTACTCCCCCTATGAACAGGCCTAAAGGCTGAAACCACTGTGTCCCTAGGAGGCTACAACTTCCCCCCTTGAGGACAACTAGGGGCAGATCCGCAGAATGTCTCTTAAAATTAACCCGAAATTTCCCGACCCCCAACACCGGAATGCTGTTTCCCTGTACATCTCGTAGCGTGGACCTCAATGTTTTAAGTTTGGGCCGCACGTGGGGGTCGATTTTCAAGAACTCTTTCTGGGGAATTATGGAGTAGGAGGACCCCGAGTCAATTTCCATCCTGATAGGGGCCCCTTGTACTAGTACCTCAACGAAGTAATGGGACTGTCCCGCGGACACGCTGAACACTGGGGCGTCGTCTTCGCTGCCGTCCGAGACGCGGCCCACGCCGTCCTGCTTCCTCGTGGTCTGGGCGCCATCTTTGGGTCTCGCTGGACGGTCCGGCCTGGTCGAACGGTCTGGTGACTGCCTCCGGCCCTCCTTCCGTTTTCTGCATGCCTTGGCAATGTGCCCCCGACGGCCGCAGGTGTAACATTCGGCCTTTCTAAATGGGCACCTCGCGCGCTCATGGGCCGCTCCGCAACCGTCGCAGCGGCGCCCCCCTTTTCGGACCTTCTGGACCTCCTCGCCGTCGCTGCCTTCCGAGGACGATTTTGAGGCCCGTCGAGTTGCGTGCACCGATTGTCCGGACTTCCCGTGCACCGAATTTTCCGCTTTGCCGGCCCTGGGACGCCACTCACGCCACTGGTGCATCTCGTCCACTCCAGCATTCGTGGACTCTGCGGCTTCTGCGGCCTCTACGACCTCTGCCAGCGTGGGTGGCGGCTCCTTGTTCATCAAGCTTCGCTGCACCTCCTTGTCTTTCAGGCCACACAGCACGCCGTCCCTGAGGGCCATTTCTAGGATGTTGTCCCATTTGCAGGGGACGGCGGCTACCCTCATGGCGGCCACGAATGCCTCCACCGACTCGTCCGGCGCTTGGACTCGCCTCCAAAACGCGCTCCGAGCGGGAAACATCGCCCTCGAGGGTCGGAAACGCTCCCGTAGCAGCTTCATGATGTCGTCCGCCTTAAATTCGCTCACCTTCTTCGGAGCGATGATGCCCACCAGCGTCCGCTTGGTTTCCATCCCGAGCATTCTGGTGAGGATGGCCCTCTTCCTCTCCTCATCGTCTTCCTTGACTTTGAGTTCCACCAGCGCCGCCTGGAAGTCCATCTCCAACAGCTCCCAGTCTTGCGGTTTGGTGATGTTGAACCCGCTCTGTGCCCTGGCTGCTCCTTGGGGATCCATTATCCCACCTTCGTCGCCAATTTGGTGTATGAAAACCAAGACACAGGACACAGCCTCGGGCTGGGTTAACTCAGGTTTATTGCATCGTGGACAGAGGGAACATGAGGTAATGGCGGATCGATAGCTCTTTATATACGGTAGTAATACATTTGAACGTGGTGCCATGGTAGCCCATTGGCTACTGTCTGCGTGACGTCATTTCGGGTCACGCCCTTCTTGTCCAGGTGTAGGTGGTGGCGGGAAAGCTTCCCGCGCTGTTGCCTTTGATGAGTTCGGACCAAGAGAGCTTGGACGCTCGCTGCTGCCAGCTGGTGGTCATTAGCTCGCGTCCTATTTCAGGGTTTATCTGATACAGCTGAAGGTTACATTGTTGCTATAGGCAAGGTTACATTGGCTCCGATACATTGTAATCCATGTGGAAGGTAAAACCATTAGAACACAACAGTAGCAAACTGCAGATACGAGGATGTTCCAGGGACGTTGTTGGGGTCACAGGCAGAGGTTCAGATTTTCCAAGATCAGAGGTTCAGGTAACGCAGTGTCAGGGTGCAAGATGGATTGCTCCAACAAGAGTTTGCCAACATGTCCTGCAGTGGCTCAAGTGATTAAGACGCTGACTGGAAGGCGGGAGGTCAGTAGTTCGATACCCGAATACTGCAGGACGGAATGAGCTCCTGTCTTTGTCCCAGCTCCTGCCAACCTAGCAGTTCGAAAGCAAGAAATTGCAAGTACATAAATAAGGACCACTTTGGTGGGAAGGTAAACAGCGTTCTTTGCGCTCCGGTGTCTAGTCATGACTGCCACATGAGCACAGAAATGTCTGCAGAAGCAGACAGCACTGGCTCTTCAGCTATGAGACAGAGATGAGCACTGAACCCTAGAGTCGCATACGACTGGCTTTCAAGCAAGGGAGACCTTTACCCTTCTTTTTAGGAGACTCAGGGCTCACAGTTGATGGTCATCCCTGCAGGCGTGCTCTAGCCCTTCTTTGTCAAAGCTATAGGTTTTGTCTTAAGGGAGCCCTGCTCCTTTCAGACATGCTGGGTTCTGTTTGGTCCTCCAGAGTGCTGACACCTGGTTCTCCTTCCAGCCCCAATCAGCCTGACTGGTTTGGCAAGGAGGAGATGGCTCTGAACTGGCAGCATGTTTGCAGGGATAGTGCCAAGTCCATCTCCTCGTGCTCAGAGTCCAGATCTGGGCCAGCAGCAGCCTGAGGGACCGGCAGCAGGTCCTCTTCAGGCTCTGACTCCAGATGAGAGCCGGCGGCAGGCTGATGGGCCAGCCAACTGTCCTCCTCCTCCTCCTCCTCCTCCTCCTCCTCCTCCTCGCACCTGAGATCCCAGGCCACAACACAATCTCATTGTTTTTAGTGGGTCTGTTCTATGTACAGTATATGTAAATCTTGATCCAACCCATTAATTATCAGGAAGAAGTGTTTGTAATTCTGAATCTTGTTATGCTCCAAAGGAGGTGAAATGACTCTAGTCAAACTATAATAAATTAAAGCTTATTGCATATGCTTCCATGGAATTCAGCATTACTATATTGGGCTTTTAGCTGTTTTTTTAAAATTGCCTTGAGGTGATTTCTAACTGGCTACTGCTATCGCTATTTTGGCAGGTTGCTTTTTAAAAACCAATATATCATCAGATCAAATACAAAGCCACTTTACAAAACTATCTTATGCTTTAAACTTTCGTAAGCTTTGTGCTCATTACTCTTGTTTTTTTCTTGGCTTTGAGAACTGGCATATTCCTGTTCATATTACACACAGTAAGAGCAAGCTGTTTTAATTTATGGCAGGTCCTCATTTTGATAATTGGAGGTTGGATGTAAACTGTAAATTCTTCTAATGATAATTTTTAGAATATGTGGAAATCTAAGCTGGCATTTTTTATTACCACCCACTCAACAACTACTAAATGTAGTCTGTTTTAGGTACTTGGATGTTCTTCATTTAGTTGAAATTGCTCTGAAATATAGCTTATAAAGTAGAAATTGGTTGAAAATCCACAAAAGCTCTTCTGGTTTTAGGCCAGATGTAACAGTGAACGTTTGAAGTGGAGATGTGCTTAGGTGATGTCCATGTCCATGTGACCCAGAATGTTGGAAAATCAGTGTTCTAGATCCCATGAGTGGCTCTATAGATAGAGAAGTTCTCCTGTGTCCATACTTTTGCTCTCTGTATCAGAAGAAATAATGCAGAAGGTAGATGAAAGGCCACTGCATTGTATTCTCAGAAGTCTTCATGTGATGGGGAGAGATTTTTTACCAGGACGGGCGCACACGCGCTGTTGCTCAAAGCCCATACCTCAAAGGGAAACACCACCTTGGCATTTTCCACTTCACTTCCTCTTGCCAGTATCCACTCTGCTCTGTGGGAGAAAGCCTGAAGATCTTCAGGCAGCTTCGGAAGAAGCTGCCAAAGCTGCCCAAAGTGCTTCGGGCTTTCTCCCACAGAGCAGAGTGGAGACTGGCAAGAGGAACTAATGTGGAAATGTCATGATGGCGTTTCCCTTTAAGGTATGGGCTTTGAGCAGCAGTGCGCACCTGTCCATCCCGGTAAAATCTCTCCCCACCATGGGCCTGGGTGGTGGTGGCTGGAGCGAGGTTGTGGGCTGGATATATAAGTTGAGAACCCCTGGTATAAGGTCTATGACACTCTATTCCCAGGTCCATTTATTTTAACTAGATTCCACATGTTTGAAAAGGGCTTAGATGACTTCAGCTTTAGACTTCCATGTCTCTTCTACCTCCAGAATACTTTTCCAGAATAATTGAAAATACAGTGATACCTCATACAATGACCAAACTTGGTTCCACAAGTTTGGACTTTATACGGATTTGGACTTTGTATGAGGCATGCAAAATCCTAGCCACAATGCCTCATACAACTTCCAAATCCTTGTCGCGATGCCTCGTACAACGTCATTTCCATAGAGAAACATTGTACTGTAACAGCACAGACTTCAGGGCAAAGTCAAGGAAACAGACAGGAATTTGACAGAACTTTAAGAAAACATTGTCTAAAGGCTAAATACATTACAAAAACATGTCAAACAACCCTGATTTTAGGGGACAAACTATACAACAAGTTTTTAACTTTTGAAAACATTATGAAGGTTCAAAAGTTAGCATGTCCCATCATGCAGCACAGTGTTAATCTGCAGCCATGCGGCCGATCATCCATTTTGTACAAGTGACTGTAAACAATTACTAGATGGAAGCAAGGACAAAATGGATGCCAACATGTCCCATCATGCAGCATAGTGTTAATCATCCAAACAGCAGCAAACACCAAATAATTGCCCACCCCACCAAACAGCGCTCCCCCAAAAAAGACCAACATAAGAAAAATTATGAAACATGCAATCTGTTTTTAAAAACCACAGCAGCATACACCAAACAATTGCCCGCCCCACCAAAAAATTGCCCTCCCCCATTCACCTCCCCACCCCAAGCCAATCCGTAACAGAAAACCTCATTTACCTACCTTTCCACTGTGCCAAAGAATGGTCCAAGAACCTGAATAGTGCTGCAAAAATCCCAGGAATGCTTCCAATAATTCTGACAAAAAAATTCAAAAAAATCCTAAACCGCGCTCAAAACCACTCCTAAACACTCTTCGCTTCCTGCAAAACCCACAAGAGCAATGGATGCATGCGTCCTGCCTTTTATACTGTCCAGGCACAATGCAACCTGGGAAAAACCCCAATACCTCATACAAAGTCACAGTGACTTTGTATGAGGCAACTTTTTTCAAGGAATTAGGTGATGTTGCATAAATTCGATGTTGTATGAAGCGGACTTTGTATGAGGTATTACTGTAATGTAAAAGGATGGAAAAAAACCTGTTGCAAAAAAAAGTGGATCTACACTATTTATAATGAAACTTTCATGAGCAATATCTCTAAAGTGTGTTCTGCCCTGTTATTTCACATCCATTCTTTTAAAGGGAAATGATTCAAAAGCACTTTCATGATGTAATCCCTCAAACATCTACTCAGAATTAAGTTCTGCTGAGTTCAGTGAAGTGTTCTCCCAGATGTGAGTTCAGGACTGTAGCCTTAAAGGAAGAAGAGCATGCAAGAAAAACACAGCTGGACCAAAACTAGGTTGAGATCAGACCATGTTTTATCTCACATTAGGGACTAGTTTTGGCATGGTCAAGTTTGATCTATCTCCTGGTGATGGCATGATACATTGGTAATTGCAGACCAGCATGACTGTTTTCCATGGCTATCTGCATCTTTTGAATCCCTGGAAGTGGCTAGTGTTTTTAGTGCAGGTCAGATGGCTCCATTTTAGTTGTTTTTCCAGTACATGTGATCGCTAGTGTTGAAGCAAAGTGGCAATAGTAGGTGCCCCCCCACCGGGCCACCCCCTTTGGGTGGGAAGCTGACACACTACTTCCCTTTAACTGGAACAAAAAAACAAACAAAAACAAATCCAATCTTCTTCTGTTCCCTGCAGAGAGAACCACAAGAGAAGATGCAAGAGGGGGCGAACCTTGGCACTCCGGTGTTCTTGGACTTCAATTACCAGGAAGTGCTGGTAAGTGCAGGAGTGCTGATCAGGGCTTCTGGGAATTGAAGTTCAAGAACAGCTGGAGTGCCAAGGATCACCATCACTGATATAGGGGATATTAGGGCACATTAGAGCAGGGGTGGCCAACTTTTTCCCGCCATCGGCCAGACCATGCCCCCTCAGACAGATGTGCGGGCCAGAGGCATGTTTCCTCCCCCTGCTTCTGCCACATCTGGTGGCAGTGGCAGGTGCAATCACAGCATGTTTTTGTATTGTTGTTGTTGTTTGCAACTTCCACCACTTACCGTTGCAGCAGGAGCAAGGGTGGTGCACTTTTACTGTTTTTCATGGCCATAGGTTGGGAACTCCTGCTTTACAGTGCTGCATCTGTTGGACAAGATGAAGCGAAGACCAGTGATTTATTGAGGGAAAATCATCAGTATATATTATGTTCAAGGCTGCGTGTGATAGAATCGTCATCTGACAGAAAATCACATCACCTGTTTGCCTGGGTTAATTGGGAATCTCTCTTGGGGAAGTTAATTAACTAAGGCAAATACTGACAGGGGAGATCCATTGTTCATGGCTCGCACAGGAGTAAACATGGCCACTATTTGCGCTAGGGCTTGGGCTAATCTCCAAGTGCGGAATTACCTAATTCCTAACTTGAGTTAGATATTCAACTTCCTCCTGCTGAACTGCCTGCCAGGTCAGATATGGGTGAATCAATCTTATGACTATTAATCCGCTCCCCAATTTCTGTTCCCGCAGAGGCCAGTGACCAGGAGCCTTTCTCGACCGGTGTAACCTCTGTCAGGGACAGTTATGCCAATTGTGCTCGCGGATACCACACTCCCCCTTTTCTTGTTGTGGACCTGACAGACGGCCCTGCGTAGGAGTGGCATCAGCTGGTGTGGGGGGATGACGTTTCGGGGTTCCTTCCATGGGGGACATCTCGATATCAGTAAGGGAATACATTGCACGAAACAACACACTGTTGTGCCAAGTATTACCACCCCCACAATCACCTTGAGTGTCGTCTGAAGCCAACCCCATGGGAACCACGACCACAACGAATCCCACCACCCCCATGAAGCATCCTCCTTGATGTTTTTGACCAGGGTGTGGAGGTCCGTGAGCTGGCTCTGCACCTTGTGCATGTTGTCTGTAAGATTAAAGCAACACATGCCGTGGACAGACTCGCAACCCAAATGATGTAACAACAGGGGATAATCGATGGCTGCTTGATTATCCAGTATGGCATGGCAAAGCTCTGTCTGCTCCTGATTAAGCAGCGCTATCGCCGAGGAGGTGTGGTTAATGGCTCTTGCCAAAGCGCAAGCCAATTGACCAATTCTCCGAGCGTTGCCTATGGCTAAGCCTGGCACGCTGAATATAATGACTGCTGCCTGGTTTTTCAGAACTGTGGGTCTGAATCCAGACTGCTTTCTGTAGCAAGGCAAGATAATGAGATGTGTCATTGATCTCTTACTGTGACAGAACTGGTTTTTCCTAAGGTAATTCTAAGCTATTTCTGCAACTTCTGGTGTTGTGCAAATGTCTTTCTAGCACCTATGGGGAGGTGTGAAAATCATGGATATAACTTACAATGGCTGGAGATTACCGGCTACCGGGTGCTCAATCTTTCCAAGCAATGGGCCGGTGCAAACATGGGCCGGTCTGGCTTCCTTTGGTGGAAGCTGGCCGTTATTAACAATATACGACCCTACGTATACAGAAATTCAAGTGTCCCTTGCAAATCCCAACTGGAGCATTGTACAAGGCATGAATAAATAAAGAGCAACTACAGATAATAGCAATAGAAAACATTCAGTTGCTTCTTGAAGATGAGGCTTCCCTTCTTGGTGGGGTTTCATGTGTAACCTGAGCTTGGAAAAGTCTTGTTTTGTGGAAAAGCATGGTCCTTAGAAGTAGCACTGAGTATGCAAAATGTTCATAGAAACGTCTTTAGAGATGTAAGTCATAAAGGAAGACGGACAGCTGATGACATCCAAGGCAGTGACTGGTGCCATCCTTCGCAATAGCTGAACTTGGCATCCGGGTCTGATTCTGGCCTCTGGGACCTGCATGGGAAAGAGACTTGTTTGGGAGATAAAAATTCTGAAAGAGTTAGTTAATTTTTGCACTTATAGGATAGCAATTGCTGTGCAACTATGGGATGTTGTTCCCCCCTTTCTGTTTGTTTGTCAATGTAGGACTTAAGCGTCCGATAGACCCGTTCCACAATCGCTTGCCCCTGCGGATTGTACGGAACGCCAAAGGTGTGCTTAATATCCCAGGTGGCCATGGAGGTGGCCAGCTGCCTGGAGCTATAAGCTGGGGTGTCATCGGACTTTCATGTGCCGAGGTTCGCCCATGGCCGTGGGAAAGGAGATGCTGCTCCACATGGGGAGCCGTTTCTCCCTTCTGTGCTGTTGCCCAAACAAACTGTGAGAAGGTATTAATGCAAACGTGCATGTACCGCCATTTGCCAAAATGTGGGGCATGTGTGACGTCCATTTGCCACACCTGGTTGGCCTCTGTCCCTTGTGGGTTGACCCCCCACGAGGGCCCCCCCGGTGCCCCTGCACGATGCAGACAGGAACGGACTATGCCTTGGGCCTGGGAAAGTGGCAGGTTGAACTGCCTTGCAAGTGCTTTGGCAGTCTGATGAAAGAATGCATGACTCTGAATTGGAGTTGTGAGGCACAAACTCAGCAAGTTTTTGTCTATCGCGGGAGTGATGTATGCTCCCGGTAGACTGTGAAGCAAATGCCTAAGATACTGGCTGTCAGTAATTATGTTGAAGCGTTCTTTGGCAAAGGTGCGCAAAGCGAGGTTCACGGCTGCCAACTCTGCCCGCTTGCGGAAGAGTCAGGAGCGTGCGCCAAGCTCGGTCCTCTTGCCAAGTAAGAACCTAATATGTGCGACCCCCATAAGTGAAAACTGTCCTAGCCCCCCAAAGGGGAACCAGTGACATTAATTCACACAAGGTGACTGTCTGCATTTGAAGCGAGACGAGTCTGGGGTCTTATGGCAAACCGTGGCGCATGACGTGCCAGGCTTCCCTTGGGTAAATTTCTCATGAAGGCCCCCCTGCACACATCCGCCCATGGCGTGCGTGCACACTTTTACTGGAGCTATTCTTGTGCTCCTGTGAGAAGGGTGCCAGATGCTGGCTTAGCCTTTTGCCTGTGCTTAGACTAGCAGCAAAAAAAGGAAGGGGTGGCCTGAAAATGCCTGTATCTGATTGAAAGTGTGACCTGACTGTATTCTTAAAATGGTCCTAGGCAGTCCTGGCTAATGAGTGGCACTCTGCACATTCTCAGGAGCTCAGGGACTAATCCTCCCTTTGTGCTCTGGAGTTTGTGAAATGTGTCTGCTCATTAGAGAGGGTGCTGTGGGCGAGGTGCCATACTTAAAATGACCGACTAAGACTTATTAAAAACAAGCCAACTAGGACGTGCCAGCTGTAAGGAAACAATACACAAAAATGAAAAGACACACAAGTTAAACATTTCCAGCAGGGAGTTCCACTGGCGAAAGGAGGAAAGGAGGAAAGACAAGTCAGAAGTTAGCACAATGAGAATGCAGCAACCCTTATCATGACGAAATCAGATTAGGTCAGATAATTAAGACCACTGGCTGGGATCCTTCTTTTAAGGGATCCCTACCAGTAATTAACTCAGGAGCCTGTGAAAGGAAGCAATTTAAGACTGTAGAAAGAAATAAATTGGTTACTTTTAAGGCCTGGAGAGGAGTTTTGTTCCTGTAAAAAGGTAAAAAAGGTAATTAAGCATTTTCTGAATATACAGAGCGCAAGAATGTTTGCATGCTTTTTCCAGTGAAAGGGGTACAATGAATGAGTTACTTTACACAGATTAAAGTCAAAATACCAGAACAATATCTTTCTTAAGAGAATGAAGGAGAGTTAGAACTATTCTCAACCCGCGGCCAGATGTGGGTAAGTGGGCCAGATGCGGCCCACGTTGCTCTGCCACTACCTCCACCAAGCCAAGAAGGGCTGTGTGGCGAAGGAGGGGCAGGATGACTGTCCAGACCCCCAGAGCTGCCTGAGGCCCCGGAACTTGGCCCCTGACTTTAAAAGGTTGAGAACCTAGGTTACAAGATGATAACACAGTACACACATGAAGACAATGCAATTCTCTCATTCCTAGTGAGATACGTGACTTAAAGACGCTAAGAGACATTCAAACACCTTAAAACACAGAGATGGGGGTTTGAGAAACACAGACGTAGGGAGGGCCCCCATAGTTTATGATTTAGTGAGGAAAACTCATAGAAGTGATTTTTGTTTTCAGATTGCGCTTCTGAAAAGAAAAATCTGTTTTCCTGAGTGGCACAGATTGCAAAACCGGTTTCCAAGAGTGGCTTAATCCTTTGACAAAGAAAAAAGTCTCAAGGGAAGAAGGGGGGGTCACTTTGCCCTATTGCAGGTTAGGATTCCCACCCACCCACCCTCCTGCTTTCGTTGCTAAGCAGGCAAGGCAAAGGGGCTTTGCTCACCATGCTTTCTTAAACCTTAAATAGTTCCTGCCCATGAACAGAGTGCAAACTGTTTAACACATACTTCACAGTGACATTACCACGCAGTTACACACAAGGAACACTTTTTCAATCATACTGTGGTCATAGAGACAAGGCTTTTGCAATCATACACAGTTCTTGCAGTCATACGTTCAGTGGTGCACCACGCATACACACATTTATTTACGCATTCGCACATTCCTCCCCTGATCTGCAGTGTTCTATCCTGCACATGAGGAGATGACTTATACACAGCTGGCTATCACAACCATCTGGGTGCTTCTACTTAGGGGTGAGTTTCTCTGGGCTACTCCAAGGTGAGACAAGTAGGTTCTGCCTGTGCCTTGGGAGAGCTCGGGGTACTATTGCTGGGATGGTTCCTCTGGCATAGACAGGGCGATGGCTGCCTCCTTTCTAGCCTGGGCCAGATGCATGCCGGAGGGCCGGACTCGCGGATCTCGGTGCTGACTCACCCTCCAGTGCCAGCGTGGCCATTTGGTCTTAAGCTTATCCGGACAACCTTTTGAAGATCTGCCTGGTCTAGATTGGCATTCTCTTCTAAGGTGTCTCATTTTTCCACACTGGAAGCAGGCGCCTTGGGGTTTTGGCACTGCTCTGCGCCTGAGTGTGGTAATGGGTCTGCTCTGGAGCCCTGCGTGGCCAGGGGCTGTGCAGATTTCCGTGAGCAGTGGGCGCGGAGCAGCCCTGCCTGAACGTGTGTCTGCCTTCAGATAGGCTGAACACGGCAGTTGGGCGCTAGCTAATTGTGCCACTGGCAATTTCCCCATGAATGGATCTTCCTCACCCATGCGCTGAATGGAGTTCTTAATTGGCAGGGAACTTGTAACTGTCAGAGAAGCGCCAGGGCTTCTCATGCCATGAATTCCTTCAGTGACGTCTGCAGCTGTCACTGAGGGAATGCTCCCTACACTGCCCTGCTTAAGCTGAAATGACGGATAGAGAGCCGCTGGGGCTGATGGCTCTGACTGCGCTGGGGGTTTCTGGGTCTCTATCCAGACTGGGTCTACCTCTGCTAAGAGTTTCCTACATTTGCTCCATGTGCGAGTTACGCCATCTGGAGCTCTCGGGGGTTGCTGAATGCAGACTCCTATCTGATCCCAGAGCTGAAGGGATAACGTACCTACTTCTGGGTAAAGCAGGCAGTGTTCCCTCAAGAACACCAAAAGCCGCACTAGTTCTCCGCTGTGAAAGCTTATCTGATATACCCTGGCCAGGGTCTTGAATTCTTCCTCATGAATTCTTTGACTAGCGGACGGAAGTTGCCGCTGAGGACAAGTCCCCATATTACCTGCCAATCTTTTGAAGTCTCCTTCTCGGGATGAGTTGACGCGTCTGAAGTTCAGGCAATAGGTTTTGCGTGACGAATCTCTGGGTAGAGCTTGGAGCGTGGGCTGCTGCCACAGGCCCTCGGTGGCCTCTGCGCTGTCAGGGGTTCACAGCCGACCCTGAGCGGAACGCGTTTTTCCATGCTGCAAGCCGCCGCGATAGCCGAGCAAGCTGTAGGATGCCTCTCTGAGATGCCTCGCCACATAGCTGTCTTCCCAATCGGATGGCTTTCCGACCGGGGCTGCCGCACTGTCCTCCGGGGTGATCGGACACAGTTCTAGCATAGAACCGGACCGTGTAGATCGCTTACTCACGAGTAGGATCACGTCTTGGGGTCACCAGATGTTGGATTGGGGCCGTGAACTGGCCCTTGGGTCCCGGAGGAGACTGGTCAGAAGAAGACATGAGACAAGATGAAGCGAAGACCAGTGATTTATTGAGGGAAAATCATCAGTATATATTATGTTCAAGGCTGCGTGTGATAGAATCGTCATCTGACAGAAAATCACATCACCTGTTTGCCCAGGTTAATTGGGAATCTCTCTTGGGGAAGTTAATTAACTAAGGCAAATACTGACAGGGGAGATCCATTGTTCATGGCTCGCACAGGAGTAAACATGGCAACTATTTGCGCTAGGGCTTGGGCTAATCTCCAATTGCTGAATTACCTAATTCCTAACTTGAGTTAGATATTCAACTTCCTCCTGCCAAACTGCCTGCCAGGTCAGATATGGGTGAATCAATCTTATGACTATTAATCCGCTCCCCAATTTCTGTTCCCGCAGAGGCCAGTGACCAGGAGCCTTTCTCGACCGGTGTAACCTCTGTCAGGGACAGTTATGCCAATTGTGCTCATGGATACCACACTGCATCTTCTCCCTTCTCCACCCTCGATGGCTGAGAATAATTTTTAAAGAACTGTCACAGCAGCCTCAGCAGCCTCCATTTTAAAATCTAATTTCAACCTCCTGGGCCTGTTTCAGGCAAAAAAATATGCCTCAGCAGCCTCCATTTTAAAATCTAATTTCAACCTTAGGGATGGAACACACCTGCGCCCACCG
This sequence comes from Bradypodion ventrale, assembly GCA_035047345.1. Lineage (NCBI taxonomy): Eukaryota > Metazoa > Chordata > Lepidosauria > Squamata > Chamaeleonidae > Bradypodion > Bradypodion ventrale. The sequence goes on along the minus strand of JAWDJE010000001.1, from coordinate 288,564,380 downwards.
CCGCCCCCTCCGAGCCACGCCTGGCTGGAGGGGTGAAAAGAGCCGCCACCACCACCGCGCAGAGAGGCCCCCACTCACCCCCGCAGCTGCACCATCGCTGGGAGATCGAGCACACCTGCGCCCACCGCCGCCCCCTCCGAGCTATGCCTGGCTGGAGGGGTGAAAAGAGCCGCCGCCATCACCGAGCAGAGAGGCCCCCACTCACCCCCGCAGCTGCACCATCACTGGGAGATCGAGCACACCTGCGCCCACCGCCGCCCCCTCCGAGCTACGCCTGGCTGGAGGGGTGAAAAGAGCCGCCGCCATCACCGAGCAGAGAGGCCCCCGCTCACCCCTGCAGCCACACCATCGCTGGGGGATCGAGCACACCTGCGCCCGCTGCCACCACCACCACCCCCCGAGCCTCCTTGCGGCTGCCTCTCCCTGGCCCCCTTCACCGGCCAAGGGGATCCAAGGCACCTGGGCTGCTCTCCTCCGACCCCTGCCTCCACGGCTGGGGTCCTCATTATGCTAAAGGACTCTGTCTCTCAGATTCTATTTTTTATGTAAGCGCGGGTTCTTCTCTTACTTAATTGTGTATTTGGGGCTCTTGACTATATGTATCTTGAACATTGTATTTTTTACTTGATTATGCTTTTATTGTATTGTGTTCTGATGTAATTTCTATATCTCTATTATTGTATACTTTTTTGCTGCTGTCTGCTTTCAGATAGCATGCACCTATGTAAACCGCTCTGAGTCTCCTTCGGGCAGAGTGGAGCGGTATACAAAAATAAAGTGGAATGGAATGGAATGGAACCTCCTGGGCCTGTTTCTAAAAATCAGAAATAAGTAGCTGGGGAATTTGGGAGCCACACCAGGGACCCGTGAAAGCAACTACTATTTCACTGCAATTCCATGTACAGTTTCCTAAGGTTAGACTTCAGGGAATCCCTTTTTATTTAATAATGATGTATAGTTATTGTTATCATTCTGTTTAGAGGATTTTAAAAAGTAGCTCCTTATTTTATTTTTCTTGAGCAGTAACTAATATTATAGCTTTTGGTTGCTTCTAAAAATAAACAAACAGAATGTTGCTTGCCACTGAATTATGGTGCAAAATACAACAAAATACTGGAGGCCACATATAGTGCACCACTATACAAAGTACTAAATGCTACCTCATTATGTTACAGTTGCAAAGTAGTTTATCCCTTAGTAATTGCACAAAGGAATTCATAATGAGTAAGTAGTTTCGTCAATTGTTACTTGCACGTTCTGCCTTAGAGTAAGCTCCACTGAATGTGATGAGACTAATTTCCAGCTTGACATTCAATGTACGCTGGATCTTGCTGTCCTACAGAGAAGTGAACTCAGTCTTCCTCAAGACTAAAATATGACTTGTTTTAAAAACTGAAATAGCTTCATGTTCTTGATTTAAGACAGGTTCCTTTGGGAGTAAATAGATTTTTAAAACATCTTCAACAGGTTTTATGACTGCTGACTTGAATCAAATATAAAATCATGCATGCTGTGCTGCTTACCTAAAACATCTTGGTGCTCGAAAGTGCAAATCAGATGCTCATTTTCTCCAAAGCCAGGGTGAGCATCAATCTGTGCAAGGAGAAATCCTTATGACCTTAATAAAAAAAAGGGCTCGTATATGCACACAGGATGCTGAATGTCCAACATTTCAGATGAGGCTTTGTTTATGCCATTGCCCTTCTTCATTCATAGAATTTTACAGAGGGCTCAAATGTTATGATTGCTGTGCTATACTTGAAAAAGTGTCAGACCCAGGACTCAGGAAACCTGGGTTCAAATCCCAACTCAGCCATGGGAAGTCATGGAGGATGGGCTAGTGTCATTGGTAGAGCCAATCCTTAGATCTTGCATTCCCTGAAAATCCTATTAGGGTTGCCTTAATTTTAATGTGACTAGGCTGCACTTAACATAGACACTAAACTCTGTTGCCATGCATTTTTGCAATCCTTTTCCTTTCTCTTACAATAGAAAATTCAATTTAAAAAGAATGACAGAAAAGTTGCATTCTACTTTTTGACTGGCAGCAATAACTGTGGCCTAATGGATATTATTCCCATCTCAACCCAGTCAGTTTGGTTTACTTCATATAGGTCAAATGTTATTGTTACGATTAATCTTCTTTGATCTGAAGGAAAGGTAATGAAATGAGTAAGGGTAGGACAACCACTAGTAGAAGGAAAGGAGAAAGAGAAACAGCTGCTTTACAATGAATAATATAATTTATTTAATGTCTTAAATATCAGCAAGAACCTGCACTAGTCCTGGTCTCCCTCCCCTTCAATGGAAAGATAAAGGGAGTGAAGGAAACAGAAGAATGTGAAGGGTTGGGTGAGGGTGATGGAGAAGTCTACATATGTTTTTATTTGTTATATGTTATTGTGGGTTGTGGGTTGTGGGTTGTGGGAGGTGAGGGGTTGGGTGAGGGTGAATGTATTTAATGTATATTTGTTTATTGTGTGTATGTATTTTGTCTCACTTTTGTTAAATAAAAATAATTGCATTTTTTAAAAAAGATTAATCTTCTTTGCCAACTTTTGAGAATTTCTTATAGTTACCAGCTGCCAAATATGAAGGCTTGTAGTAGACAGTGAGCAGTGGCTCAAGTGGCTAAGACACTGACTGGGAGGCAGAAGGTCAGCAGTTCGATTCCCGAGTACTGCAGGACGGAATGAGCTCCCATCTCTGTCCCAGCTCCTGCCAACCTAGCAGTTCGGAAAGCAAGAAATTGCAAGAAGATAAATAGGGACCACTTCGGTTGGAATCTTTGAAACAGAGCTTTGGCTTTGAAACAGAGATGAGCACTGAACCCTAGAGTCGGATACAACTGGCTTTCGAGCAAGGGAAACCTTTACTAGATATTTTTCCATACAAAATTTCCCAGAATTTTCCAGCTAACCTGGCAGTGCTGCATGGAAGATTATGCACATGAAAGAAAGAAAGAAAGACAGGCAGGCAGGCAGATAGACAGACAGACTTTTTCAAACTCTGGCAACATTTGTTTCTCTATTCACTTCTTTAGACTTGATATGCTGGTAGAATGATGTTTCTTTAGTTCCAGAAATCCAGAGAACTGGCCCAGAAAGCTGTTTTCTAAATCTGTTGCAGTTCCCTGCCAGTGAAATATTTCCATGAGTGAATGTTTTAAAGTAGTGTCAAAACATGCAGGATAATGTCACCAGATGACTGCAATGCAGATGAGTCTTCTTTGAAGAGATACTGCTACTTATATACAGTAAAGATTTCTATTCAACATTTTTCATGTTAAAATCATTTTAATCGCTCTCTACATGTTGCAACATGATTATTGCACTCATTATTACTGCATTTACAATGATCACAGTGACTGTATTCATAGCCTAAACGAGCTTGTTAAATCTGTAACTATTATTTAGCAAGGAAGCCACAGGCAACATTAGTTACTCCTGTTTCTTTTAAAGCAGATTTGGCAGGGGGATTCACTTACACAACCAGTGGACATGTTCCAAGGGAGACACTCAATTCTCTTTCCATCAACAAAGAGCATTGTTGTGTTCTATTACTGTACCTTTTACAATGTATCCATTCACGTGTATCCAATGTAACCATGCTTGTGTAACATTATAACCAGCAGCTGCTTAACTGTAGCCCTTGCAATAGGACGCGAGCTAATGACCACCGGGTGGCAATAGCGAGCGTTCAAGCTCTCCTGGCCCAGACTCACCAGCAAACAACAGCGCGGGAAGATTCCCGCCATCACCTACACCTGGACAAGGAGGGCGTGACCGTCCATGACGTCACGCGGACAGTAACCAATAGACTGTCGAGGAGCCACATTCAAAATGTATAGCCACTGTATATATTGAGCTACCCATCCGCCATTACCTCATGTTCCCCCGGACCATCATGCAATAAACCTGTGTTAAGCCAACCCTTCGGCTGTTCATTGTCTTTGGTCCCATACACTAAATTGGCGACGAAGGTGGGATTATGGCTGCCCACGGGACCAAGACATGCGCCGGTTTCGAAATAGGAGACCGGCAGACTGGGACATCTTCGAGATGGACTTCCAGGGAGCCCTGGTGGAATCCGAAGTCACGGATGAGGCAAAGAAAAGGGCCATCTTCACCAGGATGCTGGGGCCAGACACCAAGAGGGTCTTGGTGGACCTGATCGCGCCGAGGAGGGCGAGTGAATTCAAGGTGAAAGAGCTCATGCACATGCTGCGCGAGTACTTCCGGCCCTCGACGGCGATGTTCCCCGCTCGGAGCGCGTTTTGGAGGCGAGTCCAAGCGCCCAGGGAGACGGTCGCCGACTTCGCAGCGGCCCTGCGACTGGCGGCCGGCCCATGCAAATGGGAGACCACAGAAATCACACTAAGAGACTGCGTGCTGTGCGGCCTGAATGACGCCGAAACTCAGCGCACATTGATGAACCGGAAGCCACCCCCCACGTTGCAGGAGGTCCTGAAGGAGGCACAAGCCGCGGAAGCTACGAAGGCCGGGGTCCAGGAGCTCCAGGACTGGCGGCCAAAGACAGGCAAGGCAGAGACTTCGGTGCACGTTTCGGTGCACGCGGTCCGGCGAGTTTCGAAGTCATCCGCGGAGAGCAGCGATGACGAGGACGTCCGGAAGGTCCGGAAGGAAGGCCGGCGTTGCGACGGCTGCAGAGCGAACCACGACCGCGCCAAATGCCCCTTCAGAAAGGCCGAGTGTCACAACTGCGGCCGCCGCGGGCACATCGCCAAGGTCTGCAGGAAACGGCGCGAGGCCCGGAAGAGCTCGAGAGACCGCGTGACGAGACCCAAGGACGGCACCCAGGCCACGAGGAAGCGAGACGGCGTGGGCCGCATCGCCGACGACAGCGAGGATGACGCACCGGTGTTCAGCGTGTCCGCGGGACACCCCCGTTACTTTGTTGAGGTACTAGTACAAGGGGCCCCCATTAGGATGGAAATTGACTCGGGTTCCTCATATTCCATCATTCCCCAGAAGGAGTTTCTGAAAATTGCCCCCCACGTGCGGCCCAAACTCAAAGCTTTGAGGTCCACGCTACGGGACGTGCAAGGGAACTGCATTCCAGTGTTGGGGATTGGAAAATTTCAGGTCCAATTTAAGAAACACGCCGCGACTCTCCCCCTAGTTGTTCTTAAAGGGGGGAATTGCAGCCTCCTCGGGACTCAATGGTTCCAGCCCCTGGGTTTGTTCATTGGGGGGGTGCACGCCGTTGCCGTTGGGACTGACCCGATTCAGGAGGTGTGCGACGCGCACCCCGAAGTCTTCAAAAAGGAACTTGGGAAATTTAAGGGACCCCCAGTAGCCTTCGACCTAGACCCTGAGGTCTGCCCAATAAGGCTCAAACCGCGCCGGGTGCCATTCGCGCTCAAGGACAAAATAGAGGCGGAACTGGACAAATTGGTGGGCCAGGGGATTCTTGTTCCTGTTGATTCTGTGGAGTGGGAAACTCCAATTGTAACAGCACTAAAGGCCAACGGGGAGGTGCGCATATGCGCTGATTACAAGTGCACCATCAACAAGGCCATTCGCCCTAACGCGTATCCGGTGCCGGTAGTCAGCCATTTGCTGGCCAGGTTACATGGGGGAAAGTGTTTCGCTAAACTCGACTTAGCACAAGCCTACCAGCAGCTCTCGGTGACCCCAGCCGCAGCGGATGCCCAAACCATAGTCACCCATAAAGGGGCGTTCCAGGTGACGCGCCTTCAGTTCGGCGTAAACTCGGCGCCTGGAATTTTCCAGTCACTCGTGGAACGCCTCCTGAAGGGGCTCGAGGGGGTGTTGCCTTATTTTGATGACGTCTTGATAATGGGGGGGAGTCGGGCCGAATTGGCAAAGAGGTTGGACAAGGTTCTAGCGATATTCGAAAAGGCGGGGTTGAGACTGCGAAAAGACAAATGCGTCTTCTTCGCGACCGAGGTCGAATTCCTAGGGTTCCGTGTCACTCCTGAGGGAATAAGGCCGTCCACATCTAAGGTAGCCGCCATCAAGAAAGCCCCTCGCCCCACCTCCAAGCCCGAGTTGCAGTCGTTCCTAGGGCTGCTGAATTTTTACCACTCCTTCCTTCCCCGGAAAGCAGCCGTGGCCGAACCGTTGCACAGATTGCTTAAAAAGGACGAGGCATGGAAGTGGGGCGACGAGCAAGAGAGGGCATTTACTGAGCTAAAGCAGCTTCTGGCGTCTGATGCCATCCTCACCCATTTCAACCCCAAGCGCCCAGTGGTCCTGATCTGTGACGCATCCCCGGTGGGGGTGGGGGCGGTGCTGTGCCACGTGCTGGAAAACGGAACGGAGGGCCCGATAGCGTTCTATTCCAGGTCCCTGTCCCAAGCGGAGAGAAACTACGCCCACACAGACAGGGAAGCATTAGCGATAATTGCGGGAACAAAAAAGTTCCACGACTTCCTGTACGGCCGCCCCTTCACAATCGTAACCGATCACAAGCCCCTGCTAGGCATTTTTACCGCAGACAAGCCCACGCCACAGATTCTGTCCCCAAGGATGCTTAGGTGGGCCATTTTCCTCAACGCGTATCAGCACGCGTTAGTGTACAGGCCCGGGAGGGAGATCAGCCATGCGGACGCTCTATCGAGGTCCCCCCTTCCCCAGGATAACAGCCACGTGGGCGGGGAGGAGCCAGACCACCAGGTGCTGATGATAGAGGTCCTCGACTCGCCCCCAATACTGCCCGCCGACATCGCCAAGGCGACCGGCAAGGACAACATTTTAGCAAAGGTTAGCTCCTGGGTGCAGAAAGGGTGGCCAGCATCCTCCCCGGCAGCGGAGTTCGACCCATTTTTTCGAAAGAAGTTAGAGTTGTCCCTTGAGAGGGGGTGCCTTCTGTGGGGCCAGCGAGTAGTGATCCCGGCGTCCTTACGACCGCGGGTACTCAAACTCCTGCACGTCAGTCACCCTGGAATTGTGCGCTCCAAAGCCCTGGCACGGAGCTATTTCTGGTGGCCCCAGCTAGACGGCGACATCAAGCACATGGTCGGCACTTGTGAGCCTTGCCAAAGCTCCAGACCGGAAGAAGCCCGCCTGCCTCACAGGGAGTGGGACGCGGCGAAGGGGCCGTGGTCCCGGATTCATGTAGACTTTGCTGGCCCGTTCCGTGGGACGCTTTTTCTCCTTGTGGTGGATGCCTTCTCCAAGTGGTTGGAGGTCATTCCAGTTACAAGCACGTCCACGGCCACAACCATAAAGCACTTGCGGAGGGTTTTTTCCACGTTCGGTTTACCCGACACCCTCGTAAGTGACAACGCAAGTTGTTTCACGTCCTCTGAGTTCAGGGCATTCACAGAAATCAACGCCATTCGGCACATCACCTCCGCTCCTTTTCACCCTGCCACAAATGGCCAAGTAGAGCGCCTTGTGCGCACCACCAAGGACGCGCTGCGGCGCATGGGGCCCGGGGACCTAAACCATCAAGTGTGCCAGTTTCTGCTAGGTTACAGAGTGACTCCCCTAGCGTCAGGATACTCCCCCGCGGAGCTGCTTATGCGCAGGAAACTGACCACCATACTAACTAGGCTAGACCCCACGAGAGTAGAGGACAAGGGGAAGAACATTGGGATAGAGGACACAAAGAGTTTCGACGTGGGTGCCCCCGTGTATTGCAGGAATTACGCCAGCGCGGGTCCGGCCTGGGTACCGGGCGTCATCTTAGAGCGGACCGGTCCCGTCTCGTACCGCGTCGAGACCGGCACAGGTCTACTCTGGAGGCGGCACGCAGACCAGCTCCGGCGCAGGGTCCCCGACGAGCAGGGCATGGACCGCGGGAAACAGGATTCAGCGTTAGGGTTCTCCCCCACCCGATCAGCCCAAGGGGGAGGAAAGGGGGGCCATGGGTCCACACCAAGGGGGGAGGAAAGAGAATCTGTCCTCGTAGACATCCTGCGGGATCGGTCAGCAGAGAGAAGGGAAGCCGATCTCATAGATATCCCGCGGGATCTCCCCACTAATACGGATACCCCAACAGAGTTAGATTTTGATTTTCAGAACCGGGGAAGTTTTGCGGAGTGGTCCCCCACCCGTCCAAGCGAGAAGAGGGGTTTTTCGTTAGCCCCGAGTGTCTCCGGTCTGCCCACAATGGAGTTTTTCCCTTCCCCCAAAACCGCCAAACCACGGCAAGCCTCTAACAAGTCTCCCTCTCCCGTTTCAGGACAAGGGACCAGGGAACGAGGAAGCAGTAGCGCCCCTGGGGCAGGTCAGCCCACATCGCGGCCCAAACGCGTTTGCAATAAGCCATCTTGGCTGAGGGACTTCGTCCCATCCTAGGGGGGAGGGATGTTGTGTTCTATTACTGTACCTTTTACAATGTATCCATTCACGTGTATCCAATGTAACCATGCTTGTGTAACATTATAACCAGCAGCTGCTTAACTGTAGCCCTTACAATAGGACGCGAGCTAATGACCACCGGGTGGCAATAGCGAGCGTTCAAGCTCTCCTGGCCCAGACTCACCAGCAAACAAGAGCGCGGGAAGATTCCCGCCATCACCTACACCTGGACAAGGAGGGCGTGACCGTCCATGACGTCACGCGGACAGTAACCAATAGACTGTCGAGGAGCCACATTCAAAATGTATAGCCACTGTATATATTGAGCTACCCATCCGCCATTACCTCATGTTCCCCCGGACCATCATGCAATAAACCTGTGTTAAGCCAACCCTTCGGCTGTTCATTGTCTTTGGTCCCATACACTAAAAGCATCAAATCCAGATGAGGTCTATGTTGCACCATACTTCTGTGAATGAAACTTCCTGCCTCAATTAGCACATAATAAGTGCACAAGTAGAGTTTCAATTAAGCCAAGGATCAGCAATTGCTCAGGGAAGAGGAGCTAGAAATGGGACACATATTCAGAGTTAGCTGTCCTTTCTCTAGTACCAAATGCCAACGGGAAGTTTCCATCCTTCCAGCAGCAAATCTTTTGTGCTCTCTAAATGGTGGCTCTGGTCATCCCACCTAGCTAAAACTCTGATTTCCAGAATGTCCTTCCCTGATGGAAGGAGATAACCAACACATTAAACAAATGTCTCAAACGCAGGAGGGAGGGAGATGTGTAGACCTACTTAGCCCAATGGACCAAGGCCTGGTCCTCTTTTCTGGTCTTTTTGAAGTCTATGCGTAGACAAGCATGTAGTATATGTAGACAAGACAGAAAATCTTGCTGACATAGAAGCCAGCTGTAGAGTGGTTTTTGGTTTTTTTTGCTTCCATATTCCTGAATGGATTTTAGGAAATATTTTCCCCCCCTTCCCCAACACTGGTTTTCAGATTTCATAGTACTATTCAGCAGTCACAAATTCAGTACTAGACCACTGTAAGATTGCCAAATAACAATGCCCTCAGGAGGAAAAATAATTGTGTGCCATCAAGTCAATTCTGACTTATAGCGAGCCTTTCCAGAGTTTTCTAGATGAAGATTACTCAGCAGTGGTTTACCATTTCCTTCTCCTAGCTGTGATTGTGGGACTGTTGCCCTTGCTTGAAAGCCAGTTGTATCCGACTCTATGGTTCAGTGTTCATCTCTGTTTATAGCCAAAGAGCCAATGCTGTCTACATTTGCAGATGTTTCCATGGTCATGTGGCAGGCATGACTAGACGCACAGAATGCTGTTTACCTTCCCACTGAAGTGGTACCTATTTATCTACTTGCAATTTCTTGCTTTCGAACTGCTAGGTTGGCAAGAGCTGGGACAAAGACAGGAGCTCACCCCATCATGCAGTACTCGGGAATCAAACTTTGACCTTCCAGTTGATAACTATCAAGTTCAGCATCTTAACCACTTGAGCCACTGCAGCTTGCCAAAGGCTAGACAGGCCGGACTTTCTGGGATACATAGCCGAGAACTAAACTCCCAACCTCTGGCTCTGCAGGCAGAGTCCTACTGATAGTATTCCTTCACTATCTGGCATTTCTACAGACCACCTGGAGAAATGTGTTCCACCTTGCACTCAAGGTGTTCTGCCAGAAAAGTTGCATTTCCATCCCATCCTAATAATTATACTTTTGAACTGTTGAGGAATACTTGATGTAACGGAACAAAGTATACCCTGTTCTTTATTCTCATCCAATATGGTGGTTTCAGATCAGGGAGAGAGAAAATGGTATGTAAATAATGTGTGCCTCGTGGATTTGGTGAAATGAAACTTATTGTGTGATTGACATGTCTTGCTGTATGATCATTGGTTGGAATCCCTAAGGAGGAGGGCCAAAGGTGGACCCTGTGGGAGGAGATATAACCCAGAGAGGCACGCTGCAGCACACACACACAAGCAGACACAGAGACATTCTCTGGAATGCTGTGCTTTTAAGCTTGCCAAAATGTATGCACTGGGGTGAAAGGGAGGCCTATGGGCTATCCCTGGAACATGCAGCTTGCTTTATTTCTGCTTTGAAATGCTTTCTTATCTTTTGCTAGACTATATCCTGAATCTTGCTATGCTTTCAATATATTTCTAAAACACCTGAAGAGACTGTAATTTGTGGAGTAATTACTTGGCACACGTTACCTGAATCTACACTAGTTTCATGGGCACCCTTTGCTCACTACCTAGAATTCAGTCAGGAGTGACTGGGCACACCGATAGGAAAAGCTCTGAACTGCTGGGTCCGATCTGGGCCAGGGAAGCAGGATCAGGCACAATCCCATCGCCAGGAGGCTGGAGTCCTACCGAGTCCTACCTGGAAGTAAGTGGATTGTTATACTTGAGATCATTTGAGTCTTGCCTTGTGTAATTGCTAGGCTGTGGTGGATGGAACATTGTCATAAAATACTGTGCACAATTCCACTTTAAGTGATTTGATAATATGGACTGTTTGAAACTCCAAGTGAACAATTATTAGAAAAATAGGATAGATATTTTGCTTCTATTCTTCATAGAAGGAGAAACCTGGAGGTTTCTGAGATAATCCTCATCTAAAATTACTTACATTCGCTTCTGCAATTTCTTGTTTCATGGGGCTTTAATCATGGCATGGTTTGTGAGATGTAAAATGTAATTCATCCCTTGACAGTAACTAATTATTACTGATTACTGAAGAATAAGTCAACAAAGATATTTTCCTGTTTACATTCTTAGCAGAGTGTATCAAAGCCATCTGTACATCCCAATTCTTCATCCCAAGGGATAAATACTTCACATTGTTTGCTGAAAAGAAGCAAGCAAATATGCTGGTTCCCATTTGATGGAAAGAAGCAAAACTTTGCGGGGGGGGGGGGGGCTTTTAACAACAACAAAGTGATCTACAGATAGCTGAGAAAATAATTCAGCCTTTGGATGATAGATCTTAACCTATGGTGTGGACCTATCTTTTACGTTCTTCCACAGCTCCTTTCAGTGCTGGGAGATTATTTTCTTTCAATCCACTCAGTAGAGAATAACTGTAAATTCTGGTGACCCATGGTCTGATATGGAGGTTTAGGTAAAGTGATCAGCAGGAGTGCTGACTTGGACTTCTGGTAATTGAAGTCCAAGAACACCTGGAGTGTTAAGGTTTGCCATCATAGGTCTAAGAGGTGGGTGGGTGGTGGTGGAGCTCACTCTTTCTGACCTTGTTTGGTCCCTGAGTCCACATAAAAGTATGAGAAGAGGCATGATAGATCTGACGAATACACCCCTTGCCCAGAATTTTCCCTACATGATGGGAAGCCAGTTTCCACTATACGTATCACTTGCTCCATGTCTACAGAGCACAAAATGCTGTATGTCAGGTCTGCCTGGGTTAACTTGGCAGCTCTCACTCCAAATTTGTTATTTGTTTACATGTAAACAAGATGCAAGACAAACCTCCTTTCAGTCCAGGGTGTGGTGTGGGATTTACTAATATGGGGACTTATACACCTGAGCCTTGGGCTGCCATTTTAAATTTCTCACATTGCTTCAGAGCACTGGGTGTGTGCATTGCAAGAAAATAGAATTGGATGTCTTTGAACAAATAGAAAGAAATGAACAAAACCAGTATAACTCTACAATTATGGAATAACTGCAGGGTGAAATGAGGTGCCAACTATCTATGCCTGGGGCAGAACAACACCACAGAGGATATATCAGGGGGGAAAAACAAAAACACTGTAGACCTGTTTTAGACCATTTCAATCTACCTGGACACTCTATCCAAGACCTGAAATTTGCAATTCTGGAACAGAGAAATTACAAGGCTAGGATCCAGAAAGAGACAGCAGAAATCAAATACATCCATCTGTTGGATACCCATCACAGGTTTGAATATTAGCCAAGGGTTTCTGGGACATTATCAAATTTGATACACAGATTGCTGCTATATATAATATTTTGGTTTATTATACCACCTTCACTAACTTTCCTGTAATATTTTCTTTCACAACATGCCCCACAAAACAGGATGTGCTCACTCAGTAAGAGGTAAAACTCATTAGCATATGCTCAATACCAGGTGTTTGTTTTGCAACTTCCCACTTTTTAAATTGAAAAGGGGACATTTAGAGCTAATCCAAATAACAAACCAGAGCTCATCTGCTACTGCTAGCTGTGGGAAGCTGATTGATATGCATTTTTATCTGTCATTCTGGTTGATTACTCTTTACCTCTATATCTGCCTTGAAATTTCACTCCTATGTCTAATGAAGTGGACTTGATCCATGAAAGCTCACATTAAAAATATAGCAGTTAGCCTTTAAAGTGCTGCAGTGTTTTTGTTTTTATTTTCTGATATGCCTGAACCACAGACTAACACTATTCCCAAAAATTCAACAACAAAAGATTTTTCTTATTTGCTGGCACCAAAAGAGAGTAGAAGAGTAACAGCTGGTTTATATTCAGGTCAATTCAGCATCCATTGATTGGCTAATTTTTGTTGTTTATTACAGCACTAGCTTGGCTCATTTACTTGAGTTAGCTCAAGTGAGTTATCGCGTGAGCATCTAGCTCAGGAGTTCTCAACCTTTTTAACCCGGGTCATACTCCCTCAGACAGATTTGGGGGCTGGATGACCATTTTGTCCTTCCTCCGCCACATGGCACTTCCTGGTGTGATGGAGGCAATGGGGGGGCACATGAAATGGTGCCACAGGCTGCATCTGGCCCATGGGCCACAGGTTGAGAATCCCTTATCTATCTGCACTATTGCTAGCTTGTCTTCAAGCAGGATAACAAGTCATCAAGTCTTGCAGGCCTTCTAGACCAACCCTTGCTTGATATAGGAAATCTGGGTAATCCAGACCAAACAGATGGTTGTTCAGCCTCTGCTTGGAGTTGGACACCTCTAGCTGGAGAGAGAGTGTTATGTGCCACGTAATTAGTTGTGCTTGTTCTGTTAAGAAATATGTTCTGATGCTTTATATGCTTTTAAAATTTAGATGCCACTTTTTGGGGGGAGAGCATGAACTTCTGGATTTTTAGACATCATCTTGGGCTGGTTTTGTCAACTCTTCTTGTATGTAGACAACAAGTTCAAATAATCACAAAGACTCACAGACAATATTTAAACAAGAGCCAAACAATGCCAGCGAACCTAAGTAGAAGAGAGACCCATCTCCAGTTCTGCTATAGGCTCATCTGTGCTGTATTTCAGCTATAGTTCTCAAACATACATTCTCCCACTCTTCCATTTCATCTGAGGTCCAGTTTCTTTGTTTCATATGCCATCCATGCTGGGGCCAGTAAAGACTCCCTACCAAAGCCAGAATTTTCACCCCTGTGTTTTAACGGAAACCAGTTCTTGTTAGTACTCTGGTGCATCTTAATAAAAAAAAAATATAGATTTCTGGATAGAAAGATGGACTGGGATTCAGGAGATATGAATCCCATTCATCCATGGAAACTCATGAAAGGTTGGTAAAACCATTAAATAAATGTTTTCTTACCTTGAAATCCCTACAATGGTCAGTATGATAGCACTTCTCTTTCCCTCTCTTTCATTCTCTCTCTCCCTCTCTCATATACGCAGTAAGAAATTGCTTTCTTCTGAGTCAGACTATCTGTTTACCTAGCCCAGGTTTGTTTACAACAACCAGCACCAATCTTCCAGGGTTTCTTTCGTTTCAAGTCTTCCAGGGAGATGTTGGGGATGGAACCTTAAACCTTCTGTGCACAAAACATGTACTCTACAAGTGTGCTAGATTTTCCTCACCATTAAAACCATCTCCCCCCCCACACACACACACACACAGATATTCTTCCATAATATCTTAAAATAAGACTAGATTGGTATAATTGGTATTAAGATCTGTCTTTAGCATTTTGTATTAATGCAAAGGAATCAGAATCGTTGCAAAAAGAAGCTGAATTTAAAAGAATATTTTTTAAAAATGGAAGAAAGGGTATGAGTAAAATTCAACCAGAGCCCACTAGAGCAGGGGTAGGCAACCTATGGTCTGTGGCCCAAATCCAGCCCACACCACAAAATAATCCGGCCCCCACCCTCACTCTAGATGCCAGCGGAATCGGCTGCAGACTTGTTTATAGCAGTTGTAAATGCATTTAAAGGTAAAGGTTTCACTTGCTCGAAAGCCAGTCCTATCCGACTCTAGGGTGCAGTGCTCATTTCTGTTTCAAAGCCGAAGAGCCAGTGCTGTCTGCTTCTGCAGACATTTCCGTGGTCATGTGGCAGGCATGACTAGACACCGGAGCGCACGGAACGCTGTTACCTTCCCACCGAAGTGGTCCCTATTTATCTACTTGCAATTTCTTGCTTTCGAACTGCTAGGTTGTCAGGAGCTGGGACAAAGACGGGAGCTCATTCCGTCTACAACAGCCATAAATGGAGGGGGGACCACCAGTCTGGCCTCCTAAACTGTCTGAGGGAGCGTGACCCAGCCCCCAACTCAAAAAGGTTGGCAACCTCTGCACTAGAGGGTACCCCCTCCAGATAAATGCAAGAATAGAAGCAGTCCAGGCTTTTACATTTGCTTTGCCTGAGACAGCTTTTTAGGATTTGACAGAAAGACAGAAAGAAAGCAAAAAGAGGGGTGGGTGGGTTTGTAACTCTTGTTTCTACCCTTCATTCTTCTTTCCTAACAGAATCCTTTCCAGCTAAGCTAAAATAAAATATCTGTGTTTGTTGACCACCTTCCTTCTATCCAAAGAGGAAGCTACCATTTTCACAATTGCATACACCAGAAATTAAACCAGTCACATGCCATTTCTTTAGTATATGAGAAACAAGACACAGGAACAGCCGAAGGATTGGCTTAACACATCTTTATTGCATGGTGGTCTGGGGGAACATGTGGTAATGGTGGACGAACAGCTCAATATATACAGTGGCTATACATTTGAATGTGGCTCCACGATAGCCCATTGGCTACCGCCCGCGTGACGACATCCCTGGTCACGCCCTTCTTGTCCAGGTGAGGTAGTGGCGGGAATCTTCCCGCGCTGGAGTTATTGCGTAATTGGAACCATATGAACTGGACGCTCGCTATTGCCACCTAGTGGTTGCTAGCTCACGTCCTATTACAGAAGGTTACAGTGTTACAGTTGATGGGTGTTACATTGTTGCAAAGGCATAGTATTAAGAACACAACAATTTCCAAAATAAATAAGCTGGCCACTGCCATGAGGCAATGAGATGAATGTTGAGTGAAAATTCTCCCTCACTTTAGGTTCCCTGGGAAAAACACGTATTCTAATCGAGTGGCTAATTTTTCTGTAGAATGCATAAAGAACACTGCACAGGCTTTGAGCATATCAGCTGTTGTTGTTGGTTATAATACAGTGTGATTAGCAAAAGCCAGTGAAAGCATTTGGCATTAAAATAAACAATTATTCAATTCCTTCTTCCCCAACCCCCACCTCCCCAAATTCTTGCATTGTCCTCCTACTTGTCTAAAAATTAGAGGATCTACCAAGTTGGTTTTTTAAAAATCATTAAGCCTTTTGCAGCAAAACGTGCCATGAAATCCTTTTTATTGAAGCAGACAAATTATGGCTCATTGAGTTTGGTACTATGGCTTTGTGCTTTGGTACTATAGTATGTGTAGGAACTAGAAAAAAGGCTAAGATTCCTTTCCTGTTATGCTCAAGGCTGCAAAGCTTTCATTCTTCACTATAGAGTAAATTAAGAGTTAGATTGGGGGATCTCATTGTAATCTGAAGGTGAGACACAGCAGTTACATTGCAGGAGAAGAATTTCACTACCCTGAGAAAATCTACTTTCTACCTTCCAGGCTTTTGTATATGTAAAACTGCCTGACATATCCCTATATCGGTAATTTTTGTATCAATTTATTATCTAGCTTCTTTTAGCCAGTTAAAGCATTTCCCCATGATGTCGATTTCAGTGGGAAAATTAAACAGATTGTATCACAATCAATGGGGCTTAAAAGAACTTCACTGAGACTGGATTATGCTCATTGATCAATCAATCATTGATTGGAAACACGTGTCTGTGTGTTGTATGGGGAATAAGGAAGAGAATAGGTTTGTGTGCTCTCGTTCACCTTTTTTTAGTACATTCAAATAAGTGGATAAATTTGGAGGTTAGTATGTGTGCACTTGCATGTGTGTGAATGTGAGATACATGTGCTTAGCTGTGTATCTATTTTCACTGGCAAATATACATGCATGTATACATCCCTACTGGTTTCATATACAGGTTATACTCGGAAAATTAGAATATCGTGCAAGTGTTCATTCAGTTCAGTAATGCAACTTAAAAGGTGAAACAAATATATGAGATAGACTCATTACATGCAAAGCGAGATAGTTTAAGACTTACTTTGTTATAATATTGATGCTTATGCCTTACAGTTTATGAAAAACCCCAACCCCAGCCCCCCAAATCTCATGTACCCCATAATCATCACATAATCTCATGTATGCTGTATGCCATGATCATCACAATTATAACAAATTAAGGCATGACATCTCGCAATGCATGTAGTGAGTCTACCTCATATATTTGTTTCACCTTTCAAGTGAAATGAATGAACATTTGCACAATATTCTAATTTTCTGAGTTTCACCAAACAAACAATCAATCAAATAAAAAATCCCAGCTTCGAAACCTAAGACATCTTTTCTCCATGGAGATTTTCAGGCAGAGGGAGAAGACTTTTTCCCTCCTCCTGATTCTTAAATGCCTTTATCTCTCCAATGTACAGAGACAGATGAAATGTATTATAATGGCATGCACTATATGCATATATTATGTTAGTATACCAGAATTTGGCTTTGCCCACCCCACCCCACCCACCAAAAAAAGTCCAGAGGACACCCTCCTGCTTTTCTGTTTAAATTAGATGTCAGGAAAGACAGTGTAATTTCAATGCAGTAAGCCTTCTCTCTCTCCCCACCCCATCTTTTTTCTCTTTTCTTTGCACAACCACAAAATGAGGCATATATTTGGAAATCAAATTATTTAGAAATATGACCATGTCATCAAAATAAACCATTTTGAAATGCACAGCCAGCTTACAAAACAGATTGCAACTGAAAATTGGATAATACTTGGCTGGAGACCCGACGAGTCAGTGAAATCTAAACTCCAGGGGACTGTTCCATTTTATTTGCCTTGAAATATAAATCTATCTCAACATGATATTTAAAGCTGCACCGGGTGTGGACTCTCAAACGACGGCCTTTCTCTTGGCTTGATGAAGCAGCCGCCTCGCAGTCTTCCCGGTGACCGGCAGGTGGCGCCCTCCGGTAATGGACATCTGCCCAGGCATTGTCTCAACTCCTCCCCTCCCGCACCCCAAGACTCAGAGGAGAAATAAATAATATTGCACCCAAACCCGTGATTCAGCCAAGGATTTAACACAGAAGGCTTTTTTTCCCAAAGATAAAGCTTTCACCTGCACTGGTATAATAAACTGGGCTTTAAGAGCCTTGTTACTGCTAGATTTAATAGCGTACACATTTTTTTTACAACCCTTACACACCAAAGAGCAGAACATAATATTGTTGTTCAGGCTATAAATAGGGCTCCTGCAGATCTATTTTACACAGTAGAAACAGCACTGTCTTTCATCTCCAAGCCTCTTTCGCTGTCATCAAACTCCCCTTCGCCTGGGGTTTGGGTGTTCTTTCTAAAGCTTTGGATATTATCCACACACCAGGATTAAAGCATATCTGTCAAGCGTGGCTCCGCAAAATATGGGAAATTACTGCACATGCGTAGACGCGCACACTCAGTAACCCGTTTGTGCATGTGCAACGTGTCTGCGCATGCGCAGTAACCTGTTTGTGCATGCACACCATGGCAGTGCATGTTCAGTAAGCCCTTTTCCCACCATTCAAATACGGGATGGCGGTGGGAAAGGGGAGGACCGAGCGCAGAAAAATGGGAAATCCCGGCCAATACTGGATACTTGACAGGTATGGATTAAAGGTGTACAGCCTTGTGTGCTTAGGAAGTAGGAACATTCGTTTCAGTCCCATGTTCTTTGTAATAATCTTCCTAGAGTAATGCTAGGTCTCCTTAATTATAGGGAAGTATCCGAGCTCAAGTGTGAGAGCTAAAGGTCCTGGACCTAAGAGGTGGCATAGACCAGGATGTGATATTTTGGACACATAATTGGAGGTGAGGTGGTGAGAGTCTGTAGGTCCCAATCCCAGCTATGCTATGGACTTATTGGATGTCAGTGAGGAAGCAGTCGTCTCCGGAGTGAATTCTTTCCACTAAAAATGGGAATAGAACTTAGCTCAGCAGGGTGTTTTTTGAGAATGGCTGTAAGAAAGGTGGACTACTAAGCAATTTCAGTGTCTGTAGGTATCAGCTTAATAAATCTTTACTTTGTGCAGACTCAAGAAATCCTGACATCCTCTTAAATCTCTTTTCACATGCATGTAGTATAGCTGCAGAATAGCAATGTGCATGAATTTAACCGGAAATAAGATCCTCAACTGAAGGATCCATGGTGGGGGAGGGGGCAGACTTGTAAGACAAAGCACACTTTGCATGAGCAATCAACACATTTCTGAGGCTTGTGGTGTGTTATGGAGAAATGCCATCTGGGTAAACCCGTGTATATTTTGAAACTGCTGATCATTTCAAAATGCACACAATTGAAAGATATAAGCAAATCTTTCAGTGGAAATGATGTGGACTAAATGCCTATTCTAGGGAAGATGCACATGAAAAATGCATATGAATTTCTCAGCAGGAAGAGAAAACCAAATGTCTCAGAACCTGATTAGAACAAACAGTCGGATGTGAATGAAGTTGGGATTCGCAGAATTGGGGGGGGGGGGGGGGAATAAGATGGAGTGTTGTTTTTGTAAGTGCGTTTCTCATTCAGAATAAAGTTTTCTGTCATTGTGGGACAAAGTTGAACATTTCTTTGCAACATAAACCATTCCCAAATCTCTTTCCCCACAAAAGCTATGTGACATTTCTGGATTAATAAAAACCACATGTTCACAAACATGTATTTGAGTTCTATAATTGACTATTATTTGGATATTCTTTTTTGCGACTGATTTGCAAAAGGGGAAGAATGCCCTTCTGACTCAAAGCATCAAGTGCTGTGGCCGGTAGAAAGCAAAATTCCTTTTGCTTCTGCTTGTAAAACAGCAGTTCACACCCTATGCACACAATCATTTGTGAATGCCTTCATAACCACCATTTTTACCATCTGCTTGGGAAGGCCATAAAATGGTGGTAAAGACGGAGAGACTTCCGACCATCACACGTTCCATCCAAAATTGTGGTGTGAAATGCGGTGGTAGCGGTGCTTTTGGTCGTGGTAGTGGCATGTCACCATTAAATGGTAATGGAATTGAGATTCAGCACAAACAGCCATTTACACACAAAAGGCAGGGAAATGAAGACGCAATTGAAATGTTCCTCAGCAAATGCACTGGCTAAAAATTAACCTTGAAATTGAGGGGATTCAGCTATAAACAGCCCTCCTGTGAAATGTCTATTCAGCTGTAAACAGCCCCTTCTGTGAAACCCCTCTAGAGAAACACAATAATGGAATCCTGATCTTACAGCACAGAGTATGGAGAAGAGGCAGGGACCTTGCAAAGGAGCTGAAGTGAGAACAGTTTGTTTGTCTGTTTGTTTGTTCTTCCTTCCTTCCTAAAATACATCAGTTGGTTGAATGAGCTGTAGATACACATGGAGTGGAAAACAAATTTTCACCGGGGAAGTGGTACACCCAATTATTATTTATAATATCTCAAGAAAATAACTTTCCATGGAATAAGTCTGCACATTTGAGGTGTGGGTTTTTTTATGCTGTAGCACTTCTCTAGTATAATGAACACCCTATAATACTAAACAAATAGATCTAACCTCACACCTCAAATATACATCCATAAATGCAAATTCTCCCTACATCACTATGTAGGAAGAATTTGCATTTATGGATGTATATTTGAGGTGTGAGGTTAGATCTATTTGTTTAGTATTTCCACTTTCTATAGCCCAGAGTTTATCTCATTCCTACTTTTCAGGTAAAAATTGAAAAGTAGAAAATGTCTAAGTTAAATATATCTCAAGAGGACTTCTGCAACCTAATTGACCAGGAGCTGTTAAGATTTCCCCCAAAGCCTCATGCAAAGATCTACTGAACCAACAGAGAATGGGGCAAACAGATCGCTGCTCATTGCTAAAGCATGATGCTACTCTGTCAGTGCTGGACCATTTCATTGCTGTTGCAAGTAGAAAATTATGACAGGATTGGGCTCAGGCCAGGCCAGTATGGCACCCACTTCTCTGGTCTTCCTGAAAAGTCGTAGGAATTAGAATGGGATAGTAATGCCTCCAACTTATATTATCTCTTGCTCTCTACTTTTAACAATTAAACATATTTCTATGCATCACAATATATATATATATATATTAAAAAGAAATGATACAGAACTGTGGCTATTGGAAATGCAGACTAATTATATCATAAACAATTGTGGTATTTAAATAGAGTGATAGTATATAAAATGGAAGGACAGCCTTCAAAATAAGAAACATTCCATTATTTCTTCCTTGTAGAGTCTTAGTGATTCACTGGACAAGAAGCTGATTCTGTATATGGAAGCATGATTCACAGAAAGGGAAAAAATAGTAACATGTAAAATTGTCTGTTAACATTCCTAAGTATATATATCAGAGAAGAAGGTTGGTAGCTTTATCCATTTTCAAGCATTGTAACACTGGTGTTCAAGCAACATCATATTTGGACATTTGTTATAGCATATTATTTTATCAGATGGCTGATAGAGAAGAATATAAGAAATACAGTACTGTACTGATTTCTTGGGCACAGTCAGCCACTGGTTTAAAACCCCATTGACTTCAATGACAGATATTTAAGGTTTCCATTGATATTCATAGGTTTATGCAGTATCCATATTTTTGTTCATCCTGATGGATCTGTATGTCTGTAGACTTTCTTGGATGAATATAATAATTATTTTTCTAAAAGCATCCTGCTTCTAAGCACACATAGAATCCCGAGTCACTTTTCTGTGTGGCAAAAGGATGCTTTTACAGACAGCAATTCACAGCCTGGATGTTGGGAAATATGTCTAGCACCTCATAGTCCAAGCAGCGAGTTGCTGTTGGATTGATTATCAAGGAATTTGGTCAAGAAATGAATGTGGTGCCAGTAACTGTTTAAGTCAGTAAAGTCTCACCTGCATTTGTTTAAGTCAGATGACAAAAAGGGGGATTATTGTCATGATTTGGTACAAAAATTAGAGTTCGTGCTTTTAATTAGTAGCACATCCTGTCCAGTGTCTGCTGAATTTAAATCACGGCCCTTCCATGTTAGGTGGGAGAGAAAGAAGGAAGTCTTTTAAAAAATAAGCCCTTTCATCCATTGGTGTAGATTTTCTAAGAAAAGACAACAGGAAACAGTAAACGTAGCAACACCATGAAAATAATTTTCTGATGCACTATTTCTTTTCGGGTGTTCAAAGACCACAGATCTGAAAGGAAGCTGTTGTACCATTAAAAAAAACAGGCTGCCTCAAACAGCCACCTTTTCGTAAAATGATTGCCCCCTTCCTCCCCACTGCCCCCCCCCCTCTCAGGCTGCCATATCTCATAAATCTTTGCTTCAAACTAGGCTCAAGTCATGGGCGGCCTCTTCCTCTCACGTTAATGGCTTGAAACTGTTGTGCATCATGTTCAAAGGGAAAACAGAGAGTATTTAAAAGAGGAGGGGGGGACAAAACTCCTGGCACAGGATGCAATTATAACTGACAACCAGATGTCTGCCCTGTCTGGTCCAACCAGCCTACCCAGAGATTGTAAAATGGACGGTAAGGCCCTTTGGACTTCAGACAGGGCATCTGAGTGACCGATAACCTGCATAAACAACAGAACCACAAATCAACATGGAGGGATTGTTTGGGGCTCATAAAGAGTTAAGATGTTGGGGCTAACCATTTTGGGTTGCCTCCAGTCTCATTCCCAATTCTCTTCCATTTAAAATAAATAAATAAAAACTACACCAGAAACAAATAGCCAAGAACCAGGAGTAGGTATTGTATGTGATCCTTCTCCTCCTCTCCCTGTTTCACCCCATAAGGAGGTAGGATTTCAGCAGAGTCATTTAGATTACAAAGTTTAAGGCACTCTATTTTGAGGTCACCTTTTTACATTAAATTACTCAGGCTGGGATCTCGGTGTGGATCTGTGTGTCCTCTTCTGTTCCTTCTCAAACAGCAGCTCTTATCGTTTGGTCTGGTCAAGAAGGACATGCTCTGTTTCAAAAGACACACCAGACATTGGAAAAATTACTTACCATGGCAACTGCCTGCTTGAGGCAGTCCTGAAGTAACTTTTTCAAGCTCTCAGGTGCACAACCACACAACAGTTTTTAAAAAGGGTTGGTTGTGTGTGTGTGTGTGTGTGTGTGTGTGTGTGTGTGTGTGTGTGTGTGTGTGTGTGTGTGTGTGTGAAGAAAACCATACTTATTTCTACTAAGCAACTGTTTACAATAGCTAGTAAATATTTATTTATTTATTTATTATTTCAATTTCTATACCGCCCACTTGGACAAGGCCAACTCAGGGCGGTTCACAATCATAATAAAAACATGATTGAAACAGCTTAAAAACTACCCTCCTCCTAAAAAAATGGTGCAGGGACCGAGGGGGCCGGAATTCACTATACCAGCCACCCAACGGGAGTCACCCTTCCACCCGTACTCCATACTTGGCCTGCCAGCCAGGTTTTAAGTTCTTTATATATAATATAATTAGAAAACTGTTTCAAATTGTGTGCTGAGGATGAAATCAAATATCTGAAGATTTATTTAGCGTATGGCATTTTTACACATTGAGTCAACATATAACAAAAAGAAGATATATAAAAACTGTATTTTTTGGAATACTAGCCATGTTAGTCTGTGGTTTAGACATATCAGAAAACAAAAATACTGCAGCACTTTAAAGACTAACTGCTATATTTTTACTGTGAGCTTTCGTGGATCTGAAGAAATGGACTTCATCCACAAAAACTCACAGTAAAAATATAGTAATTAGTCTTTAAAGTGCTGCAGTGTTTTTATTTTGTGTTTTTGTTTTCTGATGTATATAAACTATATAAAACTAAACAATTTATATATTCGATTGCACCAGGAGTTGCTCTCAGAAAATCTTGATTATTGCCCTCATATGCTCTAAGGCAGGGGTTCCCAACCTAAGGCCTATGGGCCAGATCCAGCCTGAAGCACCATTTCATGTGGCTCCCCACTCCTCCAAGGGCATTCATGAAACAAAATGGCCACCCCTTTGAAGCTGTTGGGACAAAATAGCAGCCATCATCATGTAGGCAGGGCAAAATGGCTGTCCTGCCCTTGAAACTGACTGAGAGAGCATGACCTGGCCCCCTGGCTTGAAAAGGTTGGAACCCCTGCTCTAAGTCTGTCGTGGTACCCTGTACTCACATGCTGGTGATGGTAGTTTCCCCCATTTATGCAAAAAGTCAACACATCTACCATGCCCTGTACGCATTCTATTAGGGCTAGTTCATATCTTGTGAGGTTGATCAAAACCAGGTGGTGTTTTGGTTGCACATTGAAAACTCTGGTAGTGGTGTGGTGCTTTTTCCAACCAAATCTCTTCTCCATGCGTCCTGCAGATTGAACTCTTCATTGCTTCCAATAGTGGTGCTGGATAAAGGTGGCTGTCGTGAGCAGAGTCTGTTAATATTCAGATTTAATATGTGAGAATTTACTGGCAGTTCTGGATTCTGAACTATTTTGAGGTACTCTCTTAAAAGAGCATTTTTCCTATGAACTTCTGGTGGAGGAATGTTACTTAACGCTGGAAGCCAGCAAGTAGTTGTGGACCTAATTGTTTCGGATATAATGTGCATGGTGTTATTAAGCTGCACATCAACCTTGAAAACATGGGTGCTGTTTAACTAAACAGGGGTGCAATATTCTGTTGCAGAATATATGTCAGCTCAACTCTGGGTGCCTTTGACCTTCAAAATATCTGAAGACTAAAGAGGAGACAGTTGTAATTAAACAGCTGAGAATGCTGAAATCCTGTTACTCTCCATGGACTTTCCTGAGGGCAGTTTGTTCTTTAAAAAAAAAACTTTATTTGAAAGGATGCAGAAAAACAATTTAAAAATAAAAGTACAGGTCTATCATAAGAACTGAATAATTATGTTTAATTAATTATTAACCATGTGCTGTCCAGACAATTCTGACTTGTGGTGACCTTTAACAGGGGTTTCTAGGTAGGAAATGTACGGAAGTAGTTTCCCATTCTCTTCGTCTGGGGGTACCCTGGGGCTGTGCACCTTGCTCAATGCTACACAGGTTGGCTTTTCTTCCAAGATACATAGTGAGGAACTGAACTCCCAACCTCTGGCTTCATAGTCAGATACACAAGCTACTGGTTGCAGTGATGTATAGGGGCAGTGGTCTACAGGTCAATAATGGTACGCCTCCATGGCAACTTGCTTTAGGTTTTGCCAGGTCTTAACAACTTCAGTATAAGACTGAAGCAGACATTTGTGCCTTAAGAGAGAAGTCATCAATATGATGGACTCAATAGCCAAAATCCAGTTGCTTAGTGTAGCAAATCCCAGAAGAGTAGGCATCACAGAATCAATGGGAATTTAGTGAGTCAACTCCTCAGTAAATTCCATTGATTCACATGGGCCCACTCTAATTACAAACTATTTTAGTATATACAGTGGCTCAAGTGGCTAAGATGCTGACTGGGAGGCGGAAGGTCAGCAATTCAATTCCCGAGTACTCCAGGACGGAATGAGCTCCCGTCTTTGTCCCAGCTCCTGCCAACCTAGCAGTTCAAAAGCAAGAAATTGCAAGCGGATAAATAGGGTCTACTTCAGTGGGAAGGTAACAGCATTCCGTGTGCTCTGGTGTCTAGTCATGCCTGCCACATGACCACGGAAATGTCTGCAGAAGCAGACAATGCTGGCTCTTCGGTTTTGAAACAGAGATGAGCACTGAACCCTAGAGTTGGATACAACTGGCTTTCGAGCAAGGGAAACCTTTACCTTTACACCAAGTTCTGTAGATGAAAGTACTTTCAAGAGGGTCTCTAAATACTGTACATGCTATAATGTCTTTCCCAGTGAAGCCAACAAGGGTTTAAACTTTGGTTGGGACTGTACCTACACTATTTGAGTACAATGTTATTTTTGTAACAATATGCCGAAAGAGAGAGACTGGGTCCTAAAACATAGAAAGATACAGTAAAACCCCTACTTTCGAAAAAAATCAGTTCTGTAGGCTTTTGCTTAAATCGGGGTTTTATGTAACTCGAAACAAACCCATAGGAAAAAAATTTTTACGTAACTCGAAGCAAACCCATAGGAAAAATGACATTTTTATGTAAAGTGAAGCAAACCCATAGGGAAATAAATTTTTACATAACTCGAAGCAAACCCATAGGGAAAATAATCTTTATGTAACTCAAAGCAAACCCATAGGAAATCGTGTAAATCAGGACATGGTTTTAGCACAAAATCATTATGTAAGTCAAATGTTATGTAACTCGAGGCATATGTAAGTCGGGGTTTTACTGTATAAATAAGTTAGATTTTATTCCAATTTTGAAAAGCCCAACTTTGAAATCTCCAATGTGTTTTGGCTCTTAGCTTTCTTCAGGTGATATAATATGATTTTAAAAACCTAAACAGTTCTTAGCATCACATTTTGTGCTTGGGACAATCATATATATAGACAGTTAAAACTTCACAGTACTAAAATATAATTATGTAAATATTGCCAAATATTTCAGAGCCGTTCTAATGTTCCTGTGTAAATTTTGCAGCACAGAATTATTTCTATTATGGGTAATGCACCAACATGTGTTGCGTATAACATGGATTATGTGGATTGTAACCGGCTCCATAAAGTGATTTTTTTTCAGACCCAATAAGTGCAAAAAGTTTCCTAATAGTAACATCTATAGTATGTATAATGTTATTTTATATGCAGTGCATGCTGGTTGTAATATATATATATTACAAATAATTATGTGCTGTGAAATTTACACCAGAAAATTGGAAGAACACTGATGTATATGGCAATGTTTACATAATTATAATCCAGCACTAGTAAGGTTTAACAGTATATAAGCATTATGGGGCAGTATATAAGTGTAATTGCTACTGCTATATGTATATGGTTATCCCAAACACAAAATATGATAGTAAGAATTGTTAATTTTATGTTATATATACAGCCCCTAAAGACGGCTGAGAGCTGAAACACTTTGGGAATTTTAGAGTTGGAATAAAGTGCAACTTATTTATTTTTCTACATCCTGTGACTTAGTCTCTCACTTTCAATGTCTGAACTATTCTGTGGATTAGGATGCAGCCACCCACAAGATTTTATATATTTTTGAAGGTTGCAGTGCAATTCTCAACAGTTGCTGTTGCTGGTTTCGATAAAACTCACTGGCTATTGTGGGAGTCATACAGGAGTCATAGCCCCTGAAATAACTTTACCATGATCTGCTAGTCTCTCTGTGAGACTGTCATAAGAGGCAAAAGTAATCAGCTCACAAATAACATGCCTGCATGAAGATAGTTCCTACGTCCAGCTGTGTAACAATGAATAGCTTGGCACAAATGAGGAAACTGCTGTTGTGCACTCACTATGGAATGATATAGCTCATGTCTGGGTGTCTTTGACCTTCAAAATATTATAGGCCCATGAGTCCTGTTATCCCTTCCCATGGTCTGTGTTGCCTAGGATTGATGGAGCCTCTCCTTATCATCAGGAGGAAGCCACATATTCCCTCTCTCGGGATGTAGTTGCACCTAATTAGACATTGGAGTGTTAAAGAAGAAACTTGGACACATGTTACTCTTATCACAGCATGCTAACCCCATTCCCACCCCCATTGGAGTGGATTTTATTGATATTCCCACAATGCATGTGTATTTAAATGAATAGTATGTTAACTTTTTTTCTTTTGGTTGTTTGGCATTTGAAAGTACAGTATTAAAAATAAAACACTTGTGAAAAAGGTTTGGCTGTTGGAAAAGCTCTCATTAATACAATGAGCACAGCAATCAATTACGGGGGGGGGGGGGGGGAGAATAATGTACAAAACATTATGCATATTGCTCATCACCGCTGTGGTGAAGCTATCAATGGGATTCATCTGGATGTGAGAAAGAAGTAATGGTGAAATATGACATACAAGGAATTTGTGTAAACAGTAATAATCTGAGTATGCTATTTTCTGTCCCCTAGGAAACAGGATTTAAAAATTCTTATCCTCACGATGAGCTTTAAAAACAACACTGAACTACTTATGTTTTCCCATGGAAGAGGCCTAGTACAGAACCATTTATGACAGGATCATACTTCTTGGATCTGGAAACCCTTTCTAAGCTTACTCTGTGCCTCCACCACTTCAGCTGTCGGCCATCTTTTCCCCGTTGCTGTTTATTTCTTATTCATCCATAGGAATCTACAAATGGAAGGGCTAATCCAGCACTCCTCCTATGACTGTCCACACTGAGTATTTCCTCACCTTTTCTTGCTTCCCAACTCCCTCCCAATGTCCCCACAAGACAAGGGTGGTGCCAACAGAGTCAAAATGGGGCCAAAGGATGGACCATCAAATGAGCCCCTTCAGTGAATGGGAACTGATCCTTTGGCATTTCCCTGGATTATGTGTGAACATACCTGTCAAGTTTTGGGAAATTTCTGTCAAACTCCCATATTTTACACTTTCCCCCACCGTCATCCTATATTAGTTAGATTGCAATTAGACTGGAGTTAGACTGGAGACCAGTACAGGATAAGCATAGTTGTCCAGTTTCCCATTTTGGCAGAGAAATTTCCCGAAACTTGACAGGTATGTTTGTGAATGGTATGGGAAAGTGAAGCTCTCCTCCCCCCCCACACACACACACACATTCACACATCTTGGATTATGCATATTGCTCATCACTGCTGTGTTTCAGCTATCAACGGAATGCATCCCAAGATCATTGTTGATGCAATGCATCACTTTGTTTAAATTTTTGTTTGCATTTGTACAATTGTGGTTTTGATCATGAATATAGTCACAAGCAAATTATTTTTTAAAATAATTTAAATGAAGTGATGCATCACATGAGTAGTGTTCTACAACACGTTAAAAAATCCAACTTTCCCTTGACCTTTTGCAAACTATCAGGGAAAGTGTTTAATATCTGATATGCTGAAGGAGTTTGTTAGGCGCTTTAGCATACTGGGCATTTTCACCAAAAGGAGCCTTTGACAGTTTCAAGGCCCCAAAATTCATCATTCCTAGTCCACAAGCACTTGGAACAGCATATGTGGGAGCAAAGTGGAAAATTTGCTTTTTAAGTTGATGTATGTTGTAACATTGAGATTTGGGCAAGGGAGAGTTAATGGAACTAGATGTTACCCAGATAAAAGTACCACTGGAGCTAAATCTGAAACCCACTATCTCACCTAGTGATAACTTCTCTATTAAATTAAAAAGGAGATTGGTGACATAATATTTCAACCATTTATTTCAAGGGAGATCTTGCTATGATCAAGCCAGAGAAAATCCAGTTCTGTTCAAAACTCATATATTGCTGTTTTATCCCTATTACTTGTACTAAATATATTGATTACAAACAAAATGATGTGGATGTCTGTGAGTCATCTGAACACCAGCTTCATCCTCCTTATTGAAACTGATGGGACCTAAAGACATCTAGCTTTGTTTGAGTTGTGTCTTTTACCTATTTACTCATTGTAGGTATAAACTTTTGTATTATTAAAGCTTTTGCTTTCCTTTTTACAATGTTATTTTTCAGAACAAAGGGCCAGCATGCAATGCGTAAATATGAGTATGATTGAATATATGTTTTTCAATAGTGAAGATTCGATAATTATGAAATTGGAAGACTTCTAGACCACTTGAAATAAATGAGAAAAAGATGGATTCAAACAGAATTAGTGATGCTTGTTTTGTACTCAGAGCTGAGACAAAATACTGTAGAAGACCTTTTTTAAAAAAAATTAATTATGAAATTCCTGAAATATTTCTTTTTCTTTTCTTCCCTCTACCGCCAGAGGGTAAGTCCACTTTAGCATTGTCTATAAATATTTTCTACTTTTTTATTGCATTTGTCACTCTTTCTCAGCCCCACCCCATATATTTCAAATTCAACATTGGATACAAAAAAGGATTGTGGTGGCTGGTTAAGATGCTATAAAAATATATGCTGCTGTTGAATTTGGAGTTAAAATGTCACAGGTCTTGTAGTTGAATTTGGCTGTACTTTGAAAAGCAAAACATTGTAGTTAAAAACAAAAACCAGCAAAGTTATTGCAGAAGGGCACATGAGATCCTCTAAAAGACAGCATGAATGCTTTATTTTTCTATAAAAGAGGGACAAAGTTTGTATTCCCCACCCCCTGTAGCAAATATTTCCTGTCACACTACTGGCATTCACCCTGTGCAGACACCTCCCATTTCCATTGACGTCACTGGGAGTTCCATGGGCAGGATGCGCTGCCAAGTTCATTTTAGCTGGCTGGACAGCCACGATAATTTAAAGGAGAGGCACTTCACAGAGTTCTTGGCATTCTTCCTAGATATTCCCTGGAGAATCTGGGGACATGCTTTTTGGCTTCCCCTATTTCTGTGAGACATTTCCATATCAAACAGTGGGGATAGAACAGAGGAAGAACCAAGGCTATCATCCTTCAACTGGTTGCTTGTACATAGGCCCTTGAACTCAATGAGGATTACAGCCCCCTCCCCCAAACCCCATCAGTTCCAATAGGCCCCACATACAAAGAACTAGGGGCAGACCGGATCTGGAAAAATCAATCCACGGAGCTTACAGTTACCTTTTGAAAATAATGTGTTATGTCACTTGTTTGGAATATCCACAATAACTGGTTACTTTTAAAATTACTGTTTATTAACTACCTGCACTATTTGCATTTAAAAGTACTCTCTGGTACTTTATCCCCTTACTGAATCAACCCATCTCATGCTAGGTCTTCTCCCTTTCTTTAATCTTTTATTTTCATAGCATTAATGCCTTTGCCCATTTGTCTTATCTTCTCATGATACACCAGAAGTGTGATGACTTCAGTTTAGTCTTTCTTTTAATGAGAGTTTTAATGAGAGTTCAGAATTCATTTGCTCTAGAATCTACTTGTTAATATTTCCCGGCAACCCATAGGACCTGTGAAATTCTCCTCCAGTACCATGTTTTGACGCTGGTAGAAGTTGCATGTTAGAAAAAGAGGAAAATAGATTTTCAATGCTGTCCTAACCCTCTGTCATAAATGGGGATACAAACTCAAAGTTTTTACATAGGCCCTGTCATCTTTTTAAAGGGATTAGGGAGCTCTTTCTTACACAAAATCCTCCCTAAGCATTACGATATTTGCATGCAGCTCTGTTTCAAACCGTTTCATTGCGTGAGGTGAAGTTGACATCCATAGGAGCCTTGTTAGTAATGGCACCCACTCTAAGGAACATTGTCCTCTTAAATACAGAGATTGCTGTCTGCCATCAAGGGGGGAAAATGATGAAATATATTTCTGTTATCTGTGGTCAAGGGACTGCAGTAGCTCAAGTGGCTAAGATGCTGACTGGGAGGCAGAAGGTCAGCAGTTCGATTCCTGAGTGCTGCAGGACGGAATGAGCTCCTGTCTTTGTCCCAGCTCCAGCCAACCTAGCTGTTCGAAAGCAAGACATTACAAGTAAATAAATAGGGACCACTTAAGAGGGAAGGTAACAGCGTTCCGTGTGCTCCGGTATCTAGTCATGTCTGCCACATGACCACAGAAGCATCTGCAGAAGCAGACAGCACTGGCTCTTCGGCTTTGAAATAGAAATGAGCACTGAACCCTAGAGTTGGATATGACTGGCCTTCGAGCAAGGGAAACCTTTACCTTTAACTATCTGTGGTCAGATTTTTCCTAAATCCATTTTGGTTATTAATGGCCCTGTTGTGTCCTAATAGTGTAACCTTCTTCATATGATAACAATGTATCTTAACAATGTAACCCTTCCGACAAGTAACAATATAGTCGACAGCTGTACCACTATAAACCCTGTATTAGGACGCGAGCTGATAACCACCAGTGGGCAGCAGCGAGCGTCCAAGCTCTCTTGGTCCATACTCATCAAAAGCCACAGCGCGGAGTTTCCCGCCACTACCTACACCTGGACAAGAAGGGCGTGACCAGCAATGATGTCACGCGGACAATAGCCAACCGGCTATCGTGGAGCCACTTTCGAATGTTTACCACTGTATATATATAGAGCTTTGCATCCGCCATTACCTCATGTTCCCTCTGACCACCATGCAATAAACCTGAGTTAAACCAGCCCGTGGCTGTTTCCTGTGTCTTGGTCCTCATATGTTAAATTGGCGACGAAGGTGGGATCATGGACCCCCAAGGAGCCAGGGCACAGAGCGGGTTCGACATTATCAAACCACAAGACTGGGAGCTCTTTGAGATGGACTTCCAGGCGGCACTGGTGGAACTCAAAGTCAAAGACGACGAGGAAAGGAAGAGGGCCATCCTCACCCGAATGCTTGGGATAGAAACCAAGCGAACGCTGGTGGGCATTATCGCACCGAAGAAGATGAGTGACTTCAAAGCCGAGGACATCATGAAACTGCTGCGTGAGCGGTTCCGACCCTCGAGGGCAATGTTTCCCGCTCGGAGCGCGTTTTGGAGGCGAGTCCAAGCGCCGGACGAGTCGGTTGAGACCTTCGTAACAGCCATGAGAATAGCCGCCGCCCCCTGCAGATGGGACAACCTAGAGATGGCCCTGAGGGACGGCGTTCTGTGTGGCCTGAAGGACAAGGAAGTGCAGCGCAGCCTGATGAACAAGGAGCCGCCACCCACGCTGGCAGAGGTTGTGGAGGCCGCGGAATCCGCGGAATCCACGAATGCTGGGGTAGACGAAATGCACCAGTGGCGTGAGTGGCGTCCTAGGGCCGGCAAAGCGGAAAATTCGGTGCACGGCAAGTCCGGACAGTCGGTGCACGCAACCCGACGAACCTCGAAGTCGTCTACGGAAGGCAGCGACGGTGAGGAGGTCCAGAAGGTCCGAAAAGGCGGGCGCCGCTGCGATGGTTGCGGAGCAGCCCATGAGCGCGCGAAGTGCCCATTCAGAAAAGCCGAGTGTTACAACTGCGGCCGTCGGGGGCACATCGCCA
This sequence comes from Bradypodion ventrale, assembly GCA_035047345.1. Lineage (NCBI taxonomy): Eukaryota > Metazoa > Chordata > Lepidosauria > Squamata > Chamaeleonidae > Bradypodion > Bradypodion ventrale. Next base: position 288,531,777 of record JAWDJE010000001.1, on the reverse strand, counting down.
AGGCGTGCAGAAAGCGGAAAGAGGGCCGGAAGCATTCACAAGACCGTTCGGCCAGACCGGACCGTCTAGCGAGGTCCAAAGATGGCGCCCGGACCACGAGGAAGCAGGACGGCGTGGGCCGCATCTCGGACGACAGCGAGGACGACGCCCCCGTGTTCAGCGTGTCCGCGGGACAACCCCATTACTTCGTCGAGGTACTAGTACAAGGGGCCCCTATTAGGATGGAAATTGACTCGGGGTCCTCCTATTCTATAATTCCCCAGAGAGAGTTCTTGAAAATCGACCCCCACGTGCGACCCAAACTTAAAGCGTTGAGGTCCACGCTACGAGACGTGCAGGGGAACAGCATCCCAGTGTTGGGGGTCGGGGAATTTCGGGTCCGTTTTAAGAGACATTCTGCGGAACTTCCTCTAGTTGTTCTCAAAGGGGGAAATTGTAGCCTCCTCGGGACTCAGTGGTTTCAGCCTTTGGGTTTGTTCATAGGGGGGGTGCATGCCGTGGGTGCGGATCCAATACAAGCGGTATGCGACGCGCACCCCGCCGTTTTTAAAAAAGGACTGGGAAAGTTCAAGGGACCCCCTGTAGCCTTCGACCTAGACCCGGAGGTCCGCCCGATAAGACTCAAACCACGCAGGGTGCCGTTCGCACTAAAGGACAAAATAGAGGCGGAACTGGACAAACTGGTGGGCCAGGGGATTCTTGTTCCTGTTGATTCCGCGGAGTGGGAAACTCCAATTGTTACAGCACTAAAGGCTAACGGGGAGGTGCGCATTTGCGCGGATTATAAGTGTACAATTAACAAGGCGATCCGCCCTAATGCATACCCGGTGCCGGTGGTCAGCCACCTTCTGGCCAGGCTGAATGGGGGAAAATGTTTCGCTAAGCTCGATTTAGCACAAGCATACCAGCAACTCCCTGTAACTCCCGCCACGGCAGCGGCACAAACAATAGTTACACATAAAGGGGCGTTTCAGGTGTCGCGTTTACAGTTCGGCGTGAACTCGGCACCCGGCCTTTTTCAGTCGATTGTGGAACGCCTCCTGAGGGGGCTGGAGGGAGTGTTGTGTTATTTTGATGACGTATTGATAACAGGGGGGAGTGAGGCCGAACTGGCAAAGAGATTGGATAAAGTACTGACTGTGTTCGAGAAAGCAGGGCTGCGACTGAGAAAAGACAAATGCGTTTTTTTCGAAACAGAGGTTGAGTTTTTAGGGTTCCGTGTCACACCCGAGGGAATTAAGCCGTCCAAATCCAAAGTAGCCACAATCAAGCAGGCCCCTCGCCCCACATCCAAAACCGAACTACAGTCATTCCTGGGGCTCCTAAATTTTTACCATTCCTTCCTTCCACGGAAGGCGTCTGTGGCCGAACCGCTCCATCGGTTGCTTAAAAAGGAGGAAACATGGCTGTGGGGTGGCGAGCAAGAGAGGGCTTTTAAAGAGTTAAAGCAACTCCTCACATCCGAGGCAATCCTAACTCATTTCGACCCCAAACGGCCAGTGGTCTTAGTTTGTGACGCATCCCCGGTGGGGGTGGGGGCGGTGCTTTGCCACGTGTTGGACGACGGAAGGGAGGCCCCGATAGCGTTTTATTCTAGGTCCCTGTCCCAAGCTGAGCGGAATTACGCACAGACCGACAGGGAGGCATTAGCGATAGTAGCGGGCACCAAAAAATTTCACGATTTTCTGTATGGTCGCCCGTTTACGATCGTGACCGATCACAAGCCTCTGTTAGGAATTTTCAAGCCCACGCCACAGATCCTGTCCCCGAGAATGCTGAGGTGGGCTATCTTCCTCAACGCATACCAACATGAGTTGGAATACCGGCCCGGAAAGGAGATCAGCCATGCAGACGCACTCTCACGGTCTCCTCTGCCCTTGTCGGGCGACCAAAAGGCAGGGGTAGAGAGAGACCACCAGGTATTGTTAATAGAGGTTTTAGATTCACCCCCAATAGTACCAGCCGACATTGCCAGGGCGACTGGCAGGGATAGAACGCTGGAGAAAGTAAGCTCATGGGTACAGAAGGGGTGGCCGGCGTCCTCCCCAAGTACGGAATTCGACCCATTTTTTCGGGAAAAAATAGAGTTGTCCCTAGAGAGGGGGTGCCTTTTGTGGGGCCAACGGGTGGTGGTCCCTACATCCCTGCGACCGAGGGTACTCAAACTGTTGCACGTCAGCCACCCGGGGATCGTTCGTTCCAAGGCGCTGGCTCGGAGTTACTTCTGGTGGCCCCAGCTGGACGCAGACATAGAATACATGATCGGCATTTGTGAGGCATGCCAGGGCTCCCGACCGGAGGCGGCTCGTCTCCCGCATAGGGAATGGGACGCGGCAAGGGGGCCGTGGTCCAGAGTGCACATAGATTTTGCTGGCCCGTTCCGAGGTACCCTTTTTCTCCTGGTAGTGGATGCGTACTCCAAATGGCTGGAGGTGATTCCGGTAAAGAGCACGTCCTCCGCCACTACAATTAGCCATCTAAGGAGAGTCTTTTCCACGTTCGGTTTACCCGACACTCTGGTCAGCGATAACGCTAGTTGTTTCACGTCCGCCGAGTTCAGGGCATTCATGGAAGCAAACGCCATTCGGCACGTCACATCCGCGCCGTTTCACCCGGCCACGAATGGCCAAGTGGAGCGGCTGGTGCGTACAACAAAGGATGCGCTGCGGCGCATGGGCTCGGGGGACCTGAATCACCAAGTTTGTCAGTTTTTATTAGCGTATAGGGTGACCCCCTTGGCATCCGGTTACTCGCCGGCAGAGCTGCTGATGCGGAGAAAGCTGACCATGATTCTGACTAGATTAGACCCCACGAGGGTCGAGGACAAAGGGAAGAACGTAGGGGTAGCGGTGTCGAAAGGTTTCGCCGCCGGCGATCCTGTGCATTGCAGGAACTACGCCAGCGCAGGGCCAGCCTGGGTACCAGGGACCCCCTAAAAAGTTAATCTAGACACAGACAAGTAAGCAAAAGGATGCAAGCATACAGTTTCCTCACCTCCCCGACCCACAGGATAATATAGTTTGGAAGACTTTTCCTCTCCCCCCCCCCCCCCACACACAAATAAAATCTTATCCCCCAAGAAAAAAATGGCAGAAATGACCTTCTAGAGTGACAAACAGACATGAAGCATACCACCACATCATCTTCAAGTGCCTATGCTGTCATTCACACAGCAGTGGTTGAGAATATCAGTTGGATTTCAGCTTCTGGAACAAATAGATCCTAGGAGCTAAGCTGCCGACTGATAGGGAGTTTCCGTTTCCATTTCCCATAACAGCTGCCCAGCTCTCCACAGGGAGGCTCAATTTGGAGAGTTATGTATGTAATGACACAATGGGAAATAACTTCCCTCATTCTTACACATTGTTGAACAGATGGAAAACAGATACAGGAGTGGCGGATACTGTCAGATGGTGGTCCACGGATTGTGACTTCCTGCAATGTGTCACTTTCCAAAGTCCTTTACTACAACTCCCATCATCCTCTATCAGCACTGGCAAGCTAAAATTGTTGAGTGTGTTCTACTCATATAGAGACTAGTTCCCTTCCTTTATGCTAGCCTGGAATTGCCCCAAAATTGTCTGTATGTTTCTCTCAATGTCCCATTTATTGTTTTATATCCATGTCAGGAGTACCATTCCAAATTTCCACCAGGCCTCTTAAAAATGTGTGAATGAACAGTGTTCCAAAATGGCTTTTTAAAACTGTGGGGGGTGGGAACAGTGGTAGGCAGGACAAAAAAAAAATCTTGCAATTACAGTAATACCTCATACAAAGTCCGCTTCATACAACATCGGATTCATACAACATCGCCTAATTCCTTGAAAAAAGTTGCCTCATACAAAGTCGTGCGACTTTGTATGAGGCATTGGGGTTTTCCCAGGTTGCATTGTGCCTGGGCAGTATAAAAGACAGGACACATGCGTGCATTGCTCTTGTGGGTTTTGCATGAGGCGAAGAGTGTTTAGGAGTGGTTTTGAGCATGATTTTGGATTTTTTTGAATTTTCATCAGAATTTTTAGAAGCATTCCTGGGATTTTTGCAGCATTCTTCAGGTTCTTGGACAATCAGGGTTGTTTGACATGTTTTTGTAATGTATTTAGCCTTTAGACAAGGTTTTCTTAAAGGTCTCTCAGTTTCCAGTCTGTTTCCTTGACTTTGCCCTGAAGTCTGTGCTGTTACAGTACAATGTATCTCTATGGAAACGACATTGTACGAGGCATCGCGGCAAGGATTTGGACGTTGTATGAGGCATCGTGGCAAGGATTTGGACGTTGCCTCATACAAAGTCCAAATCTGTATAAAGTCCAAACTTGTGGAACCAAGTTTGGACGTTGTATGAGGTATCACTGTATTAGTTTCCTCCTTCAACTGTCACTTGTTATGATTGCTGTTGTTGTCAGTGTCATAAGTATAAAAAGAGGAAGAGTTGTTGTTGTTGTAAACAGAGATGGGGTGGGAAAAGAGGGTAGGCAGGGCAAAGTGAATGCTTAAAAAAAGCCACTCACCTTGTTTTCACAGTCAGGAAATATAACTGCCTCACTACTTGACATAAGAATGAATGAAATTAGCAGCATATGTTAAATGAACAATTGTTTAAAATGAAAGGAAATGACCTTTGAAACAGATGCAGTAGCTGACTTTAGACACTAGAAAGTACACTGTAGAACACACATCCTCTGAAAAACAACCAGGCTGTAAACTATTCTGGACTGCTAATTGATTTTGCTACAATTCCATCTCCAGTGGTTTATCTCTACCCCTGCTAATCCCATAACTTTCCACAGAATGATGCCAAAGGGAAAAACTGAATTGACTGTAAAGAGATTAAGGCGCATGTGCCAGAAACATTCCAGCGTCACATGAACAAAGTTAAAATATAAAGAATCACTTTTACTCAAACATCCCCAGAAGTGTAGGAGTTCTGTTCAAGACTCTGTCAACAGCAAGAGAGTTTTGGTTTGAAGGAACAAAGAAATGAACCAGGTTTGCCTCTTCTTCTTCATTGCCTCTTGGCCTGGTGGTGACACATTGGCATGTTCAGCTCTTCCACAGCACATCTGTACAGCTGTTCAATCGGATAATCCCTCTGGCCTTAGATACATTTCTGGACATGATTATTTCATTACTCGCAGTATATCAGTGGGATCATAATAAAAAAAAAGGACTTCTGACAACCTGCCAAGAGTTTTGTGGCCTTGTAAACACAAAAGTGCTGTAATAAAATTTTATTAAGTGTTAAAAAGTCATAAAAAGTGAAATAACATAAACTACAAAATTTACTGTCCTCAGCAAATGCTGAAAATATCGTCCATAATAAAATTAAATTAGCATGTAATAGAAAGAAAAAGAGAAAGTGAAGGAGGGAGACCGGAAAGCAGGGGGAACCGAGTGTGTGTGCAAAGACTATAAGGGTCGGGGAGAGATATAAACACACTGGCATTAGTCAGGGGTCAGGGGAATTCAGCTGATTGAGACTCTTCCCTGAATTTGTTTTATTTGGAGCAGCAATTTTGTCTAAATGTGTAGGTTAAGGACCAGGTCGCTCCTGTTCCTGAAGCTGTCGATACTTCCTTGGGAGCCGTAATATATGAAAAGGCCCCGGCTAGGGGAAGAATGGGCGTCCACCCTATTGGCGTCCACTAGGGTGCGCTGTGTGACTAAGAATCTCCCGGCTGGGTTCGAGCTCCGGAGCGAAATCGATTCTGCACCCAATAGAAAGAAATGAAAACCAATCCCCGCGCTTTCAGAAAGGAGGCCGCCACTCTCCCGCCTCAAAGGAACGGGGTTTCATTTTGTGCGCGCGCGCGCCTTCTTCTACAAACATTAAAGAAAATGAAGCTTTTTATATATATATATATATATATATATATATATATATATATATATATATATATATATATATATATATATATATATATATATATATATATATATATATATATATATATATATATATATATATATATATATATATATATATATATATATATATATATATATATATATATATATCTCTCTCTCTCTCTCTCTCTCTCTCTCTCTCTCTCTCTCTCTCTCTCTCTCTCTCTCTCTCTCTCTAACCACCCACCACTACCCCCACAATGCAGTCCTATGCACATTGCACAGTCGCTTTCTACTGGGGAAAAAGGCGTGCAAATGAAATCCCCTCCGGATTAGGTTGCTGCGGGGGTTGCCTTCTCCCTCCAGGCAGGCTCCTGAGTCCTGGCATAACTGGGACTCCTAAGGTCAAGGCAGAGGCGAGGAGGCTTCCTTTCTTCTCGCCCTCCTTCCATCCCCCAAATACAACCCCCCCCCTCCCCACCCGCGTCTTAATACTATGGGTCTGGGGGTTGGGACGGACTGCTTCGGGCTGGCCTAGAACTCGGGACGTCGCGGCGAGGATAACCTCGGCGAAGAAAGTGGTTTTGACGGGGATGGCTTTCGGTTTGGCTCCTGAGCTGGTAAGAAATGCGTGGGTCGCCAAAGGGACGTGGAAGGGCCAAGGCAAAGTGGGGGCAGAGGCAGAGAATCCTTTCCCTAAACTTTCCTTGCATCAGTTCAGGAAAATGGACGGGGCCTCTGACTTCCGGAGTTAAGCAGGTAAAATCCTTTCAACCCAGAATAATAATAATAAAAAAAATTGTTGTTTCATCTGCTATTGTACTGTACTTTTATGTACGTTGTTAGCCGCCCTGAGTGATGTTCAACATCAGGAGGGCGGGATATAAATTCATAAATGAATGAATGAATGAATGAATGAATGAATGGGACATTTACTCCCACACCTTGAACGCTGCCAGTTGGATTTGACTTCCGGAGTTAAGCAGGTAAAGGATCAGGAAAGCTCTGGTTTGGGAACGGGCACATGATGTATCCTACGGGCGGCTACTCGGGAGTATCAGCTATTGAGGTCGATGGGGCTTATTCCGAAGTAATTCGTTATCTAGGACGGCAGGCAGGTTTCGCGTAATAGCCCTCGTTTCAAGGGACTGACCTCGGTCCATGTGGCATCGGGTGGCGATAGGGTTTGTCCCCCTGTTGTGTATGTAACCAATGATTCATTCACATTACACTTGGTTACATGGAGGATCGCTAGATCCGATTCATTCACATTACATTGGTTACATACACAACACACACACACCCTCTCTTTTCACCTTGGGAGGAACCATCCCTTCTCTCTAGGACTGCTTATTAGAAAGGGAAACCGTTGAACTTGGTGTGATGATGAATTAATTCCCCAAGAGTGGCGCCTAGTAGTAGTTGGGAATGAGCATGCTGAGATGTTAGGTGGGCACTTGCAGAAAGAGCGAATTCACCTTCCTCCGATACTTAGTTCCAAGGAGTTTTGCAGCCCCTTCTTCAAAAGACTCCCACCTTCTGTGCAAGTAGACTTTGTAGTCTTGAGAAAGCGGCCTACCGTCCACGGAGAAAAGGATACCTGTATGCTAGACCATGCAGCGTTGGAGACACCACAAGACTCTTCGCCATTGACGCATTCTGTTGCCACTCTTGTTGCCTTCTCCAAGAAGAGCCTTTTCAACCCAGAAGCTAGAGAGCGAAAGGGCCAACGTTGACACGTGGTAGCTCTTGACTGTGTGGCAGCGATCCTACACCCCCAATGCTCCTGTTGGGTCTTCAATACCTTCAGGAGGGGCTTTGTCTTTTTCTTTCTATTACATGCTAATTTAATTTTACAGTAATACCTCATACAAAGTCCACTTCATACAACATCGAATCCATACAACATCGCCCAATTCCTTGAAAAAAGTTGCCTCATACAAAGTTTGTATGAGGCACTGGGTTTTTTCCCAGGTTGCATTGCGCCTGGGCAGTATAAAAGGCAGGGAGCATGCGTGCATTGCTCTTGTGGGTTCTGCACGAGGCGAAGAGTGTTTAGGAGTGGTTTTGAGCGCGATTTTAATTGTTTGGTGTTTGCTGCTGTTTGGATGATTAACACTGTGCTGCATGATGGGACATGTTGCCATCCATTTTGTCCTCGCTTCCATCCCGTAATTGTTTATAGTAGCTTGTACAAAATGGATGAACAGCCCCATGGCTGCAGATTAACACTGTGCTGCATGATGGGACATGTTAACTTTTAAACCTCCACTTAATAAAGTTTTCAAAAGTTAAAAACTTGTTGTATAGTTTGTCCCCTAAAATCAGGGTTGTTTGACAAGTTTTTGTAATGTATTTAGCCTTTAGACAATGATTTCTTAAAGTTCTGTCAGTTTCCTTGACTTTGCCCTCAAGTCTGTGCTGTTACAGTACAATGTATCTCTATGGAAACAACGTTGTACAAGGCATCGCGGCAAGGATTTGCACGTTGTATGAGGCATCATGGCTAGGATTTTGCACGCCTCATACAAAGACCAAATCATACCTGCCAAGTTTCGGGAAATTTCTGTAAACTCCCCCTTTTTTACACTCTTTCCCGCCATCCTCCCGTATTAGTTAGACTACAATTAGACTGGAGTTAGACTGGAGGCCAGCACAGGATAAGCATAGCTGTCCAGTTTCTTGTTTTGGCTGGAAATTTTCCTTATTTGACAGAAATTTCCCGAAACTTGACAGGTATGGCTCCAAATCTGTATAAAGTCCAAACTTGTGGAACCAAGTTTGGATGTTGTATTAGGTATCACTGTATTATGGACGGATATTTTCAGCATTTGCTGAGGACAGTGAATTTTGTAGTGGTTAAAGAAGCTCGCCTTGTTAGCTGGAAGGCTGGCAAGTCTGCAGTTTGAGACCCAGGTACTGCATGATGGATTGATGAGCGCCCATTTCTGTCCCAGCCTCTTGGGGACATGAAAGGAGCCTCATTTTTGGGCGTTCCCTGAGTGGGGTTTCTCCCGCAAAAAAATCCTTTCAACCCAGAATAATTTCTGATACGAAAATATTATTACTACTACTACTACTACTACTACTGCAGGATGGAAATGAGCTCCGGTCTTCGTCCCAGCTCCTACCAACCTAGCAGTTCGAAAGCAAGAAATTGCAAGTAGATAAATAGGGACCACTTCGGTGGGAAGGTAAGTGTTCCGTGCACGCTGGTGTCTAGTCATGCCTGCCACATGACCACAGAAATGTCTGCAGCAGACAGCGCTGGCTCTTTGGCTTAGAAACAGAGGTGAGCACTGCACCCTAGAGTCGGATACGACTGGCTTTCGAGCAAGGGAAACCTTTACCTTTACTATTATTATTATTATTATTACTACTACTACTACTACTACTGCAGGACGGAAATGAGCTCCCGTCTTCATCCCAGCTCCTACCAACCTAGCAGTTCGAAAGCAAGAAATTGCAAGTAGATAAATAGGGACCACTTTGGTGGGAAGGTAACAGCGTTCCGTGCACGCTGGTGTCTAGTCATTCCTGCCACATGACCACGGAAATGTCTGCAGAAGAAGGAGCAGACAGCTCTTTGGCTTTGAAACAGAGATGAGCACTGCACCCTAGAGTCGGATACGACTGGCTTTCGAGCAAGGGAAACCTTTACCTTTATTATTATTATTATTATTATTATTATTATTATTATTATTATTATTATTATTATTATTATTATTATTATTATTGATGATGATGATGATGATAATAATAATAATAATAATAATAATAATAATAATAATAATAATAATAATAATAATAATAATAATAATAATAATAATAATAATACACATTCAGGGCCTTTCCGGGCCCGGCAGCACCACGCCCGTCTGCTTTGGCACCGGAACAGAAAGGAAACCATGACAGCACCTTTACGAAATCCGCGCCAGAGCAGCTGCCCGGGCCCCGCCCCGCCCCCTGGCTGCCTCTCCTGCGCATGCGCTGTGCCAAAGGCCTGGGGAAACGTGGTTGGCAAGAGGGAGCGCGCGCCTCTCTCAGGGACCGGCTGGGCTTCCGGCCCGTCTATCCTCCGATTGTTATTGGCCGGGCAGAAAGCAGGGCTGCGGGCAGGCAGACAGGAACCCGGAGAGGAGGAGGAGGCGGGGCCGAGGGTATCCATCCCCTTTGGCAGGATATCCCGCGGCGGCGGCGGCGGCGCTGTTGTTGTGGTTGTCCTTGAGCCTCCCTTGAGGGTCAAGGCCAAAGCAGAACTTTCCTTGCTAGAAAATCAGCCTAACGCTATGGGGCCACCGGTTCCAGCCTCGCAGGCCTTTTAAGGAAAGGTCTCCCTTGCTCCAAAGCCAGCCGAATCTGACTCTAGGGTTCAGTGCTCATCTCTGCTTACAGCCAAAGAGCCGGCTGTTGTCTGCATCTGTAAACGTTTTTTGCAGGCGTGATGAGACACCGGGCGCATGGAATGCTGTTACCTTTCTTGCAGAAGTAGTACCTGTTTACTTGCAATTTCTTGCTTTCGAACTGCTAGGTTGTCCCTTGCTTGAAAGCCAGTCGTATCTGACTCTAGGGTTCAGTGCTCATCTCTGTTTCAAAGCCAAAGAGATTTCCATTCAAAGAGCCATTTTAGGACCCAGCCCACTCAATATCCATTTGTGCCTCTTGAGCCTACATTCAATGTTCACTTAGCCTTCTCTCGCACCTCACCGTAATTGCGCTGTCTGCTTCTGGCTTCTGCAGACGTTTCCATGGTCATGTGGCAGGCATGACTAGACATCAGAGCGCATGGAACACTGTTTACCTTCCCACCGAAGTATTTATCTTCTTGCAGTTTCTTGCTTTCAAACTGCTAAGTTTGCAGGAGCTGGGACAAAGACAGCAGCTCATTCCATCCTGCAGTACTCGGGAATCGAACTGCTGACCTTCCCCCTCCCAGTCAGCATCTTAACCACTTGAGCTACTGCAGTCCCTTTAAGTTGCATAAAACCCTTTTGACTAGATTGGTGTGAGTCTGAATGCCAGGCAATTAGTTTTGGCATGTGGGCTGCTCTTCACTCTCAAGGCTTTCAGCTTGCAGGCCACTCTTCCTCAGGAAGGTTGGACCACAACACCCATCCTTCTGAGCCACCAGGGTCAAGGCTGCCCATTCCTTGCAAATGGGAGGGGGGAACATTGGCTGAAAACCCCTAGACCGGAGATTCTCAACCTGCAGCCCGCAGGTCGGATGTGGCCCACGGCACCATTTCATGTGCCCCCCCCCCCACTGCCTCCACCACACCAGGAAGTGCCATGTGGTGGAGGAAGGGCAAAATGGCCGTCCAGCCCTCAAAGCTGTGAGGGAGCGTGACCCGGCCCCCGGCTTTAAAAGGTTGAGAACTCCTGCCCTAGACTGCCGTTTTGTGTTTTATGAATCATTCATGGAGCAGAGGCCCGCGTGGAGACATATTTTTATGCCAGCTTCCTTAGGTTGTATTGTTTTTATCAGGTTTTCAAGGGATTCATGAGCAACAGAGGAACTTTGTGGCAGCTTAACCAAAGTCGCATGGCTTTCAATAAGCCTTCCTTATGGTGATTTTGCCAATCTGTCCAGGTTATCCTGCTATGGTAATAGAATAGACCAGTGATGGGCAGACTTGGCCCTCCAGCTGTTCTTGAACTTCAATTCCCAGAAACCCTGACCAGCTGGTGTGTTGACTTGGGCTTCTGGGAATTGAAGTCCAAGAACAGCTGGAGGGCCAAGACTGCCCATCTCTGGAATAGACCCTACTGCCAGTGACTCAACACCAAGTGTCAGGCGGCGGTTAACTAACCTGACAACCAGTGATGGGATTCAGCAGGTTCGCCCCAGTTCGCCAGAACCAGTAGCAGAAATTTTGGTTGGCCCCTCCCATCCAAGTTTTGAAATAAAGTAGTCCTAATTTGGGTGCAACACAGGGCTTCCCCCTGGCCATGCCCACCATACCACGCCCACAGAGTAGTTAGTCAATTTTTTTGAATCCCATCACTGTTGACAACCCTGAGGTCTAGCGGCCTTGGGTGCTGACGTCCACAGGGAAGAGTGATGGTCCCCAATCCCACTTAAATCCATCTTGATGGAGGGCAGCAGCTTCATCTGACTCTATTGCATTGTCTTTATTGCATTTCTGTATTATTATTATTATTATTTTGGTACTTTTGAATTTATATCCTTTGATTATATTGATCACATTGTTGCTATTGTGGTTATACTGTGTTTTATTTCTAATATTTATTGTTTAATTTGCTGTATTGTAACACTGTACCATTTGTAATTTTTGTATACTGTATTTGATTTACTTGTTGTAAGCCGCCCTGAGTCGGCCCTGGTTGAGTAGGGCGGGGTATAAATCGAATAAATGAATGAAATGAATGAATGAATCAGCACTGCCTTATGGCTGAGGAGGGCTTTGTGTGCCCTCTGAGGAGGGCTCAGAACCAGAAAGTGACTCACAGAACTGGATCTGTGGTATGGGTGACACACTGTGATGCGGAAGGAAGATGAAAGGCCACTGCATTATATTCTCAGGACAGTCTTTATGGATGATCGCCATGATGATCGCTTATATTCCGATTCGGATATGGCAGAATAATAATAATGGTGTTTTCACTGCATTCTGTCAAAAGAGAGGGCATGTTTGGTGGAAGAGGGCAAAGGAGAAGCTAATGAAGATTTGCAAGCAGTACAAATGCAGTTTTAAATGGGTATTTTAATGAAACATATTTACTCAGAAGTCCCACTGAGTTTAAATGGTGTTAAATCCTCACTATTATTGTTAAATAAAAGTAGCCACTTTCCCCCTTCCCAGTGATGTAGAATAAACATTAAAAATTCTTTAAAAATAGATTTGAGGCTTAAAAGAAACCTGTTTGAAAATGTAATGGACATATGAAATGTTAAACTAATTGCAGCTGTTGCATATTTTGCACTGTATTATCAAAAAATATTTCCCCCATGTTTATAAGGCCCTTCGGACTGTCTATGTACCTTGGGACTTAAGACCTATTATTGATAGACTAGACTGCATACTTTCCTTTGAATGTAGGCATATAATACACTGTATTTTTTCAATGAACCACCAAGCCTCAAGTTGTTGTTCTTGATTTTTATTGTTAAAGAGCCTAATTTCCTGTCCCCCTCTTCCTTGTGAAAATAATGATGCCCTTTAAATTCCATAAAGTTAACATCAGCACCTAAGAGAACGGGATTAGGAATGACACTTACGTTTCACCCTTCATAAGGCTTTTACTTAATTCTGTTTCATTTAACATCATTTAATGTGCTTGTTGGCAGTCCACAACCCATGTATGTTAATTACGGTGAGGTGCGAGAGAAGGCTATGTGAACATTGAATGTACGCTCAAGAGGCACAAATGGATATTGAGTGGGCTGGGTCCTAAAATGGCTCTTTGAATGGAAATCTTTTAAAACATTTACTTCTAAGGGTACATACAGGTAAAACTCGGATAATTAGAATATCGCGCAAATGTTCATTCATTTCACTTAAAAGGCGAAACAAATATATGAGATAGACTCACTACATGCAAAGTGAGATATGTCATACCTTAATCCGTTATAATTGTGATGATCATGGTGTACAGCCTACATGAGATTATGTGATGATTATGGGGTACATGAGATGGGGGGTTAGGGTTTTCATAAGATGTAAACCATAGGCATCAATATTATAACAAAGTAAGGCTTGAACTATCTCGCTTTGCATGTAATAAGTCTATCTCATAAATTTGTTACACCTTTTAGTTGCATTACTGAACTGAATGAATATTTGCACGATATTCTAATTTTCTGAGTTTCACCTGTAGTTGATTCAGAGTCCACGGTAAAATGATTCTTTTTTCTTCAAGGAAATATTTTAAACATTTTTTTTATTTCTTCATAGACTGTAAGCTACAGTAACTAAATATACTGTCTTATCTAAAAGCATGTCTAAATTAAGGATATATTGAACGATTATTTTCATATCATACTTAGTAGGCTACAAACTGTGAATGGCTGCCTGAAATAATATTTATACTGGAAGCCGAAGAATGGCATGTTTAACACCCTAATCCAACGATCAGTGTTGAAGGAAACCTTATTAATACCCTTCGGACTTGGAGGTGTTAAAACACACAGAGAGAGCCTTGAGAAAGTTCTGTAAAAAGACGCAGAACTGTAAAAAGAAAAATAAGTATATACATTTGGTTTTATATACTAAGTAAGGACCCATTTGTTAAATTAGAAGTAACATACTATCACTTGATGTTAGGCAAGAAATCTGTTTTATAGGTGTGGTTAAAAGCTGGCACAGTTAAACATTGCTATGTATTTTCTATTTCTGGCATATGATTTTGTTACTATTAATAGATTTTGTTATTACTAAAGTCTCTCCATAAAAAAATTCATGTTAGTTGTATGGAAGTTGTATTTCAGGATTATATTTTATCATAAAGCTATAAGCACATTCTTTTTTTAGGTTGGAAGTCAAAGTTCAGCCCTAATATATCTAAAAATACATTTTTCCTTCTCCAAGTGTACTATATTATGCTGGACATTGCCCAATGTGGTAATTCAGGTGAAATATTGGAGTGATGGCCCACTGCTGCAGCTGAACACTTCAATGACAATGGCAACCATAGTCATCAAGATATTCCCAGTTCAAATGTATACAGAAAGCTCAACACCATCTGAAAGGTATATATTCAAAGAATGATAAGGCAGATATGGATGACTTAAGAAAGGAGCTCTTAATCCAGTGGGTTGGGTTTTTGTTATTGTCATTTTGTGTTGAAGTACACTGTACTGGAAAGTGGAGCGACTGTATTACAAGTACATTGGGATGTAATGTACAGTTGACTGCACACTGTACAGCTCTCTGAGTGCAATACTAAGGCAAGTTTAGTCCTAATATTTTGTCAGTGAGATTACATGTTTGTAAAATCACAGATTTTTAGATGCCAGGAAACAAATTAACATCTACAGTACTGTATTGGCAAGTATTAATTTGACTACCAAAGATTTTGGAATAGCTTCGATTGCTGAAATTAGTATGGGAAGGAGGATGGACTGATCGTACTGCCAATTTTTTTAATGTCTTGCCTTAACATTTGATACTTTACAACTTTTGTATTTCCTTTTGAGGTTGTTTGTTAATGGAAGTCTAAATTCTCTAAGGAATATTTTGCTTTGTTTCTGCTTTTACAGAAGTATAATATCCAGGTTATTGAAATCTGCTGTTTTATCAATGATAAATCGCTTGACTTAGTGTAATATTACAGATATTTTTTCAAAAACTGAAACTCCCTAGAATTTACAATATGGAAGAAAAGATGTGCGCAATCCATAAGATTTAGCCAGCTGCTGAAAAATGATATTTGCAATTTGGTTATGCCTGTGCATACAATCCAATGAAGCTATCTTACGGCATCCAGCTATGATATGATGATTTGTTTCTTTGGATTTGTGACAGCCCCTATATATATCACTAAGACCTTGTTTCATAATTATTTTCTGATAGTATCTAGTGCAAATAACTTAGCATTTGATTGCACATATTAATCCTTCAGTTTTGGTCTGAACACAGCCTGATTTAAGACATTGGTTTGATGGTTCTTTATTGACATTATCATCCAGGAGGCAATCAGGGCGTTGTCTATGTAACAGTTTCTGCAGCTGTGCATCTCTGCACTCTTGTTCTTTGACATACGTAGGTTGTTTCTCATTTTCAATTTGGAATACTTCCATTCCTTTATTGTTTCCTGCTATCCTCCAATGAAGTTGGTCTGTGCTTCCACAGAAGTTGTTTTAAAGTTTGACTATTTGACCCATACCCATTCTTCAGTTTGACAAGTCCACATCTTGCCCATGCTCTATAGCAGATAAAGGTGTCCATATGTCCCTTTGGATGGGGGCACCAGTATTTTGATAGGAGAATTCAGTTCCTATTTTAAACATCATGTTTGATGTACTTCCACTGTATTTCTACTGTCCACAATTCCAGAAGAATACAGTATGTTAATTCTGGGATTGTCCAACTATTAATTGCAGTAATTTTCGTTTTGGATCCAGCTTTAACTTTATTAAAATGATTGCTCCTGGATAATGACTTGAGTTCCTCATGGTATATATTGAGATCTTCATAGATATCTAGATATTTAGTTTATCTGCTGCTGTAAACATTGAATAAATTGTCTGTGAGTAAGGTAATAATTACTGCCCTCTAAGAATGCTTCTTTTAATGTGTATAATAGCAGATTTACCAACACCAAACTCCATTTTGATACCTGGATTATAAGATTCCACAATGTTTAAGCTATTCAGTTTATCAGAAGAGTTTACAAATACCTAGTAATATCCATGTACATTAAGTGTGAAATATTGAGGGCATTTCTCAGATAATTAAGCTTGTGGGATTTAGTGCTGTCAGTCATCTGTCTAGACAGAGGGTTTAAAGCAGGACAGAACCACAAAACAGTGCAAAGATCCTAAAAAATACATTGTCTGATAAGGATATTATTGGAAAGGAGGCCACTGCACCACAATTTTGCCCTTTACTTAATCATGCATTTAAGTAGTAAAGTAATTATTCTGTTACATTTTGTAAAATGCTCAAAATGTGAAGAAGCCAGGAATGGGACACAGAATCATGCTTTTTGAGCTCATTTTAAGATGAAGGCATCAATATTAAAATATTTTTGCAACAATAAGATTTCTAAATATAGCTCATCTACTGATCTGTTAGGATGCAGTTTTATTAAAAAATACTTTGGGAAATAGTTGATGTAAACAATTTGTAAACTTTGGACAAACAGGTACTGGATTAGTAATTTTTGGTATGGGGATGGTTTCCAGATTTATAAAGGGTATGGGCTTATCCTTGTTTGAAAAAGTCTGCAGGAAGATCTGGATTGTAAAGGATTGTTAAAAATTTTTAGACACATGTGAATGGGTTGAAGTTGTAATTAAGTTGCTCTTCTTGTTTGTCAGCATTGATGGTACATGAGGATGAACCAATGGTCAAGTCTAAAAAATTAGGAGTCACTAACAATTTGCAGATGAGATGACATGTTTGTATTTTGTTTCTTGAATTTCAGGAAGCAAATTAGCAGCAATTGGCAATTGTTTTAAATTTAAATTAAGTTTTCAATTGTTTTAAATTGATAACCAAGACTTTAGCATGACTCCAGTTGCTGAAATTATTACAAGAAAGAGGATGGATGATTTTGTTTCCAGTATGATGAAAATGATGAGTTTTTTCTTTGAGAATCCCTTTGGAGATTATATTCCATCCTTTTGAATTTTGAGGAGTCCATGCAACATAGTCAGACACGGTCATTTAATAGCTTAATGTCTTTCCAAATGAGATCTTCTAGCTATTTAATAAAGATATGTCAATCAGCAGGCTGGAATGTCTTCATGCTTGCAAAGCAAAACACCCTTACTGCTTATACTCTTACTTCAGTTTGCTAAATTTTATTTACTTCTGATTACAGTAAAACCCTGACTTACATATGCCTCGAGCTACATAAAATTCAACTTACATAAAGATTTTTGCACTAAAACCATGTCCTGACTTACATAAATGTCCCGATTTACATAACACAATTTTCTATGAGTTTGCTTCGAGTTACGTAAAAAAATTGTTTTTCCTATGGGGTTGTTTTCATTTACATAAATATCATTTTCCTATGGGTTTGTTTCAAGTTAAGTAAAAAAATCCTTTTTTATGGGTTTGCTTCGAGTTATGTAAATATTCATTTTTCTATGGGTTTGCTTCGAGTTAAGTAAAAAACCAATTTACATAAAAGCCTACAGAACACTTTTTAACGTAAGTAGGGGTTTTACTGTAGTTATAAACTGCGAGAACTTTAAAGCATACTGCATTCAACTATTAGAACAATTGTTTTACTTTTAATTATATATAATTATATTATATTATATTATATATATATATATATATATATATATATATATATATATATATATATATATATATATATATATATATATATATATATATAATTAAATATAATTATATATTTTCCCTATGCATCTTTTGTGTATATTCAGTTTTTGCAATCAGTTCTTCATACAACAATTCTTTTCCTGTTTTAGTCACTAACATATGAATTGTTGTACACACTTACTATATGCATTTTGTATGCCTATTTTGTATTAAAATCTGCATCACAAAATCCTAAAACATGTTACAAAGCTTTGAATGTTACACCGGAAAGAATAGATTGGATCGGTTTTTATCAACATGTGACTTGAACTAACAAAAAAATTCCAACCTCAGTAACTGAGAACTGTATTATTTGGACTAAAGATAATTTAAGGTCTTTGATCTCAGTCATTCTCAACCAATCTAACAGAAGAATTTCAGTTTAACTGTTTCATGATTATCAGAAAAAGTGAAATGTAACAAAAAATAAAAATAAAAGCCATAATATTATGTGCAGTGGTTCAGTCTCAATTTCTGCCTCTGGCATAAAGGACTGTCGTAAGGGTGGCATGACCGAACATGCTCATAAATTTTAGCTTGCCTCTCTATAATGTAATAGGAGTGGATTTGCTTTGTCGACTGCAACTCGTATCTGAGAATGCATTTCCCACACACACCCTGAATCAGGAAAAATGTCACTAGTGTGAATTTGTTTAAGGTGGATCCCATCTTGCCATGAAGTGACCCACACACTGATCTCGGAGCCATCTCCCATGGCACACTTGAAGCGCGACATGCAGGATTTAACACCGGGACTGCAATGGACTGCCGCAGCCTTGAGGATATTGACAAGCTGTGCCTTTACAGCCAGTCCATCTGGCATGGCCTCTTCCGCCTCCATGACCGTTGGGAATCAGAGTTCCTCCTCTGCTCGTTTTGCTGTTGGGCCCAAATGATGGTTTCTAGTGGCATTTCTTCCACTGAGGGGGACCATCACCTCACCTAATGGGGCTCAGCCACCCGTAGCCGTTGGCCCCTTTAGGGAGTCTGGTTCGTTAATTGCTGCCTGACACTCGGCGTTGAGTCGCTGGCTGTATGGTCTACTCTATTACCCTAGCGGGAATTAAGAGGATAAAGGATCTGCTTGATTGACGCACTTAGAAAATTGTTTTCTTTCTAAAGTTATTTAATTTTTGAACCAATGAAGTAACTAAAACTGGCTAAATAACACCTCTGTGTTCAAAGACAGACTACCCCTAAATCAAAGACGGTGAATCCTGGAGATGCGTTACGGGAGAGATTCTATCAACTTTGTGGCCTGCCTTCCAGAAACTCAGGCTGGCTGTAGTGAAAAGTGCCTCAATTGAAGTATAGAGGCCTTTTTAAAATCAGAACTTGGAAAAATTGCAGTGCTGATTTGGGAGTGATTTTTCTAATCTAGAAAGGCTCTTTGTGTCTCTTACGCTTTTGGTAATTAGTTGGAGGACCTGGAAAGAGCCTCCGTGAAGTATGAGGACAGTCCTCTCATACTCTGTCTCATACCTGTCAACCCGCAGCTCCGGAAAAAGCAGGACCTGCGCAGATCGCTTGTGCACAGGTCGCTTTCCATGCATGCGTGGAAGTGCTACGCCGCTTGCGCAGCCCCTACGCGTTTCCCCCCGCTGCCAAATTACGGGGGTTTGGCAGCGCGGGGCGGGTTATGATGTCAATTGGCGTCAAATTCCATGGTAATCCCGGCCAAATCGGGATGGTTGACAGGTATGCTCTGTCTGTCTGATTATTTTAGAGTTGGCTTGAGGTGTGAGCTTCAAAAGCTCAGCACAAAGAAGCACAGATGGGAGTGTGAATTTTCATGTTCTCTGTGAGCATGAAGTCATTGTTAGAGTTCTGGCTCAGGAGACCTGAGTGTAAATCCTAATTCAATCCTAGAGGTCACTAGGTGATACTGTCTCTCAGTCTGAGGACCAGTTTGTTTTGATTGTTATAAAGTAGGGAAGAGGGAGAAGCATCTTCGGGATATAATTGTAGAGAAGAAATAAACAATGAAAATTCCTGTAAAGGAAACAATGGGAAATCCCCACCCCCACCCCATTCCTATAAATTTTGGGTTTCCCATTCCAAAGTTGCTTGGAACAATTAAAAACTTCCATTTACTTTTAAACCTTAATTAAGAATAAAGAATGAAAATGTTTTGTTTCTAGAAACCTTTTTTTTTTTTTTGCATTCAATTACCCTGTTTCAATTCTTTGTTTTTTGTTGCATGGCAGCTTTTCTTGGGGAGTGACAAAAATTACATCTTTGAACATAGAGTACTTTGACATGATACAACCTGATGTAGCTTTGGAAATTTCTCTTTTAGGAAACTTAAGAGAATAGTTCTTTGTCCTCTTCTACAAGCAAGCATCCTAAACATTTAATAATAGTCTGTAATTTGAAGATAGGCAACTGTGGCCCTCTAAAATAGTTTTGAAACCACAACCTCCATAATTTCTCACCACAGGCTGTGCTTGCTAGAACAAATGAGAACACACACACACAGCATATAATACACTTCATTAATTTAAAGAAGATGCTTTAAAATATATGCTAATTCATTCTCAGAGTTAGAACTTGGGCAATTTAATAAATAGAACAGAAACAAAGTACCATATAAAAGCAAACAAACATTCAGATGAGTGCTGCAAGATTAATTTTTCCACTTGCAATTTAAAATGAGTGTGTGGTTTTCATGGGATTATAACTTTTACTTTGATTAACCAAAATTTACATATTTCTATCTCCTCTTGTCTTGTCTTCAGGGGGACAGAGGTCAGCTTACATTTCTATTTGTGGTTGGATTTTGCCCATTCTTCCAGTTTGAAGCATGCTAATTCTATTGCCCCACCTCTCTATCACTACTGCAGAACAGTAGACTCATGTGCTAGCCTTGCTTGCAATTAGCTGCCAGGGGTGAATGGTTTCAGTCTTTTGCTTCCTTTTTTTTTTTAGTACGGGCAGATTTTGTGGGTTGAAAGGTTTGTTTCCTACTTTTGGCTTAATTCAGCTCATATATTTCCCATCCCAGAGTCTGTGTGTGTGAAGGTCCCTATTCTTTTTGGGTTTATGCCTTGTTTTGCCTAGATGTTACATCCCTTTTTAAGGGACAGTAGTTGCTTAGTGATTAGGACACCGAACTTGATGACTGGAAGATTGACAGGTCAGCAGTTTGAGACCTTAGTACAGTACCGTACTGCACAACCGATTTAGCTCTGGTCTCTGTCCCTGCTCCTGCCAACCTAGCAGTTTGAAAGCAAGAAATTGCAAGTAGATAATTAGGTACCACTTTGGCAGAAAGGGTAACTTTGACTTCTAGTCATGCCTGCCAAATAACCATGGAAAGGTCTGCAGACACAGACAGCGCTATCTCTTTGGCTGTAAACGGAGATCAGCACTAGCCCATAGAATCAGAGATGACAGGCTTTCAAGCAAGGGAGACATTTATCTTTTCCTACTTCCTGTTAGGGGATGTAAGTCTTCGCCTCACACCCTAACTGGTTGCAAGGCATATTGTGTTTGTGATGCCTTTAAGAGCCTACTGCAGGGGCACACAGGTGCTGGGACTTTTCCTTGATGTGCTCCATGGGCCAGTGTATTTAAGCCAGAGCGGGATTGCAGACTTCCAGCTACAATGCTCAACTTGCCTGAGCTCTAATGCTCACCTTCAACTGCTGACAGTCTGGATGAAGATTCCTGCGTCTTCCAGAACGTGCTACGAGGACTGAATCTTTGCACTGATCCTGATGATGGCCTTTGCCTGATATGCCATCTGTGCTTGCTGGACAAAGAAGGACTACTTGGGGTAAGCCTCCATCAGGAGGACAGAAGCTGTAGGACTCTTTGGCTTTGTCTGTAACTACAGCTTGCATTTACCCTGCTGGACTGGACTGCTACTGAACTGTATGGACTTGTATATAGCACAACTGAACTGTCTCAGTGAGTTCAACTGAGCAGCCCAAGAGAATATATAATATCTGTTTTGTGTTACAGTTGTTGCACTGTATATACTTGCACTTTTTTTACTTCCTGAGTAAACCTACTTTGAGTTTACTTCTGCACCAAGATCTGTCTGTCTGTTTTCCCCACAAGGGACCACCTTGCCATGTGTGAACCTCTTGCTGGCCAGTGCATACTACTCTGATAACCATTTACATCAACACTTCCTTTTTATTTTATTTTGTTTTATTAATAAAGTTTTCTTTTAAAGCCAATTTGGAGTACTATGAAGTTCACTGAACGAACTGAATGCTAGATGCAATTCCTGGCTCTAAAGGTTTTAGAATCAGACAAAGCGCAGCTGTTGTTTGGGTCAATTACTGAAAGGAAGGGCTGGTACTTACAAGACCTAGCCAGGAGCTCCTTCTCTTTTGGAGAATGTGCTCCATGCAAGATGTGGTAGAATGGGAGGAGTGGAGAGCTGTCCCCGGCTGGAGCACATAAGAAGTGTGAGAATCAACTTGGGTGCCAGGAGCAGTGCTGTTTTGGTCCTGGGAAGATCTTCCTTACTACCCCTGGGGTTCTAACTCTTGACAATAGGATTCGCTCATGGGTTCTTTGGTAGCTTCTGTGACAGACTACTACAATGTATGTAGTTTGTAGGAGTTACCTTTAAAGATCATTTAGATAGACCTTTTTCTTTAGCCCAGATATAGTTAATAGACTGCTAAACAGGCCTGATTGGCTCACACTGGTCCTTAAATAGCTTCAGTGTCAGATTCTTAAACTGTCAGATCCTTTAAACAGCTCAGTAGTTCTGGAGTTAAATATACATGTCAAATAAACAGAAAATGTAATGTGGCTGTTCTGCCATTTGTTTTAAGGATTGGCCACACTGACCTCCTTAAATGGCCAATAGTAGTATGGGAAGGGTGGAAAGCTGCCCTAGGAGGAGGCAGCACAAGCACAGGAGGGGCACAACCACGGGGGGGGGGGGGGGTTGAGTGCACCCACCAGGGGAGGTGCACGCACCCATGTGACATCGCTGGTGCACCTCAAGCAGTGTGCATCCGTACGCACCCACGTGACATCAATGGAGGCATGCTGGTGATGTCACATGGGTGTGTGGGCAGGTGTGTCTACCAGTGCACCGCCTCCTCCTCCTTGGGCACTGGGTCTCTAAAAGGTGTGCCATCACTTTTGTGTGCTGTCTTGACTAATTTTGTTGGGAGAAAAGGTAAAGGTTTCCTTTGCTCGAAAGCCAGTTGTATCCGACTCTAGGGTTCAGTGCTCATCTCTGTTTCAAAGCCGAAGAGCTAGTGCTGTCTGCTTCTACAGACGTTTCCGTGGTCATGTGGCAGGCATGACTAGACACTGGAGCTTATGGAACGCTGTTACCTTCCCACCCAAGTGGTCCCTGTTTATCTACTTGCAATTTTTAGCTTTCGAACTGCTAGGTTGGCAGGAGCTGGGAGAAAGACAGGAGCTCACTCCGTCCTGCAGTATTCGAGAATCGAACTGCCGACCTTCCGCCTCCCAGTCAGCATCTTAGCCACTTGAGCCACTGCAGTATATAAAGGAAATAAGTAAAATATACTTTCGGTACTGAAAGGTGTATGTGTGTGGGCAGGGACTCAAATGTACCTTTTGGTTTAGAAATGAAATTCTTATTTGCTGGTTTTGAAATGCCATCACAACATCTTTGTCATCTAATCTCTTTGCTATTCTAATTCTGTACACAAAAATACAACTGCATGACCATCCATGTACAGAGCCATTTTAACTATGAGAATGTTCTAGTGATTCTTCTTTGCTTTCTCTTTTACCCCTTTTTGTGATTGCTGTTTGAAATCCTGTTATCCACAATGGTTTAATCCTGCATTTGCAAGTCCCTGCCTGCAGAAAACAAATGCATGTGAGTATTGCCTATTTAAGCTACCGAGCTTGAAATGAAAGCCTGGAGCTATACTTTCACCTGGTTACAGCTAACAAGTAGAGGGAAGCTTTCAAAATGAAAAGCTATTTATCAAAATTCATGGCTTTTCAAGACAATGAAAGGATTGTGCCGTAAGGAAGTGATAATACTTTCAGAAAAAAATACCAGGTTAGAATTGTTCAGTCCGTTTCACGGGAGAAAATATGAACTCTGATGATTTGAGAACAGATTTCAAGTTGCAGGATAGCAATCGACCATGCAGTTCTAAGCACACCAGTTCTGAAGACTGTTCTTCTCTTCATGAATGTGTAGCCTCTGGAATTTATTGTTAAAATTGTTGTATATTTGTGGTCTCAATTGCAAGCATTTATATACGGGCAACTCTTAGTGTGATACATTATAAGGGTTGAATTCCCCAGAGGAATGTAGTGGAATAGCCCAGCGTTCCATCTGATATGTACACAGATTGGTTTGGTCACATAAAGTGGAGTTTTGCGTAGTTTTCACATTTCTCCATTATTTTGAATATGTTGCTGAACCATGTTCATTACCTTCTGATTTGATAAACAACACTCACTTGTTTTAGGTGGTGGTGGTTGGTAGCCTTTTGCCAGTGGGGCAGAGAATCTACTCCAGGATTTACTCTGAACTTTATATGAGCTATCCAGGGTTCTGACCTTGATCCCTGCAAGTTTTCAACATCTTAGTTGCCACTTTTAAAATCTCTCTATAAAACAGAGGTGTGGCCTTGTATGTGCTGTATACAAATCCACACCCCTGTACCGATCGAGCTGAAACTTCGCGCACACGTTCCTTGCATGTCAGAGATTGATCATGGGTCCCATGGGGGGCATGGGCCCCACAAACTGGGGAAACAGCGGCGACTACAACTCCCAAGGTGCATTGGGCACCAGAACGTCAGTACTGCACCCATGGAAAGGCGCGAATGTGTACGCGTGCGAGGGAGGGAGATGGCATTGCCACCGCCACCTACTCCTCAGCTGAACATGGGTGGAAAGAAGGGGAAGATTGGCCTGGATGTGTGCCTCTACGTCCACCTGCAGCATTCCTATGCCGCCAGCTCTGGATGCTAGGGGAGGTGGCAGCAGCAGCAGCATGTGGGGCCCCGGCGTGGCGGCAATGGGAGACAGGAAACACTAGCCAGGGGCCTCCACCACCTCCTCTGCTCCACACCTTGGTTGGCAGCGCAGGCAGGGAGAGCCCTCAGCAATGCGGCGAGGGCGGCACTGGGTCCAAGGCAGCAGGGCGGGGTGAGGCAAGGTGGCAGCGCAGCCAGGCAAGGTGAGGCAGGGCACCCGGAGGCAGTGGCGGTTGTGGCAGTGGGCAAGAAACAACGGCTGCGGCAAAAGAATGCACTCCCACCGATGGGAGACAATGCTGGGCCAGTGCCTCGCCCGGCCTGGCTGTGTCTCAGCCTGGCCCCGCTGAAGGGTCACCCGCCACCATCCAGTCAATGGGAGGCAGAGGATGCAGCAAACACATGAATGGAAGGAGCAGCTGCACATACCCCGGCATGGGCCTGGGAGGCCTCAGCGAGAGCCTGGGGTGGCGGGGGAGCTGCAGGTGGGAGACCATCCCTGGACAGGTACGGTTCGAGGGCTAGGAACCGAGGCAGGGAAAGCGGGCCCGGATGTCTCTTCAGGCTGGATTGGGTGGCTGGGACTTCGGGACTTGGGCCTACCTTTACCCCCGGGCCTCAGCGGTTGATGTTGGGGTGGAATTGGGGGGGCAGGACAGGCACCGGTAAATACGGTTGTTGTTGTTAGAGGGACAGGGACAGCACAAAAAATAACCATCATATCTACTACTGTGGGCAAGAAAACCTTAGAAGAAATGGAGTAGCCATAATTGTCAATAAAAGAGTGAGAAAAGCAGTAATGGGATACAACCTTAAAAATGACAGAATGATGTCAGTCAGAATTCAAGGCAAACCTTTCAATGTCACTGTGATCCAAATATACGCACCAACCACTGGTGCAGATAAAGCCACAATGGACCAGTTCTATGAGGACTTACAACACCTCATAGAACAGACACCAAGAAATGATGTCCAAATTATATTAGGAGACTGGAATGCCAAAGTAGGAAATCAAAAAGTGGAGGGAATAACAGGCAAATTTGGTCTTGGAGTACAGAATGAAGCAGGGCAAAGATTGATAGAGTTCTGCCAAGAGAACGCACTGGTCATAGGAAACACTCTCTTCCAGCAACACAAGAGGCA
This sequence comes from Bradypodion ventrale, assembly GCA_035047345.1. NCBI lineage: Eukaryota > Metazoa > Chordata > Lepidosauria > Squamata > Chamaeleonidae > Bradypodion > Bradypodion ventrale. Next base: position 288,505,823 of record JAWDJE010000001.1, on the reverse strand, counting down.
ACTTTACACATGGACATCACCAGATGGAGAACACCAAAACCAAATTGACTACATACTCTGCAGCCAAAGATGGAGAACCTCCATACAGTCAGCAAAAACAAGACCTGGAGCAGACTGTGGCTCAGATCACAACCTACTGATCGCAAAATTCAGGCTTAGACTAAAGAAAATAGGGAAAACACGGAGACCAGAAAGATATCACCTAGACAGCATCCCTAAAGAATACGCGGTAGAGGTGATGAACAGATTTAATGGCTTAGACTCGGTAGACAGAGTACCAGAAGAATTATGGACGGAGATGAGGGACATCGTGCAGGAAGCAGCAAAGAAAACCATACCAAAAGAAAAGAAGAGTAAGAAAGCAAAGTGGTTGTCTGATGAGGCTCTTAAAATAGCAGAGGAAAGAAGGAACGTCAAAATCAAAGGAGAAAGGAAAAAATACAATCATTTGAACACAGAATTTCAAAGAAAAGCAAGGAGAGATAAGGAAAACTACCTAAAAGAACAGTGCAGAGAAATGGAGGAAAACAACAAAAGAGGCAGAACCAGAGATCTTTTCAAAAAAAATCGGCGAAATCAAGGGAACATTTAAAGCAAAAATGACCATGATAAGGGACAAAGACGGAAAGGAGCTAGCTGATGCAGAAGAGATTAAGAAAAGATGGAAAGAGTACACAGAGGAACTCTACAAAAAGGACCTCAACACTCCTGTTAATCACAATGACGAAGAATTTGAACTTGAGCCAGACATCCTGGAGAGCGAAGTCATAAAGGCCCTAAAGAGCACTGCAAACAACAAAGCTAGTGGAGATGATGGTATCCCAGTTGAATTTTTCAAAGCGCTAAAAGATGATGGCGTCAAATTACTGCATTCAATATGCCAGCAAATTTGGAAAACAAAACAGTGGCCACAGGATTGGAAAAGATCAGTATACGTCCCAATCCCAAAAAAGGGCAATGCCAAAGAATGCTCAAATTATCGAACAATCGCGCTCATCCCACATGCCAGCAAGGTGATGCTCAAGATAATACAGGATAGACTTCAGCAACATGTGGAGAGAGAATTACCAGAGGTGCAGGCTGGTTTCAGAAGAGGCAGGGGGACTAGAGACCACATTGCCAACATACGCTGGATCATGGAGAAAACAAAGGAATACCAGAAACAAGTTTACTTTTGTTTTATTGACTACACCAAGGCATTTGACTGTGTGGACCACAACAAGATGTGGCAAGTAATTAAATAGATGGTAATACCAGAGCACCTCATATGCCTCCTGAGAAATCTGTACATGAACCAAGAAGCAACAGTTAGGACAGAACATGGAATGACAGAGTGGTTTGGAATAGGAAAAGGAGTAAGACAAGGCTGCATTTTGTCACCCTGCTTATTCAATCTATACACAGAGCACATAATGTGCAGTGCAGGGATGGAGGAATCACAATATGGGATTAAAATCGCTGGGAGAAACATCAATAATCTGAGATATGCAGACGATACCACCCTAATGGCAGAAAGTGAGGAAGACCTAAAGAATCTCTTGATTGGGCTGAAGGAGGAGAGTGCAAAAGCTGGCATGAGACTCAATATCAAGAAAACCAAGATAATGGCAACAGGCCCCATCAGTTCCTGGAAAATAGACGGGGAAGAAGTAGAAGCAGTGACAGATTTTACTTTCTTAGGATCAAAGATCACTGCAGATGGGGATTGTAGCCATGAAATAAAAAGGCGACTGATTCTTGGGAGACAAGCAATGAGAAACCTGGGGAACATAGTGAAAAGCAGAGACATCACATTGCAAACAAAAATTAGAATAGTCAAAGCAATGGTTTTCCCAGTAGTAATGTATGGATGTGAGAGCTGGACAATTAGGAAGGCTGAACGCAGAAGAATAGATGCCTTTGAAATGTGGTGTTGGAGGAGGGTTTTGAGAGTCCCCTGGACAGCGAGGAGAACAAATAGGTCAATCTTAGAAGAAATTAACCCTGACTGCTCATTGGAAGGTCAAATAGTAAAGATGAAGCTAAAGTACTTTGGACATCAAATGAGAAGGGAGGATTCACTTGAGAAGGCATTGATGTTGGGAAAGGTGGAGGGCAAAAGAAGAAGGGGGAGGCCAAGGATGAGATGGCTAGATGGTATTGTAGACACAATGGGCACAGAGCTGGGAGGGCTGAGGGGGATGGTGGAGGACAGAGGCGCCTGGAGGAAAATGGTCCATGGGGTCGCAAAGGGTCGGAGTCGACTGTGCGACTGAACAACAACAAAACTGGTTTTCTGGTTAGAGGGAATAAACAATTTTATAGCAAGATAAAGATGATATAATGTTATTATTTTCAAGAAAGGAGGTTACAGCTATAAAGAGTGACAAGAAGTCTAAAGCAGATAACAACTTCACATTTTGTTCCGTTATGACTTCTAATTCCTTGAAATTGGTTGTCAAAAAAGAAAATTGTGGTGGGCAAAACCATCATTTATGAAGATAGGATGCAATATTATTACAGTTCCTTGAGCACTTAACAGATGCTTGTTTATCAAAATAGGTAGTTTTAGCAGAGTAAGGTACTACCTGTTTTTTTTATACCATGTGGCTTAATTCTAATTGAAATTGAAGTGAATGGCAGTTTAGACCAGGGATTTCTCAACCTGTGGCCCAGTGCACCATTTTATGTCCCCCCCCCCCAGCCAGTAGTTGGGATTCAATTTTTTTACTACCTACTCTATGGGCATGGTATGGTGGGTGTGGTCAGGGGAAAAGCTCTGCATTATTTCAAAACTTGGATGGGCGGGGCCAGCCAAAATTTCTGCTGCCAGCTCACAGGTAACTGTCGGGTTGAAATTTGTGCCAGGGGGGCAGGAGCCCCCCGGACGCAAACAAAAAAAGGGAACTTCAATTCCCAACGTTCCTTGTGCCGCGCTGCACCAGAGCCAATCAGGCTGAGTGGTGCGGGCAAAAGGAACATTCGGAAACGTTCCTAAACACAGTATGGAAACCTTGATTAAAAAAACCATATTCTTACACATTTTAAAAATTATTATCCAAGGCACAACTATTTTAAAATTTTTACATAGTAACACGTTATTTGGTTACATACAAGCATTATAAAAAATTATATCATCCTTTCCTCTTTTGAAAAACCAAAACCAAAAATAAAAAATCACAGTTTCTAACAGCCCATGCGTAAAAATAAAAATTTAAAAAACCACAATTAAAAACTAACCTCATTTGCATAAAAATACAACAAAAACCTTCCAAAACCATTTTAAAGAGCCCGGCACTGAGGAAGCTGGCACGCAAAAAATAAAAATAAACCACACACTGGGAGCACAAGTCCGCCACAGGTGGACGCAGCGCCTCAAAGCCACAAATTCACAAAACCTTTCAACACCATTTAAAACAGCCCGGCACCATTTGTTCAAGAAAAAAAAACCAAACCCTTTACTATCCAACACAATTTTAAAAAGCCCGGCACCGCCGGGCAAAATATGCTAGTCTCTATTAATAATATTAAAGTAATTTTCCCAAAACAGTTGGAGACCAGCTGAAGATACATACACATTATCGTGTAAGTTATATAGTTCTGATAAGTCTCTTGCTTTCTTTTTGCAGGACTCAAAAGAAGTGAACAATATCCAAGGAGGCGCAAGAAGTAAAGCCATATGCATTTTCTGACGGAGCATAAAGTATGTTGTTGTTGTTGAGTCTGCAGGCTGCCCCTTCAGCTGTGTATTAGAGTTGGCGCTGTTATCAATAAACAAAATCCTTTAAATAAAACAATCCTTTGAACTTCTATATTGTGTCAGCTTGTCTTTAAACCAAACCACAGTAGAGGGATAGCATGGAAAGGGATTTTTTTATTTTTTTTGTATGGCATCCAGATTTTAAAGGAATTAGAATCTGGTTGCCATACCAACCACTCTTTAATTCCCTTAGAATCTGGATGCCAATAAAGGAGGAGGAGGAGGAGGAAGAAAGGAAGAAGTTTAGCATCTTTAATCCCATTAATATTGAGAATAAATTTGCCACAAGTCACTGCTGCATCATATTCCATACAAGTACTGAAAGGCATCTCTGATGCATCTAAAATTGTGCTCTTCTTGGCTAGGGGAAATTTTTTAAAGTTAGAGAAGACGAAAATAGAGGAAGGAGTTTCTCTCTCATTTCTTTTAATGTGACAACTCCACTGCATATGTCACAGGGTTGTTGCCACAGTCAATGCCACCCACAGCAAACAGAATAATCCCAATTGCTCCCAATAATTATTTGGTTTATTTATGATTTCAGAGTTGCTCGTTCAAATTGGGCGGCAGTATATAAATTTGAAATAATAATTAATAATAATCTATAGTGTCCTACTGATGCAAAATGCACTAAAGCCATAGCATTGTTCCAGAAAAGAGTAGGACAGCTTACAAAAGGGGCAGGATGGATCATTATTAGTGAAAACAGATGTGTCATATAAATCCAGTGCTGTGTCACCTGTCAAAATTTTTTTAAAGGAAGAAGTCCACACAAAAGGTCACTGAAAGGCAATGGTGGGAAGCGGGTGCTGTTAAATAGGGTACTGATTTTCGTGGCCATTGTAGCATTTGAAAGGTATGATGTGAACTCTTGTGACAAGAGAGTTAAAAATTATTATATGGACAGGTAAAATGAATTCAGCTGCAAGAACAGCTGGGGACATTATATAGAAAACCTCTAAGCAACCTGAATAAACCCATGATATTTTGTTGGTTAACTGATTTTTTGAACTATAATGGCAACCAAACTCCCTCTTGAGCATGTTTCATCACTGTAATGATGTGAGGTAGTTGGTATGCCTCCTAGTAGATTTTCAGAAAAGGGATATCCCATCCTCCCCACGTGTTGATTTAAAGTAGCAGGACTAGTAATGTGGGAGTTCATTGTGCTATTTGCTATTTCCTTCACTAGGCAGCTAAATTTGATCCTGGGAGTGAGTGAGTGTGTGTGTGTGTGTGTGTGTGTGTGTATGTATATATATATATATATATATATATATATATATATATATATATATATATATATATATATATATATATATATATATATATATATATATATATATATATATATATATATATATATATATATATATATATATATATATATATTAGATTTTATAAATTAGAATATCGTGCAAATGTTCATTCATTTCACTTAAAAGGTGAAACAAATATATGAGATAGACTCACTACATGCAAAGCAAGAGATGTCATGCCTTAATTCGTTATAATTGTGATGATCATGGCATACAGCGTACATGAGATTATGTGATGATTATGGGGTACATGAGATTGGGGGATTGGGGTTTTCATAAACTGTAAACCATAAGCATCAATATTATAACAAAGTAAGGCTTGAACTATCTCGCTTTGCATGTAATGAGTCTATCTCATATATTTGTTTCACCTTTTAAGTTGCATTACTGGACTGAATAAACATTTGCACAATATTCTAATTTTATTTATTTATTTATTTAAATTTGTATGCCACCCCCTCGCCCTAGGGCGACTCTGGGTGGCTCGTAACAAGCATACAATATAAAACCATCCTAAAAATCATTAAAAAGATAACCCAAATTAAAACCCATTAAAAAAACCACCCACCCACCCATCAATACAGGAGGGACACTTTATCTTAGAAGAGCCAACGGGTGGGGGCCACTTTCCCATCAGCCACCCACATTTGCCCTGCCAGCCAGGTTTTGAGCCTTTTCCTAAAGGGCAGCAATTCTGACTGAAGCCTTAAGTCTGCTGGCAGGAGGTTCCACAGGGTTGGAACGGACACGGAGAAGGTCCTCCTCCTTGTGCTAGAGAGGTGAGCCCCTCTAGCCAATGGCACAGTAAGGGAGCCCCTCTGGTCCACTCTGGTTGGACAGGCAGACACTCTTGGGGCAACGAGGTCTCTTAGGTATCCTGGCCCACTACCATGTACGGCTTTAAAGGTCATTACCAGCACCTTGAATTGCACCCGGAGGCAAACTGGTAACCAGTGCAGCTCCTGAAGCAGAGGCAAGCCATGGGCATAATGCTCACACCCCTTCACTACCCGGGCTGCCACATTCTGGACCAGCTGCAGCCTCCGAATGGTCATCAAGGGCAGCACCATGTAGAGTGCATTGCAATAATCTAGTCTGGAGGTGACCAGAGCATGTGTGACCATGAGCAAGGAGTTCCTATCCAGGAGTGGGCGCAACTGTCGAATTACACGAAGTTATGCAAAAGCCCTCCTGTCCACGACCGCCATCTGCTCTTCTAGCAACAATCATGAGTCCAGGAGGACCCCCAAGTTGCACACTGGGTCTGTCTGGGGCTGAATAGCCCCATCCAAGACCAAAGATGGTAGCTCCCGGGATAACGCTGGACCCTGAACCCACAGCCACCCATTTTCTGAGTTTCACATGTATATTCTAATATAAGGAAAATATGGGATAATAAATTAAACCTGAGAGGATGACTATTTTAATTCTTGTTACCTTGCCCAGAGTAATCAGAGCCCTTGGAGCAGTAACTAAAGGACTCACTAGATATTTTGAAATTTTGGATTTATTGGACTTAAATATCCTAACTTTTAAAAAATAACTTTACTGGGAACTGCCTATATACTTAGACATTACCTTAACAATTCTTAGGTCCTTGATTAGGGCTTAAACTGTGAATTGTATACCAATCTTCAACTGTGAATCGAATAGTAGATTTGTATAATACAGTTACTATAACAATAATGATGACAATGTGTTACCAAGTTGATTGTCCTTTACTACAACCCTTGCTAATGTTTCCTAGGTAGAGAGTTATCAGGAATGATTTACCATTTTCTTTTTCTGGGGGCACCCTGGAACTGTGCAGTTTGCCCATGAATATACAGGCTGGTTCTTCTCCCGGGAGACACAGTGGCAAGCTGAAGTCTCAACACTTTCTTACTCATTGAACTATCTAGTCCAACGGACGGGGGCCACTTTCCCATCAGTCCCCCACACTTGCCCTGCCAGCCAGGTTTTGAAGAAAAGAGACATTGTTTTGTTTTGTTTTTCCTCTTTGGAGAAGAAGCAAGGAGTGGCACTCTCTTTGATTTATGAAGCTGGAAGTATGCATCAGTGTGCCCTTGTTTTATGTGAAGATGGTTGATTATCCTATGGTCTGGTGGTTCTCTCTTTTGCAGGTACAGCTTGTGTTCAATTATTCTCTTGCATGGCAAGCAACACTGCAACAGTGGTTTCCATGATACATTACCAGTTTTTTCTCCTGCTGACCCTCCAGTGGTGGCCTATGCCTTCCCCTGCTACTGATGCCTAAGTACCATTCCATTCCAATTTTAATTTATACCCTGCCTTTTTCGGCCAAGGCTGACTCAAGGCGGCAACAACATGTTCATAATAATACAATACAGGATACAATATAGGCATACAATAGCATAATAATACAAGCAGAGCACTATACAATATAAAAATGCAGTATTACAAACATAAAAATTACAAATTACCCAGGAATCCCCAGGTGTGCTCGACTACGCCGCGGCCAATGCCGGACCAGAGAAGGAGCAAAGTGAGACACGGTAGCAGGAGTGGCAGTTCTTAAGTCCTTGCACCAGGATCCCAGTTGTGCTCAAATACCCCGCAGCCAACGCCGGACCAGGGAAGGAGCAAAACCTCCCACTGAGCCAGCCAAGGGCAGGCAAGCATTCAGGTGATAGTAGCCCCCCTCCCTTGCCCATCTTCCTCCTTTCCTCTGCCCCCTCCAACCCAACCAGGCAAGGAAACTGGTGGTGGAGGCAGGACAAACTTCCTACCTAGGGCAAACTTCAATGTACATACAGGAGTTAAATGGCTAAAAACATTGGCATCATCTTAAACCAGTGGGAAAACAGTTCATTTCCCCAAAGCACTCTATTGCTGACTTCAAAGTCTTTTCATGAACAGCAAAAAAAAACCTACTTCAAAGGAAGGCTCCGGCATGGGATTGCTGAACTAGAATTTATCAGCAAATTGACTTCTATTTAGTGCAGATGTAATTAGTACTCTGGCTTTCTTCTTACTGCAGCTGTTAAATTAGATGATCTTGGGTCAGATGGATAGATGCTGGTTGGGGATTCAGGGACTCAGTTTTAAAAAAGATCTTTTCCATGTGTGCACACGATTGCATGCATCTGGGAATGTGTGGATGTGTCTGTGTGTATAGACCTAGAAGGCTTCTTCCACAATAAATATGTTACAGCACAATCTTCACAATCAGTAAGACAGAGAGGAAACAGCTTTGAATGTCCTGGATCAATGATGGTGAACCTTGGCACTCCAGCTGTTCTTGAACTTCAATTTCCAGAAGCTCTGATCAACAGGAGTGCTGACTTGGGCTTCTGGTAATTGAAGTCCAAGAACACCTGGAGTGCCAAGGTTGGCCATCACTGTCCTAGATCCTCACCTACTCCATCTTCCATGATCTACACAAACTATGCTGTTGTCATAGATGATCCCTCTATTCCATAGGAGAGGACTTTGTTCTCTGTTGCACCCAGACTATGTAATGTTCAGTATGAGAGTCTGGTCTTTTTTTGGGGGGTGGGGTTGCACTGGTGTATTGCATGGGAACTAGGTTGCTAACTGATACACATCAACACTGAAATACTTGTGCTAGTTTCCAAGCTCTACCTGGGCCCAGTTCAAAGTACCAGTTTTCGCCTTCAAAGCCCTAAACAACTTTGGGTGTAGCAAGTTAATGGACTTCCCTTGACACTGCTGTCTATTCCCATTTGAATTACTACTGAGATGGATGTAAGAGCACAACTCTTCGGACTAGCTTCTTAAATTGTTGTGCTGATTTGACTGTAGAGTTGATCTGTCCAGAGTACTTTCCTCTTAAAAACAAGGAGCCAAGTAAGGTCTTGTTTCTGGGTGCTCCAAATGCTGTCAAGTCAGTGGCTTCTGAAATATTGGCAACCCTTTGAATTGGTAACTTCCTATGTTTAAAAATTCTGCTCAAGCCTTACAAACGGAAGCCTGTAAGTTTCTTCGTCATATCAATTTGTCTAATGATCTGTCTTTCTCTTTTCCTTCTGCCTTCATCTTTTGCAAGTACTGTACAATAAACCTCACTTTAGTCATTTTTGCTTCTGTAGAAAAAGTTTAGGATTTATTTGAGAGGTGATCCATTTATATGTCTTTTTGATGGTCCATGGTGCCCATACAGTCTACTGTTAGTTTTTGCTCTTACCTGCTGGACAGTCACTTCTGACCTATGAATGTATGACCTCCCAAAGGTCTTAATACTCACAGCACTGCCAGCTCTTGGAAGCCCAACTAGGTTTTGGCTTCCTTTATGGTGCCAACTCATCTCATACTTAGTCCTCCTTTTTTTCCCTGTTATAGTCGTCCACCATAGCAAATTGGACTTTGTACATTTAAAATTCTGTGGTCGGAATCGACTGTGCGACTGAACAACACATTTAAAACTAAACATGAAAAGAGACTGCCATGTCATAGTGGATGTTGATGTTGAGATGTATTTGTTTCTTATCTTTACATCTTACCTTTTCTCAAAGGAACTCATGGCGATATACATGTCCTGCCTTAGATTTTATTCTATCAGTAATCCTATGAGGTGGGTTACAATGTGAGGTGGTAGTCATTTGAGTAAGGACTTAAGTGTGAGAATCATACCTCATGTAGTGCAGTGGACAGAATGACAGAGTAGGACTCAGAATACCGCTTGGCCAGCAAAACTCATGGGGGTTGACACTGGTAAGACCATTCTTTAAATAGCATATTTAGCTTGAAAGTACTATTAGGGTCACTATACATTTTAATGGCACAAAACACATGCACTCCTCAGTATTAAGCTAATGCTCTGTTCATTACGTAAGGGACTGCAGTGGCTCACGTGGCTAAGACGCTGACTGGAAGACGGGAGGTCAGCAGTTTGATTCCCGAATAATGCATGATGGAGTGAACTCCCATCTCTGTCCCAGCTCCTGCCAACCTAGCAGTTCAAGAAATTGCAAGTAGATAAATAGGTACCACTTTGGTGGGAAGGTAAACAGCATTCCGTGTGCTCCAGTGTCTAGTCATGCCTGCCACATGACCACAGAAACCTCTGCAGAAGCAGACAGCGCTGTCTCTTTGGCTTTGAAACAGAGATGAGCACTGAACCCTAGAGTCAGATATGACTGGTTTTCGAGCAAGGGAAACCTTTACCTTTACCTGTTCATTACACAGCACTAAAGTGGGGAGAGGGTGGGGAGGAAACTCTCTATCTTGTCCTCTGACTCCAATCTAAAGCAACCAACAACATTTATTATAGCAAGCACTTCCACTCTTATGTCTGTGAACCCATTGGGAATGATTCTGTTCTCCTATTTTATCAGCAACATGAGCTTCATTATTGACATTAAGTGAATAAAACTCTGTCCAGTTACTTTTGGCTTCGTGCACTTGGAATTTATGCGCTCCCTTTGAATGTTTCAAATCAACAGCAGGAGAATTTTTTGACTATAAAAGAAGCTTGTGAGCTTTGCACATGGCTTTGCCAAACTCTGCAACTGATTTTATCTTCATCCATGCTTTGTGTTTCACATTAGTCCAATTATTAATGTCAGTCTAGTTATCATTGCATCTTGGCAGGAGAACAAAGAGGAGACTCTCTTTAAACATGAAAACAACATAGTGAAGAGCTGAGGAGGAGAAATGAAAACGGACAAGGGTCTCCACAACACAAAATGCGGGTCTCCTCAACTATTCTTATGAAGAAGCAGGCAAGGCACATGGGATGGGCTCATCTGATTCAGGCATTTGTGATGAACCATCATTAATGACTCTTTGATATGCTCACTCATATTCTTTTAATCTGCTGTAAAACAACTTTGCCTTGGAGTTTAGAAAAAATACCCTGGCATTTAAAAAATATGTCACTTATGGCATCTCTAAGTTTGTTTGTTTTTCCCTTCAGCTGATGTATCCTATTTCTACATGATTATTTTTAAAACTTGAATGGGAATTTGTAAAACATACAGTAGTATTTTCAATGCCTATTTATTTGTTGACCACACCTTGTGACATTTGTAGGAGCCAATGAGCAGCTATGTTAGAGTAGAACAAGTGATGTCTAAGCAGGAAGCTGCTGGGCCATGACTTTTTCTGGAATAAAGAAATATGTGCTTGTTCAGTTAAGTTATGATTCATGTTTTGAGAGGCAAGTTATTTCTTCTTCCCTGTGTGACATGCTTTCCCTAGCAACTACCATTCCCAAGGACAAAATATCCCTGGGACAGGCAGAGCCAGTTTTGCTAATAGGATGTTTAGACCCCCAAGAGTTTTGAGTAAATATCTGATTCAAGCTCTCTCTCATCTTTGCCCACACAACATGCTATGATTGTTTGAATTTTGAAATATAGAGAATGTAACCTCTGTATTAAATGACACTTCTTTCAAGAATCATGAAACTGCACGCCTGGGGAGGCACCATGTGTGATAAGGCCATTTTAGAAGCTGGTGGTCAAAATCATGGCTGAGCCCTGTGTTTTCATACTGATGATTCAATTGATGATGGAATCACCAATGAAAGAAATTAAAAGCCAACAGAACTCACTTGAATGACTCTAATTTAGCAATGTGGCACAGGATGCCCAGTGCTTAATTAATCAGTCATTAATTTAAGGGATTGGACAATGGGCTCGCAATGATAGTTGAGCTGCAGATAATAAATGAGTTGCCAGGCTGACTGCTCCTGAGTTTTCTCTTACAATCTGTTACTGGTAACCTCAAGAAAATTGCCAAGAGATCAAGGAGAATTTGAACTCCCACAAAGTTCCCTAAACTTTAGTTCAAAGATGTCAAAAATTGCTTTGGAAAACATCCATTAATCTTGATGACACATGTTGAACATCACAATAGTGCTCAGATGGTGAAAACGGAAGTTCTTCAGTAACCTTCTTCAATGTCACCTCATGTCAAGTCTGTAGCAGAACCGAGAGGAGATTTCACTTCGGCATCACAATGAACAAAGGAGCCAGGACAAGCCAGAAACTAAAGTGAGGTGCTCCCTTGCGTTCACCATGGGAAGTCCCAGTCTATGAGCAAAAAGACAACACTCGTATGATACAATAAGACTCGGATATTTTCTCATTAAAGCTGCACTTGAATGTGCTTGTTCGGGAATTCAATACCACAGTATTCAATGGGGCATACTCCTAGATAGTTACATGTAGGATAGCACCAGGTTGAGATCCTTTCTGAGGTTCAGCTAAATTGTACCACTATATTGTATCCCATCCCCATCCTAGGGATAAGTAAAGTTCTCACTTCTCAGTTTACTGGAGGCTCCCCCCCCCCAATCAGCTGAGAAATGCCACTGTAGCCAAGGGGGCTGCCTCAGTTCTCTTAAAGCAGTCGTATCTTACTCTAGGGTTCAGTGCTCATCTCTGTTTATAGCCAAAGAGCCTGCTCTATCTGGCCCTGCTGATGTTTCCATGGACATATGGCTGGTATGACTAGACTCTGGAGTGCACAGAATGCTGTTTACCTTCCCACCTATTTATCTACTTGCAATTTCTTGCTTTTGAACTGCTAGGTTGGCAGGAGCTGGGACAGAGACGGAAGCTCACTCTGTCATGCAGCACTCGGGTCTTGAACTGCTGACCTGCTAACCTTCCAGTCATCAAGTTCAGCGTCTTAACTACTAAGCCATCACACTCCCCTCATTTCCCTTAACAGCAGCATAAAGGACCATTCCTTATGATTGGGGAGCCCTCCTCCGATCAGCTGAGAAACATCATTGCTGCTGGGGACTGCCACAGACTCCTTGGCGGCAACGTAAAGGACCAGCTTCTCAGCAGATCGGTAGGACTTCCCCAGCAGCTGAGAAACTTGTTCTTTGGAGGGGCAAAATGCTATCTGAATGTAGGGATCATGCCAAATAGCATTTCGCTCTCCTCCCCCAAGTCGACCTCAAGTGGCTTTTTAAAACCTGTTCAGCATCAGCCCAGGAGAGCCAGTGCAGACAAACCATAAGTCACCTTACTCCCCCCCCCCACTGCCATCACCAGTGGTGACCACCCTGAACCCACCCCACTCCCCCTACTGTCACTGCCAGTGGCCACCCAAATCCCACACACACTCCCCCACTGCCTCCACTGGTGGTGACCACCCTGAACCTCCCCACTCCCCCCCCCCACTGCTGCCACTGGTGACAGGTACCCCGAACCCACCCCACACCCCCTCACTGCTGGTGATGACCACCCCAAACCCACCCCACTCCCCTGCCGCCACCACTGGCAACCACCTCAAGCCCACCCCACTCCTCCACCACCAACACCGGTGGTGACCACCCCAAGCCCACCACACTCCCCTTCACTGCCACCACCGCAAGCCAGGGCCATAGCCAGGGGATGGCCAGGGTGGGCATTGCCCACCCTGACTTAGCAGTTTGGTCATCCTCAAACTCCCAGCTGCTTATATATATGACATACATATATGACATTGTCACCCATCCTGATTTTTTTTTTGCCCACCCATATATAGAATCCTGGCTATGGCCCTGTCCCAAGCCCACCACACTCCCCCTGGAAAAAAAAAAGATATATTAGACCAAAGGCTTTATGAACATATTGTGTGTATATTTTCCAAAGTATTTTCCCCTCACTTTTAAAAATAAAAATAAGAGCAAATTGGGAGTTAGCAGTTACTGGAGGCCAATGTCAAAATCATCCATACTATATATTTAAAAAGTCGGGGGATTAAAAATGGCCGGCGGGGGGGGGGATGTTTCAAGTGGTGTAAATGTGATGTTGAAGTAGGTGTTTAATCAAGTGAAGCCAGAAATTTCACTGGAGCAAAAATGAGTAATTAGGGACTTATCCTGCCAGTGGACATATAATGAAAATACAGAACTGACCAGAAAAGACAATATTGCTGGGAAAGGGGTGGGCAGTAGGAAAATAGAAAATCCTAACATCAGATGGGTTAACTGAATAAAGAATGTCACAGCTGTTTATTTGCAAGACCTGAGCAAAATTTACTGGAAAACACAATATTGCTAGGAAGTTGGGGAGAGTGCAAAGAGAGAACAGCCTAATGCGAGATGCTGTTGGTTTGCAAGATTGGGGCAGAGCTATTAATAACAGGACATTTTGGAGGTCATTAACTCATACAGGAATCACCCATCAGAAGTGACATTCTGGTACCCAGAATCTTTTGAGGTTTTCTGTTGTTGATGTTGTTGATGATAATGTTAATTAATAAACAATTGTATAGTAACAAGATGGGTGGATTAGGCACCAAAGCTCTGCTAACATCAAATAAGATCATGCCTAGACAAATAATTTCATAGCTTAAACAAGTGAGCTTTTAAATACTTCTCCTCTTTATTTTTAAAATATATTTTAAAATATTTTTACAATCAGAATCAGAATCCCTTTCTAATGACTGTTTGACTAGGAAAAAGTTTAAACCTTCTCTTCCTGAGTGTCAGCTAATTAGGTCCCTGACAGGGTCAAAAGTTCAAACTGCCTCAGAGCTCACTGAACCTGCAACAATATAAATTGGACAAATAAATAAACAAACAAGGTATCTATACTTGGGACTGTACTGGTAAGCTTGTTCCGCACAGTATGGCTAACCTTGGCACTCCAGGTGTTCTTGGACTTTAATTCCCAGAAGCCCAAGTCAGCACTCCTGCTGATCAGGGCTTCTGGGAATTGGAGTTCCAGAACAGCTGGAGTGCCAAGGTTCGCCATCACTGGTATATAACATATCTGAGAGAAAACAAAACAGAACAGCAGAAAAAGACAAAAAATGATGTGCCACCTTAAAGGCTTACTCCTGTATTTAAATGAGAGCTTTCATGGACCAAGTCCACTTCATCAGACATAAGAGTAGACTTGGTCCACGAAAGCTCACATTTAAATACAGGAGTAAGTCTTTAAGGTGACACAACATTTTTTGTATTATTATTTTTTTGCTGTTCTGTTTTGTTTACTCTCAGGTATGCTTGCCCAGACTATCATGGCTACCACTTCAAACATTTCACAGTATATGAACAGTAACTGTTTTACCATTTTGAGAGGCCTTTTTTAGCATCAATATTTCAACCCCTGCAGCCAGGATTTAAAATTTAAAAAGAGGTTGGGACCAACCATTCTCCTTCAAGGTAATCAAGATTTTTCAATTTATATGAGCTATTTTAAATCTGGGGGCATAAAAGGTTGCTTGTTTCTGCACAGGTACAAAGAGTTACTTTTTTAAAAAAAAAAATCATACCTTGAGAGGCCTTTGCCCAAACACCTCCACATTTGGCACAAAACAAGAGCAGACTGTCTGCTACATCTGTGACAATTTTGGTGCTGATATGAAGTCCAGTTTAAAAGTTACAATGTTTGTATTAGGGTGATCCCATTTTTAGAATTGCCTTGTAGAATGTTGTTTTGCTGCACAATAACATAGATGCACTCTATGGCAGTTATAAGAACAGTTGGCTGGAATATGAGCTGGAAATTGTTGGATGAGCAAGGATTTGAAAGTAAGTTTCTCCAGTGTCCTCCTTTGTTATGAAGTCCATAAGATAGTGCTAGTGAAAGTGGCAGGTTTTTCTCAAGCCCCAATTTATTAAGTTCTTTGCTGTAGGGATACCTTTGTCTAGGCCAGGAGATCTCAACCTTTTCAAGCCGAGTGCCGGGTCACGCTCCCTCAGACAGCTTCGGGGGCCAGACTGCCATTTTATCCTGCCTGCCACACATGGCACTTCCTGGTGTGGTGTAGGTGGTGGGGGACCACATGAAATGGTGTCACAGGTCGCATCCATGTCCCGGGCCATAGGTTGAGAACTCCTGGGTTAGAAATTCATCAAAAAATCAGGTCTTGAAAACTTATTCTTTGCACATTATGCATGGTCTCTGTGGTTGGATCAATCTTGATAAGGTGAGGATACCAATAACCAATCTTTTCCTTTGGCTGATTGCCAGGCTATTCTATAAACTCTTTTCTTGGCACTATCCATCATTTCCTATGCTTCATACCTACCCATTAAAGACTAGATTCTGGCTTTCTTTCAGCTAAAGATGTTACAGTGAGAAGCAGATTCCCATTGGTTGTGGTTTGTTGTAACACAAAACAGAGTTCTGTAAATTGAAAACAAATTAGAAAACAATGGATAAGATACACCATGGGAAACCTACCTGTCTCTTCTAGTATTTATTTATTCATTCAATTTTTATAGCCGCCTCAATTGACCTGCAACTCTGGGTGGCGTACATAAAATCCCCAATGTTTAAACTATAGAAACCCTTAAAATTCCTAAAAACACTGAAAAACTACCTCCCACCCGCACCAATTAAAAATCTAGTTAAAAACTTTTATTATCAGATTGATAATAAAAGGGATAATTTATGTTGGAGATGTAAAGAAACTGTTGGAACTTATGAGCATATGTGGTGGAGTTGTAAAATGATAAATGAATTTTGGAGAAGAATAGAAGGAGAGATAGGGGAAATAATGGGTAAGAAAATTAAGCTGGCGTCAGGTACCATTTTGCTAACAGATGTGGAAGGTATGTGTTTGAACAAGGCGGAAAAAGAGCTATTAGAAATAATGTTAACTACTGGTAGACAATGTATCGCTAGGAATTGGAAAAATGATGTAATTATACAGACGGGAGAGTGGTACAAGGAAATGTGGAATTTAGCATTGAATGACAAATTGACATGGGAGATAAAAGTAAAAAGGGATAAATTGAAGGAAAACAGATTTTGGAGTATTTGGAAGCCGTTTGTTGATCACTCTCTTATGGGTAGGGATAGTTTTAGACCTGTACCATCTCAAAGTGGTTTTTGGAGATGATACAGATACTAAACTTTCCGGGGCAATGTAAATATTCACTGGGTGATTTGTAATTTGAAAAGAAGGAGTTTGATGGTTGTTAACAAATACTTGCAATATTGATAGCTTTTATGTAGGTTATGGTTATAGTACTAACTTACAATGTGGACATTTAATTGTTTGTGTACCATGACAAATAATCAGTTCAACTATCATGTATGCGCTATTTTTTATGAGTAATATGTATTATTGTTATGATGTATTGTGTTTTTTTTCTGTATGCTTGTTTTTTCTTTTGAAAATAAATAAAAAATATATTTAAAAAAAAAACTTTTAAAAGCATGAGTGATCCTGCTCTAAATGTGCCAGTGGTGTTGGTGGTGGTAGCTCCCTCTCCACCTCCCCACACCTGCCCTGCCAGCCAGGTACCCTGACTTAGCTAGTCTTCCCATGATAAACTAATAATTTCAGTCTCCTGAAGGACAGGTTAATGCCAGCAGATGTTCACTGTACATGAATGCAATCAGTATCTTTTCTTCATGCCAACAGCCTTGATTTGAAAATGCTAAATATTATTCTTTCCAGTGTCTTGGGGGTAATAGGTGAAAATGGCTACAAGCAAGGAAATGTTTGAAAAAATTTTTTTTTATCCTTCCATTTAAACAGTAGGTTAACCCATACTTGATAAGACTTTATCAGAGATCAGAGGAGCAGTTGAGTCTAAACTCAACATGAAGACATGATCTATTCATTTTAAAGGTCAGCTCTAAGCATGACTAAATCTGGACTTAATCTGCTAAAAAAACATGTTTCCCATTAAGATCTTACAGTTACAGTTTTTAAAGTCACATTTCTGTTCTTTTATTGATTTATTGCAATCTGGTGAGCAGCCTTTTGGCTTTGAGGGCCTGGAGGGGACAGATTGCACATGAAGGAATGCATATATACATATATAGAGATGCACATGTATTCTTTCCACACAGACCTCAGTGCAAAGGAATGGGGAGGAGGTTTGCCAGGTCAACAGTGCCGGTCAGTAGTGCCCAGTTCTCTGAGATTTCGCGGTCAAAAAACTGAGACCAGAAGGTGGGTCCTTGTGATGTTATCAGCTGGGGCTAGAACTGTTCCTGAGTCAGCTGGTTGTAGAAAATGGCATGAAGATAAATGGGCATTCTTCTTCTTCCATGTCTAAGCCAGATGTGAAACTGCCAAAATGAAGGCACCTTTTGGTGAGTTCTTTCTGCACTTCCTTTCACCTGATCTAGTTTGAGAAAGATTAGCCGGCAACACACAGTTGCCGTTGTCCAAGGTATACCTGATTGTGGTTCAAAAATGCCATCATCTTTGAGGAGGCTCTTTCTGTGTGCCCCGGTAAATGGGCATGAAGGTAAATGAAAGTAACAGGTGAAAACTTGCTCACTGAGTGATATGGTAACCTAGAGCCAGGGGGAAGCAGAGTGAGTCATTGGCGCCTGGTGGCAGTGGATCCAGATGTCAGCTGGCAATGGGTGGAGATTTATATCTGTCTCACCAACTAAAATAAAACTCTCCTCCTCTTCCTCCTCCTCCAGAGGCTGAGCTGCTCATGCTGAGATATGTCTCCTAAGAAATTCAAAAGGCTCTAGCTGTTGCCCTCTGCCAACCACAGCTAGAAGAGATCCATTGAATTATGTTTGTAATGAGATGCTAAGACCTGGAGGTAGACGCCATCCATCCCTGCTTCCCTGTTGAGATCTAGGGAGAGAACTGCTGTAGATTAAAGCCTCAGTGGCCTTCAACTGAGATCTGAAGCTCACCTGATGAAGACAGTGGTGGGGGAGATACTAGAACTTCCAGGTCTTCTGCCCAATGATCTTGATCAAAATTGCTTCCCTAACACTTCTAATGCAGCCCTAGAACAGCAATCTTTCCCTAATTATTCAGCTGATGGCTGATCAGCCACACTGGGAGGGCACCTCTGCTTTTGCAGGCCACACGTCTTATATGGAAGCAAAGTAAGCTTTGGCCCAAGAGAACTCTTTTAAAGTCACTTGTGTCGTGGTAAGCTGTCAAGTGCAGATATTCATCATGATAGTCACAATGAATCATAATCTGCCAGAAAAGAGGACATCCCAATCTCTCTCCCCACTTTAGCAGTTTTAATCTCTATCCAGACCAGAGCTTTTGGCAACCAAATGGGCCTTAATTGCACATTTGAGGCTAAGCCATGCCTAAATACTAACTGAGGATTGCCCATAAACTGATTGTTGCAGGTGGTGGCAGATGATGTTGAGTATTGTACTGCAACCCCAGCATGCAGTGGGTGTTAGCACAATAACCATAGAAACAGAAATACTATCCTAAACTAAAGGAAATTGTTTTATATCATTTGTCCCTAAGTAACCAATTGGAAAGTTTCCTGTCTTCCTGCCTAAACGGGGTAATCTGACCTATTTGCATGTATTAAAGCATTGACCTTCTGTTGTGTATGTAACTGTATCACTTTAGAAATGTATGAATGTAACCTGATAATGATTGCAATGTAACCCAGCTGTTAAAGGAACGCGAACCAGCTACACATAGAGGGCAGCTGCAAGCGTTTAGCTCACATGGTTCAAATTCCCCCAATCACCAGCAGCCGCGGGAACCTTCCCGCGCAAGGAACACCTGGAGAAGAAGGGCGTGACTCAGAATGACGTCACGCAGGTAGCAGCCAATGAGCAACCCTTTTCAAATGTATTGTTGCAGTATAAAATGAGCTGTACCTCCGCCATTACCACATGTTCATCCTGACCATCATGCAATAAAGCTGTGTTTTAGCCCTCACTGCGGCTCCTTCTTTGTCTTCCGTGCAAGACACTAAATTGGCGACGAAAGTGGGATTCATGGCGTATCCCAAGATCAAGCCTCACGAGTTCGACATCAGCGATCCCGAGCAATGGGAGCTGTATGAGTGCCAGTTTTGGCACACGATGGACGCTGCAGGCATTGACGACGAAGGGAAGGTGCGCTCGCACTTCCTAGCCCAAGTGTGGCTGGCCATGCTGCGCATCCTGATGAACCTGCTGGTTCCCTGGAAGGTCGACGCAGTGCCCATTGACTGCATCCTCACAACACTGAGGGATCACTTCCAGCCACCCGTCTCTATTTTTCCGGCCCGGGTCACGTTCCACAAGCGGGACCAGTGCCCGGGAGAATCCGTGTCCGCCTACGCGGTGGCCCTCAGGCTGGCGGCCGTCCACTGCCAATGGGAGGACCTGGACATAGCCCTTCGAGACCGTATGCTGTGTGGCCTGAGGGACGAGGAGGTCCAGAGAAAGTTGATGACCCGCAACCATCACCTCACGTTCAACGAGGTACTGCGAGAGGCCCAGGCGGCCGAGGCAGCGAGGAGCGGGGTCAGAGTCTTCAAGTCCCAAGGGGCCGCACCTGAGAGGGCCAAGTCACCTGTGCAAGCGGCCTGGTGGACTTCGGCACAAGCGGCCTGGCGGGGCCCTAGACAGCCCACAGGCACCCCAGCAACCTCCGAGGAGTCGTCCACGACTGCGGACTCCTCCTGCTCCAGCGAGGATGACGACGTGCAGAGAGTCTAGAGGCACGGAGAAAAGCACCGAGCCAGCGAGAGAGGAAACCACCATTGCGACGGCTGCGGGGCATTCCCCCGACCAAACGAGGTGCCCATTCCGGAAGGCCGAGTGCCACAACTTCAGGCGGAAAGGCCACATCGCCAGGGTCTGCAGGCACGGGTGAATGGAGGACAAGGGCTCATTGAAACACCCTCAAGCACACCAACGCAAGGCGGCCGGCATCGGAAAAGTTTCAGCCAACGACGACGTGGCGGCCGTGAAACGCGTGGGCCTGGAGCACCGGCATTTTTTTGTAGAGGTACTGTTACAATGGGTCCCGGCTAGGATGGAAATAGACTCGGGGTTGTCCTACTCCATCCTGTCCCAGAAGGAGTTCCTGCGCATTCCCCCAAGTGCGCAGCCCAAGTTGCGGGCCATGAAGTCAAACTTATGGGACGTGCAGGGTTATGGGATCCCGGTGTTGGGGGTGGGAAACTTCACGGTGAAGTTCAAAAGGTTCACAGAAAAGCTGCCCTTAGTAGTTCTCAAGGGGGGACCTGTTGCCTTTTGGGAACCCAGTGGTTTGCTCCCCTGGGAATCAAACTGTCCGGCATAAACGCCATAGAGACTGACCCAATTCAGGATGTGTGCGATGCGCACCCAGACATTTTCAAGAAGGGGCTCGAGACTTACAAGGGCCCCCCGGTTTCTTTTGAGTTGGACCCAGAAATCCGGCCCATACGTCTCAAGCCAAGAAGAGTCCCCTTCGCCCTCAAGGACAAGATTGAGGCGGAACTGGACAAATTGGTGGGGCAGGAGATTTTAGTTCCAGTTGATTCTGTGGAGTGGGAAACTCTGATTGATACAGCTTTAAAATCCAATGGGGAGGTCAGGATTTGCGCTGACTACAAATGTACAATCAACAAGGCCATTCGGCCAAATACTTATCCGGTGCCGGTAGTTAGCCATTTACTGGCCACTTTGCACGGGGGGAGGTGTTTTGCCAAGCTAGACCTGGTGCAGGCATACCAGCAGCTCACGGTAACCCCAGCTGCTGCCACTGCGCAAACCATCGTCACGCATAAGGGGGCATTCAAGGTAACGCGCCTACAGTTCGGCATAAATTCGGCCCCCAGAATCTTCCAGTTCCTTGTGGAACGCCAGTCGTGCTCCCATATTTTGACGATGTTTTGATAACAGCGGGGAGCGAATCGGAACTAGCGAGAAGACTAGACAAGGTCCTCTCTGTATTCGAGAGAGCGGGACTGAGGTTGAGAAGGGACAAATGTGTGTTTTTCACGAGGGAGTTTGAGTTTCTCGGGTTCAAAATAACCCTGGAGGGGATGAAGCCATTCAAGTCCAAGGTTGCGGCTGTGCAAAATGCCCCGCGCCCCACCGCAAAACCAGAGCTGCAGTCATTTCTAGTGCTCCTGAATTTTTACCATTCCTTCTTGCCAAGGAAGGCATCCATTGCGGAGTCACTGCACGGGCTACTTAAGAAAGATGCGGTTTGGCGGTGGGGAGATAGGCAGGAGAAAGCGTTTAAAGAGCTCAAGGCGCTTTTGTCCTCGGATGCCGTCCTAACCCATTTCGACCCGAGGAAACCGGTAGTTTTGGTCTGTGATGCATCACCAGTGGGGGTGGGGGCGGTGCTGTGCCACGTGTTAGAGAGTGGGCGGGAAGCCCCGGTTGCCTTCTATTCCAGGTCACTTTCAAAGGCGGAGCGCAACTACGTGCAAACAGATAGAGAGGCCCTGGCCATAATCGCGGGAACAAAGAAGTCCCACGATTTCCTGTACAGCCGCGAGTTCACAATTGTGACCGATCATAAGTCCCTTTTGGGAATCTTTACTACAGGCAAGCCCACCCCACAAATCCTGTCCCCCAGAATGCTGTGTTGGGCAATTTTCCTCAATGCCTACCAGTACGAGCTGGTCCATTGCCCAGGGAAGGAGATCTTCCATGCAGATGCACTGTCCCGATCTCCCCTCCCTAGTTTAGGAGAACCCGAATGCAAGGTAGAGCAGGACCACCAAGTCCTGCTGATCGAGTCTCTTGACTCGCCCCCCATAGTTCCCACAGACCTCGCCAAAGCCACGGCGGCCGACAAAATCCTGTCCCAAGTCAGTTCCCCGAGGAGGAATTCAAATCATTTTTCAGGCACAGGGTAGAGCTTTCCCTTGAAAGGGGCTGCCTTCTCTGGGGCCAGCGGGTGGTCATCCCAGGGAAGTTACGAGCAAAGGTGCTGAGGTTATTGCATACCAGCCACCTGGGAATAGTGCGTTCCAAAGCACTGGCCAGGAGCTACTTCTGGTGGCCCCAGATAGACGCGGATATAGAGGACTTGGTGGGCACATGCGAGAGGTGCCAGAGCTCTCGGCCTGAGGAGTCCCGGCTACCCCATAGGGAATGGAACATGGCCCGCGGGCCATGGTCCCGAGTACACGTTGACTTCGCTGGCCCCTTTCACGGGTCCATGTTTCTGCTGATAGTCGACTCATATTCCAAATGGCTGGAAGTCATCCCCATGTCTAACACCTCATCTGCCGCAACCATTAAACAATTGCGCAAGGTGTTCAGTTGCTTCGGCCTGCTGGACATCCTGGTGAGCGATAACGCCAGTACTTTCACGTCTGCAGAATTCAAGGCGTTCATCGAGAGGAAAGCCATCCGGCACATTACCTCTGCCCCGTTTCACCCTGTCACAAATGGTCAGGTAGAACGCCAAGTGCACACTATGATAGACGCACTGCGGCGCATGGGTCCCGGTGAATTGAACCTCCAACTGTGTCAGTTCCTCATTTGTTATAGTGCAACTCCCCTAGCTTAAGGACTTTCGCCGGCTGAACTCCTCATGAGGAGGAGGCCGGTAACACTTTTTGATCGGTTGGATCCGACCAGGGTGGAGGATGAGGGGAGAAATATAGAGATAGAGAGCTCCAAAAGTTTTGCGGTAGGGGACCCAGTTCACTGCAGAAATTCTGCAACCTCGGGACCAACGTGGGTCCAGGAACGGTCATTGAGCAAACGGGGCCAGTGTCTTACAGGGTTGAAACTAGCACAGGTCTACTGTGGAGAAGGCACGCTGACCAGCTCAGAAGGCAAGTTACCAGGGAAAGAGATTCAGCGTTAGGGTTCTCCCCCACCCGTTTAACCCAAGGGGGAGACCCGGGGATGTCCTCGGGTACAAATGCATACTCTGGATTCTCAAACGAGGAGGAGGATACTTTGAAAGAGTGGGATGAGTTTGGTTTTATGTTGCCGTACCAGGGGGATGTCGCGGAGTGGTCCCCCACCTGTCTGAGTGAGAAGAGGGGTTTTAGTTCAGCCCTGGTACCTCCAGCCCTCCCAGTCCTTTTGTTCTAGAGTTTACCCCATCACCAAGACCCCCAACCCAGGCAGCTGGGGGAAGTTCGTTCTCTCCATCCCCAAGAACACCGAGTCAGGCAGCAGGGGGTAGCACAAGTACGCCAGTTGCAGGCGCAAGAAACCGGGGCGAGACAACAAGGGTCTCCTCATCGGTTCCGAGATTCGTGCTGGGGGGGTCACCAGGTGCCACGAGCGACAGGCAGGGGTTCACATCCCAGTTACATGTTCCGTTCCCTCTCCAGGCGCGAGGTTGTCACAGAGTCCCCGCCAGGCGACTAATGAGTTCCCCCTTTCCGTTGAAGGACGAGAGTCTGCGGAACTCGGAGCCCCTAGTTCCCCTGAGCTCAGCCAAGCAGTCGTACGCCCCAAGCGCACATGCAGGAAGCCACAATGGTTGAGGGACTTCGTCCCATCCTAGGGGGCAGGAGTGTTGTGTATGTAACTGTATCACTTTAAGAATGTATGAATGTAACCTGACAATGATTACAATGTAACCCAGCTGTTAAAGGAACGCAAGCCAGCTACCCATAGAGGGCAGCTGCGAGCATTCAGCTCACATGGTTCAAATTCCCCCAATCACTGGTGTAGGAATGCATCTGGTTTCTGTCTTGCCTGTCTCTGACACATTTTGTAAACAAAAGCCTCTTTGCTTGCTATTCTCCTTATCTCTCTTTCTTTGGGTTCTGACACCTCTGATTGGCTGTATGCCCTGAGTTTTGTTTCTGTTAAGTTTCGTTTCTGGTATACAATGCTTGCCTAAGTTTCGTTTCTGAGGCTCTCTGCCTGAATAAAGAGAAGGTTTTAGTATCGTTTGTCAGCCAAGGACTGGAGTCGTTTTTCTGTCTCTACCTCAAAAGATCTGAGGATATAAACTGCTGCTAATGAGGCTGGCTGATTGAGAAGAGATCTTTACATGAATCAAATCCCAACAAGTGGCGCTCCGTGTGAGGCTTTGAACTACAATGAGAGAGCCTGCTTTGAACTCTGCTTCAGCAATTAGCACCTCATAATCGACCGGGGACAAGGTCTTCATTCACCTCCGACCAACAGGTCCGACCGGAGGAAAGGTCATTCGAGCGCTCGAGATTCATCCAAAGTCAACTTTGGGTCCCACATTACGTGAGTGATTTTTTTTAATTATGGGGTGTGTGCTTTCTTCGCAAACGCAGGAACTTTGTAAAGATATCTCAGATCTTTTGAATCACAATGGGAAACGAGCTGATGAGCAGGAGATACAAAAGCTAGTTAAAGCTATAGCAAAAATCTGTCCTTGGTTTAAATATGAAGGTCTGGACTTAAAACAGTGGAAACAGATCGGGAGAGAAATGCAGAAGCGTAATGGAATTTCTAGATCAATATTATTTACATGGGAGGAAGTTAGGGACTGCCTTCAGAGACTTACTCCAAAAAATATTTTATTGTCTCAAAGACTTGATGGCCGCCCCCTCCCACAGCTTTTGCCTCCAGATAAAGGGGGGGCCATGGCAACTGCCTCTCCATCATATGAGAAACAACAGCCCCCTGATGGGGGTGGAGGTGGAAATGGAGATGGGACATTATGTCCTGACTTGCAACAATCAAGTGCTTTTAGCCCTACAAAAGACCTGTTCTCTGCTGCTTTAACTGTAGCTGTGCTGGATATGGAACCTGTTGATGTATATCCAGTGAACAGAGAGCCGCTTGCAAATGAGACTGTTGCAATACTAGTGCCGGCTGATGGGGAACAAATGGTGGGGACCTCATCGCAGATTGAAGCTGTTAATGCATGCAGAGTGGCAGAAAGCAAGGAGTGTGTTTCAAAGAGCAGCTTAGGGGATCTCAGCCCCCCCGTGAATCAACCCTCATCACAAAAGCAGGAGAAGCTGAGTAGTAAATTTGATACCTCACGTTTGGGCAGGAAGATCCTGCAGAAATGGAAGGATGGCCCAAAGGAGGAACGCACAAAACCCAAGACAAAAAAGGGGTGCAAGTACAAACTAACAGATGCAGGTTGTCATAAGGTTGAGAATCATATGCTGGAGATGAAAGAAATACAGAGAAAGAGGGGGGTTAATCTTGCCTGTATGGACAGCAGGCTGTGGCAAAAATACAAGGAGGAAGAAGACATACAGTTTTTGGCTGATTTTGAACTGCCCAACCCTCAAACAAAGAGATCCAGAGTGAGCTGTCCCACCTTTCAAGCATCAGGATTGCAGGGAAAGCAACTTGGACTTCCCTGTGATTTTCTTCTGTGTGAAAATTACTTGCAACTTCTGGAGAAGTCTTTGTGCCTTCACACCTCCTCGGCCTGCCTTAATGCAGATGGGTGTGGCTGGAGCATGAAGGAATGTGTGTTTGCCTGAAAAGCTGAAAAGGGGGGTTGTGTGGGATTGTCTTGTGAAGTCAGTGAGACTTAATTTATGGCTTAATTTCAACTTGCCATGCCAAGAACTGTGCTGGAGAGAAAATAGTGTTTCAGAGAGCTTCAATCAAGTTTTGGACTTTTAATTTGGACATTTTAATGGGGGCAACCCCAACTTTTGGATTCGTCATGCTAACTATATGTTTGAAGTTCATGGTAAGAATGCAACGTTATACTATGAGCATCCACTGGCAGTGTCGCAAATGGCTTTTCTTCCGGCATTGTTCAACACGCCAGAGTTGGTTATTGGACATTTGCAACATCTTGATAGGTCTACACTCTTCTCTAATCCTCCAGAACAATTTAACAACACCCGTTGGCGAAGCATGACATTCAAGAAATACACTAAAGGACTTTGTTTCTGCTGTCATAGTTCTGGAGTCTGGAATAGTAAATGGAAGTACTGGACTCAAGCAAAAAGGGTTTTGCTGAATGTAGGCAATTATACGGGTTGTGATGATTATTTTTGGTTATGGGGTAGTTATAACAGTTCTTATAAGCTTAATTATACCTTGTTTAACACTACTATTGAAGATATATATGATGTATTTCCTATGTTTACTCCTGATTATTCTGCTATAGATAGTGGTTCAATTTGCAATGGATGGCAAATCAAGGATCCTAACATGTGGTTCTTTTTTAATGGAGTTGCCACGAATTTCCATCCAGGTCAATATCAATGTGCAGCATTGGGTTATTTTACCTTACCCGTACAAGTGCAAATGCCGCCTCAGGCACATGCACGGCGCCGGAGAGCTGCTGCCAGCCCGATGGGTTCTGGTTGCAATGATGAAGTGATAATCGATGTTCAGCTGTCTGATGGTAGCTCCTGGGGGAGAGCTATAGGGAGTGCTATCACTGGAGCACTCACATTGGGATCATACCCAGGTGTCATTTCCCAGGAGAATAGAAGGTCCATTTTGGGACTCACCTGTAGGCTGGAGAAATCAATCAATGCCACAGGGAGGGTCATACGAGATCTTCAAATGGAAATCACTGAGCTTCATCAAGACCAAATGCAGGACAGACTGGCCATAGATTACCTGTTAGCAAAATCCGGAGGATTTTGTAAACTGGTCGGGAACCAGGGATGTCGGGTAAAATTCCAGGATCTGAATAATACTATTGAGAAAGAACTTCAGAATTTACAGGAAAGTATTACTAACAATGTACGCACTGATGTTAATCTCTTTGATTGGGTGACTTCTTGGTTGCCTGATTTATCTGTCCTTAGACAAGTTTTCTTTTATGGGTTTATTATTATTATCTGCTTTATACCTTTGTATTTTTGCATTACTTGTATTCCTAATCTTATTTCTATGTGTAACACATGTCCATTGCGTAGAAGGGAGACATCGAGTTTTGCACGACGGCAATTGTACTCAATGAGGTATCACCCTCCGGAACAAAGTACCAGGAGTCAGGAGGGGTACGATGTCCAGGAGGACAGTGATGATGTATATGGAGGAGTAGTTATGGAATATGATGACATGCAGGGGTATGATTAGCCGTCCCTCTCTCAAATTTAAATGAAAAAGGAGGACATGTAGGAATGCATCTGGTTTCTGTCTTGCCTGTCTCTGACACATTTTGTAAACAAAAGCCTCTTTGCTTGCTATTCTCCTTATCTCTCTTTCTTTGGGTTCTGACACCTCTGATTGGCTGTATGCCCTGAGTTTTGTTTCTGTTAAGTTTCGTTTCTGGTATACAATGCTTGCCTAAGTTTCGTTTCTGAGGCTCTCTGCCTGAATAAAGAGAAGGTTTTAGTATCGTTTGTCAGCCAAGGACTGGAGTCGTTTTTCTGTCTCTACCTCAAAAGATCTGAGGATATAAACTGCTGCTAATGAGGCTGGCTGATTGAGAAGAGATCTTTACATGAATCAAATCCCAACACACCGGCAGCCGCGGGAACCTTCCCGCGCAAGGAACACCTGGAGAAGAAGGGCGTGACTCAGAATGACGTCACGCAGGTAGCAGCCAATGAACTACCGTGCAACCCTTTTCAAATGTATTGTTGCAGTATAAAATGAGCTGTACCTCCGCCATTACCACATGTTCATCCTGACCATCATGCAATAAAGCTGTGTTTTAGCCCTCACTGCGGCTCCTTCTTTGTCTTCCGTGCAAGACACTAAACCTTCTCTCTCTTGGGTTTTTTCTTTTTTTCCTTTTTTTGCCTTTTGAAGAAGAAGGATGCCATTTTGCAGGCCACATGACCGGCCTTAAATACTTAAAAGACCTAAAGACTTTACTTTAACTGTACTTCTTTCTAAAAACAATCTCACCAAGAATCCTGAGCACATGTATATTTCTGACCTAATTGTGAGTAAATTTTGTTCTTTAAGCATTTAGTGTAAGTGGCTGAGCTAAACAGGGAGAGAGCTTAGGAGAACTTGCATTCAAATTAAGATTTGCCAAAACCTGCCCTGCTTTACTGTTCTGCTGCTACACACAACTTAATAGATGATGCCACTACTCTTGCTGGTCTAAATATTTTGGTGCTGCAACCGATAAGCCCCAGCACTGCAGGTGGAACTCTTTAAAAAGTGCCTTCTACTGCTCTGTTAGGCTTATGTAGAACATGAGCAATTCACATCCCTCTTCATTTAACTCCTTTTGTATCAGGTAGGTCCTGTTTCCACATTCTTTCCTAGTTTCCTAGTATAGTTTCCTAGTATAATGGGATGTGACCATTTATTTTTGTCATAACTTGGAAATGTTACTTCTTCTGGATTAGAACTTCCAGAATTCTCCAATCAAACTGGCGGTAGTTCAAAAGTTGTAGTTCAAAAAGTGACATTTCTAAGCTCTAGCCCCTGTTGCAAGGAGACAGGAGGGGAAGATTAAACCCACATGGGTACACTACATTGTGGAGCCCTGGTGGTGCACTAGTTAAACTGCTGTACTGCAACTAGAACATTGTGAGTTCGATCCTGACCAGGGATCAAGGTTGACTCAACCTTCCACCCTTCCAAGGTTGGTAAAATGAGTACTCAGCATGTTGTTGGGGGGAATGCTAATTAACTTGTGAACTGCCCAGAGAGTGCCCTAAGCCCTATGGGGCAGTATACAGGTATAAGTGTATTTGCTATTGCTACACTGTCCTGACATACATACATAAAGGCCAAAATCCTCTTGCACAGCTATGCAAATAGAGTACCATTTGGAGGCAAATTGCTCAAAATTAAGAAATCAGTATGCAGTAGAAGATAACGTCTTAACGGTAGCCAATTTACTCTGTTATGTTTTATAATAATAATTTCATGTCAGAAATTATTCTGGGTTGAAAGGATTTTTGGAGAAGAAACTCCGTTCAGGGAACCTCAAATGAGGCTCCTTTCATGTCCCCAAGAGCTGGGGCAGAGACAGGTGCTCAATCCATCATGCAGTACCCGAGTCTTGAACTGCCAACTTGCTAGACTTCCAGTTAACAAGGCGAGCTTCTTAGCCACTCAGTCACCACAGCAACATAACTAAGCAATAGGATTTGGGCCAATGTAGAATATTTTGGAACATTATAAATATATGCCCTGGCATAGTGCCCTAGCTCTGTAAATGTACTGGCAAAAGAGACCAAAACTTGTCATCCTTTAATTACTTTGGATGAATCCGTAGTACAAAGCACTGACACCCCACTGAATGTTTCATGGGCCAGACAGCAGCAAGATACAGTGAACAAACTGATTTAATCAACTCAAATCCTGTAAAAAGTGAAAGGGACAAATCAAAAGCCTAAAAGAAAAAAGTTTTCTTTCAAGTTGACTAGGTGAGTTTTCAACTAAGATTGGGCTTTGAAGTTTTGTGCAAAACAGCTTGATCCTAAACAAGCCATACATTTGGCTATCACATCAGCTTCACATGCTTTGGAAGTGTATGGGGTATCTAGAGAAACTTCTATTATGCCCAAATCCCTTCCTTAAATGGATAAAATAGGTTTGGGCCATTTGTGTTCTTCACATATTGATGGGAATCCTGTTCACACTAAACATGTAACTGTTAGAAGCAAATTGCCATTAAGTTATGAATCTTCATAGACATTATATTTTGCATGCCAAGTCATGCAATGCATCATCCAACAGATGTTTATAAAGCTCTCTTAAATTAAAATCAAGTATCCTCTAAAAGTTACACCTTTTGCTTAACTTCACAACAAAATTTCCATCATTGTTGGACTGCAACTTTCCTCATTTTTCAACCACAGACTTTATTGGCTAGGACTGCCTGGAGTTGCAGTTCAAAAACATCCAGAGGATGACAAGTTGCTCAAATGTGGTTTACAACTTCTGTCTCCTTCATATCCCCCCCCCCCCGCCCCCCCGGGTGAGTTTTCCCAGACTTATACCAGATGCTTTGAGTTACAATTCCTGTAAGCTTCAATAAATGTGGCTAACATTTAGCAATGATGGGAGTTGTAGATTTTATTTTAGTTACTATGGAAAATCATAACATTTAATGTTTTTATAAATATAATACAAATAAAATTAAGAAACAACAAGGGGTTTAACACATCTGGAGGGCATCAGGTTGAAGAAGGCTGATTTAGAGGCACACATCTGTCATTTCAATTGGCTAATCTAAAATGTTAAGCGTGAACGAAACACTGCTGTTTGAAAATGTGTTCATCATATGAAATACAGAAGGTATACACATTTAAAGAAAGGAAAACCTGTATTAAAATCGTAAAACTCAATATATACTGATAAAAGATAAATACAAGTCACATTTGACTTCTGCAATTAAAAGTGGTGCTCAAAATGGTTATCATCAGTGTCTAGACACTTGATTACGGTGAATTACTGCTTGAGCAACGTTGGCTCGGATCTTCCCTTGTGCACATCACACACACGAGTGCATGCAATTGTTAGGTGTGTTGGAGGTTCTCTTGCATTCTCATGTCTCCATTGTTATGCACCACAATGTTTTAAATTTCAAATAACATTTCATAATGGTCTTGTCCACCTCAAACTATGCTTCTGCCATTTTCTTTCATTCTCTTGCTTATTGCATGGTGATTCTAGCATTAATTCTTTTGAGTGAACATCATACTACACAATGCTACCATAATTCAATTCAATTTTGAAAAGTAAGACATAGATAACATCCAGTGGTGGGCTCAAAAAAAAAGTTACTACCATACTGTGGGCGTAGCCAGGGGGAAAGCCCTGCGTTGCACCCAAATTAGGACTACTTTCTTTCAAAACTTGGGTGGGCGGGGCCAGCCAGAATTTCTGCTACCAGTTCTGGCGAACTGGTATGAACCTGCTGATGCCCACAACTGATAACATCTCTTAAAATCTGTATAAATGTTTTGCATCCTCTGCATAGTGATTAGGGAAAGATCCAGGTTTGTTGTTAGTATAAAGGTAAAGGGCATATATTGATGTTTCTTCCTCTGGCTTTCTGTATGATATGTTCTATGCACATATGGAGCAGATTCTTTTTCTTCATGTCCTTAATTCAATTCCAAATATTGGTGATCATCGTGACAATCAACCATGAAAATTGTCCTGAGAATAATATAATGCAGTGGCCTTCCATTTGCCTATCACATTGCAGTATGAAACCTGTATCATTGATCCAGTTCCTCGAGCCACTTTCTGGTCCTGAGCCCTTTTGGCACACAAAGTCCTCTGCACCAGGCCAGTATTGATGAAGCATCAATGGAGCAGATATGGGGATAAAATGCACTCTTGTCTGACACTTTTGCCTATAGGAAACCATTATGTCCCCCCATATTCTATTAATAACACTGCATCACACACACAAAAATATTGTCTGCTACTTGGTCTATCCATGTGTCTTATACTAAATCAAGTGCACTGAATCCAAATCTGAAGTCCAATTCTGTCTAGGACATCAGGATCTTAATACAATTATATATATAGATGTGATTAGCTACATTCTCTCCCTAACTCTGCTCATCTTTAGCTCAAAACAGACTCACTATGGCCTAGCTGTATTATCCAATAAGATGGTTTTGCACTAGAGACAAGCCCTTGGTCCATCTTGCCTTATATACCTATTTCTGACATCAGCTCACTAACTTGCCCAGACATGTCTGGCTGCTGTTGAAACATGCATGCCACCAGGGGATGTGATTCAGCTGAGGCGGCAGCAGGCACAGTGGTAGCTACAACTGTTATAATGTTCCCATGTAAAAATGCATTACTAAGTTATTGACCTTTTGAGCAGCTATAGCATGCCTATAACTTAAAATCTGTATGTGGTAGGCAAATTCTGAGTTCAGATTTGGAATCAGCACACTCGATATCATGTAAATCACATGTGTTATTCCCAGTAGCAAAATCATTGTTGTGCAGTGTAATAGGTTCTTATTCACAATGTTGGTTATGCATCAGGACAATTAAATACTGGACACCCTTTTCTTTCAGGACAACTGAAAGGGTTTCAGTCAAAGGTTTTCCTGAAGTTTATAAAGCACTAGCAGGGGGTACCCACTTTTCTGGGTAGTGGCCCCCCCTCGGGTTGGCCCCCCAGAGCTCCCCCCACCCCAGCAGCTGTGCTCATCCCCCCTTCCCACCACCCCCCGCGGTCCCAGGAGGATTTCCCTCCCACCCACCATTGTCCCACCTGTGTGTCGCCCTCCTTTGCCTGGCTGTTCGCTCGGCACCCCTTGCCGACCCAGCTTAAGGGGCAAGGTAAGTAATTGGCACGGTTCTAGAGGGGTGGGTGGCCAGGTGTCGGAGCACATATGCGTCTCACGGGGACACACCTTGGTTTTATATATTAAGATAGACCGAACATTTTCTGTGCTCCATTAGCCAGTGGATATTAGCAATATGATCTCAAGTGCTTCTTCCTGTCTGAAACCCAGCATGAACACCAGGCATTTCTCACTCCATATAAGGTATAAACCTTCATTGCAACATCTTGAGCATCACTTGGCTTGCATGGGAAATCAAAGCAATGGTCCTAGGGTTACTGCACTGTTTGCCATCTCCTTTTTTGAAGATTGGAATGTATAGTGGTACCATCTTAAAGAGTATAATGCGTTCCACGGGATTGCTCTTAAGTGAGTTGTTCTTTAAGCGAAACACTTGGAAAAAGCACTGCTGCTGCCATTGTAAGTGATCGATTGTGACTTCTGGTGGGGGGATTGATAACCCCACTTTAGTTGTTAAGCGAGTTTTTTGTTGTTAAGCGAGAGAAAATTCTGCTCTTTAAGCGAGTTAGTCCCTAAGCAAGGTGCTCTTTATGCAAGGTTTTACTGTATATTGAATATTGCCAGTCAGCAGGGCATTGTTTTGTTTTCCAGATTTGTTGGCATATTCTTGTTAGGGTTTCAGCTGATTAAGTTCAAAGAGCCAGCACTGTCTTTGTCTGCTGACATTTCCGTAGACATGTGGCAGGCATGACTAAACACTGGAGTGCATGGAATGCAGTCACCTTTCCCGCCAAAGTGGTACCAGTTTATCTACTTGCAATTTCTTGCTTTCGAACTGCTAGGTTGACACAAGCTGGAACAGAGACAGAAGCTCACTCCATTGGGAGAGCATTCGGGTCTCAAACTCCTGACTTGCCAACCTTCCAGTCGTCAAGTTCAGCAACTTAGCCACTAAGTCACCACATTCCCCAAAAGCAATTAACCAGAATTTAAAAATATTTCTCTAAAGGATTCAGTGACTAAAATTTATTAGGGAGTCCGAAAGTAACTCTTCTAAGATGTTGGAAGAAGAGGCTATGGGCCCAGGCTATTTCCTTGCTTATTCTCCTAGTATAATCCCATAGTTTAGCTTTAGAATTGCATTGTACCACTGATGTTCTGCAGAGATGAAATATATTAAGGAAAGTAATAATCACACAACTATCGTACTTTCAACCTTGATGCTCTTGGGCAGCGAGCATTTCTAATTAACAAACTGAAGTACAGTACTGTACTTTAAAAGCATGGCCAAAACAGGCTTGCATGATGAAATTCCTGAGATTTCTGCTGATGATGATATCTATACCTATAAAATGGTGCGTTAACCGTTGCAATGTGACAAAGGATGTTTAGCCAGGCCCCACTAGCCCTGTCCGAGCCTCTGTGCACTCGCCTGAACGGGGTTCGCAGGTAACTGCCGGGTTGAAATTTGCGCCAGTGGGGCAGGAGCCCCCCCAGACGCAAATAAAAAAGGGGACTTCAATTCCCAACGTTCCTTGCACCGTGCCGCACCAGAGCCAATCAGGCTGAGCAGCGTGAGCAAAAGGAACGTTCGGAAACGCGCCACAGCCAATCAAAAATAAGCCGCAAGGAAAAAACCGCTGCACTAACCAAATTCGCACACGCCAAACTACAAGCCCCAGTGTCCTGCGCGCCATCAGCGCGCAGAACCCTGAGGCAGCCGGCACGCGGAAAATAAAAGTAAAAAAACCCACCACCACGGCTGCCCTTCCTTTCCACGGGCCAGGCATCAAGCCTGGCCTACAAGAAAAGACCCCCCCACCCTTTCCTTTCCACGGGCCAGGCATTGAGCCTGGCCGGTGAAAAAAAGACCCCCACCCTTTCCTTTCCATGGGCCAGGCATCGAGCATGGCCTGCGGAAAAGAAAGACCCCCCGCCCCTAAAAAAGTAAACACAAAAACATCCAAAAACACAAACCAAAAAGTCAAAAATACTCAAAACCAAAAATACAAAATACAAAAAGGAAACACAAAAACATCCAAACATGAATCAAAAAAAATCACACAGACACCCCCCCCCCCAAAAAAAAACCAACCCCCCCCCCAAAAAAAAACCCCAGAGAGCTTACCAGGAGACATCTTCACTCCATGACGTCCGGAACTAAACTGAGAAAAGAAAGAGAATACTTACTGGAAGAAGAAGCGACACCCAGAGGACAGTAAAGAAAAATAGTAGAAGACAAGAAAAGCTCACCAGCCCCACCCAGTGGCCACAAGAGAAAAAACATTTAAAAATATTCAAAATAATAAATACTTCCCAAATTACTGAAATAAGTTATCAAATCATTCAAAAATATTCACACTA
Organism: Bradypodion ventrale; assembly: GCA_035047345.1. Lineage (NCBI taxonomy): Eukaryota > Metazoa > Chordata > Lepidosauria > Squamata > Chamaeleonidae > Bradypodion > Bradypodion ventrale. Next base: position 288,470,701 of record JAWDJE010000001.1, on the reverse strand, counting down.
ATCACAATTTTTTTTAAAAAAAGAAAGAAATGAGTTTTCACCCAAAAAACCCAAAACAAAACATCTAAACACAGTATGGAAACTTTGATTAAAAAAACATATTCTTACACATTTTAAAAACTATTATCCAAGGCACAACTATTTAAAAAAATTCACATAGTAACACATTATTTAGTTAAATACAATAATTATAAAAAATTATATCATCCTTTCCTCTTTTGAAAAACCAAAAAACCAAAACCAAAAATAAAAAAATCACAGTTTCTAACAGCCCATGCGTAAAAATAAAAATTTAAAAAACCACAATTAAAAACTAACCTCATTTGCATAAAAATAAAACAAAACCCTTCCAAAACAATTTAAAACAGCCCGGCACTGAGGAAGCCGGCACACAAAAAACAAATAAAAAAAACACTGGGAGCGCAAGTCCACCGCAGGCGGATGCAGCACCTCAAAGACACAAAATCACAAAACCTTTCAACACCATTTAAAACAGCCCGGCACCATTTGTTCATGAAAAAAAACTGAAACCCTTTACTATCCAACACAATTTAAAACAACCCGGCATCGCCGGGCAAAATCTGCTAGTAGCAGATAAAGCAATGTGAGAAGGGAAACCTCTCTCTCTCTCCTCTTTTTTACTTTAATAAAGTGTATCTGCTTATGGTCTGCTTCATCTGAAATATTTTTCCCTGTTGGCACTGAATGCGTTTTTAAACCGAACAATTTCTCATGTTAAATTAATAATAGTAAGGTGAACCTATAGAAATGAGGCCGCAAATTAACAGGATTAAATAAGTTCCGCTGTGGGGAATGGGGTGTGTGTGGGGAGAGTCATTAACCTACTGTTTCTGTATTGGAGATAACATTTTGGTCAAATCCTCTGAGTCTCCAGAGATACTTATACATACAAGAAGCATTTGGAAACATTTCATTGCAGAGTAAATTCCAGACTTTCATTTTTCTTCTTGAGAGAGTTCACCAGTTGCTCTCTTCGGCATGTTCATGAGCCTTTTATACACAAAAATTAAGCTACGGCAAAAGGAAAGTGCACTTACGCAAAAGCCATTCATCAACCACTCCTGTGCTCAGAATTCACTGAGGTAATTTAGATACTTTAATGATGAGGTGGTTTAGATTGGTATTTTAGTGTATGAGAACCAAGACACAGGAAACAGCCACAGGCTGGTTTAACTCAGGTTTATTGCATGGTGGTCAGAGGGAACACGAGGTAATGGCGGATGCATAGCTCAATATATACAGTAGTAAAACATTCGAATGTGGCTCCACGATAGCCTATTGGCTATTGTCTGCGTGACGTCATTGTTAGTCACGCCCTTCTTGTCCAGGTGTAGGTAGTGGCGGGAAACTCCGCGCTGTAGCCTTTGATGAGTATGGACCGAGAGAGCTTGGACGCTCGCCGCTGCCCACTGGTGGTCATTAGCTCGCGTCCTCATACAGGGTTTATAGTGATACAGCTGAAGGCTATATTGTTACTGGTAGGAAATGATACATTGTTATCACATGAAGATGGTTACCCTATTAGAACACAACAGGTATGCAAATCAGCATTTTCTCCACAATATTGCCTCCCAATCTACATTCTTCCGGATTAGTTCAAAATGTTTCCCTTCAATTAACCCCTCCTGTAAGGTAATTCTCTGTTAGCAAATGCATAATGTAACTACAATTACAAACTTCCATTTGACGTATATTTTCATTCATCAGAAATTTTCTTTTGCAAATAATTGCTAAGGTAACGGGGGAGGGGGAGACTGACATAAAGCAGTACTAAGCACTAAAGTGGTTTTCATAGTATTCTGTGTGTATGGATAACAATCAGGTCCTTTGAATAAATTATTTGCCTCCCCCACTCCTCTTTTTTGGTAGACCATGGCCTTGACTTGTGTGATGCTGGCCATATACCACAGAGCTTCTATAATTTACAATTGACATCATGGATTAAATTTGTTGTTTCAGCTAATGCAACAGAGCAAGTAAAGGTGGATTGTGAAACAAAGCCAGCCCCTGAAATACGAGGCTTGTCAGGTATAAATTTACAAAAGATATTCAGACTGAGCACATAAGACACAAATAAATGGACAGAGAAGCTGTTTTTGACAGACTGCAAGGGGCTAGAGACTTAAACTTGAACATTGTAAATCCAAGTGTCACAAAGTGCTGTTGCAAAGTGAAAGACATATCTATTCTTCAGGAATATAAACGGTGGTATGAAAGCAATGGTGGTATGACTGCAGCGTCTCAAGTGGCTAAGATGCTGACTGGGAGGTGGAAGGTGAGCAGTTCGATTCCCAAGTACTACAGGACAGAACGAGCTCCAGTCTTTGTCCCAGTTCCTGCCAACCTAGCAGTTTGAAAGCAAGAAATTGCAAGTGGATAAATAAGGACCATTTTGGTAGGAAGGTAACAGTGTTCCGTGTGCTCCGGTGTCTAGTCATGCCTGCCACATGACCACGGAAACATCTGCAGAAGCAGACAGCGCTGGCTCTTCGACTTTGAAACAGAGATGAGCACTGAACCCTAGAGTCGGATACGACGGGCTGTCGAGCAAGGGAAACCTTTACCTTTACCTATGAAAGCAAACTTCTAAGATGCTGCCTGTTTTGGGAAAGTATATCACTTCTACCTTTGAAGAAATCCAGTGAGTCTTCTACATCCACTTTGCACCCAGTGTGGAAACATTAAGATTAGAATTTTAAAAAAAAACCATTCAAAAGGAATGGGATACTTTGGGTTCTTTTTAAAATTATTTTTAAAGGAAAACAACAGATTAGAGAGCTCCTGTTAACAGTTCTACTTAACAGCCAACTGAACCATGCTGGTAATTGTGTCCCGCAACATGAAATGTAGCCAATTAGAATTAGCTGTTTGTGAATATACACTGAGAAGTCTGCTTGAACTCTATGAAGGGTATTTGAAAAATAAAACAAAACCTTAATTTAAACTAGCTACAGTTACCAAACTGTGTACTTTCAGAGACAACAGCTCACACAATACAGCAGCAGGGCATGGGTCAGAACCATGGAGTGCATAATAGAGTTGGATTCCAGCTTGGGCAAAGGCTGGAACATTTCTTGGAGGCTAGGGTGCTCCTCCATTCTGTTTTCCCATTCTGCTTCTCAAGCTTGGACAAGTTACATTCTTGAGCTGTAGACTCCCCCAGTTTTCCAAACAGCATGGCCACTGGGGAATTCTGGGAGTTGTAGTCCAAAACCATAACTGTTCCAGGTTCTGTTCTTGCCTCATCCTTCCCACTTCACCCATCACCAGATTTTTTCCTTTCTAATTCTTCTTGTTACTGTAAATGAGATGTCACGTCAGAGCTAGCACAAGACATTTTGCTGCCTGAGACAATGGTAAATTTGGTACTCCACTGTTCCATGTACAAGATTGTCAATTGGATAGCACCCTAACCCCTCTTCACCATGGCTGATGATGGTAGGCTAGTTGAGAAGGTGAAGGTCAGGATTTGTGGCATGTGTGCACCTATGTCTTCCATGAAAGTGGATTAGTTGGGGGAGTTAAGGATGAATAGCTGGGGAAAGGGTCTTTCATACCTGTCAATCTTCCCAGATTGGCTGGGATTTCCTGGTTTTCTGCGCCAATTCGCGCCATTTCCTGCCCCGCGTTGCCGAAACCCCGGAATTTGGCAGCGGGGGAAAGAAGGTACTGCGCAGCCCTTCTGCGCAGGTCGCCTTCTACGCATGCGTAGAAGGGTTTTACGCATGCGTAGAAGGCTATGCATGCGTAGAAGGGGGCTATGCAAGCGTAAAACCCTTCTACACATGCGTAGAAGGCGACCTGCGCAGAACTGTTCTGCGCAGGTCGCGGATTGGCCAGAGCCGCAGTTGACAGGTATTGTCTTTGCTCTCAGAGGCAGTTCACCCTCTCTACCCAACGGTAGAGCCATCTGAAGACAAAAATCACTTATGATGTGTTGTTTAGCATTTGAAAGACTTACAAAGAAGTTATGATGTTTGCACCAGGGAATCAATGTATTGTCTTATCCTTATCTAGACTTCCAAACGCTAGTAGGTTATAAAAGGTGAAATATTCTACTAAAGCTAAATAGTGATATCCTTAATATAGTTTTCGAAGTGGTAGCTGTGTTAGTCTGCGCAAGCACATCAGACGAGAAACAAAAATAAAGAAAACAAAAATATTGTGGCCCCTTGAAGACTAATTGCTTATATTTTAATGTGAGCTTTTGTCCTGAGGAAGTGAATTTGATCCGTGAAAACTCACATTAAAATTTAGCAGTGGTTTTTAAGGTGGCACAACATTTGTGTCTTTTTTTGTTTTGTTTCTTGTCTGACATCCTTAATGTAACAAATCCATCAAATTAAAAAAGCAAAGCAATTTTTAATCTTCTTACTGTATTTCTGTAACTCTCATGCAAAATAAGGTTATTCTCTATTTTCCACAAAGCCCTTTTCATATCTAGGGAGATAAAAATTCTGTTCTGTTTTAAATACAGCTTCTGTTTTAAATACAGAAAGTGTTCCATTTTTAAAAGCCACCTTGCAATTTAAATAAATTTATCATAAAAAATGGGTAAGGAAAAAACAACCAGTTATTACACGTTTCAAGCTTTCTGTCCATCAAAATCCATATTTATACCAAATTCGGAACAGAAACACAATTTATTGAGAACAACGTGGATTCATCTCTTCTGATTTCAGGCTTCTCCTGTCTCTGAGATGATGGCTTATTTTTATCCATACACACCAGAGAAGCACAGCAGGCCTGGTTTGTCACAGAATTCAGATGGCTTCCTTTGTACAGGATTTACTGCTGTTTCAAGGATGATGTAGTACCTGGCTGCCTATTGACAGGATGCAATAAAGCATGGCATCCAGGAACTCTAGAAGTATGGGCCACCTTTTGTGTGTGCATTCATATGTGTGTGTGTGTGTGTGTGTGTGTGTGTGTGTAAGTGAGAGAGAGGGGTTGGAAGAGAGAGGGAAAACACATTATATTTTAGGGAGCATTTTAAAAACATATTCCATTTATTCTAAATAGATATTTATTATACTAAATAGATATCTATTTATACTATACTACTTTATACTAAAGTCATCAAAGGAATAATTGTGGCTGTAAACACAGGAAGGGATTATGAGACACTGTGCAGAATTCCAATCCCTTTGTTTTCAGTGTAAAATGAAGGTAAATGAAGGTCCTTCCTCATTTTCTTTCTCATTCTGTGTGTGTGTGTGTGTGTGTGTGTGTGTGTGTGTGTGTGTGCACGCACGTGTGCGTGCGTGTGTGTGTGTGTGTGTGTGTGTGTGTGTGTGTGTCTTCCCTCCACCTACCTCGCTTTACAGAGACAAGGATGAGCTTCGGGGAATAAATTTGACCTGAGGAAATGAAAACACTCTAGCTGTATAGCCCAAATAACATGTCAACAAGAGATTTAAGGGAAACTTAGTAGTCACAAGACCCCTCAATGACTTTAAATAGAGTCAGGTTTTATTCAGAGCAAAGCATTATGAATAACTAAAAGACTAGCTGCGTATTCCATGAGTTTTGTCAATCTGATGGTAATCCCTGGTAATTGAAATCCAAGAACACCTGGAGTGCCAAGGTTTGCCAGGACTGGCCTAGATCCATTCTCTTTGTCCAACTATTCATCAGCTAGCAGGTGGGAGGTGGGGCATAGAAAAGAAAAGTGGGGAAAGAGATTACAGTATGCACTTTTAAGAGTTTGTTGGCTATTATTGTTTAGCAACAATTATTGTATTATTACAATATTGTTAGAAAGAGCCATTCTGAATCAGATAAAAGGTCAAGTTGAATATCTATACCTATAAAATGGTGTGTTAACCATTGGAATGTGACAAAGGATGTTGCACCAGGCCCCACTAGCCCGTAATGGGCCTCCGTTCACTCGCCCGAACCCGGTTCGCAGGTAACTGTCGGGTTGAAATTTTCGACCCGGGGGCAGGAGCCCCCCAGTCGCAAACAAAAAAAGGGAACTTCAATTCCCAACATTCCTGGCGCCACGCCAGAGCCAATCAGGCTGAGCGGCGCGGCAAAAGGAACATTCGGAAACGCACCGCGGCCAATAAAAAAAAGCCACAAGGGAAAAACCGCTGCAGTAAGCAAACACGCGCAGCCAAAACTACAAGCCCCAGCGTCCTGTGCGCCACTAGCGCACAGAACGCTGAGGCAGCCGGCGCGTGAAAAATAAAAGTTAAAAAAACCGCCCGCCGCAACTGCCCTTCTTCCCCACAGGCCAGCCAGCATGGCCCGTGGGGGAAAAAAAGAAAACTCCCCGCCGCCGCTGCCCTTCCGTTCGAAGGGCCAGCTGGCGCGCGAAAAATACAAGCAAACCCCCCCCCCCGCAACTGCCCTTCTTCCCCACGGGCCAGCCAGTATGGCCCGCAGGGGAAAAAGGGAAACCCCCCACCGCCACTGCCCTTCCTTCCCACGGGCCAGCCAGCATGGCCCACAGGAAAGAAAGCCACACACACACACACCCCGAAAAAATAAACACAAAAACACAAACCAAAAACATTCAAAAACACACAAAAATCCAAAAATGAAACACAAAAACAGCCAAAAAGAAACAAGAAAAAACACACAGACACCCCCCCAAAAAAAAAATCCCACCCCCCTCCACCCCCACCCCCAAAACCCCCCCAGAGAACTTACCAAAAGACGTCTTCCATCTATGAGGACCGGAACTCAAATGAGAAAAGAAAGAGAAAACTTACCGGAAGCGACACCCAGAGGACAGAAGAGAACAATTGTAGAGAGGCAGAAAAGCTCACCACCCCCACCCAGAGGCCAAAAGAGAAAAAACATTCGTAAATATTAAAACTAATAAGATTAATTCCAAAATTAATCAAATAAGTTATAAAAACATTCAAAAATAAACATACTAATCTCAAAAATTACCAAAAAAAGAAAACACTTTTCACTCCAAAAAACCAAAACAAAAAATAAAAATGCATAAAAATAAACATTTTAAAAACCAAAATTAAATTTTAAACTAAATAACATTAAATTAAATTTAATTAATTAAAATAAAATAAAATTTGCATAAACATAAAACAAAAACGTTCAAAAACCAATTTAAAGAGCCCAGCACTGAGGAAGCCAGCATGCAAAAAAAAAAAACAAAACCCAAAAAACTCACTGGGAGCGCAAGTCCGCCGCAGGCGGACGCAGCGCCTTGAAGCCACAAAATCAAAAAACCTTACAACACCGTTTAAAAGAGCCCAGCACCATTGGTTCAAGAAAAAAAAACGAAACCCTTTACTATCCAACACAATTTTTAAAAGCCCTGCACCGCCGGGCAAAATATGCTAGTTTACAATAAAACTAAATATAATAAAGTATGCAATGTTACATCCAGTAATTAACGAATAAGGTGTTTTTGGTTCATTTTGCCTCATATGTTAATGACATAATGCTTGTGAAGTAGCATATTATTATTATTATTATTATTATTATTATTATTATTATTATTATTATTATTATTATTATTATTATTATTATTATTATCCTCAAAAACACAGCCAATGAGATAACAATGCTGGATTTTGTATCACAAATCAATAGTCAAACATTTCCCAAGCGTTTAGGACTACGTAATGTATCAGCGAATTATGCAAGCAGATCCCAGAAGGGTGGACCTTTGCAGCTGACTGATGGTGATTTTGTCAATTCCAATTGTTTCTAAGTGCCTGCCTAGGTCTTTAGGCACAGCACCCAGTGTGCCGATTACCACTGGGACTACCTGTGCCGGTTTTTGCCAGAGTCTTTGCAGTTCAATTTTCAGATCCTGACATCGAGTAATTTTTTCAAGCTGTTTCTCGCTGATTCTGCTGTCACCAGGTATGACAATGTGTTGTTGTTGTTGATTCTGCTGCTGCTGTTGCTGTTGTTGTTGTTGTTGAGATTGAGAGAGTCAAGATACTGTGGGACTTTAAAATTCAAACAGATAGACATCTGCCTCACAACACACCTGATATAACTGTTGTGGAGAAGATGAAGGTCTGGTTTATTGACATTGCTATACCAGGAAATGCACGGATTCAAGACAAACAACTGGAGAAAATAACAAAATATCGTGATTTGCAAATTGAAGTTGAGCGTCTATGGCAGAAAAAAATCTGTTGTTGTTCCCATAGTGATTGGAGCCCTTGGAGCAGTACCTAAAGTATTTGGAAATTTTTGGACTTATCTTATTTTACCATCATAACTCTCCAAAAAACAACTCTACTGGGGACTGCATATATACTCAGACATTACCTTAGCAGTTCTTAGGTTGTTGGTTAGGGCTTGAACTGTTTTATTCCAGTCTTGGACTGTGAACCAAATGGTTGATTTGTATACAACAACAACAGCAACAGCAGCAGCAGCAGCAGCAGCAGCAGCAATGCAGTGGGGTCTTCCATGTTTGCAAGAACCAGACTAAATCTGTACCACAACACATTGAATATGATGATAAAACATAATTCTTATTCTATGCCGGCTCGGTCATTGCCCAGATTAACAAGGACCACGATGGATGCTATGGCTCCTGGGAGTCTATTGAAAAATGGACTACGGGGCTCAACTCCTTCTGCTAGGCAACCAGGGCATGGAGTTGATGAATGGCTGGAAGACAATAAAAACCCCAGAAGATTCTGGACAAGGGAAGAAAACTACAGAATTCGGTAATGGAAACCTATTACCAGTCTGAGCCATTAAAAAACATGGATTCCAAAAAAGGATGTATCAAATTTAGAAAGAAAATCATCCAGTTTTGGAAATTGGTGAGCAAAGACTAATTGGACCAGAGACATGTTATTTTGAAACGCAAGTTATTCACTGAACTCAAATTACAAGAGACTGTAAGCAAATCAGTGCAAGATCCAGACCCAAGCATAGTTTCTAAAGCAGCTAATTCACAAATAGAGAAGCAAGTAGTGGAGGAAAGCAAGGAGACCAATAGAGCTACTGTGAAACCAAAAACAACAGCTAGGAAATTTCTTGTAGAACCAATGACCAGTGATGAATTAGTGGAGAAGATTAATGTTCAAATGAAAATGGCAGAGAGAGTCTGACTGCCAAAACTGAACAAGTTAATAAGGAAAAGTTGGCCAAAATTTTGAAGAAAGTGAATGAAGCTGTCCAAAATATTCCAACAGAAACATTAGATCAAACAAATCAGTTAGTGTATGCAGCAGGTTATGTTACCAGCAAAGAACTGGGTTTGAAAGTCCAAAAGAGTCAAGAGAATAGAAAAGGAAAACCAAAATGGAAAATTCGCTTGGAGTTGAAAATTAAAAACATTTGATCGGACTTGAGTAATCTGAAGAATCTGAGACAAAGAAATCTAAAAGGTAGGAAGATCAAAACCAGCCTGATAACAAAGTATGACTTGAGCAACGAGGGAATTGCAGTTATAATTTAAGAGTTGAAACAAAGAGTTGTGGCCATTGCAGAAAAGATTGAGCGATATGACAACGGAGTAATGCAGTTTCAGCAAAAATCACAATTTAGTTAACCAACATTATTTCTACAAGACCCTTGGAAATGGACATGAAGCCAGCACAAGTGAAAAGCTTAACAGAGGAAGCACTCTGAAGTTTGGGAGAAGCTTGTGAGAAAACAATAAGGAGCATAGTGAAAATGCAATATGGATCAAGCAGGTTGAAAATCTACCAAAAGCATCCAAAATGGAAGATTTTCAGATAACGAAAGAAGCCGTACAGAACAGGCAAAGAAGATCAAAAACTGGAGTGCTCCTGGTTTAGATGAACTCTATGGTTTCAGGCTAAAAATGCTAACAAACCTACATGCAAGATTGACAAACCAAATGAATCATGCTTTGGAAACACCAGCAAGTCAATAGGTTGTCTATCAACAACTTACATAATTGCAAACCAGATATATGGACATTCGAAAAACAACAATTTGTTGCCTGTAGAGCAGAAAGGATGCTGCAAAAACTCCAGTGGAACCAAAGCTTAGCTATTAATTGACAAATTGGTTTTGAAGAATTCAAAGAAAAGGCAAACAAATTTGTTTATCGCTTAGATTGATTATAAAAAGGCATTTGATTCAGTTCCACACAGCTGAATTGAGAAATACCTTAACATTTTTGGAATTAGCAACAATATACAAAGTTTCATGAAAACTTCAGTGAAGCTATGGTGAGTAAAGTTAATGTCCTGTGGACAAGAATTTGGTGAAGTTGAAATTAAATGTGGAATTTTTCAAAGTGACTCACTCTCACCTTTGCTATTTGTCTTACCAATGGCACTGCTGACAACTGTTCTAAATAGAACAAACTGGGGATATGAATTGGCTAAGAAAGACTGAAGGTTTCACATTTGCTCTATATGGATGATCTGAAATTGTTTGGAAAGACAAGAGCTAAATTAAATACACTGCTGGAAACTACAAATAAATTTAGTAAAGACATACGAATGCAATTTGGAATAGACAAGTGCGCAACAATTACTGTTAAGGCAGGCAAAATTGTCAAAGGTGATGGATTTGAGTAAGATAATGAAGAATGTATCAAAGCAATAACATCAGAAGAAGGTTACAAGTACAGTAATACCTCATACAAAGTCTGCTTCATACAACATCAAATTCATACAACATCGCCTAATTTCTTGAAAAAAGTTACCTCATACAAAGTCACTCGACTATGTATGAGACATTCAGTTTTTCCCAGGTTGCATTGTGCCTGGGCAGTATAAAAGACAGGACACATGCGTACATTGCTCTTGTGGGTTTTGCACAAGGCAAAGAGCATTTAGGAGTGGTTTTGAGCGTGATTTTGGATTTTTTTGAATTTTTCATCAGAATTTTTAGAAGCATTCCTGGGATTTTTGCAGCATTCTTCAGGTTCTTGGACAATCAGAGTTGTTTGACATGTTTTTGTAATGTATTTAGCCTTTAGACAATGTTTTCTTAAAGTTCTGTCAGTTTCCTGTCTGTTTCCTTGACTTTGCCCTGAAATCTGTGCTGTTACAGTAAAATGTATCTCTATGGAAATGACATTGTACGAGGCATCGCAGGAAGGATTTGGATGTTGTACGAGGCATCACGGCTAGGATTTTGCATGCCTCATACAAAGTCCAAACCCGTATAAAGTCCAAACTTGTGGAACCAAGTTTGGACGTTGTATGAGGTATCACTGTACCTAGAATTTCTGGAAGCTTCTGACCTGCTACACAACCAAGTCAAAAGAATTACTTCTACAAAATACATTAAGCGGGTCCAGAAAACCTTGAGGTCAAAACTAAGTGGAGGCAATATCATCAAGGCAGTAAATACCTGGCCAGTGCCTGTTATACGCTATTCAGCTGGAATAATTGATTGGACCCAAATGAAATTAGACAACCTTGACCAAAAAACAAGGAAGCTAATGACCATGTATCATGCTCTGCACCCAAAAAGTGATATTGATCATCTGTACTTATCATGAGCTGAGGGTAGCAGAGGACTCCTACAGATGAAACAGACAGTAGAAGAAGAAAAGCATAGCTTGAATGACTGCATTATGAAAAGTGAAGAGCCTATCATGGATGACTTTTGAAAACAGTGAAGAAGAAAGCTGAATACAGAAAAGAAAGGATAGAAAGCTGAGCTGCAAACTGGGGGGGCGAGGGGCTTATGCATGGTCAATACTTGAAAAACATAGCAGGCAAGGCTGACCCAAAGCTGAAATGGTGATGGTTAAGAGCAGGAGTTTTGAAGAAAGAAACTGAAGGATTTATCTTGGCAGCTCAGGAACAAGTTTTGTCAACTAATTACATGAAGACAAAACTACAGCACATATCCAAAAATAGCAAATGCCAGCTTTGTAATAAAAAGGATGAAACAGTAGATCATCTGATCAGTGGATGCAGCAAAATTTCACAGACTGATTATTTGCAACGTCATAACAGGATTGCAAAAATTATCCACTGGAAACTTTGCCAGAAGTTTGGATTTGAATGCAGTAAAAATCATTGGGAACATCAAGTAGAGAAAGTTTTAGAAAATGAGAGAGTCAAGATCCTGTGGGACTTTAAAATTCAAACAGACAGACATTTGCCTCACAACACACATGATATAACTGTTGTGGAAAAGTAGAAGGTCTGGCTTATTGACATTGCTATACCAGAAGATGCACGAATCGAAGACAAACAATTGAAGAAAGCAGACAGCGCTGGCTCTTCGGCTTTGAAACAGAGATGAGCACTGCACCCTAGAGTCGGGTACAACTGGCTTTCGAGCAAGGGAAACCTTTATATTTACCTTTATTAATTGAAGAAAATCACAAGCTATCATGATTTACAAATTGAAGTCAAGCATCTATGGAGGAAGAAATCTGTTGTTGTTCCCTTAGTGATCGGAGCCCTTGGAGCAACACCTAAAGGACTCCCCATATATTTGAAAATTTTAGACTTAAACATCCTAACTCTCCAAAAAAAAAAATACAACTCTACTAGGAACTGCATATATACCCAGACGTTACCTTAACAGTTCTTAGGTCCTTGGTTAGGGCTTGAACTATTAATTTTATTTCAGTCCTCAACTGTGAACAACATGGTTGATTTGTAAATAATAATAAAAATAAATAAATAAATAAATAAATAAATAAATAAAAAATATAATAATAATAATAATAATAATAATAATAATAATAATAATAATAATAATAATAATAATAATAATAATAATAATAATAATAATAATAATAATAATGGGCTTGCACCCTTAGAAGAAGCTGCAGCTAGCTGTGTTGTGAGAGTGGCAGCTGCAAATGCTCAATGCTAAGGCAGCACCAAGAAATTGCGAGACTGTGAGGCCTTTTTGCCTTTCCAGAAGCTGCCGAAGGTTATCATCATGAACACCTTCAGTGCAAATGTGGAATAAGCAGATCCTGTCTTTAATTTACCTTTCTACCTCGCAGAATCCCTAGGCTTGGTATTGGGCCAGGAAGACTGCACAGAGATTCATTCACTAGACAAAAAGTCCTTGCTATTATTAATGGCTGGAGGAGGCCTCTGTGTAATCAAAAGGCACAGCTGCAGTGATGTACAACCAATGACAAAGCTGGAGATGGTTCCCTCTCCCCTGCTACAAGCTTGCCAGTGAACAGCAAGGAACTTCCCCGGCTGTATATCTGCAAGATAAATAGCCCCCAGTGCGAATATACCTAGTGATCGCAGTCTTGAAAAGTATTGTTATAACCCACCTCATACAATCATTCTCAAAGTGACGTGGCTGCATTTTTCACCATTTCGTAGTGATTCTTGCTGTTTGTAAATAGAAGGGAGAGATGCTGGGCAGAGATTTAAAGCCAACACAGCCATCGGCTCTGGCTGCCCTCATTCCAATTCTGAAACAGACATTCATGGTGTCAGTTTAGCGCCTTGCATCCTACCCGACCCGTTGACAAGAATGAAGCAAACAAATTTATCTGTGAAAGGGATCTACAGAGTTTACATGAAGTCTTTTGTTCTTCGTTGTCTGGAGGATAGGATGGTAGCTATTCTACACGATCAGAAAAAAAAAGAAGATCTGGAATCTCTCTTGTATATGGATTGGACAAAAATGAAATTTGGATATAATATTATGAGAACGGTTTAAAACAAAACATGTGTGAGGGTAGAAGGTAGTAATTAATTGATGCCACCTGATAGATTTTCAATAATGAACGAATTTCAATAGATTTGTGTTTAAGCCTTTGCCATCAAAATGCAAATCAGATCATAATATAATTAAGAATGCCCCTTATTTGTTAAATAATGCTAAACATTGTGCTTGTATGCACCATATATACAGTACATGCCCTGAAATACTTTATAAAAATATTTGTGAAAGGATATGCCTTATCAGATCAGTGGTAGACATAAACTCACCCATGATGCACGCATGCACTGCACACGCGCATACACACACACACACACACAACATAGAGGAAGTCTATGCAGCTCTGTGACCTTTTCATGAACTCAGCAAGAAAGAGGGAAAGATCATTGAAGGAGGCAAAGGTCAATGCACATGCTGATCACAAACAAAATTCAGATTTATCCATGCAGTGAAGGGTTGTTATTATACTGTCTACAATTTGAATAAAATGCTACTAATAATTACAATGGTTGGTGCATCTCTATTTTTAAGAGTGCTTTTGGTTTCATGCTACATCCCATTTACAAATAGATTGCAGAATTGGACTAATATGATCAGAAAGTTTAACCAACATCATCTGCTGCATTTGCATGCCAATTTATTGAGTGTAATGAATCTTTCTTGAGGATGGGTGAGAATTTTGTTCAGTTCGATTTCTGATAAGAATTTGTCAAAATCTGCAGATATCTTCAAATATTGCTTGGAAAAAACTAGTTTTTTAAAAAATAAATTAAAAAGTGAACAGAGAAATCAAAACCAACAGATCCATCCTTCATAAATCTATTCAAATCATTCAGTTGTATTGCTGTTTTAATCTTGCCTCTGTATATGAGGTCATGAGTGTAAAATAAAAGTATGCACTGGCATTATAAGGGACTGTGGTGGCTCAAGTGGTTAAGACGCTGGACTTGCTGACTGGAAGGTCGGAGTTCGATTCCCAGGTACTGCATAATGGAGTGAGCTCCTGTCTCTGTCCCAGTTCTTGTCAATCTAGCAGTTCGAAAGCAAGAAATTGCAAGTAGATAAATAGGTACCACTTCGGTGGGAAGGTAAACAGCATTCCGTGCACTCCAGAGTCTAGTCATGCCTGCCCCATATCCACGGAAACGTCTGCAGATGCACAAAGCACTGGCTCTTTGGCTATAAACAGAGATAAGCACTGAACTTTAGAGTCAGATACAGCTGGCTTTCAAGCAAGCATGACCTTTACCTTTGCCTTACTGGCATTATATTAAAATGAACAGAAATAAGTAATCTTTAGGTTTATTTAATAAATCTTCTTTACTTCCTGTTTTACTGCTTCAGGTGTTGAGGGAATAAATAACCACAATAAATACTATGGTTTCACAACGTAAATATATGGCGTAAATCATGATACAGTGAACTGTTGCTTTACGGACGGCTTGCTTACCAGAAAACTTGCTTCAGGAAAAGAAATCCATAGGAAATTATGGTCCGCTTCAAGGAAAAACATTGCTATACGGACAGGTTTTCTGGGGTTTCTTGACCAGATTCAGCTGTGGTTGCTCCCTGGGCTTGGCGTGCGGCGGCGGGTGCATTCATGGCATTTTTCTTTGGCTTTTTGCCACTTTTCAGCAGCTTAGAAGCAGTGGGGTGGTGATTGGGGCAGAAACAGATGACTGGTGGGTCATTACCAGAGCTGGCCACTAGAGGTACAAAGTGCGGTTTCCCATAGGAATGCATTGAAAACCAATTTAATGTTCCCAAGGTCAGAAATAAGCCAAAGAAACCAATTTTTTGTGTTCAAAACTCATTATAAAGTGCACTTTGGAATTTTTCACTGCATTTATACAGGGTTTTGAACAGATAAAAGACTTTTTTTTTTATTTTTTCCCCTGAGCTCCAGAATGCAAGATTTGGTTTTCAATGCATTCCTATGGGAAACTGCACTTCACTTTAAGGAAAAATTGCTATAAGGAAAACCCCATGGAATGGATAAATTCCTTAAAGCAGGGGTTCATTGTACTGTATATTAAATGTCACTAGTCCTGTCTATTCCTTACACTTGTATTATTTGTACCCAACATATGCAATGTCATAATTCATCTGTAACGTTTCCCTTGCTCAAAAGTCAGTCATATCCGACTCTAGGGTTCAGTGCTCATCTCTGTTTCAAAGCCAAAGAGCCAGCGCTGGCAGGCATGACTAGACACTGGAGAGCACGGAACGCTGTTACCTTCCCACCAAAGTGGTCCCTGTTTATCTAGTTGCAATTTCTTATTTTCAAACTGCTAGGTTGGGAGGAGCTGGGACAAAGATGGGAGCTCATTCCGTCCTACAGTACTCGGGAATCTAACTGCTGACCTTCCGCCTCCCAGTCAGCATCTTAACCACTTGAGCCACTGCAATCCTACAAATTAAAAGCCCTGTTAAAAACTCTATCTAAGAAACTCCCAGAATCCCCTAATCAGTACAATCTATTGCTGTTCTATTTCACAAGAGTGACATAGAATGAAGACTTTGCATGCAATTCTGAACCCTGATCTTCCAGAGTTTGGAATGACTTTGAGAGCCTGAGATAAAGGAGACTCTCTGCTTCAGACTGTTGCTCTCCACATGAAGTGAGTAACATTAAAGTAGCTGGGGCTACAGGGCTCTCCTCTTTGGTATGCTTACTTGAAAGGTGTGTATAGCATTATAACAATGTGAGGCAGATTCTGTTCTGTACAAGTCTCTACTTCAAAAGAGTCTATGAGTTCAAATCACAGTTGACAAACATCCCATCAATTTCAAAATACCACCTTCACATACTGTATGACAAAATTAGAAGGTAATTCCTTGGGTCTCCTTTTTGGACAAAGCAGCAATTGGAGCATTGGTAAAAGTGTAACATGTACTGTATTGTTCACTGCTCTTTAGATGGAGTGGTTGATAAATTAAGTTGCCATTATCTTAATTATAATTAATGTTGAAAACCAGGAGATTGACCGAGAGAATACCATAGCACACTGATCAATATTGTGGGCTGCAAATGATCGATATTGTTGTTGGTGTCTAAAATGTACTTTGGGGAGTTAAAAGGTACAGGAGTATTACCCTTTAAAATATACAAAGAAGTGGTTGAAAATTGACAGATAATAAACCAGATTCTGACAAATAAAGAACAGAATGGAGAATCTACCTAGGGGTGGTGATGTTTAATATTGTATTAAATCAGGGTTTAGGAATGGAGGGACCCATGTTCAAAGCTCTCTTTGATCATGAGGTACACTAGCTAAATTTAACCAGAGCCCTTTCTTGAAAAGCATCACCTGGACACTCCTTGAATAATCTGAGAGTAACTTTTATTTGTGTGGGTGAGCTACAGAAGGAAACTTGAGACAGGACTCCTAGCTTGCTACAAAGTGTGAGATGCCACATTCTCACAATGTACCACTTGTGTCAATAACGCTAATGCTAGCTTTCAGACTCAGTACTTGTTAACTGAAATTATTTATAGCTCGATAGTACTATTCCTGACCAAATGAGCCACTGTCACGCTGTTCATTTTCTGTATCCCCTGGTCAGCTCATCTATGTATAAATATGACAGCAGTACTGTTTCACTCCAAGGTCTGAGGAAGCTGACTTGATTCATGACAGCTCACATTAAAATACAGCAGTTCATCTTTTAAGTGCCACAACATTTTTGTTTGTTATTTTGTTTTTGTCTGATATTTTAAACATATTTAATGATAGCCTTTAGGTAGGAGTTAGTTGCTACTAGAGCATTTTTATCTATAGTAAATCATTGCTGAAGCAGATCAACAATGTACCTTCAAATCAGTCCCCTTTCATGGCTAGTACAATCAAAAGAAACACTAAAAACTACACACATTGGCAACAGAAAATTTTTAAACAAGTGACTAAGATCATGAATGCATCTCGAATCTACCCTTTCAGGCAGTAAGAGAAGCAGTACTAGCAGTAATAGTTGTATACTGTAAGTTACAATGCTGCTAAGTTAACCTAAAAGGATTTTCAATATGAGTAGATACAGTATTTAAGGAGTGATTTTAACAGTGCACCCAATCCATTACGTTTCTTTAGCCAAGCAGGGATCCAAACACAGATGTTCTGAGTCCCAGTCCACCATTCTATCATGACACCACCCTGGGTAACACTAGCAGCAGCCATCATCATCACCATCACTGCTGTTGCTTTTGTTACTACTGCTGCCACTGCATGGTAATACAAAAACATTCTTTTGCACGTTCTTATTCCAGGCCCACACACAGTGAAAGTGCCCCCAAGCTCTGCTACTATGTGCTTGCTTGTCCTTGCCAGCTGCCTCAGTGACCTCAGTGGAATTCTCTGCTCACTTCTGAAATGCTTCTTTGCCTTCTAAGTTGAGCCCAGACGCCGCCTGTCATCATCCTTCTACCTTTGTTTGTCACTTTGCCCCTCTTCTATCTCTCTTTCCTCACTTCTTACATTCTTGGCTGATATGAACATGCTAATCGCCACCCGGGTTTTTAGTCTATTTGTTTAGTTTATTTGTTGCGAAGATTTTAACAATATGTTTCATGTGGTTTTTTTAATGATGTGTTGGTTTTTTTATACGGGACCATGTCAATTGGATTGTGAGCCGTCCGGAGTCACTTTGGTAATTGGGCAGCTATACAAATCTAAACAAATAAATAATTCTTTTCCTCGCTGTCTCGTTGCCACCTTAACACCCAGAACAGAGCAGAAGGCAGCATTATAAATCAGGATTTGAATTCCTGCATTAAGCAGAAAGTTGACTCAATGGCCCTCATAGGCCCCTTCTAACTCAATTATACTATGATTATATGTAGCCACATAATATTCCTCTTCCTAATGTGACACTTCCATAAACAGATATCATTTATTGATCAAAAGTCACATATTTGACAACATACAGGGTGGCCAGTAAGCCCCTACCCGGCCCGCAAGTCTCTACCCGTTCTCTCCGTGGGCATGCACCCTGCACCTCTGCCCAGCAGTCCAATGGGAGTGTTTAGTGTCTTGCACAGAAGACAAAGAAGGAGCCGCAGTGAGGGCTAAAACACAGCTTTATTGCATGATGGTCAGGATGAACATGTGGTAATGGCAGAGGTACAGCTCCTTTTATACTGCAACAATACATTTGAAAAGGGTTGCATGGTAGCTTTTTGGCTGCTACCTGCGTGACGTCATTCTGAGTCACGCCCTTCTTCTCCAGGTGTTCCTTGCGCGAGAAGGTTCCAGCGGCTGCCGGTGATTGGGGGAATTTGAACCATGTGAGCTGAATGCTTGCAGCTGCCCTATGGGTAGCTAGCTCGCATTCCTTTAACAGCTGAGTTACATTGTGATAATTGTCAGGTTACATTCATACATTCTTAAAGTGATACAGTTACATACACAACACTCCTCCCCCCTAGGATGGGACGAAGTCCCTCAACCATTGTGGCTTCCCGCATGTGCGCTTGGGGCGTACGACTGCTTGGCTGAGCTCAGGGGAACTAGGGGCTCCGAGTTCCGCAGACTCTTGTCCTGCAACGGAAAGGGGGGACTCATTAGTCGTCTGACAGGGACTCTGTGGCAACCTTGCGTTTGGAGAGGGGAACAGAACATGTAACTGGGATGTGAACCCCTGCCTGTCGCTTGTGGCGCCAGGTGACCCCCCAGCACGAATCTCGGGACCGATGAGGAGACCCTTGTTGTCTCGCCCCAGTTTCTTGTGCCTGCAACTGGCATACTTATGCTATCCCCTGCTGCCTGACTCGGTGGTCTTGGGGATGGAGAGAATGAACTTTCCCCTGCTGCCTGGGTTGGGGGTCTTGGTCTTGGATAGAACAAAAGGACTGGGAGGACTGGAAGTACCAGGGGCTGAACTAAAACCCCTCTTTTCGCTCGGACGGGTGGGGGACCACTCCGCGACATCCCCCTGGTATGGCAACATAAAATCAAACTCATCCCACACTTTCAAAGTATCCTCCTCCTCATTTGAGAATCCAGGGTATGCATTTGTACCTGGGGATGTCTCCGTGTCTCCCCCTTGGGCTAAACAGGTGGGGGAGAACCCTAACGCTGACTCTCTTTCACTGGTAACTCGCCTTCTGAGCTTGTCACATGCCTTCTCCACAACAGACCTGTGCTAGTTTCAACCCTGTAAGACACTGGCCCCGTTTGCTCACTGACTGTTCCTGGAACCCACGTTGGTCCCGAGGTTGCATAATTCCTGCAGTGAACCGGGTCCCCTACCGCAAAGCTTTTGGAGCTCTCTATCTCTATATTTCTCCCCTCATCCTCCACCCTGGTCGGATCCAACCGATCAAAAAGTGTTACCGGCTTCCTCCGCGTGAGGAGCTCAGCCGGCGAAAGTCCTGAAGCTAGGGGAGTTGCCCTATAACAAATGAGGAATTGACACAGCTGGAGGTTCAACTCACCATGACCCATGTGCCGCAGTGCATCTTTCGTAGTGCGCACTTGGCGCTCTACCTGACCGTTTGTGGCGGGGTGAAACGGGGCAGAGGTAACGTGCCGGATGGCATTCCTCTCGATGAACGCCTTGAATTCCGCAGACGTGAAAGTACTGGCGTTATCGCTCACCAGGATGTCCGGCAGGCTGAAGCAACTGACCTTGCACAATTGTTTAATGGTTGCGGCAGATGAGGTTTTGGACATGGGAATGACTTCCAGCCTTTTGGAATATGAATCGACTATCAGCAGAAATATGGACCTGCGAAAGGGGCCAGCTAAGTCGACGTGTACTCAGGACCATGGCCTGCGGGCCGTGTCCCATTCCCTGTGGGGCAGCCGGGACTCCTCGGGCCGAGAGCTCTGGCAGCTCTTGCACGTGCCCACTAAGTGCTTTATATCCACGTCTATCTGGGGCCACCAAAAGTAGCTCCTGGCCAGTGCTTTGGAACGCACTATTCCCGGGTGGCTGGTATGCAGTAGCCTCAGCACCTTTGCTCGTAACTTCTCTGGGATGACCACCCACTGGCCCCAGAGGAGGCAGCCCCTTTCAAGGGAAAGCTCTACTCTGCGCCTGAAAAACTATTTGAATTCCTCCTCGGGGGGAGTTGTGGGCCACCCTTTTCTCACCCAGGAACTGACTGGGGACAGGATTTTGTCGGCCGCTATGGCTTTGACGAGGTCTGCGGGAACTATGGGGGGTGAGTCGAGAGACTCGATCAGCAGGACTTAGTGGTCTTGCTCTACCTCGCATTTGGGGTCTCCTAAACTAGGGAGGGGAGAACGGGACAGTGCATCTGCATGTGAGATCTCCTTCCCTGGGTGATGGACCAGCTCGTACTGGTAGGCGTTGAGGAAAATCGCCCAACGCAGCATTCTGGGGGACAGAATTTGTGGGGTGGGCTCGCCTGTAGTAAAGATTCCCAAAAGGGGCTTATGATCGGTCACAATTGTGAACTCGTGGCCGTACAGGAAATCGTGGAACTTCTTTGTTCCCGCGATTATGGCCAGGGCCTCTCTATCTGTTTGCGCGTAGTTGCGCTCCACCTTTGAAAGTGACCTGGAATAGAAGGCAACCGGGGCTTCCCGCCCGTTCTCTAACACGTGGCACAGCACCGCCCCCACCTCCACTGGTGATGCATCACAGACCAAAACTACCGGTTTCCTCGGGTCGAAATGGGTCAGGACGGCGGTCTGAGGACAAGAGCGCCTTGAGCTCTTTGAACGCTTTCTCCTGCCTATCTCCCCACCGCCAAACCGCATCTTTCTTAAGTAGCCCATGCAGTGGCTCCGCAACGGATGCCTTCCTTGGCAGGAAGGAATGGTAAAAATTCAGGAGCCCTAGGAATGACTGCAGCTCTGGTTTCGCGGTGGGGCGAGGGGCTTTTTGCACAGCCGCAACCTTGGACTCGGATGGCTTGATGCCCTCGGGGTTATTTTGAACCTGAGAAACTCAACCTCCCTCGCAAAAAAACACACATTTGTCCCTTCTCTACCTCAGTCCCGCTCTCTCGAATACAGAAAGGACCTTGTCTAGTCTTTTTGCTAGTTCCGATTCACTCCCTGCTGTTATCAAAACATCATCAAAATATGGGAGCACACCTGGAAGCCCCTTTAAAAGGCGTTCCACAAGGGACTAGAAGATCCCGGGGGCCGAATTTATGCCGAACTGTAGGCGCGTTACCTTGAATGCCCCCTTTTGTGTAACGATGGTTTGCGCAGCGGCAGCAGCTGGGGTTACCATGAGCTGCTGGTATGCCTGCACCAGGTCTAGTTTGGCGAAACACCTCCCCCCATGCAAAGTGGCCAGTAAGTGGCTAACTACTGGCACCGGATATGCATTTGGCCGAATGGCCTTGTTGATTGTACATTTGTAGTCAGCGCAAATCCTGACCTTCCCATTGGATTTTAAAGCTTGAGACGTATGGGCCAGATTTCTGGGTCCAACTCAAAGGAAACCAGGGGTCCCCTGTAAGTTCTGAGCCCCTTCTTGAAAACTGCAGGGTGCGCATCGCAGACGTCCCGAATTGGGTCAGTCTCTATGGCGTTTATGCTGGACAGTTCAATTCCCAGGGGAGCAAACCACTGGGTGCCCAAAAGGCAGCAGGTCCCCTCCTTGAGAACTACAAAGGGCAGTTTTTCTGTAAACCTTTTGAACTTCACCATGAAGTTTCCCACCCCCAACACCGGGATCCCATAACCCTGCACGTCCCGTAAGTTCGACTTCATGGTCCACAACTTTGGGCGTGCATTTGGGGGAATGCACAGGAACTCCTTCTGGGACAGGATGGAGTAGGACGACCCTGAGTCTATTTCCATCCTAACCGGGACCCCTTGTAACAGTACCTCTACGAAGAAACGCCGGTGCTCCAGGCCCACGCGGTTCACGGCCGCCGCGTCGTTGTTGGCTGAGACCTTTCCGATGCCGGCCGCCTTGCGTTGGTGTGCTTGAGGGTGTCTCGATGAGCCCCTGTCCTCCGTTCACCTGCGCCTGCAGACCCTGGCAATGTGGCCTTTCCACCCACAGTTGTGGCACTCGGCCTTCCAGAATGGCACCTCGTTCGGTCGTGAGATGCCCCGCATCCATCGCAATGGTGGTTTCCTCTCTCACTGGCTCGGCACTTTTCTCCATGCCTCTTAACTTTCTGCACGTCGTCATCCTCGCTGGAGCAGGAGTCCGCAGTCGTGGATGACTCCTCGGAGGTTGCTGGGGTGCCTGTGGGCATCCGGCCCCCCCGCTAGGCCGCTTGTGCCGAAGTCTGCCGGGCCGCTTGCATGGGTGACTTGGCCCTCTCAGGTGCGGCCCCCCGGGACTTGAAGACTCTGACCCCGCTCCTCGCCACCTCGGCCGCTTGGGCCTCTCGCAGTACCTCGTTGAACGTGAGGGGATGGTCGCAGGTCATCAACTTTCTCTGGACCTCCTCGTCCCTTAAGCCGCACAGCATGCGGTCTCGAAGGGCTATGTCCAGGTCCTCCCATTGGCAGTGAACGGCCGCCAGCCTGAGGGCCGCCACGTAGGTGGACACGGATTCTCCCGGGTGCTGGTCCCGCCTGTGGAACGCGACCTGGGCCGGAAAAATAGAGACGGGCGGCTGGAAGTGATCCCTCAGCATTGTGAGGATACGGTCAATGGGCACTGTGTCGACCTTCCAGGGAGCCAGCAGGTTCATCAGGATGCGCAGCGTGGCCATCCCCACCTGGGCTAGGAAGTGCGACCGCACCTTCCCTTTGTCGTCGATGCCTGCAGCATCCATCGCGTGCCGAAACTGGCACTCGTACAGCTCCCATTGCTCAGAATTGCTGATGTCGAATTGGTGAGGCTTAATCTTGGGATACACCATGGATCCCACCTGCGTCGCCAATTTAGTGTCTTGCATGGAAGACAAAGAAGGAGCCGCATTGAGGGCTAAAACACAGCTTTATTGAATGATGGTCAGGATGAACATGTGGTAATGGCGGAGGTACAGCTCCTTTTATACTGCAACAATACATTTGAAAAGGGTTACACGGTAGCTTATTGGCTGCTACCTGTGTGACGTCATTCTGAGTCACGCCCTTCTTCTCCAGGTGTTCCTTGCGCGGGAAGGTTCCCGCGGCTGCCGGTGATTGGGGGAATTTGAACCATGTGAGCTGAACGCTCGCAGCTACCCTCTATGGGTAGCTAGCTCACGTTCCTTTAACAGCTGAGCTACATTGTGATCATTGTCAGGTTACATTCATACATTCTTAAAGTGCTACAGTTACATACACAACAGAGTGCTTCCTCTCTCCTCCCAGCACAGAGTTTGTGCTTCCCCTCTGCCCAGCAGCCCAATGAAAGTGCCCCACCCCCCAGCAGAGGCCTACTCTCTTTGTGGCCAGGTAGGGACTTACAGGCCACCCTGTAGGATGTGAGGAAAGAATCTAGAAGTTTTAGAAGACTACAAATAAAATAAGAGGTAGCTGGGCAATGTATTTTGTAAAATGGTATGCATTAACAGGTGTACAATGTTTAGATTGGGAAAAGCAATGGTATCACTCTATTCTGCTTTAGTCAGGCACACCTGGATTACTATGTCAATTTCTGGGCATGATTTTATTGAAAAACTGGAATGTCTCCAGAGAGGGATGAAGATGAGACAATTATGGAGACCAGGTCCATACGCATGGTTGAAAAAGTGAAGTAACTTGAGCCTGGATAAGAGATTATTAAAGTTATACTGTCACTTCCTTCCCATATTTACATAGCTTTATAGTGATTTTAAATTTGCTGCTGCATAGGGTAGGTCTAGAGCAGTGGTTCCAAATGTGGGGCACATGCCCCAGAGGGGGACTTCAATTCCAAGATGCCTAAGTCAGTACATTGGCCAGTCAGTGCTTTGGTGAATTGACTTAGTTTTCTGGGAATTGAAGTCCAGTAACCAAAAGTTAGGAAACACTGGTCTAGAGCCATCAGCTTCACATTATGAGGGAAAAAAGTTTAAAATGAACAGTAAGAAGAACCTACAAACAGGAAAAGCTCTTTAACAGCAGAAGAGAAACCATAAGGATATGGTTAAATGTTTGAAAGCAGAAGGTAGATGGCCGTGCATTGTGAAAGTGTAGCAATGAATCTCCTGCCTTAGCAGGAGAATGAATGACATGACCAACACTATAATTTTATAATTCCCTAAGATTTGTCCATCCAAATCATTCTGGTCATAAAACAAAAGTGTGTGAACTTGCATTGTGTAGAGAAGGCTAGTCAGTAGCAAGCAAAACCTTTAGGCAGGTCGCTTCTTGAAAAAGGCACTTGAAATATGAACTGCTTTTCATCTGCTTTTCTGTGTGATAATAATCTTTCTATGTCTGCATACATGCTCTGATTAAAAGATGTTGCATAATAAATATTAGCAACATGTTAGATAACAAAGGCTGAGTCCTGACCCATCTTGACTTTCTATTAGGCAAACCCATTAACTTCAAAACATCTGCACCTCCTGTGACACCATGAACTGGGAGGCTGCAGTGGATAAAAGCTGATTTGCTTAACTTACTTTGAAATGGCTTTGAGAGCCAAATAACCAGATGATGCTTGTCTTTTCCTGTTCGTTTTAGTTTCCCTACAAAGATGTTTTGGTGTGACGGATGTTCATTATATTTTAGAGGGGGGAAAGGCACACTTGAAAAACATGATCGGGCGTGGGTTGCAGTTGCACCTAGGCCTCAACCGCCACCTCTGCAAGGTCCCCACCGCTGCTGCTCCAGTCTACACCACCTCAATCAGAGGCAGCAGCGGCAGGCAGATCAGCGGCGGCAGAGACAGAGGCAGCAGCAGTGGGCCAACTTCCCTTCTCTGGAGCTCAGCACACATGCGCTATTTCATCACTTACTGCATGTGCTCTAAGCCAAGCGGCTGGTTTCTGCATCTGGGGTGGGAGCAGTGTGGATGCAGCGGGGAGACTGGAGCATAGACAGAGACCTGACCTGAAGCAGCAGGAGCAGAGAGCGGATCGGTGGAGACAGAGGCAGGAGCAGCGGCAGCGGGTGGATCAGCGGCAGGTGGAGGCAGCGGGAGCAGCAGTGGCAGAGATTGAGGCAGCAGAGACAGAGGAGGTGGCTGCCTCCATCTCTGCTGCTCTACCCACTGCTTATGCTGCTGCCTCTGTCTCCACTGCTCCTGCCGCTTCAGGTCAGGCCTCTGTCCATGCTCCAGTCTCTCCACTGCATCCACACTGCTCTCACCCCAGGCACAGAAACCAGCTGCTTGGCTTAGAACACATGCAGTAAGTTATGTAGTAGTGCATGTGTGCTGAGCTCCGGAGTAGAGAAGTGTGCATGGCTGGCCAAGTGGGCATGGCCAAGGGGGATTTCTGCTACCGGTACGCCCGGATTGGGGTGGAACGACTTCAGAACAACACTGCATATGTCTCCAGGCTATCTTTACATCTCCAACAAATTTTAGTTTTAGAATTATCCATTTGATGTATCCAAACCAGAGTCAAGTACCACCTCCACAACATTTTATAATTATGTTCTTTTACCCTTACTGACAAACTTTTCATAATTCTTCTTCTCCATTTATTTTTCCAATATATTTCCAAAATTATTATATTTAAGTCCTGTTTCCATATTGTTCTCAATGTATCCTGTGACTTATCCTCTTTATTTAACATTTTGTAAATCTTACTCACCAGACCCTTTATCACCATTTCCCCCTTTCGTATTTTACAAAGTATCTCTTCAAATTCCGTCTTTCCTCTCCCTAAGCTGGATTTTCCTTGATATCTTGTGTTCCACTTATTTACTAAAACAACTTGAAATCAGTTCAATTTCATCTGCTTGTACATTTCTGCTGTTTCTTCAATTTTATCACACATCTTTATCCAATCTTTCAACAGGAACACACCATCTAAGAAATATATCCTTTATCCTTCTATCTAATTTTACTGGAAACATCTTAACGTCTTCCATATCAATAATCGGAGATACGTCTGGAGCCAATTTTTTTCTTTAAAAAATTGCCAAAACTTTCATCATTGCCTTTGGCATCTTATTCTTTGCCTTTATTCTCACATCTTTATCTAGAAAAATAAAAGCTATGGAACAGGTTCAGATACATCTTAATAAATTTGAGGAAATGACAGGATTGAAAGTAAACTGGGAAAAATCTGAGACAATATTTTGTAATGTAGGTGAAGAAGAACAAAAGAAGATAAAGGAAAAGTATAACATACAGGTCAAATGTAGTGTTAAATATTTGGGAATAAATATTTTAAATAAAATGGACGATCTTAAGAAACTGAATTATGAAAAACAAAGAATGGAAATTAAAGAGAAAATAAAACAATATAGTAAGTTGAATTTGTCTTGGTTTGGCAGGATTGCATTATGTAAGATGAAGTTATTACCAAAAAAGATATATTTTTTGTTTGATGTCCTGCCAACCCAATTCAAGGAGAAAGAGATAGTTGCCTTTCAGAGTATGTTAAATAGTTATTGCAAGGGGTAGAGACCAAGAGTAGCAAAGAGTTTGTAGTATTTATCTCAGAAGGAAGGTGGGTTGGGACTTCCAAATGTTAAAAATTATTATAGAGCATTTCAATTAAAAGATATTGTGAAGATATTAACAAAGACTGAGGTGATTTGGGAAGAGATTAAAATAAAAGAATTACAACGATTAGGTTAATATTTTGAGGACTATTAAAATGGGTCCTTTTAAAATTACTAACCACACAACCAGCTGACCCTATAGGTTCATATCTGTGATTTATGTTTTAGGGATTATGCCACAACCATTTAGAAAGACACTGACAATAATAAACTGATACCAAGTTGTTTTGGTACAGAAACAATTATACAGTACAGCTATATAGCCATGGCACCTTTTTTTATTTGTATTCTTCTTATTAGTCTCCACCCTCACTTTAAAATTACTAACATGTTGAAAAGAACAGCTTGCATTTGCTCAGGAAATGGTTTAGTTACAATTGGTCACCTATGTTATTATCCCCATGGAAATACCTTGATTTGTTTCCCACACAAAGTCAAAGGCATTTGTTTTATTAACAACTCCTATCAGAAAAGAACCTTGATACCAAGTACTGTATCTTTCTTTTCTTTTTTTAAAGGGAAAACATAATATCATCTTCACATCTGACTTTGCCAAGGATACAGATTACATAAAATATAGTTCAGAAAGATGTAAAAGGTAATGCTTTCTCCATTTCCCCCAAAAATTGCTTTCTAAAACAGAATGCATCATTATTGCTTCAGTCATATTATCAGAAAAATAAAACAGAGTCAAGCACATAATTAGAAGACAGAATTTCTTCAGTGTTCAGTGCGTCCAAATCGCAACTATGGGAAATATTCATACCTTTTGTAATTTGCAGCTGAGCTTGTTTGTTTGTTTGTTTTAGCCACTCTGGGTGAACATGTGAGCTTTGTACATGGATCTGGTTTCTCAGACACAAAGGTCTGCCAGAATCATGTCAGTGGAACATACACATGATTTTAGCATTCAGTGACGTGTTGTCCATTATTCTGTTCAAAAAATTGGTGTGTGACTGCAAATGCAGAAATGGTTCAGGCAATGCAGAGAAACCCAATTGCCTGGCAGGGTGAGCAGCTGCTTGTATGTCTGGTTTTGCAAACAGCTACATGAGTAAGCAGCTGGTTGGCCCTCTCTACATCACAGCAGTGGCTTATAGGTTTGCAGTTATTACTTTGAAAATAGAACAGGATACTGATTACATCTTAGAAATGCAAAATTTCTGGAAATTTTGAAACTCAGAAAAAAACACCGGTTTTTTTCAGGGGGAAACTGTCAGATGTAATATCAAACTGACCTGAACTACATGTACCACAATGCCTTGCCACTGTAACCCTATTCCCTTGAACCTTATGCCTCTGACCTCATCCGACCCTATTAAAGGACCACCTCAACCTCATCCCCTTCCCTTCCATCTTTGACCCTTGATACAGCCACTGACCGCCATGCGGGCAGTGAGAATAAAAGACTTTAATTATAATATACTGTCTCTGGAGTTATTGGGCCGAACCATCTGAAACACTCTTACAAAATGGTAGCAGAGGTTTGGTTCGCCCACAAACAACTCCAAAATTAAAACAAATGACCAAAAGAAGGACCCGGCTGAACAAAGGAGGGTCCAGAACACGAGCCAGACCAACTGGACCCGAAACTCTGGAACAGGCAATCGCACGACCCCAAACGGTAATGGAAGAGGACAACCCCAACCGGACCATCACGGAGATGGACCCAGATGGCCAAACGAAGGCCGAAACCGGAGGGGCACCCACCGAAAGGGACGACCAAGACGAAAGCCTAACAATCAAAATCCACAGGGCGATAGCCGGGAGAGGAATGATCCCCACGGCAGAGCTACTGGCCTTGATGAACATCGGAGATGAACCCCACACCAACGGCACGGTAAGCTCTACCCCGAGATCCTCCATGGCGGGAACCCCAAGCACCGAGCCGAGTTCAAATCTAGCCGACCAATTACAAGCGGCGGCCCTAGATTTGAACACACCGGCGGGAAAATCCACCGGGACAACGATACCCGCAGATAACCCGCGCGCCCCAATCACACGAAGAAAAGAAAAGGCCCTGGGACCCCGGAGGGTGGACACACAGACCCTAGAAATGCCGACCCTCAGCCCCCAGGAACTAGAAGAGGAGCGGAGACCCCCAAGCAGGCACCACGCCCCCAAGAGAGGCACTGCTGACAACCGAGCCGAACTCCTCACATGGGCAGAGGCCCCCTTCGCAATCAAAGGCCGAAGGGGACACGACCTCTCCTTGGAGGAAAGCCACCGCAAACCCTTCCCAGCTAGAAACCGAAGGGGACGCAGCCCCCCCTCAGAAACATGCTACCGCGAACGGGAGGGGCGCGAGACCCGCAAGGCACGCATCCATGCGGGAAGACCCGAAGCACACGCAAGACAGAACAAAGAAAGTGAGGCCTACCACAACTCGCTGTCTGCCCGAACCAAGTGCAGGGAATGTCCGGAGAAGGAAGCCGACCTCCACGCGGAGCCACGACCCGAGGAGCCGGAGCTATGACGACCCGAACCCCCATCAGTCCAGCAAAGATGGCGGCCTCCACGCGACAGCTCCACAGGATCCTCCGATGAAGAAAGCAGCTCCAGCGACGAAACCGTCTCCTCACCGACGCTCCAACCTGAAGCAGCAGGACCTCCGAGACAGAGATCCGCTCACCTCGGCAGCCAGCAAACAATGAGGTTCACGCAGGCGCAAGAGGAGCAGGAGAACTCCCTCTCTGGCGAAGAAGAGGAACTGCAGGTCAACTCAGGTCACTCCATGGGCAGAGGACCAGCGAACTCCCTCTACAGGCGACCAGAAAAACTGCAAATGGGACATCCAATAGCAAACATATGTGTACCCATCCCCCACTGCCAATACAAAGACAGCCCAGGGCACCAGGCCAGATCCAGCAAAGGAAGCAATGCCGGCCAGCACAGCCAACTACCTCACAACTTCCCAATCCTTCGCATGACTGGGGAGAACCTAATGGACTGGGCACAACAATTCCAGGTAATTCTGATGAGGGAGGGGGCACTGTACCTGATCCAGGACCCACCAAGAAAGCCATGGACCCTAAAGGTGGACAGACTACACCACAGAGTGTTCTGTTTGCTTTTAAGCTCTATTGACAATTCAATGTATGGGAGTATCCCTGATGGACTGACTGTGCATGAGGTTTGGGGAATATTGTATGAAATGTTTTATTGCAATGAAAGGACTACGACCTGCTTGCTATTGAGAGAGTTGTATGCATACAAAATGAAAGAGGGCTCAACAATGAGCGAGCACCTGATGAAATTAAACAACATGAGATCCGACCTCATAAGAAGGGGGGAAATCGTGACGGATCAGCACCAGATTAGCATTATATACAACTCCCTCGATTCAAGCTGGGACTACTTCCTGACTCAGCTGGATAATTTGGGAAGCGACAATGCCACATTGGGGTACATCACTAAGAAACTCATAGCTGAGGATAACCTTAGGAGAAGTAGGGCCACCACACGCAGAGAGGACAGGCCACGCAAAAGAGTCAGTTTCCCTGAGCAGGGGAGCCCTAGTCTCGAGTGTCACACATGTGGACCAAGGAAACACAAACCCACACACGATCAAACACGCCATGAGGACACTCCAAGACCCAGACGTGAGTCACAGGACGAATACCCACGCAGACACAAGGGCGACAACGACAGGGAGGACAGACGACGAAGGTCACCTAGCCCAAAGAGAGAGCTTAAGCCACAGAAGGGGCAAGATAGACACAAACCAGATTCAGTGAACATGGTCAAGCACAGTGAAGAGACCAGCAGCCACAGGGCAGACAGGTCTTCAAATGCACACCTACAGCGGTGGCTGATCGACTCCGCGGCAACCACCCACACATCATGCCACAAGGAAATATTCAACTCATTTGAAAAAGATTCCTTCAGAATCAAAGTCGCCAACCAGGAACATGCAAGAGTAACCGGCAGGGGCGACGTACTCATCCCTGGAATTGGTCAGGTCAAAGGCGTCCTTTACTCCCCTGAAATTCCATATAATGTCCTGGCCACCACCAAGCTCACAGAAGACCCCAGCCTCAGGATAGTCTTCGAAAACAAGAGGGTGTCCATCGAAAGAAGGGGAAAGCAGATTGGAAGAGTGGAGCTCATAGGCGGCCTACCGTACCTCATTGCCAAGGAAGCCGAGGATGGACAGGCCACGATAGGCCTAATTGACGGCACTGACGATGAAGAGATGCAGGACTGCACCGCAGACGACCCCAGGGAACCCGAACATGAAGATCCAGAGAGGGAAAACAATGATTACAGCAGTCCCACAAGAAATGAAGGGGTCGGCAGCGCAGAGCATAGAACACTGAGGGTATCCATAGGGAAACAAATACATGATGAGTGCGCGCACCTGTTGCACAGGAAATTGGGACACATAGGTTTTCCGACAGTCAAGAAGATGCTAGGGTGTTCAGAAGGACTAAGGATCAAGAATTGTGAGAACTACCTGGAGTGCTCCGTGTGCAAAAGCTCCAAGACAAAAACCGAGGCACGACCGAAGACATCCTCCAGGAAGTCAAGCCACCCTTTCGAATTGGTCCACCTCGACCTGGTGGGGCCACTCGAGAGATCCTTGGGCCAGAAGAGATTCTTCTTGACGATAGTCGATGACTACAGCCGATACGGTTTCGTATACACCCTCAAAAGCAAGGACGAGACCTTCAGCAAGTTCAAAGAGTTCTACCAAAGGGTGCAAACCCAGAACAACACCAACATAAAGAAACTGATGACGGACAGAGGATCGGAATTCCTGTCCAAAGAGTTCCAAGACTGGATAACCGAGAAGGGGATGCTACACTACAAAACCGCACCATTCTCAGCCTTCCAGAACGGAGTCGCCGAACGAAGGAACGGAGTGCTCCAGACCATGATCAGATGCGCAATTGAAGATGCAGGCCTAAGCTTCTCATACTGGGGGGAAGCTTTGCTGTACTCCAACTACACACTGAACAGGCTATGGTCTGGCGTTATCGGAAAAACGCCCTATGAAGCCATGTACAGGCAGAAGCCCAAGTTGAGCCACCTTCACATCTTCGGTGTGTTCGCAGACGTACACATACCAAAACAACTAAGGAAGAAGGGGGACAAGATAACGAAGAAGCTAAGGTTCATGGGGTACGAACCAGGCTCGAAGGCATACCACTTCCTAGACCACAACCTGAGAATAGTGATTTCCAGGTCGGCCATGTTCCATGAACACGCGAATTGGAGTAAGATACACGCAAACGAGGTACTGACAAATGAGTCAGCACAAGAGGGAGCCAAAGCACCCCCATCCAACTCAAGGCCCAACAGACCAGTGGACACGCCACCAGAGAGGGATGAGACCAGGCAGTCGCACCAAAATACCACTAGTGTTGTGGAGACTGAACCTCCAAAAACCCCAGCAGAGGCGCCCCGCAGGTCAACCAGGTCAACCAAAGGCCAAACTCCCAGAGGACTAAAGGAGTATGTGCTGGGCATAAACACCTACCCCGGGACACCAGCAAGCTTTGATGACATAGACAAACTGCCTCCCGAAGAACAGGACAAGTGGCGGGCGGCAATGGAAAGGGAGATGGAGAGCCTCAAGGCCCTCGGAGTGTACGCTCCTGCTGAGGTTCCTGAGGGACAGAGGACAGTGGGAACAAAGTGGGTGTTTAAAGTAAAATCGTTGGAAAATGAAGGGGTAATGTACAAAGCGTGACTAGTCGCCCAAGGATTCACCCGACGATACCCTGACGACTACGAAGACACGTACTCTCCCACAGTGAAGCCAGAAAGTGTAAAGGCCGCTTTAGTGATGGCAGCCATCCTCGAGGAACAAGTGTACCAGTTTGATGTACAGACAGCATACCTCCACGCAGACCTTGACAAGGAAATATACGTCAGAGCACCACCTGGTTTTGGGCGCAACAGAGGGGAAACGTGGCTACTCAGCAAAAGCCTCTATGGACTAAAACAGTCCGGCAGGAGGTGGTACGAGTGTCTGGCCAAGGCAATGAGGCAATTGAACTTCTTCCCAGTCGAAGAAGACAAATGTGTATTTCTAAGGAAATCACCAGAGGAAGTTGAAAAGGTCCTAGTGTATGTCGACGACCTATTGTACTTTGGGAAAAGTAAGTCCAAATGCGACGAATTCGCTCATGGACTGCAAAATGAATTCTCCCTGAAAAACTTGGGGAGAGTGAACAAATACCTAGGGGTGCAAGTCTCAAGGATACCCAATGGCTTTGGACTCTCCCAGAAGGGGAAAATAGCTGAACTCCTTGACAGATGCAACATGTCAAACGCTCACCCCTGTGGGACGCCTATGCAAACAGATTTCTTGAAAAACGCCTAAGAGGAAGGGGAACCGTTCGAAGACGTCAGCCTCTACAGATCCATCATTGGATCGCTGTTACACATAGCCAACTGGACCAGGCCCAACATTATGCTGGCAGTGACCCTTCTCTCACGCCATTCCAGTAACCCAAAGGGGTTTCATTGGGTGGCCGTCAAGAGACTGCTGAGATACCTGAAGGGCACCATGGAGACAGAATTACTGCTCACCCCTCGAATAGACGAAGAAATCAACCTGTCATGCTACGCCGATGCTGACTGGGGCGGATGCTCAGGAACCAGGAAGAGCACATCCGGCTACATGGTGATGTTGAATGGCAGCCCAATATACTGGCGCACCGAGAAGCAGAGACTGGTTTCTACTTCCACCACCGAGGCTGAATATGTCTGCCTGTCAAACGCTGCATGTGACCTTATCTGGATAAACGAACTGATCTCCCTTATCTGGGAAAAGCCCAAGCTCCCCATCACCATCCACGAAGATAGCCAGGCGGCCATAGAGATAGCAAAAGGTGAAACTATAAACCGGAAATCTAGACATATAGATATCAAGTGCAAGAACGTGAGACAGATGATAAGAGAAGGCTTTATAGAGCTAACACATTGTGAGACAAAGGAACAGGTGGCAGACATACTGACCAAACCACTCCCCTCAGCTCAGCATGAGTACCTGTTTGGCAGTTTGTGTCTTAGAAAATGAAATGCTCAAGTATGCACTCAATGTAGTCAGCCCATATGATATTAGAAGGGGTTTTGTCAGATGTAATATCAAACTGACCTGAACTACATGTACCACAATGCCTTGCCACTGTAACCCTATTCCCTTGAACCTTATGCCTCTGACCTCATCCGACCCTATTAAAGGACCACCTCAACCTCATCCACTTCCCTTCCATCTTTGACCCTTGATACAGCCACTGACCGCCATGCGGGCAGTGAGAATAAAAGACTTTAATTATAATATACTGTCTCTGGAGTTATTGGGCTGAACCATCTGAAACACTCTTACAGAAACCAAAACTTTTCAGAAAAATTGAAAATAATCTTATACCATAATACTTTTTTTAGAAATGATTTATAAAATATTTGAACCTGGCTTTATCTTAAAATATTTTATTCATCATGTTAACATAAAACATTCCATAATATATTTTTTATTTTTTTTCCTATTTTTCAGAAAAAGGCTTCAGAAAAAAATGGGGGAAACCTGGGTTTTCCATGAATTTTTCTGGTTTTTTCCTAGGCCTTCACATCTCTATATCTAATGTATAATTTAGCCCATAGGGATGTTACCGCAGCTACAAGGTAGTCTGAACTGCTAATCTTGCTGGTTTCTGGATATGGAAAATTGTGGTACCAAGTGCCATCTTGTCTTGACCTACCCCAGCCAATACCTTGGAATCTTCTTCCATCAAATGATGAAATATTACTTGCATTATGATGCAGCAATTTTGCTGTTGACTCACCATCTCCCACTGAATTGTTTTAGGAAGCAGACAACTTGCTAGTTACTGGATTAGCAACTTGGTGTGAATGGCTACGTGTGCAACAGCTTGAAAAAGTGCCACTGAAATTACTGAAACTAAGCAGCTTCAAACATGCAGCCAGATTTGTTCATACAGATGCCACCTCCACATAGATTTGTCCTGCTGTGAGACTAACAGTGGCCACACATATTCCTTAAGCCGTTACATACGGCATTCTTGTGCAGGGACTCTAAATCTACATTGGGATTTTAAAAAGAAAAGAGCTTAGTGAAGTATACATGAAACAATATATGTTGCTCCATTGTTGTGTCCTAACATTATTTATGTATATTACTTTAAGTTACAGTTCCCCATTAAGTCTTTGCTGTATTTGCGCCATTTCTGTAAAGGCTCCTATTCTGTAATTGCAATGTATTCGATTGGGTCCCACACAGGTTTTCCCGCACTAACTAAATGTACGGGCAAATGTATCATTGTCCTGCCTTCCAGTCTCTATATAAGTTGCTGTTTCGTCCCTGCTTCCCCAATCCAAAATTAGTCTGAACTGAGCTATAATAAACATCTTGTTGGTTAACCCCCGATCTGCTGTGGCATGGCTGATTAATAGTCAGACTCAACTTGGTGACAAGGATGGGGTCATCAGGCAATGCAATGTCACTCGGGAGGTTCAACGTGTCTAAGCCAGACACTTGGTCAACCTACGAAACCCAATTCTTAAATTGGGCGATAGCCAACAAGATCAAACCGGAGGAACAAAAGTCGATATTCCTCGCGAGTTGCAGAATCTCTACAATTGAACTCGTGGTCAATCTGCTTGGACCAAGAGAAGTAAGGGACACTTCTGTAAGGGACATTTTCTTGGTGCTGAGAGACTACTTCAGGCCAAAAATCTCTGTGTTTACAGCCAGAGTAAACTTCTACAGGAGGAACCAGAAGCCAGGAGAGTCCGTCACCAACTACGTGGCTGCACTGTGCCAGATGGCTGAAACCTGCGAGTGGCCAGACGTGGACGTCGCCCTGAGGGAAAGGGTGGAGAAGAGCATGTTGACCCTCGAAGAGGCATTAGTAAAGGCTCTAGCGTCTGAAGTCGCCAGCCCAGGTGTTCAGGTGTTCGAGGAGGAACACTCCGCAGTAGAAGTGGCCACAGCTGTCCAGAACCTGGAGAGTCCAGCGTCACTGCTCACAGCGTACCCAGGAGCTGATAGTGAGTTGGAGAGAGATGTGTGTGAAGTTCGTCTAAAACCCACCACACCTGATGTCAAGGTAACAGCCCCGTGCAAGGTTCAAGGGGGCGAGAGAGTTTGTGAGGAGAGCCAGTTTGTGAGGAGAGCCAGTTTGGAGAGGCAGAGTGCCTCAAGAGTGGTCAAGAGTCCCAGTCCTGTGCTAGTGTTCGTAAAGTCCAGTTCTGCATGGACATCCATCTCCAGGGTCATTGCTGCTTCATGGAGATAGACTCGGGTTTGTCATTCTCAATCCTCACTCAATGTGAGTTTTGACGAATTCCGCCAGCTGACCGTCCCAAGTTGCGGGCTCTGCAGGTCCAGCTGTGGGATGTGCAGGGTCGCCCTATCCCTGTGCTCGGTGTGGGATTGTTCGAGGTGCGGTTTGAATGCATCACTGCCAAGCTTCCACTTGTCGTGGTCAAGGAGGGTAAGAGTAACCTCCTGGGAATTCAGTGGTTTAGCCACTTAGGTATTGCCTTTTCAGGCATCAATTTGGTTCAGTGGGACCCCAGTCAGGTTGGGATGGGGGTCATCCAGTTTTTTGGGGGGAACCTTGGTTCAGATCTCACAGTCAAGGTCGGGAGCAGAAGTTCCGCCAGGGGCTTGCCACGCGCAAAGACTATACCAAGACTGAACTCTTTAAAAACTGTCTGCTGGCCAGAGTGGAGCCAGACATATTTGAGCCGGAGAATCCGAGACTGTTCAGCCCATTGCAAGCCAACTGTGTAACTATGTGAGAGTTAATGTATTTTTCCCTTCTGTTTGAGGTCACTCTGTGGGTTCAGAGCAGGTGGCCGCCACCGCTAGATGTGTGTGAATTAACGGGTTATTATAGGGATCGTAATAAACTGTCTGTGAAGGGGAAGGATGTGTTATGGGAATGCAATGGGATATTTTGGTCTTCCTAGAGATTTGGTGTCCCCCCGTGCTGGTTGCCCCGAGGGTTGAGGGGAAAGAAACGAACATGGAGGTAATTCTGTTTGCACTTCGGGTCAAGGTGCTGCAGAAACTGCCTTCTGGCTATGCAGACGCGGTCTGTCCAAAAGGTGTTGCAGGGTATCATTTTTTGGGAACCAGGCTTGGTTCCGCACCTGAGGTTAGGGCCACAAGAGCAGCACAACTATTCCCCTGGGGGTTGGGGAAAAGGAAGGTGTGCGGCCATGGAATTCTAATGGTATCCCCTGGAGTGGGGAGGAGGCCACCATGCAGGGAGAGTGAGATTTTGGATTGTGCTTCGCTCGACTTTAATGCTAGGTCTGGTTGCCCGTATGCGACCATGTCTCAGGAGGGAAAAGGGGAATATAAGGCATGTCTCTACGTGGCACGTCAGGACTCAGCTGAAATTGAGTTGCTACAAGGTGGCCTGTTCTTGGTAAGTTCAGACGCAGTTTCCCCATCTGAAAGAGCATCAGCTTTGCTTCTCAAAAGCCCCACAGTTACCTTAGAAGGCTCGAGTGTTTTATCAAGCTCTTTGGACACCTTGGAGCCAGCAAGGGCAGGCGCCCTCAACGTGTATGCGTTTGCAGCTGTGTTAGTGAATTCTGTCAAGAGGGAAGGGACCTTTCTACAGGAGATAGGCCAGCAAGCCCTATCTTCTTGTTCCTCATGCTTGAGCTGGTTGCCAGTAATCTCCTTTCTGGGGAACTCATGCATAGTTCCCCCAGTCGACGAAACGGTCGTCGAGTTAGTAGGGCTAGGTATGGTTTGGGGAAACATATCTGATTGGATGGGAAAACACAAAACACCATCCCCAGGGGTATTTTCACAGTCTCACCTGTGGGTTTTCAGAACAAAATGTTCCTTTCACATCCATCTTAAAAATATGCCACTTGGGTTAGACTCTACCAAAGGGGTTTTAACACCACCAGTCTGTGGTAGAGGATGCCCTCACTTATGGGTTCAATCTCAGAATGACATCGGGGTCTATGGAGTCCACTCTGGCACCAACAGGATGTCACGTTGCTTTGGAGGTCGCAGGGGTCCTAGGCACCCCTCCCTTAATAGTAAGTCTCGCTGGAGCTGGCTTGCCCCTAGCATTCGGAAGTTCTGGGTGCTCGTATTGAGTGTCGGCTTGACTGGCACTCTTCAAAAAACCTAGTCCACCTAGGTCCTCCAGTGTGTCCCTTAGACCCTGGTTGTCCCGACCCCAATTATCCTAAGTCCTACTAGTAGGCTCCCTGACCAGCCCCAGGTCATCTGTTTCAGCAGAGGTTGTTTTCCTTTCTTATTGTTTTTACTTTTGGGGGGAGGAATGTTGTGTCCAAACGTTAGTTATGTATATTACTTTAAGTTACAGTTCACCATTAAGTCTTTGCTGTATTTGCGCCATTTCTGTAAAGGCGCCTATTCTGTAATTGCAATGTATTCGATTGGGTCCTGCACAGGTTTTCCCGCGCTAACTAAATGTACGGGCAAATGTATCACTGTTCTGCCTTCCTGTCTCTATATAAGTTTCTGTTTCGTCTTTGTTTCCCCAGTCCGAAATTAGTCTGAACTGAGCTGTAATAAACATCTTGTTGGTTAACCCCCAATCTGCTGTGGTGTGGCTGATTAATAGTCAGACTCAACATCCATGGTATGTTAGCCACTCTGAGTCACTCCGGCGAGTAGGGTAGCATACAAGATTAAATAATAATAATAATAATAATAATAATAATAATAATAATAATAATAATAATAATAATAATAATAATAATAATAATAATAATAATAATAATAATAATAATAATGATGATGATGATGATGATGATGATGATGATGATGATGATGATGATGATGAACTCAGCACCATGCTGGGGTATTGGGCAATTGGGCAATGTCACACTCCGCCCCAGCAATCTCTACCCCTGTGGGTAGAATTTTATTTTTATTTTTATTTTCTCAACCAAAGGGCGGAAAGGAGAAGCCAAGCACAGGACTTAACTCAAGGGGAAGCAGGGGTGGGGCAGTGACACCGGCAGGATCGGCACCTTCCTCCCACCTTGTCTCTGGCCATTATACATGTTCCCACCATTTTCCTGGGGAATCGAACCCCGACCTACTGCTTACAAGGCAAAATTTCAACCTCTAAGCCATGGCAGGTCCTCTACCAATGGAACTGCTTGTGGTAATATTATAACAGAGAACTCTATGTTAACCAGAGAAGATATCATTGCTTTTAAAATCCAGGCTGTAGAAGCCCTAAATGGGAATCAAACTCTACCTCAGGAGAGACCCATTGTTTGAATAAAGGATGCAACATGGAACATTATTATTATTATTATTATTATTATTATTATTATTATTATTATTATTATTATTATTATTATTATTATTATTATTATTATTATTATTATTATTATTATTATTATTATTATTATATATTTTAAAATAAGTCCTAAGCGGGAATCAAACTCGGTACTTTTTGGGCATAGTCAAAAACACTAACCACTTATCCACTTAGGATTTCTTTTTAAACCTGATTTTTAAAGCAATGATATCCTCTCTGGTTAACATAGAGTTCTCTCTCGCCTTGTTAGCTGGAAGGTTGGCAAATTAGCAGTTCAAGACCTGAGCACTGCATGATGAAATGAGCACCCATCTCTGTCCCATCTCCTGCCAACCTAACAGATCAAAAGCAAGGAATTGCAAATAGGGGCCACTTCGGTAGGAAAGATCTTGGGGACATGAAATGAGCCTAATTCGGGGCGTCCCCTGAGTGGAGTTTCTCCAGAAAAAACCCTTTCAACCCAGAATAATTTCTGACACAAAATAATTATTAGCCCTTTGTCATGGTTTCCACATGCGACCTTGTCTTAATTTTAAGGTGACATTTGATTCATGTAGTGTTAATATACATTTTGCATTTTTCATAGGCTTAGAAATGCCAGTTTTCATTTCTAAAACACGTTGCAATGCCAGGCTGTTAGTCTGACATGACAATGATGTATAAGTAGAATAGAAGCCTTCCCAAAAGGAGGAGGGAAAAGTGAGTGTCCAGGACTGGACACATTCCAAGAAAAACACCTGCAGTCCCCACAAGGGTACTGAGTGACAGTCAGGTCACATGACCACACCACGAGGGAGATGACGTCTCCATTCCTGTCAATCAAACTGATTGCCTGGACACCTGTTAGAATAAACTTTCCCAGATAAAGCAAAGGTGGGGGCTACATGTCAAACAGATGACACTTGCACCTGCAAACTGTCCCTTTCTCACGCGAACCAAAGGTGCTTTCTCATTAGATCACCACATTCCAGAGCCCCTTTTCTCTATAAAAAGGACCCCAATTTGTTCATTCAATAGCCACTCCTGAGACAAGGGGGAACCCTTGTCTCTTATCACCATGATCTTGATTTCAGCGGGAGCCCTTGCCAGTCGGCTCTCCAAAATGACTCTTCAGGGCTAAAGCTGTGCCATGAGGGGCTGAACTGTCCCTAAACTTAAGAAGCTTGAAACCTGCTAGGGAACTAGCAAGATTTTGTTTCTTTTATTTGTTTTAGTAGATTGTGTTCTATAGTGTAGATTATTTTAAGATCTGTATCCCGTATTGTGTTTCTTCAATAAATCTTCAAAAGTCAGCCGTGTGTTGCCTGCCTTTGTAAAGGAAAAGAAGGAAACCCAGCAGAGCTGAAATGACTCCAATTTGTCCTCATCACTTCGAGATCCGGATCACTTCAAGATCTGTCTCTAAGAGGGAGGGGAAGAGTAGCATCTCTAAGAAGCCTAGCTTCTGCCAAGTGATTAATATTACCTGCCATATGCAGAAGGCTACTCTGTCCCTGTCCCTAGCAAATCGGGCTAGGGTGAGGAGTGCTCATTAAGGCAGCAGGACGCTGTATCTAAAGGTCTGCCCTGCCAGGTGTCCCCAAGAAAATTCTGGGTGCCCATCGGAGCCTTTGTGAGGCATGTTCCTCCCCCTACGTTCCTGATACCCTTCAGTGATCATCAACAGAAGTGGGCACAACTGTTACGTGGTCAGTATTAAATGTTAAGTTGTCTAATGAGGGGAAAGATAATTACAGTGGAATCCTGGTTAACAAACAGCTCTGTTAACATAAATGTTGCATAACAAAAGGAAATCCATAGAAAATAGTGGCTCAGTTTATGGATTTTTTTCAGCACAGATTAATTGGTTTTCAATGTATTCCTATGGGAAACCATGTTTCGGTTAATGTATTTTGGTTTTCAATGCATTCCTGTGGGAAAATTGCATTCAATGGGAAATTCAGTTAAAGTAATTTTCGCTGTAAGAAACATCCCAGAGAACGCATTAATTAGATTAACCAAGGCTACGCTGTACTTTTTTAGCCTTTTGGGTTACTTCCTGTACATAAACACTGTTTATATCTTTTTGCCTCCTGACCTATGATAGAGTTTGTTCAGTAAAGAACCATCCCTTTTAATATGCAGAGTTTGTTACGAGAGCTGCTCAATTCATATTTCCATGGCTTTGATGGTAAGTGAAGAGCATAGCAATATTAATCAGCAGTAACCTGTCAGTGAACTCTGAAGCTAATATGATGTAGCTATGATTTCACCATCCATCAATCCTGAGCAGGATCTGGAAAATCCTTGCAGCACAGTCTCAAAAAATCTAATTGTGCAAAAGCTTCATATGTTTCCAACATTTCTGTTTTATATATCATGGGCTTTTTGGCCTGCAACATAGCCTTTTATTATTAGCTTTATTGCATTAGATGGTTGGAGAATAAATGGGGATGGAAGGACTAAATTTCAAACTGCCCCCACATGCTATCTTTACCCCCTTTTTTCTTTTTTTTACATGAAGAATCCATCTTGTTTTTTCTGTAAAGAAACATATTTGGGACCAATTCAGATTTAGTCATATTTAGTAGACTCAGATCAAGGAGACACCAGCCATTCACAACCAACATATGTCCAATTT
Organism: Bradypodion ventrale; assembly: GCA_035047345.1. Lineage (NCBI taxonomy): Eukaryota > Metazoa > Chordata > Lepidosauria > Squamata > Chamaeleonidae > Bradypodion > Bradypodion ventrale. Next base: position 288,428,627 of record JAWDJE010000001.1, on the reverse strand, counting down.
ATTTCAATAGATTTGCTGTTTGGTATTGCTAAACCTAGACACCAACTCATTGTTGTATTTGGACTTTTGAACTACTGAATGAATCAATAAGGTGAGCACATTAGTGTGCTATATTTCTTTACCGAACAAGACCAATAAAATGGTCTTCTGAAGTAGGAAGTGTATTCCTGCCAGCAATCGAGTAGGAACAATATGTGGGGGGGGGGGGAGGTTCTTATTCCTTTTGGTACAATTCATGTAGCATCACAATTGGGAAACAGAGAGAGAAGGTACAGGAGAAAAAGAATAATAGAAACAGTATACGTGGAAAATAAAATCTTAATCTATAAAATTGAGGGTTAACCGTTGGAACTTTGCATAGGAAACTTAGCCAGGCACTACTAGCCCGCACTCACCATTCGTGCACATGTCCGAACTGGGTACACAGGTAAACACAAGATTGAGAAATGCGCCAGTGGGGCAAGAGCCCCACAAATGCGAAAAAAGGGAAACAACTTCATTTCCCAATGTTCTTTGCACCGCGCCGCGCCACGCCACAGCCAATCAGGCTGAGAGGCGCGACCACAAAGAACATTGAGAAAAGCGCCGCGGCCAATCAAAATCAAGCCGCAGGAAAAAACGCACCACAACCACAAATCACAAACCCATAACTACAAGCCCCAGAGTCCTGCGCAACATGAGCGCGCAGGATGCTGAGGAAGCCGGCACCCAAAAGATAAAAACAAACAAACAACTCACTGCCTCACAGCCACACAAACACCAACCGCCCTTCTTTCCCTCACCAACGGTGCCTGAAGGTCCCGACTGGAGTTTCCCCTTTAATATCAGTAGGTGGGGGGTTGTGATCCCCCTCTCCGCTGGCTCCCCTAGGGTCGGGAGGTTTGTGGGGACAAAAGGGGTATGTCCCCCCAACCCTTCTGGACCCAGGAGACCAGGGAAAGGAGTTCGATTTCCCACCCCCCCAAAAAAACCCTCCATCTTTAAAGAGAAGAAACCAAGCGGTTTCTTCTCTTTAAAAACGGAATTGTTTTAAGGAGGGGGGGAATCGATCCACTCTCCCTGGTCTCCTGGGTCCAGAAGGGTTGGGGGGACATACCCCTTTTGTCCCCCCAAACCTCCCAACCCCAGAGGAGCCAGCAGAGAGGGGGGTCGCAACCCCCCACCCACTGATATTAAAGGGGAAACCCCAATCGACTTTCACGACTCCACACAATCAAAGCACCATAACACAATAAAGCCCCCCTCCCCACCACCTAGCCCACCCTTCCTATCCCCCACTGACCATGCCCCCTCCCCACCACCTAGCCCACCCTTCCTAACCCCCAATGACCATGCCCCCTCCCCACCATCTAGCCCACCCTTCCTAACCCCCACTGACCACGCCCCCCTCCCCACCACCTAGCCCATCCTTCCTAACCGCCACTGACCAAGCCCCCTCCACACCACCTAGCCCACCCTTCCTAACCCCCACCGACCACGCTCCCCTCCCCACCACCTAGCCCACCCTTCCTAACCCCCAATGACCACACCCCCTCCCCACCACCAAATAAATAAATATTTTTTAAAAAAATACTAAAAATACAGTCAAAAACATCCAAAAATACACAAAAACAAACAAAAACAACACCAAAAACAATATGAAGTAAACAAAAACACAATCAAAAACAAAACAAACAGACAAAAAAATACAAATTCCAACACACACACACACACACACACACACACACACACACACACACAAGAAAGAAAACAAGCAAACTTACCAAAAGATGTCCTACCTCCACGAGGACGGGAAAAGAAATGAATAAAGAAAGAGACTACTTACCAGAAGAAGCTCCACCCAGAGGCCAGGAGAGAAAAAACTGTCAAAATACAATAACCCCTATCAGCACTACCTGCTGGCCACAATAGTAAAAACAATTCAAAAACACAAAACAGCCCCAAACAAAAGGCCACAAGAGTAACAACAAATAAAAAACATAACACAAATTCACAATTTTACACAAAAGGTCATACCAATAAAAACAAGTCAAAAAAATTACACTAAAACACACTTTAACACAAATCACAAACATATGTCAATAAAATACAATAGAAACATTTAAAAAATCCTGTGCTGAGTTTTAACTCAAATTAAAACCCAAAACATCTAAACACATTTAAAAAACATCAAATGCAAAAAAACCATTTACTTTTACATTATTAAAATTATTACCTACGGTACAACTAATTAAAAAAATTCAAAAAACTAAAACATTATTCGCTTACATAAAACAATTTGAAAAAATTATATCATACTTTGTTCTTTTATTAATCCTAAAAAAAGCAGATCACAGTTAATAACAGCCAAGCCAATTTTTTTACATAAATAAACATTTAAAAAATTAAAATTACAGACTAAGCAATTTTTAAAAAACATTAACACAATTTAACCTTCCAACACAATTTAAAACAGCCTGGCAACACCGGGCAACCTCTGCTAGTATTATATATAAACTAACATAGAAAAAATATTCTGGACTGCAGGTTTTATCAGATAGTTTTCTTTATCATAACTACAAGTCTAATTATTTAGTGCCATGAAATCAATTGCATAAAACTGGATAGTTATTTAATGGACTCTTTTTTTTAGAGGATTTAGCTATAGCACCAGCAATGTCATATGGGTGAGTGCACACACACTGAACATAACTCATACACTATTCCTCATTCCACTAAAGAAAAAAATCATCTCGTCCCCTTCTCCAACAGATTCACCCCTTCCATCCTTCCAGAGAACTCGTGGTTTCCACCACTCACACAACTAGCTGCTATTGCTCAGTAGGTGAGGTAATCTCTTGCTACGCCCACTCCAGTACCTCCATGAAAAGAGGTTCACAGATGTTGCACTAACCTACACTAACACAGAGAGAGATACACTGACAAAGATACACACACACCTCTCTGTGGGAGGTCAGAGCCAGCCAAGCCCTCTCCGAACAGATTAACCCAGGGATTCTCAACCTGCGGCCTGTGGGCCAGATGTGGCCCATGACACCATTTCATGTGCCCCCACCTCCATCACACCTGGAAGTGCCATGTGGTGGAGGAAGGGCAAAATGGCGGTCTGGCCCCCAAAGCTGTCTGAGGGAGCGACACCTGGCCCTTGGCTTTAAAAGGTTGAGAACTCCTGGATTAACCCATCTGAACTGTAAAAATAAATAAATAAATCCCCCTCCTTGTCCTCTCCTGTCTATGCCTCCATCAAGATGAAGGTTTCAATGTTTTAAAAATTATTTTCAAGTGACACAGCTTTGAATTGGCCTGCCAAGCCACTAATTCAGTGCTGGATTACAAATGTCTTTTTGAAAAAAGAAAAAAGCCTTTTCATCCTCTTCTGTTTCCCCTTTTACAAGGGAAGTGGAACACACTTTTAACTTGAATCATGTTACACATAAAAGTCAGCCAGCTGTTTTGGTTTGATCACGGTAATCACACATGTCAGAATTGATCCAAAACAGTGTGATCATACCTATACAAAAAGCCCCTCCAGGGGTCCAAAGAAGTGTTGGTATGCATAAGGATGATTCACAATTGCCCATATGATCATGGGATCTACAAGAAAAGGAGAGAAACAACTAGTCCCCAAACTGGACCAAAACTGGACAGGACGAAGCCTTTTCTAACTTCAGTGATACCTCAACCCTGGTTCCACAAGTTTGGACTTTATACGGGTTTGGACTTTGTATGAGGCATGCAAAATCCTAGCCACGATGCCTCATACAACGTCCAAATCCTTGCTGCGATGCCTCGTACAACGTCGTTTCCATAGAGCTACATTGTACTGTAACAGCACAGACTTCAGGGCCAAGTCAAGGAAACAGACAGAACTTTAAGAAAACACTGTCTAAAGGCTAAATACATTACAAAAACATGTCAAACAACCCTGATTGTCCAAGAACCTGAAGAATGCTGCAAAAATCCCAGGAATGCTTCTAAAAATTCTGACAAATTTTTTTTAAAAAAATCCATAATCACGCTCAAAACCACTCCTAAACTCTTTGCCTCGTGCAAAACCCACAAGAGCAATACACGCATGTGTCCTGCCTTTTATACTGCCCAGGCACAATGCAACCTGGGGAAAACCCCAATGCCTCATACAAAGTCGCACGACTTTGTATGAGGCAACTTTTTTCAAGGAATTAGGTGATGTTGTATGAATTTGATGTTGTAGGAAGCGGACTTTGTATGAGATATTACTGTATATTTCTATATTGAAGCTGCCAAAATGTGTGCTCTAGTTCTCAGCCAGTAAGGGCTGCAATGGCTCAAATAGCTAAGATGCTGACTGGAAAGTGGAAGGTCGAAAGCAAGAAATTGCAAGTAGATAAATAGGGACCACTTTGGTGGGAAGGAAACAGCATTCCGTGCGCTCCGGTGTCTAGTCATGCCTGCCACATGACCATGGAAACGTCTGCAGAAGCAGACAGCGCTGGCTGTTCGGCTTTGAAACAGAGATGAGCACTGCACCCTAGAGTCGGATACGACTGGCTTTCGAGCAAGGCTGTCTGTGTCTGCAGACTTTTCTGTGGTCATATAACAAGCATGACTAGCTGCCAGAGTGCACAAAATGCTATTACTGTACCTTTTTCGCCAAAGCGATACCTATTTATGTACTTGCAACTTCTTTCTTTCAACTGCTAGATTGGCAGGAGCTGTGACAGATAATGGGCAACTCATTCCATCACGCAGCGCTTAGATATCAAACTGATGATCTGATGTGTTTGGGGATCAAGGAGACAGCGGAGGCTTGATTCATGAAGAGGCATAGGGCAAGATAGCCCAGACGGAGTTTATTAGGAATAACAGGACAAAGACATTCCAGAGAAGAGTATGCAATATATCCTTATTGGTTACCTGCGATAACATAAGGTTACATAATTGGCTAAATATCAGCGTGCCTGCCTCGTGCACACCTTGCTGATTGGTTAAACAGCTGCGTGTTGGTTAAGTGACTGTGTGCCATCCCTGGGTATCGTAGGGAGGGCTTGAGAGCCTTGAGTCATGGTCAGAGGCCCAAGCTGGGGGCCCAGGCCTAGGCACCAGGCATCTAAGTTACGGCATAAACAGATGAGGCAGGAGAACGATCACCCACGATTTATGACCATGGTTTGCCAATAGCCACAGCGATCGTGCTGTGAACATCCTCACATCTCCCCCCTTCTGTTTTTAAGAAGCTTATAAGCATAATAAATTTGGTCCTTGCGTGCACGAGGCATCAAGCGAAATCCTTGCAGGCAGGTGGCCTGCAACGAAGGTATGCATTGAATAAAGCAACAGGCAGTTATCAGAATGGCAAGAATAATTAAACCATACTGCAGAATGGCCCGTACCCAAGCTCCGTTGGGAAGCCAGGACCAAAGAGTGCTCCACCACGAAGGCAGAGGATTTTGCTTAATACCAGAAACAATTTTGATTAAAGAATCCAATTGGTTTTGTACCTTATTAGAATTATCGGATAAGTTAAAGCAACACATATTACGCACAGACTCACAACCTTGATGATGTAACATCAGCAAATAATCGATCACGGTGCGGTTATCTAAAATGGCGTTGCGAAGCTGAAATTGCTCCCTGTTCAGGAGGCTAATAGCTTGGGAAGTGTGATTAACGGCTTTTACAAATGCACAAGCAAGCTTTCCAAGCTGCCTTGCATTCCCGGCTGCCAGGCCAGGCACGCCAACAAGACTGATGGCCAAGGATGTGTACTCAGCCTGGGAAAGCACCTTAACAGTGCTATCGCAATCAGAGGGTAACTGCTCAGCGGCAGTACCCCGGGTGATGCGTTTGCGGGTGGGACGCTGACGGACCAGCGTAGTGCGGTTGGGCAAAGCAACAATCATACGGCTAAGGCAACAAGTGGTTTTAGAGAGGTTAGCAGGAATATAGTTCCAAGTTCGTGACCCACAGGTCCAGAACCACCCAGAAGGCAACAGAATGTGCTGAAAGTTAAAATGAAGGTCCTCTATTTCCTTCCCGGTGCAATTAAGACCACGACCGGGCTGGAAACAGCGAGGCTTTGACTTATGTTGAGTACAGTTCACAACCCTGGCACATTTACTAGCATTACTAACAGCTACAATAGGAGTATAGAGAGACAGGGCATCAAGGGGCAGCCTTTTGGTTGCCTTTCCCCAAAGGGGGCTAAGAGCATATTTGTTTTTGACCTTGTCATTAAAGTCGGCCATATCGTAACCCAACACTGACCTACTGACGTTTTGGGGAGTGTAGCAAATGGGAATGAGACAGGTGCTTAACAGGTGATAGGAGTCAACGCTTTGCTTAAGGCAAAACTCAGTTTGATTAGAAATGCGGGCAAGCTCATACCACAGGTTATACTCAAAGCGTTGGGACAGCTCACCTTGGACGGCAAGCGCCCCTGGAAAGAGAAGCATGTAGCAACAAAGAATCATTATAGATTTAGCATTTAGACAAGCTATGATAGCAACAACAAAGTTCTCAGGAGTCTTTTCCACCCGGATTTCGTCCAGCACGGACTGGGCTTCATCCGACAATGCTTTCACCTGGCCCCAGGTTATCGGCGGGTTTTGCCCCCTTCGCCTTCCCCCTCGGTTCCGTCTCCCCTCCGGGAGCTCGTGCAGGTGAAGGTTGAAGTTTGGAATGGGGTTGCTGAGACCCTGATGTCATGCCATGTTTCCACGGTCGAATAAACCGGGCAGGGACCCAAAGAGGACCTTCTGGCGTAGAAACGGCGGCGTAGCCCCTTCCCCAGGTTATGAGGGGAACAGGCCCTTTCCACTCCGGGTCCGGCAGGCGTCTGTACTGGAGCTGGGGGGCAGGCAGAACCTCAAGCTGGTGGTAGTGACGCTGAGCCCTGGATAAAAATTGAGAATTAAATTGAGACAAGTTAAGGTGGTTTAGAGTAAACAGTACACTAGCAAGCCACTCCTCCTTTTCCAGAAGTGAGAGGGGGACAGTTCCCCCTTTCCTTTTTTTGGCGATCCAGTGCATCTTTCAGTGTTCTATTGGCCCGTTCGACCACGGCCTGTCCCTGAGAATTATAAGGGATGCCGAATGTGTGGACAATCTGCCAGCGGGTACAAAACTCTGCTAGGGCAGTAGAACAATAGGCGGGGGCATTATTGGTCTTCAAACGGTCAGTTTTTCATCCATGTGATGATATATAACCAAATTAGGGTAAGCCTTTCTGTACGGCATGAGAGCTGCATTTACATAAAACCGACACATGGTGGGGCTATTGAGCATTCCCATTGGCAATACCTTCCAATGGTACCGGACTGTGGGCTGGGAGTTATTCAACACCGGGACCGTGAAAGCAAAATACTTCCGGTCCTTTTCCTGAAGGGGAATGGTATAAAAACAATCCTTGAGGTCAATGACAGCCATCTCATAATCATGGGGTATCAAATTTGGGTTCGGGGTTCCACACTGGAGCGAGCCCATCGGCTCGATTATCTTATTAATCTCCCGCAGGTCATGGAGCAACCGCCACTTCCCGGACTTCTTTTTGATGACAAATACCGGGGTATTGAACGGACTACTAGTCGGTTCAATGTGACCCACGTCCAGTTGTTCCTGAACGAGCTGCTTAAGCGCAGTCAACTTCTCTTGCGGAAGTGGCCATTGCTCCACCCACACGGCTTGATCGGTCTTCCACGAGAGTGGAAGAGCACAATGTTGATGGCTATTCATGAGTTATGAGGGTGGTGCCAACTTGCGCCAGCAAATCCCTCCCCCACAAGTTGAGATCAATTTGTAAAACACAGGGCTTGATGCGAGCAATCTCAGGCCCGCCAGGTTGGAGACTGACAGATAACCACTGAGCGCTTTTCCGGGAGGCCTGGCTACCACCGATGCCCCAAACTGAGGGAGCGGTTTCGGTTGGCCACAAGGGATCCCAGTGCCCAGCGGCTATCACAGAAATATCCGCCCCCGTATCCAACAATCCCTCCAACAACTTACCATTTACCCAATACTTACGGGTCGGCTTCTGTTGTCCTATCTGCTCTCGAAGGGCGGCAACCTGTGGATGATAGGTGTCTCCATCGGCCCTGGCACGGGTGGAACCAAACCCCCCTCTGCGAAGGGTGGGCTCCGCTCCCCCTGGGGTCTCATAAGAAACAATGATCAATTGTGCCCAGGAGTCCCCCTTGCGCAGTTGCAATGGGAGGTGACTCCAAAATTGTACATAAATGATGCCTGTGTAGTCTGCGTCTATCACGCCAGGAACTATCATGATGCCATGTTTGCCCGCTGATGAACGTGGCAGTACCAAACCAACGGTCCCTTTTGGCAAGGGGCCAGTAAGGTCGGCAGGCATCAGGATAAGCTCCCCAGGCAATGCAGTTGTCATGTCCTGTGTGTTAACGAGATCAAGACCAGCGCTGCCAGCAGTAGCAGCCTTGCGCTGATTGACCCGTGTCCCCTTTATTTTTCCAGGGCTTGGGGAGGGCCCGGTATCTAGTTTCCCTGTGGTGAGGGGTTGACTCTGCACTGGCTAGCCCAATGGTAGCCTTTGCCACACCGGGGACACTTCTTGCTGGGGCGCCTGACATCCTTTCCACCTCCCTTATGCGCTCCCCCTCCGGGGGCATGACAGTCTTTCTTGAAGTGGCCCGGTTTCTGACAGTTGAAACAATTGCCAGTGGGCTTGTTTCCGGCACGAAGCGCTCCAGCCAGAAGGGCCATTGCATGTGTTTGAGTGCCCACCTCCATACAGGCTTGAATCATGTCAGCTAAACTATACTCAGGGCGGTGAATGACATTTTGCAAAATCTTCTTGCAATCGGCAATGGCCTGCTCAAAAGCCAGCCGTTTCAGGAGTTCTCCCTGGGCATCAGGGTTGTCTATCTGTCTTTGTATGGCTTCCTTCAATCTATCAATGAACTGTGAGTAGGGTTCAGCGGGCTGCTGCCGTGTGGAAGTAAAGGAGCGTGTGGGTTTCCCAGAGACCGGGACCCTTTTAAAGGCTCTCATGACGCACATAAAGGTGCGGTGGAAAGACTCCCGAGGGAGTTGCATCTGCTGTTGGAGGGTAGCAAATGCACCTGCTCCGTAAATCTGCTCAGGGGTGTTTTGTGGCGTACCAGCCGCCACTGCAGCCACTCGGAATTCACTATCCCAAACAACATACTGTGAAGCAGTCAAAATCATTCGAAACAAATCCTTCCAGTCTTGGGGCAGCATCGTGTACCCATTCCCAATTCCCTCAAGCAACCCTTGCACAAAATTTGATCGGACACCAGCCTCTCTAACAGCTTTATTAAGTTCCCTAATTACTGTATATGACAGAGCTTGCCAATGGATACGTTCCTCTGGATTCCCATCCGCCCCCACCCCCATCTCAACCGTAATGGGAAAAGCAGAAGGACTCTCTCCTTGCCACTCTTCCGCCTCCTCCAGGGACAAAACCCCATCGCTCTTGGCTCGATGTATAGCGGAGCGAACATTTCCCATCACACCGCCAGGGTAGGCAGGCGGCGCCTGGAGAACCAGGCTTGGGATGGGCGGCACCAATGGTGCCGTAGGTGGTAAAATAGCGGGCAGCACTTTTGGATAAGGAGGTGGTGGGTCCTCGGGTGGATGAGTCAGAGGATTGGTCAGGGATGCCTCTGCTGGTACTAATTTCCTGACTGCCTCGTTAATTCTTTGCCCAATCAATAAATGGTGAACCGCTGCCCTAGGTTCTTCCAATAAAATTGTTCCAATTCGTTGCCAATCATCCCGTTTGAGTGATCCAATTTCTGGGTACCAAGGACATTGGCATTTGACTTCCTTAATGAAGTCTTCAAGACTATTAAGCGTGATGTCTGGACATCCGCTCTCCTTGATGATTTTCTGCAATTCCTTTGCATGGGTCTTTTGCCCTAAAGAAAGTTCCCCCCCCATACTCACAATCGGGAGCTCGAAAGCTGAGAGAGCCTAAAGGCTGAGGTGCACCAGGGGGCTATTCCAGCCGGTGAGTCGGGGAGTTGGGGTCCAGCAATCACGTCGGGGTCACCAGATGATGTGTTTGGGGATCAAGGAGACAGCTGAGGCTTGATTCATGAAGAGGCATAGGGCAAGATAGCCCAGATGGAGTTTATTAGGAATAACAGGACAAAGACATTCCAGAGAAGAGTATGCAATATATCCTTATTGGTTACCTGCGATAACATAAGGTTACATAATTGGCTAAATATCAGCGTGCCTGCCTCGTGCACACCTTGCTGATTGGTTAAACAGCTGCGTGTTGGTTAAGTGACTGCGTGCCATCCCTGGGTATAGTAGGGAGGGCTTGACAGCCTTGAGTCATGGTCAGAGGCCCAAGCTGGGGGCCCAGGCCTAGGCACCAGGCATCTAACTTATGGCATAAACAGATGAGGCAGGAGAACGATCACCCACGATTTATGACCATGGTTTGCCAATAGCCACAGCGATCGTGCTGTGAACATCCTCACAATGATCGACCTTCCAGTTATCAAGTTCAGCATCTAAACCACTAAGCCACTGCGGCCTCAACCAGTGCTCTGTTGGTTAACAAAGAGAGGTGGATTTTAACAATGCAGTAAAACCCCTACTTACAAAAAAAGTCCGTACCATAGGCTTTTGCTCAAATCGGTTTTTTAATGTAACGCAAAGCAAACCCATAGGAAAAATTATTGTTTTATGTAACTCGAAGCAAACTCATAGGGAAATGATTTTTTACGTAACTTGCAGCAAACCCATAGGAAATCATGTAAATCGGGACTTGGTTATAGCACAAAATCATTATGTAAGTCGAATTTTATGTAACTTGGGGCATATGTAAGTCGGGGTTTTACTGTAATTCATCAAGGAGGGGAAGAAGGGGTACCTTGGAATTCACAACATTTTTGCTTGTTTCTCAACATAAAATGGAAGTGAGCAGATCCTTTACAACAGAAAATAGTTTGCTATCTTATACTAAGCATTGTCTATTTTGATTGGCAACAGCAAACTAATGTCTAATCCAGGAGTTCTCAACATTTTAAAGCTGGGGGCCAGGTCACGTTCCGTCAGACAGCTTCCGGTGTCTAGTCATGCCTGCCACATGACCACGGAAACGTCTGCAGAAGCAGACAGCGCTGGCTCTTCGGCTTAGAAACAGAGATGAGCACTGCACCCTAGAGTCGGATACGACTGGCTTTCGAGCAAGGGAAACCTTTACCTTTACCAACACATGGCACTTCCTGGTATGATGGAGGTGGTCTTGGGCCACATGAAATGGTGCCATGGGCCACATCCAGCCCCTGGGTCACAGGATGAGAATCCCTGGTCTAATCAAATATCATTCACATTATGCCATCCTTTTTACCTGGAGATCCCATAATGTGATCTCATGTATCTGAACAACACGCACGCACACCAAGGCCGTAGCCAGGGGTTGGCCAGGGTGGGCTTTGCCCAACCTGATTTAGCAGTTTGCCCACCCTCAAACTCCCTGCTGCTTTCCATGGCAGCATATATATGTATGCCATTGTTGCCCATCTTGGAAAAAATATTCACCCACCCACATCTAGAATCCTGGCTACAGCCCTGACACACGTACACAGAAAGAGAATTCAGCCACTGAATGCTTTTTCCAAAAAGAAAATAGATAAAACAGATATAAGAATAGCATTGCTTTCTCTAAATAATCACAGCCAACAATCTGTTGTCTCTAGAGGTGACCTGGCATCCGTCATCATTGGCAAGCGGTGGCGGGGAGAGAGATCTTGCCCCTCCATCCCTCTAGACGGCCTGGAAAAATAATCTGATTATTTTGAACACGTAAAAAGTGTATCCTGGTTCCGAAATTGTTTTTGTGGGGTCACTGTGCTTGCTGCCAGAGCTGGTGTTTCTTATCCTAAATATGCAGCTGCCCTTGCTTGTTTCAATGTTCATCTCTCTCCATCTCCATTTGAATCTGGGTCTTCAGAAATCAAGCAGAAGTGCTCCTCCTTCCGGATGCACATTTCTAGAAATAACAGCTTGCTATAAAGTATGCATTTATGTTTGTTATTTAATGGCTCACAGGCCTTGTATTTAATTCCTTGAGCTTTGTTGAGAATTGGAACATATTTTGGCTAACATTATATATATATATATTTGCACTAGCTGTATGGCAAAAGCAAAAAGGAAAAGCAGAAAGCAGTAAATCAGATGAGCAACAGTGGATTATGCCATCTTTTAAAAATTGCATATTTTAATAAAACAGCAAATTATCAAGTTTCAATTGATTTCATCCAATTTGATTCTCAACTCATGCAAAGCGGGGGATGGGAGGGAACCAGATAATGCACAAAACCCAAAGGGCAGCATGGTGTGGTATATTGCAAGAAACAACCTCTGTATTTATTCATCTCACAGTGCCTGAGCAAGATATTATGCAGACCATCTTTTAAAATTATGCACGTTAAAAATGAAAGGAAGTGTTCTATCTGCAAGCAAACAGCTGAATTTTAATGCAAAGCAATTGTAACCTAATAAAGAATAGCTATACAAAATGAGGAAATGGCAGTTGCATCCTGTCAGAGACATGGGGGGAAATGCAGCTTTGGAATTACCCAAGTTGGTCACAGGTTAGAATGATAAAAACAGGATGTTGGACTGCTCCAATAATTAGGTGAAACTGCCTCTTCCATTCTACCACTGCACAACAGATTGCTTCAATTTGTAATCCTTTCCGCTAAAGGGAAAATGTCTCTAAGGAATTTTTGTGTGATCATAAAGCCAAAGGGTACAATGCAGTGGTTCCCAGTGTGCGCCCCATGCCCCACAGGGGGGCTTTAATTCCCAGAAGCCTAAATCAGTACATTGGCTGATCAGTGCTTTGGAGAAATGACTTAGGCTTCTGGGAATTGAAGACCAAACAAATCAAAGGCTGGGGAACACTGGTACAATGGATCCAGAAGACAGGGGTAACAGGGGTACCTTTGCAAAATACTGTTCTCTAAAAGTGGTCAGCATTGAAAGAAAGCTTTTGGCAATGGACGTTCTCATACATCAGCCCCCATATACCACCCTGGATTTTTGTTTTTGCACCTTTTTGTGTATGTGTCAAGTCTCTGCTTCATTTTGTCACATGGCATAAGAAAAGGAGGCCAGCTTCACCTTCTCTTTACTACCACCTGCCTTTGCCAATGCCAACTGGGTGTGTGAGAAGCAACATCTGTCTGTGCTGAAGCATACAAGAAGAACTCCTCCACTACATAAGTAGGACATTCCAAAGTCAGTACAAAAATCCCACTTATAGCTCACTGTGTGTTTGGGACCCCTTTTCATGTTTGCTGAATGCAATGTGAAGTCAAAGAGAGGATTGGCTGGCAAGCAGAAAGGTGTGACCCCAACCCACCCACCCCATTCCCCTGCTCAATGTTTGACGGGTGCTTGTTTGAACTCTCCCAAGAGCTGATGGAGAACAATAAGGATTAGCAAGAGTACAGTGGCAAGAGGTCAAACTACATGATGGGAGAGACTAGATATCGTATCTACCTGAAAGAAACTGCAGAGGATGCAGTTCTTGACAAAGCCATTTTGCTGTCTGAGGGAAAGAAGGACATATAGCTCCTTCCCCTGCCCACCTTAATGATCTGCATGCACAGCTTTGCTTTGATTGCATTTTACACCCTTCAGGAGGGGGAAGGGTTTAGACTGAGGAAATGATGGGGAGGAAACAGTTAATTACTTGTTCCCTGGTACATCATAATTCTGATCATGCTATGAATCCCCTGCAGCTCCTTGGTAATAAGAGCAAAAATGCTGGAAGGTCAGGTCACAGAATTTCCTGCACGAGATGTAGTTTTGTCATGAGAAAAAGACAGAACTCTAAACCTGGAGTAGCCTGGTTAAAACCTCACCTAAGACATGAAATCACAAAGTGACCACAAAAATGTCACCCGTCCATTCTCATCTGCAACATGGAGATAATAACCCTGGTCTGTTTTACAGCATGGCTTCTTACCCTTGTGCCCTTCACATGACTACATGTCCCATCATCCTGCTAAACTGAAAATAGTGAATATTATATTCCAAATCTTCCAAAAGACACCTGGTTGAGAGTTTTATAGATATAAGGCAATAATTTTGACTTGCAGCTTAATTTCCCCTCATAAATGTATGAGCCCCAGGAGATCAGGTGTATTTGCTTCTCAGGAGGGATGTGCTTGATGTAACGGCATCATCCATCATGTCAGCAACCAACGTAGCTCCAAAGACATGATTTGTTAGTTAGTTGGCCCTTCTCTTGATAATCTTCTGCCACTGCAAAGCATGATGGGAGCTGCACAGAAAGACACCCACACCCACATATCCATATAGGTGGCAGTGTTGACATATGGCATCACAAGGAATCAGGGCGGGTAAAATTGAAATTATAGAAGCAGCTGAGGATCATGATGTATGCTTATTTATAAGCAGGATGCACTCCACCCTACATAGTCTGATACAGGTTTATTATTATTATTATTATTATTATTATTATTATTATTATTATTATTATTATTATTATTATTATTAATAATAATAATAATAATAATAATAATAATAATAATAATAATAATAATAATAATAATAATAATAATAATAATAATAATAATAATAATAATAATAATAATAATAATTTGTATCCCACTCCTTTGGTGCAAGCGCCACCCAGAGCGGCTAACAACATATACATAAAAATACACACAGTCACAAAAACATCTAAAACCCAACCCAAACCCTCCCTAACCCCTTAAGAAAATAAAACAGTAAACACTAACAAGATAAAAGCCATACAAGAAAATACTTAAAAACAGCAAAATAAAACATCTGACAAACTCCCAGCAATAACCTGTAACCTTGGGCAATTAAACTAGCCAGCGGACCTGGGCCGTTCCACAAGATGGATCCCAGACCCGCTGGCACAACCAGGTCTTGAGAGCCTTTCTAAAAGGGAGCAGCTCCGTCTAGAGGCGCAGTTCCGGTGGTAAGAGGTTCCACAGGGCCAGGGCAGACACTGAGAAGGCTCTTCTCCTGGTCCCAACCAGATGTGCTTCTCTTATTGAAGGGACCACCACAGAGCCTCCTCAGTATGCCCTTGTAGGACGGGTAGAATACCTTGGGGTGATGTGGTCCCATAAGTAGCCCAGTCCACTGCCATGAAGGGCTTTAAAGGTCAAAAACAGCACCTTGAATTGCACCCGGAGGCACGCTGGCAGCCAGTGCATCTCCTGGAGCAGCAGTGAGGTGTGAGCATAACGACCCCACTCCATCACCACCTGGGCAGCCACATTCTGGACCCGCTGAAGCCTCCGAATGGTCATCTAGGGCAGCCCCATGTAGAGCGCATTACAATAATCCAATCTGGAGGTGACCAGAACATGAGTGACCGTGAGCAAAGAGTCCCGGTCCAGGAGTGGGCGTAATTGGTAGATGACCCAAAGCTGTGCAAAGGCCCTCCTAGCCACGGCCGCCACCTTTTGAGATACTGTATATCTTTAATAACTTTCCTGTTAAGTGATTACAAAACTGTGGTAATTGGAAATTCTCTTCCTCTTCCTACACATGTGTTCAGTTGGGTACTTTAACAATACTATTGGTTTGAACTTTTTCTTTATAAAGATAAATAAGGACATTCACAGCATGCTAACAATTATTATCAGAACATGTGCATATCAGCCAATATTCTTAGCTTTAGAAGAATAAGTGAAAAAGAGGGCGGGAGAGCCCCTACAATAAAGAACTGATTTATGATCAGTAGCCTCATTTCTCTAGCAAAAATCCTTTCAACCCAGAATAATATCTGACACAAAATTATTATTCATTCTGGCTTTTATTGGTAATGACTGCAGTAAGACTCCATTGTGTTATGTATATTTCCTCCTTGTTCTGACTTCTTTTTTGGCTAAGTGACAGTAGATGCAGGAAATGGAAAGAGAGAGAGGGAAATTACACAATGTGCATTGGGACTCTGCCACCTCTGTTTCTCAAGAAGCAACAGCTGGATGGTTTGAATAATATTGCTAAATTTGTCATATTGATTTAATTTCATGGCCATGGTTAATTTTTTTATGCTGTGGGTTATGTATTAGAATATCTACTGCCTTCAGACTGGAAATGATAGTAATGTGACTGACACCCAACACATGTACTATACTTTAAAGTGCATTCATTGATTTCACTGTGATTTAGCATCATTTACATTTTTTTTGGCTCTCCTGAAAGTGAAGAAAGCTTGGTAGGTCCCTAAGCCATTATGGTGCAGTGTTTAAGATATTGTACTGCACTCAAACCTGTTCACATTGTGAGTTTGATCCTGATGGGGCACGAGGTTGACTCAGCCTTCCATCTTTCCAAGGTTGATAAATTGAGGATCCAGCCTGTTGGAAGCAAAACTGCTAATTACCTTGTGAACTGCCCAGAGAGTATTCTAAGTGCTGTGGGGTGGTATAGAAGTGTAATTGCTATTGCTAAGTCATAAATGTTAAATTAGAGCAGAGTGAAACGTTTTAAAATGAAAGCTCCCACAAAGCTCATCAGCTTAAATATATCCTGGCCATATTGTTTGAAGATAAGGATGAACCCAAACTATTTCAGGGAGCTTTTTTTTTTCTTTTTAAATCAACCCCCCGCCCCCCACGCTTATTATTTTTTTAGGCACTGCTCACTGAAAGCTTTGCCTATTGATTTACTGGCTGGTCCATTTACTCTCTCCTCAATTCATTTGCCTCCACGGGGCTGTGGTGGCTCAGTGGTTAAGAAGCTCACCTTGTTAGCTGGAAGGCTGGCAAGTTGGCAGGTCGAGACCTGGGTACTGCATGGTGGATTGAGCACTTGTCTCTGTGCCAGCTCTTGGGGACTTGAAAGGAGCCTCATTCAGGCATCCCCTGAACGTAGTTTCTCTAGCAAAACTCCTTTCAACCCAGAATATTTTTTTAAAAAAAAAACAAGTTAAGGTGACATGGTATTTGCGTTGGTTTACACATTTTTTGTGAAACCTTGCCAGAATGTGTATTTTATATATATATATATATATATATATATATATATATATATATATATATATATATATATATATATATATATATATATATATATATATATATATATATATATATATATATATATATATATACACACACCTTACAGCCACCACCAAGCAGCCTCCCAGTTTCCCCCTTCCCCTCTGGTCTCCCTGTAGGGTTTCTTTTTTCTTTACTTATCGCTGCTGCCACTGCTGTTAGTCAGTGGTTTAGGCGGCCCAGCCTCCATTCCAAAGAGAGTGGGATATGTTACAGCCACAGTCACTTCCTCTACCTCTGTCTTTGCTGCAAGCCCCGGGCTGAGTCCCAGTAGCCCTATGGACCAGCCCAGCACTGATAACACTGGTGGAGTCCGCTAGAACTGCCAGAACAAGACCTTTGCATCTGCTATGCACAGAAACATTGTGAGTGTATTCAGTTGAACACACTTACAGTGCCTATGTAGACCTTTGTGATGAATACCCAAAGATTTCAAAACCTCTGGATGGGAATGGGACTTACACTGTGCCCTCATCCCTGCCAACCTTTTGAGATTTACATGTTTTTAAGCTCTGCACTTAAATATGACTTATTGTCTTTGCCCCATCTAAGTAGTTTAGAAACAAGAAAGAAGGTACAGTAAAACCTCTACATACAGTTTTTTACATTCCACAAGGTTATTTGTATGTCGAAAAAATTGTACAGTAAAACCCCAACTTACATATACCTCGAGTTACATAAAATTCGACTTACATAATGATTTTGTGCTAAAACCATGTCTCAATTTACATGATTTCCTATGGGTTTGCTTCGAGTTACATAAAGATTCTTTTTCCTATGGGGTTGCTTTGAGTTAGGTAAAAATTCATTTCCCTATGGGTTTGCTTTGAGTTACATAAAAAACCGATTTAAGCAAACGTCTATGAAATGGACTTTTTTCATAAGTAGGGGTTTTACTGTATGTCGAAAACACATTGGATTACCAGAAGAGGCCACTAGATGTCACCGTATATTATTTTGTAGGTTGAATTTTTCCTATTAGTAATTTGTATGTCGCACTTTTTTTTAGCCAGGATTTCTATTGGTATGTTGAATTTTTTGTAAGTCGAACCATCTGTATGTCGGGGTTCCACTGTATGAGCAAAAAAACACCTAATGGGGTATGTGTATGTGTTTGGGGCTTCCCAACTCCTTCTGTCTTTCCCTCACTGCTGGTTCTGATCCTCCAGAGAAAGGAGGATCTTCAACCTGCTTTCTGTCCTCTCCCTTGATCATCCTCCTTTTAACCCCTCCCCCTTGTAAATATGGGTCTAGCAGTAGTTCACTCTATCGCCTTGTTGCTAGCTCACCTCAGCATATATATAAAAAGCTGTTTTTAAAATTTGATTGAAATAGAAGCAACCAAGACAAAATGAGATATGATGAATGTGTGTATTTCAAGACAAAGGGGCTTTAAAGGAAACCACAAAAGGATTGCCAGAGGTGGAACTACAAGAAGGAAGGAAAGAAGGGGTCTGTGGGCTAGAATGGCAATACAGTAGAACCAGCATCAAGTGTGAACAGCGAGCTCCTGAAACATTCTGCAGCCCCTGTGCGAATACTACGTAGGATTTAAATCATAATAAAGTTTTTGAATCAAAGCCAAGCCAAATCATCTCTATTTGCCATTCCAATGTAGTTACACTCTGTAAAGGAATGGGGCTTTGCATTTTAAGCATAAAGTACAGTAAAACCCGATTTATATATGCCTCGAGTTACATAAAATTCGACTTACATAATGATTTTGTGCTAAAACCATGTCCGAATTTACACAATTTCCTATGGGTTTGCTTCAAGTTACATAAAGATTATTTTTCCTATGGGTTTGCTTTGAGTTATGTAAAAAATCATTTCCCTATGGGTTTGCTTAGAGTTACATAAAAACCCGATTTAAGCAAAAGCCTATGGAACGGACTTTTTTTCTCGTAAGTAGGGGTTTTACTGTAGGTTTCTGATTTCTTGTTCCCAGTGGCAGAGAAAGAATGGAACCTTCAAAGCAGGTGCTGGGCGGTTATTGTATTTTAAGTCATAGCAAGATGTTGACTGTGGGAACTGATCTAGTTTTGATGGGCTTTGAATATGTTATAACTAGCAAGGGTTGCCCGGCGTTGCCGGGCTCCCCCCCCCCCCGTGTTTTTTAATTAAAAATGAGCCAATTTTATTTTTGCAATAGTTTTACATTGTGTTGGAAGGTTAAATTGTGTTGTTGTTTTTTAAAAATTACTTAGTCTGTAATTTTAATTTTTTAAATGTTTATTTATGTTAGATTTGTTTGGCTTGGCTGTTATTAACTGTGATCTGCTTTTTTGGGTTTTTTTGAGGATTAATAAAAGAAGAAAGTATGATATAATAACTCAGCACAGGATTTTTTAAACTTTCTATTGTATTTGATTGACATATATTTGTGATTTGTGTGAAAGTGTGTTTAATGTAATTTTTTTTACTTTTTTTTTTTTGGTGTGACCTTTTGTGTATAATTGTGAATTTGTGTTTTGTTTGGGGCTGTTGTGTGTTTTTGAATTGTTTGTACTATTGTGGCCAGCAGGTGGTGCTGGTAGGGGTTTTTGTATTTTGATTTTTGTTTCTCTCCTGGCCTCTGGGTGGAGCTTCTTCTGGTAAGTAGGGTCTTTCTGTATTCATTTCTTTTCCAGTCCTGGTGGAGGTTGCACCTGTTTCGGTACGTTTGCTTGTTTTCTTTCTTTTGTGTGTGTGTGTGTGGGCGGGGGGGGGGGGGAGTTGGAATTTGTATTTTTTGTCTGTTTGTTTTGTTTTTGATTGTGTCTTTGTTTATTTCTTATTGTTTTTGGTGTTTTTGTTTTTGTGTATTTTTGGCTGTGTTTGAGTGTTTTTAGTAATTTTAAAAAAATTATTTATTTGGTGGTGGGGAAGGTACGTGGTCATTGGGGGTTAGGAAGGGTGGGCTAGGTGGTGGGAAGGGGGCATGGTCTTTGGGGGTTAGGAAGGGTGGGCTAGGTGGTGGGGAGGGGGGCATGGTCTTTGGGGGTTAGGAAGGGTGGGCTAGGTGGTGGGGAGGGGGGCATGGTCGTTGGGGGTTAGGAAGGGTGGGTTAGGTGGTGGGGAGGGGGCATGGTTGTTGGGGGTTAGGAAGGGTGGGCTAGGTGGTAGGTAGGGGGGCTTTATTGTTTTATGGTGCTTTGTTTGTGTGGAGTTGTGAAAGTAGTTCGGGGTTTCCCCTTTAATATCAGTTGGTGGGGCTTGCGACCCCCCTCTCAGCTAGCTTTCCTAGGGTTTGGAGGTTTGTGGGGAGAAAAGGGGAATGTTTTCCAAACCCTTCTGGACTCAGAACACTAGGCACAGTGGATCGATTCCTTCCCCCCTCCTTAAAACAACTCCGTTTTTAAAGAGTAGAAAAGACGGAGTTTTTTTAAGGAGGGGGGTGGGAATCGATCCTCTCTCCCTGGTGTCCTGAGTCCAGAAGTGTTTGGGAAACATTTCCCTTTTCTCCCCACAAACCTCCCAACCCTAGAAAAGCCAGCGGAGAGGGGGGGTCGCAGCCCCCACCCACTGATATTAAAGGGGAAACTCCAGGTGCCGTGGGTGAGGGAAAGAAAGCCGGCTGGTGTGTGTTTGGCTGTGACGCAGTGAGTTGTTTTTCTTTTTAATTTTTCGGGCGCCGTTTTCCTCAGCGTTCTGCGTGCTCATGGCGCGCAGGACGCTGGGGATTGTAGTAATGGGTTGGTGCTTTCTGTGTGTGCTGCGTTTTTTTAAAATGGTTTTGTTTTGATTGGCTGCGGCGCGATTCCGAACGCTGCGCCGTGCGAGAGCCTCTCAGCCTGATTGGCTCTGGCGCGGCGCGGCGCGGCGCAAGGAATGTTGGGAAGTGAAGTTCTTTCCCTTTCTTGCCGTTTGTGGGGCTGAGGCCCCCGTGCCGGATTTTTAAATCCTTCGTTGACCTGCGTAGGCAATTCGGCCGTGCGCACGAAGGGTGGGTGCGGGTCAGTAGGGTGACGCATAGCAACCTATAGCCAGTTCCAACGGTGAACACTTGGATTTATAGGTTAAGATTGGTTCAAACCCTTCAGAAGGAGGGTTATGTGTAAAAAAAAAGTGTTTGGATATGGGAAGCAGGAGAAGGGAGAGAGATTCACCATGCTTTGGATCACTTCTATCGTTGGAGCTTGTGAATAAAGCTAGCAAAATATAGTGTTTATGTCAGGAGTTCCCAAGCTTTTAAAGCTGGGGGCTGGGTCACGCTCCCTCAGACAGCTTCGGCGGCCGGATGGCCATTTTGTCCTTCCTCTACCACATGGCACTTCCGGATATAGTGGAGGTAGTGGGGGCCACATGAAATGGTGCTGTGGGCTGCATCTGGCCCACAGGCTACAGGTTGAGAATCCCTGGTTTATGTTAATAAGCCAGGCAAACAGCTAGAGAGGTTTTATTATGTTAATGTTGGAATGGCATTAGCAACCATGATTACCATGTAATCTTCTGAAACTAATAACTGTGCACTACACACCCTTACACACACTAGGGGAGAACAGGCAGGACAAAGCAAATTGAGCAGGGCCAGGTGTGATTCCTACCAAGCACATCCCTGTCCTATGCACAGTAATGGGCCCCAGCAAAACAGTTTTCCTGCTTGCAAAGCACAGTTCAGTTCTATGCAGAATTTTAAAGCTGAAATATCCCGTCACTAATCTCTGATCACAGATAACAGCAGAAGAAACTTGGGCCAAATGGGCCACTGGCAAGAGCCAGGATCAATGTCCACACTAGAGGTGAACTGATCTGTCTTTTTGAACGACAACTCCCAAAATTCCCATATTTTAGACACAATGCTATACTGGTGTGTGCTTGTCAGAGTGGGAATATTTATTAAGAAGTCCTGATACTTCTGTTCCAGTGTAATTGTTTACTAGAAAGGAGTTTTGGAAATAATAATGTCTGTAAAAGATCTGCCTGAAAGCGAACTTTAAAATAGATTTCTTCACAAATACACTTATAACGAGAACAAATAGCTAATGGTACCATCATGGTGTTGACATGATAATAACACCTCCAGCGTATCTGAGAGAAATGCAGCTGTGCTACACAGAACTCTTTGCATATTCATTCCCCATGATTTTCCTTACTTGCCTCATTACAGGGTAAGTCTGGGAATCGAATTACTCACTGTAAACTCATGCCTTAACAAAGAGATTCTGAAAAATGCTGAATCCTCCCAAAATGTATTTGACATATGTAGGGCATGGATGGTAAATTATATTTAGAATATTATCTATGTGAGAAAGAAGAGTTCCCTGCCTCAGTACAGCCCAACCTCTCTCTCCTTAACAATATAGAGGCTGATACACAACTCAGTGTTCAGTCAGTATATGTCTTTTGGGGTTTGTTTAGTCCTCTTAATATAGTACACTGAAATTAACTTTTGATTTAAAATACAGTATTCAAACATAAATGAACATTTCAGCTTACATCCAGTCTAAATTCTGTTGAATTTTGGTGTGAGGTTGAATTTTATGTCCTCCTCACAACCCGCTGCTTAATTTTCATAAAGAGAAGGGTCTTGTGACCTGGGACTGTAACATTAATGCATTTCATTTGCAAGGAGTAACACTGGAGTTTCCAACCTTTTTAAGCCAGGGGCTGGGTCACACTCCCTCAGACAGCTTCTGGGGCCGGACAGCCATTTTGCCCTTCCTCCACCACATGGCACTTCCGTTGTGGTGGTGGTGGTGGTGGTGGGCCACATAAAATGGCACAGTGGCCTGCATCCGGAACCATGGGCCGCAGGTTGAGAATCCCTGGAGTAATACATCCCCATTCTCTCTCTTCTGAAGAATAAAAATATGGCAATACCTGGGAGAATGCACAGCATCATGCTGTAGGGAAGGGATGGGGAATTTTAGGCCCTTTGGATGCTATGGACTGCAATAGCTGTAATCCCATTAGTACCAGCCATGCTTTCTGGAAAACTAAGTTTCAAACATCTGGGGTTCCAAAAGTTCCCCATCCCTGCTCTCAAGGGTCACTTAACTTTAGAATTGAGGTCAAGCTTTTTTTCATGTGGAAAGCATTCTGATCTGTAACATCAAAGCAGTGGGAAAGCTGTTCCTTTGTTTGATAGATACTGAAACAATCTCACTGTACTTTAGAAATGTTTGATGGTTTTGGGGGAAAAACAATGTTTTTGTTTCTTGCAGTCAGCACATCATGTGAATTATTTGGATGGGCTGCTGGCATAATCTCAGCCACGATCAACTTCTTCACAATTATCCTAGCAATTTGACGAACGTAATGGGACCAAAATTCATCTACTCCTTGTAAATAGAATACGTAATTATATCAAGACAGAGCTGATGAAATGAATAAAAGCTAGTTAAACTGTCATTTAGAATCAAGGTATATATTACAATAACGTCTGCCCAAATTGCTTTATATATCAATCTGAAAACATTGGTCTACTGAAGTTAATGGTTACAGGTCATTAAAACTGGAAAAGTTTTCCTAGTTGACACAGATGCCAGTCTGGCCAAGTTATCCTTCTATGTTAACCATGCTGCCAGTGACTCAACGCTGAGTGTCAGGTGGCGGTTAACTAACCTGACAACCCTGAGGATTAATGGCCTTGGGTGCCAAAGTCCACAGGGAAGGGTGATGTTCCCCAAGTGGATTAAATCCCACTTGAATCCATCTTGATGGAGGGCAGCAGCTTCATCAATACTGGCCTGGGGCTGAGGAGGACTTTACATGCCAAAAGGGCTCAGGATCAGAAAGTGACTCATGGAACTGGATCAGTGGTATGGGTGTCATGCTGCAATCTGGAAGGCAGATGAAAGGCAACTGCATTAAATTCTCAGGACAGTCTTCATGGCTGATCGCCATGAGGATCGCCAATATTCGGATTTGGTTATGGCAGAAGAAGTTGACACAGATACTTGTTTACAAGGCAATCCTCCTATTTCATTTCCTATAGGTATTACTGAAAAAGAGTATTAAACCAGCATCCTAAAGTGCACCTGGAGGACACCAATTAGGGTAACCTGTTCTATTAATGTTTCTCCCTCATGGCTATACTCTGACCATGCAAAGAGTCCTTTGATGATAGATATGCCTTGTTGCAGAACAATTTATCTCAATAATTTTTTTCACTAAAATTCATTGTTAGTTGTCCCCTGCTGCCTGACTCGGTGGTCTTGGGGATGGAGAGAACGAACTTCCCCCTGCTGCCTGGGTTGGGGGTCTTGGTGATGGGGTAAACTCTAGAACAAAAGGACTGGGAGGACTGGAAGTACCAGGGGCTGAACTGAAACCCCTCTTTTCGCTAGGACGGGTGGGGAACCACTCCGCTAACTCCCCCTGGTACGGAAAATCATAATCATCACCAAACTGATCCCTCTCTTTCAAAGTATCCTCCTCTGTGGATGGGAACCTAGGACACGCGTTTGTATCCGCGGGTTCCGCCGTGTCTCCCCCTTGGGTAATGCGGGTGGGGGAGGACCCTAACGCTGATGCCCCCTCCCCTGTGACTCGCCTTCTGAGTTGGTCGGCGTGCCTTCTCCAAAGTAGACCTGAACTGGTTTCGACCCTGTAGGATACCGGCCCCGTTTGCTCCACAATTGTGCCCGGTACCCACGCTGGTCCCGAGGCCGCGTAGTTTCTGCAGTGAACCGGGTCCCCTCTCGCAAAACTTTTGGAGCTCCCTCCCCCCATGCTTATATTCCTCCCTTCATCCTCCACCCTGGACGGATCCATCCGGTCAAAGAGCGTTACCGGACGCCTCCTCATGAGGAGCTCGGCTGGGGAAAAACCTGAGGCTAAGGGGGTAGTCCTGTAGCAGATGAGGAACTGGCACAGGTGCAGGTTCAACTCACCGGGACCCATGCGCCGCAGTGTGTCTTTCGTAGTGCGCACTTGGCGCTCTACCTGACCGTTTGTGGCGGGGTGGAACGGGGCAGCTGTGATGTGCCTGATTGCGTTTCTTTCTATGAACGTTTTGAACTCCGCAGACGTGAAAGTACTCGCATTGTCGCTCACGAGAACGTCTGGCAGGCCGAAGCAGGCAAAAAGCTTGCGCAACTGCCTAATGGTTGCCGCGGAGGAGGTGCTGCTCATAGGGATTACCTCCAACCACTTGGAGTAGGAGTCGACTACCAGTAGGAACGTGGCCCCGCGGAAAGGCCCCGCGAAGTCAACATGAATCCTGGACCATGGCCCACGGGCCGTGTCCCATTCCCTGTGGGGTAGCCTGGATTCCTCGGGCCGAGAGCTCTGGCAGCTCTCGCACGTGCCTACTAACCGTTCTATATCCGCGTCTATTTTGGGCCACCAAACGAAACTCCTGGCTAGGGCCTTGGAGCGCACAATCCCTGGGTGGCTGGTGTGCAGTAGCTTCAGCACCCTCGCCCTCAACTTTTCGGAGATGACTACCCGCTGTCCCCAGAGTAAGCAGCCCCTTTCTAGGGAGAGCTCCACTCTGCGTCTGCAAAACGGCTGGAATTCCTCGCCTGGGGAAGTAGTGGGCCACCCTTTTCTAACCCAGGAGCTGACTTGTGCTAGGGTCTTGTCGGCCGCCATTGCCTTGGCGAGGTCGGCCGGAACAATGGGGGGTGAGTCGAGGGCCTCGATCAGCAGGACTTGGTGGTCCTGCTCCACCTCGCATGTGGGGTCTCCTAGGCTAGGGAGAGGGGATCGGGACAGTGCGTCTGCATGGGGGATCTCCTTCCCTGAGCGGTAAATTAGCTCGTACTGGTAAGCGTTGAGGAATATGGCCCAACGCAGCATCCTGGGGGATAAAATTTGGGGGGTTGGTTTGCCGGTAGTGAAGATCCCCAGAAGCGGCTTGTGATCAGTCACCACCGTAAACTCGCGGCCATACAAAAAGTCATGGAACTTTTTCGTTCCCGCGATTATGGCCAGGGCCTCCCTATCCGTTTGCACGTAATTGCGCTCAGCCTTTGAAAGGGACCTTGAATAGTACGCCACCGGGGCCTCCCGCCCGCTCTCTAGCACGTGGCACAGGACCGCCCCCACCCCCACTGGGGACGCATCACATACTAGAACTACTGGCTTCCTTGGATCGAAGTGAGTCAGGACAGCATTCGAGGAAAGGAGTGACTGTAGCTCTCTAAATGCTTTCTCCTGCCTGTCCCCCCACCGCCAAGCCGCGTCCTTTTTTAGTAGGGCGTGCAGTGGCTCCGCGACCGATGCCTTCCTTGGCAGGAATGAGTGATAAAAATTGAGGAGCCCTAGGAAAGACTGCAGCTCTGGCTTTGCGGTGGGGCGAGGGGCGTTCTTTACGGCCGCAACCTTGGACTCTGAGGGGCAAATTCCCTCTGGGGTTACCTTAAACCCGAGGAACTCGACCTCTCTTGCGAAAAACACGCATTTGTCTTTTCGTAGGCGAAGCCCCGCTTTTTCGAAAACTGAGAGAACCCCATCTAACCTCCTAGCTAGCTCTGCCTCGCTCCCCGCTGTTATCAGGACATCGTCGAAGTAGGGGAGGACACCTGGGAGTCCCTTTAATAGGCGTTCCACAAGGGCTTGGAAAATCCCGGGGGCCGAATTCACGCCAAACTGGAGGCGCGTCACCTTAAATGCCCCCTTGTGGGTTATGATCGTCTGTGCGGTGGCGGCAGCTGGGGTTACCGAGAGCTGCTGATATGCCTGCGCTAAGTCTAGCTTGGCGAAACACCTCCCCCCATGTAACATGGCCAGTAGATGGCTGACCACAGGCACCGGATATGCATTTGGCCGAATGGCCTTATTAATCGTACATTTATAATCCGCACAAATCCTGACCTCCCCATTTGATTTAAGGGCCGTAACAATCGGCGTTTCCCATTCCGCCGAGTCAACTGGAACCAAAATCCCCTGCCCCACCAGTTTGTCCAGTTCCGCCTCGATCTTGTCCTTTAGGGCGAATGGCACTCTCCTTGGCTTGAGGCGGATGGGCCGGATCTCTGGGTCCAGTTCAAAGGAGACTGGGGGCCCCCTGTACGTTCCGAGCCCCTTTTTGAAAACGTCCGGGTGTGCATTGCACACATCCCGCATTGGGTCAGTCTCGATGGCGTTAATGCCGGACAGTTCGATTCCCAGGGGAGCAAACCACTGTGTTCCCAGAAGGCAGCATCTCCCCCCCTTGAGGACGACTAGGGGCAGTCTCTCGGAATAGTTCTTGAATTTTACTTCGAACTTTCCCACCCCCAACACTGGGATCCCATTTCCCTGTACGTCCCGCAAGTTTGACCTTAAGGCCCGCAGTTTGGGCCGCGCCTCTGGGGGAATGCGCATATATGAATCTCCCGCGGCTGTTCGTGATTTGGGGAATGTGGGATAGGATAGAATAGGACGTCCCTGAGTCTATCTCCATCCTCACTGGGAGCCCCTGTAACTGTACCTCAACGAAAAAACGTCGGTGCTCCAGTCCCACGCGGTTGACGCCTTCCTCGTCGAAGCCGGTTGAGACCTTCCTGGTGCCGGTCGCCTTCCGCTGGTGTCCCCGGGGTTGACTTGGGCCGCTCTTGTCCTCGGTCCGTCCGCGCCTGCAAACTCTGGCGATGTGCCCCTTCCGGCCGCAGTTGTGGCACTCGGCCTTGCGAAACGGGCACCTCGTGCGGTCGTGGGGCGCCCCACAACCGTCGCAACGGCGGTCCTGCCTGTCGCGGGTCTCACGCTTCTCCCCGCGTTTCCTTATCCGCTGGACGTCGTCGTCCTCGCTGGAGCAGGGATCTGCCGTTGTGGACGACTCCTCGGACATCGCTGGTGAGCCGGTGGGCGGCTTGGGGGCCCGCCAGGCTGTCTTTGCTGGTGTCCGCTGAGCCGCTTGCACTGGTGACTTGGCCCTCTCGGACGCGGTCCCTCGGGACTTAAACAGCCTGACCCCGCTCCTGGCCTCCTCGGCTGCTTGGGCCTCCCGCAGTACCTCGTTGAACGTGAGGCGGTGGTCGCGGGTCATCAGGCGCCTCTGCAGCTCCTCGTCCTTCAAACCGCACAACATGCGGTCTCGGAGGGCCTGGTCCAGGTCGTCCCATTGGCAGTGCACCGCTGCCAGCCTGAGGGCCGCCGCGTAGGCGGACACAGATTCGCCGGGGCGCTGGTCACGCCGATGGAACGCGACCCGGGCTGGGAAGATTGAGACCGGCGGTTGGAAATGCTCACGAAGCTTCTCCAAGATGCGGTCGATGGGCACTTCGTCCACCTTCCGGGGGGCCACCAGGGTCATCAAGATCCGCATCGCGGCCGGCCCGACCTGGGACAGGAAGTGTGAGCGCATTTTCGCGTCATCGTCGACGCCGGCGGCTTCCATCGTGTGCCGAAACTGGCACTCGTAGAGCTCCCACTGCTCGGGTTCGCTGACATCGAACTGGTACGGCTTGACTTTGGGATTCACCATCGATCCCACCTTCGTCGCCAATTTAGTGTCTTGCACGGGAGACAAAGAAGGAGTCGCAGGGAGGACTAACACAGGTTTATTCATAGATGGTCAGTATGAGCATGTGGTAATGGCGGAGGTACATCTCATTATATACAATAACATAATGCATTTGAATCTGGTTGCACGGTAGCTCATTGGCTGCTACCGGCGTGGCCTCGCCCAGGTCACGCCTCTCTTCTTGTAGTTGTTTTCTGTAGCTCTTTGTCATGCGGGGAATCTCCCGCGGCTGTTCGTGATTTGGGGAATGTGGACCATGTGAGACTGAACGCTCGCAGCTGCCCTCTATGGGCGGCTTGCTCGCGTTCCTTAACAGCTGAGATACATTGTGATTGTGGACTGGTTACATTCATATATTTAAAGAAACATTGTACATGCATACATAACATTAAGAAATTTAATTATGAAAAGCTGAAAAAGGAAATTAAGGATAGAATACAACAATTGCAAAAATTGAAATTGTCATGGTTTGGAAGAATTGCAATCTGTAAAATGATGTTGTTACCAAGAATAAATTTTTTATTTGATGCTCTTCCAATCCAATTGAATGATAAAGAAATTAAGGAGTTTCAAAAATTGATGAACAATTTTTGTAATGGGGGGAAAAGGGCCCGATTGGTAAAAATTTTTTGGTATTTATCTCAGAAGGAAGGGGGATTAGGAATGCCAAATTTGGTAACATATTACTGAGCTTTTCAAATTAAAAACATTGTGAAGATCCTGGCTAATGAAAAGTTAATTTGGGAAGAATTAGAAATGAAAGATTTTATTCATATTGGAAAATTGGTCTTTTTAGGAGGTAGTATGGGGAAAGTAGTCATTAAAAATAGAATGATGAAGGCAACATTGGGGGTATGGAAAAAAGTAAAAAGGGATTTGGTACCGGACATTTCCCCTATTATAGAGTTGGAAGACTTAGCAAATTTTCCAATAAAAATTGATAAAAGGGTCAAAGAAGTACTTGATAAGAATGAGGTATTCCTGCTGAGAGACTGGATACGGGCCTGTAAAGATAGAGAGAGGAAAATAAATTTGTATGGACAATTGAAATTGAATTGGTTTCAGACAGGGATGGTTAATAGTTGGAATAGTAAATATATGAATGAACTTGGATTAGAAAGAGGCAGGGCCAAGTTTGAAGAACTGATTTGGAAAATAAGAAGGGGACAAGGTGGTATAAAGGGACTGGTTAGTAAAATATACAGAATGATAAATAAGGCAGATAATCCACAGGAAGACTTGAGATTAAGTTGGGAACAAGATTTAAATATAAAAATAGAGGAACAGAATTGGAAAAATAAATGGAGGAAAAGAATTATGAGAACTATGTCGGTTAGAGTTAAGGAACATAATTTAAAAATGCTATGGAAATGGTTGCATCAGATAGATAATAAAAAAGATAAAATGTGTTGGCATTGTAAGAAGGAAATGGGAACATATGAACACATGTGGTAGAGTTGTATTGTGGTAAAAAAATTTGGAAGAAAATTGAGCAAGAGATAACTGAAATTATGGGGGGGATTAAATTGGGTGTTAGTATGATTATGTTGACAGAAGTGGAAAATATAAACTTGAGCAAGAAAAAAATGGAGTTATTTGAAATAATGTTGTCAACGGGAAGACAGTATATTGCTAGAAAATGGAAAAATGAGGTAAATCTGAATATTGAGGAGTGGTATAAGGAAATGTGGGGGTTAGCATTGAATGACAAGTTAACATGGGAAATAAACTTTAAAAAGGGAATTGTTAAAGAAAACAGATTTTGGGATGTTTGGCAAGCTTTTGTGGATTACTCACTGAGGGGGAATGACCTGCAAAGGCCTGTATCTGATCACAAGATTTTCTGGGAATAATCCCAATGAGTATCTCCGTGCTCTCCAGGGCATTGTAAATAACACTTGGTGGTTAGTATTTTATTTTTGTCTTTATATTAAACATTATTGGAAAATGAGGTATAGAAACCATATCCTAGTGGTTTGATTTGAAATTTTAACCTATAAAATCAAGGGTTAACCGTTGGAACTTCGTATAGGCTCCTTAGCCAGGCCCCACGAACCTGCACTCACCATTCGTGCACACGGCCAAACTGGGTACGCAGGTAAATGCAGGATTGAGAATTGCACCAGGGGGGCAAGCGCCCCACAAACGCAAATAAACTAAATCAACTTCAATACCCAACGTTCTTTGTGCCGCGCCGTGCTGCAGCCAATCAGGCTGAGAGGCGTGACCACAAAGAACGCTGAGAAACGCGCTGCGGCCAATCAAAAGTGAGCCGCAGGAAAAAACGCAGCACACACACAAACAACAAACCCATTACTACAATCCCCAGAGTCCTGCGCACCATGAGCGCGCAGAACGCTGAGGAATCCGGTGCCCGAAAAATTTAAAAAAAACCTCAACGCCTCACAGCCACAAATACCAGCCAGCCTTCTTTCCCTTCCCAACGGCGCCTGAAGCTCCCGATCATCGGAGTTTCCCATTTAATTTCAGTAGGTCAGGGGGGGCATCCCCCTCTCTGCTGGTTTCCCTAGGGTTGGGAGGTTTGTGGGGACAAAAGGGGTATGTCCCCCCAACCCTTCTGGACCTAGGAGACCAGGGAGAGTGGATCGATTCCACTCCCACCCCTAAGAAAAACTCCGTTTTTAAAGAGAAGAAACCAAGGAGTTTCCATGGTATCCTGGATCCAGAAGGGTTGGGGGGATATACCCCTTTTGTCCCCCCAAACCTCCCAACCCCAGGGGAGCCAGCAGAGAGGGGGGTCGCAACCCCCCACCCACTGATATTAAAGGGGAAACCCCGATCTACTTTCACGAATCCACACAATCAAAGCACCATAACACAATACCCTCCCCACCACCTAGCCCACCCTTCCTAACTCCCACTGACCACGCCCCCCTCCCCACCACCTAGCCCACCCTTCCTAATTCCCACCGACCACGCCCCCTCCCCACCACCTAGCCCACCCTTCCTAACCCCCAATGACCACGCCCCCCTCCCCACCACCTAGCCACCCATCCTAACTCCCACCGACCATGCCCCCTCCCTACCACCTAGCCCACCCTTCCTAACCCCCAATGACCACGCCCCCTCCCCACCACCTAGCCCACCCTTCCTAACTCCAACCAACCACGCCCCCTCCCCACCACCTAGCCCACCCTTCCTAACCCCCCACCGACTACACACCCCTCCCCACCACCTAGCCCACCCTTCCTAACTCCAACCAACCACGCCCCTTCCCCACCACCAAATAAATAAATTATTTTTACAAAATTACTAAAAACACAGTCAAAAACATCCAAAAATACACAAAAACAACACCAAAAACAATATGAAGTAAACAAAAACACAATCAAAAACAAAACAAACAGTCAAAAAATACAAATTCCAACATACACACACACACACACACACAACAGAAAGAAAACAAGCAAACTTACCAAAAGATGTCCTACCTCCACGAGGACCAGAAAAGAAATGAATAAAGAAAGAGACTACTTACCAAAAGAAGCTCCAACCAGAGGCCAGGAGAGAAAAAACAGTCAAAATACAATAACCCCTACCAGCACCACCTGCTGGCCACAATAGTAAAAACAATTCAAAAACACTCAACAGCCCCAAACAAAAGGCCACAAGAGTAACAACAAATCAAAAACATAACACAAATTCACAATTTTACACAAAAGGTTACAACAATACAAACAAGTCAAAAAAATTACACTAAAACACACTTTAACAAAATCACAAACATATGTCAATAAAATACAATAGAAACTTTTAAAAAATCCTGTGCTGAGTTTTAACTCAAATTAAAACCCAAAACATCTAAACACATTTTAAAAACATTGAATGTAAAAAACATTTACTTTTACATTATTAAAATTATTACCTACGGTACAACTAATTTTAAAAAAACAAAAAACTAAAACATTATTCGCTTACGTAAAACAATTTGAAAACATTATATCATACTTTGTTCTTTTATTAATCCTCAAAAAAACCCATAAAAACAGATCACAGTTAATAATAGCCAAGCCAAAAAAAAATTTACGTAAATAACCATTTTAAAAATTAATATTACAAACTAAGCAATTTTGAAAAAAAATTAACACAATTTAACCTTCCAACACAATTTCAAACAGCCCGGCAACGCCAGGCAACCTCTGCTAGTAGTATATATTATAAACAATGAGGATATGGTTTGCTGATTTTTAATTTTACATATATATGTAATTTTATTTCTATATGTGTAATTTTCTTTATATTTGTAATTTGATGTTGTTTTATTGTTTGTATTATTTTTGAAAATTTAATAAAATATTATTTTTTTAAAAAAGTTATCAATTCCCTTCCCACCACCACACACATACACACACACCAAAAAGTAGCCCAATAAAGATAAAGCATGGTGAGTTGGGTATGGAATAATTTGCAGGAGGGAATGAAGTTCAGGTGAGAATGGGAATAGTTTGGACTGGCCAGAATCCTGAAAAGAAGAACTGCAATCTGCATCATTTGTTTGCAGGGGCCCACTTTTTGGTGTGCCCCCCCCCCTGCCCTAATACCATATCATAATGCCCTTTTTGGAGATTCAAAGCAATTTATCTGAAATCTATTGAAAAGTGAAAATATATGTAGATGCCGCAGAACTTGAAAAAAATTCAAACTACAGCTCCCAGAATCCCCCAACCAGCTATGTCCAGT
Source organism: Bradypodion ventrale (assembly GCA_035047345.1). Lineage (NCBI taxonomy): Eukaryota > Metazoa > Chordata > Lepidosauria > Squamata > Chamaeleonidae > Bradypodion > Bradypodion ventrale. The sequence continues at coordinate 288,395,486 of JAWDJE010000001.1, read as the reverse complement.
AGTCAAAAAAAGCAAGGTTTCCAAGTTCTGAGAGGTCTTCAGAATTTAAAAATGGAAATTACAGAACAAACGTTGACAAAAAATACAATCAACACCCAGCAAAAATATGCATATAACAAATAATGGCAACATTTCTCCTAACATCAACACATTTTGCATTGAATTATACATCAGGGGACTGTGGTGGCTCAAGTGGTTAGGACACTGAACTTGAAGACTGAAAGGTCAGAGTTTGATACCTGAGCACTGCATGATGGAATGAGCTCTCGTCTCTGTCCCAGCTCCTGCCAGCCTAGCAGTTCGAATGCAAGAAATTGGAAGTAGATAAATAGGGACCACTTCGGTGGGAAGGTAATAGCATTCCATGCACTCCGGTGTCTAGTCATGCCTGCCACGTGGCCATGGAAACATCTGCAAGCTCAGACAGAGCAGGCTCTTTGGCTGAAAACAGATATGAGCACTGAACCCTAGAGTCGGATATGACTAGTTTTCGAGCAAGGGCGACCTTTATCTATATATCAGTAGAGCATTATTTGCCAGAATCCCTTGACCCTTTTACTTCAAGCATGAAGCCAAAAAGCAGAGGAAACTGATTCATGCCGTGTCATACATTTGGTGACACATACAAATTCACGGCCTACTGTATGTATGAGATTTTCTGGTTGGTTGAGGAACTGGTTTCAGAAGAGGGATTTTAAAGAAAAAGAAGGATGACTCAATGAGCAGAAAGTTGTCTGGTTTGATGTAGGCAGGTTGATTGCACACGAGCCGACAGATGGGCTAAACACTACTTTATTGTAACATGGTCAATCTGTACATGAGGCAATGGCGGAGCCTTGCCTCCTTATCTATGGCACATAATACATTTGAATCTCGCCCAAAGGCGCCTATTGGTTACAGTATTGTGACGTCCTTCTGACGTAATGCATACCTGAATAGTTTCACCTGTGGCAGGAAGGTTTCCCGCGTTAGTTACTCATTGGGTGAATTGAAGCCACGTGAACTCCATCAGCTGCACTAATGGCGAGCAGCTGAACTGCATGTATACACAACATCTGGGCTTGTCATATGGCTGGGCAGGTAGCTACATGAGCACCTCACAGCTTGGAACAAAGCCATGGGGAACACTCAATACACCCTATGAGAAAGGACAGCTTTGCAGCCACCAGGAAATGAGTGGTTGTTCTTTCAAACATCCTTGATGGTGTGTTATTTGGGAGGGAGAGAGGGACAAGAGGTGAACTATGCATCTGACATTGAGGTTTTGTGGTTTGTTTTTATTTGATTGAATATGTAATCTCTCCGTCTGGATGCCCAACTCAGCCTTGCCAAATAGGAACATTTTGGCAAAGACTCAATTCCACACTCTGTATGAATGTAGCCACACTGTGATGGCATGGCAGAAAGAAACAACGGTACTCAATGCTCTTTTGTGGGAAGGGCAAGAGACCTAGATTTCTGACTGTTCTGCCTTTCCTCCTCTGAGTAGTCCCATCTCACTAAAAATGACTTCCATAGTCCCATAAATCTTCCAGCATTCACAACACATGACCTGTCTTGCTTTCTGCTTTCAGGATTCAGAACTGCTGACCTGCCGGCCTTCCAGTCAGTGTCTTAACCACTTGAGCCACAGCAGTCTCGTTACTTGGTGTAGGGAACCCAATACCCTGGATTCTTTACTACCAGGGGACTCATTCCACTTCTGGCACTTTGACACCTTCCTAGGAAACGAGCATAGAACCTTTGCTGCTTTAGGGCTCTCAAAGTTGCTTTCCAAAGCTAGGGAAGTCCCTGGTAGGTTTCCAATTTCTAATTGCTTCTGTTGGAATGCCAACCAGATCAGGTAGGATTGAAAGCACAATGGCTTTTTCATTAAAGGCAACTGAAAATCCTCCCACCAACCCTGGCCTCCTTTTTTAAAAGTTCACAAGCTTTATTCTAAAGAAAAAAAAATTAAAAGTCAAAAGATCAGACATTTAAAAAATAAAAAGGAACAATCATTCCCCTACATTTAAAATAAGAAACCTATTTAATGCCAATTCCTGGCCTCAGCCAGTAATTTAAATGAAAACTACATTTCTGCCAAAGTCTAAGCTTCCACGCCAACTTCTCTTCTCTATTGCCCATGACAACTCCCATTTTCTTGTCTTTAGCTCCACCTCTTTTTCAGATCTAGCCAATCAAATTACAGTCCACAGCGCCCATCATCTTCCTTCCCCTTCTCATGTTCCCAGGTTCCAATTTTTCTACTGCTGGAGCCTTTTGTTTGCTGGAGGAAGGGTGGCAGAGAGCAATGGTAGCGAAGTGTCTTTAGGCACTCTTGGTCATGACTGATGCAATGAAATCCCTGTTGTGTTCACTCAGCACAAACTCGAGTTTGCATTGATTCATTGAGACTCATTCCAGGTTAATTGCCACCTCTAGTCATTGTCTTACTTGTCTCACCCCCCCCCCCCCCAACTCTCTACAAAATCAGGCAGAATGCTTTGGTCTAGCTTGGAGTATCATATATAACCCATGTATTTTCCTACTCCAGAATTTAGCCAGGGTCTCAAGAAAATTGTCTGTTGACTTGACAGAGACATTTCAGAGAGATAATAGAAATACACCTGGATCTCTCATTCTCTTTAAGGTTTAACCAGTCGTACACCTCTGCAGATATGTAGCATCTAGCAAAGCTATACCCGATAATGGAATAGTGTGTGCATGACCCTGACTACAGGAAGCCCACCCACAGCTTGGAAAAGCTTTTATTATTATTTTTAGGTTACAACGCCTGGAATTTCCCAGGCAGAATCCTGGCACCTATAGTGCAAAAAGTAACTTCTCAAAGCTCTGTTCCCACAGAATACCAATACCAAAATGTGATATGTCAAATGAGCAGAGCCAGATAGTAACTAGGGCAAACCAATGGTGAACTATTCCTGGCAGTGGGACTTCATTGTGCACATTTTGACATTTGCCACCACGACTGAAACTTTTATCTGCATTACTGTAGCAGATCACTGTTAAGTTATCATACCATTATTCCCCAAGTTTTAACTCAGCCTTGAACTTTCCAAAGATGAGCTTCCATTATGTACAGGTAGTAAGCAGGTAGGAGAGAATGTGTTAGGCGAAAAAACATTCTTCCCTTCACTGACAAAGAATTGCAACTACTGTATCCATTTTGTATTCTGATTATGCTAATATTTGGAGCCTGTGTTACTTGCCTTAAATGAGTTTTTTTAAATAGAAAAGATGATAATCACAATGCAAAACTCAATTAACTTTATAATTGAATGGCAGCATTTCCTGAAGATTCTTTTTTTATTTTTAATCTACAAACCTGACACAGGTGAGACAGCTCCTCTTTCATTCCAGGTAACCATAATTATGGTATACAGCCATTTCTGAATTAGTTCCAGCTAGTTAGCTTCACTGCAAGACAATTGAGACTGCCATCGTTTGAGAATTCAACACAGTCTGATGATGGATTCATATAAAACGCAAAATCCATTATTTATACACAGTAGGAAAATAAACCATCTGACTGGGCTGGCATATAAAATACGCAAAGGCATTTCATTTTTGACGGTTGGAAATTTTAAACTCAAGCAGCTTTTAATCAATGTCCCATTGCAAAACAAAGTTTAGCGTTTTTATTTCTTATTCACTGCCAGCACAATGTAACTAAAGACAGAAGCTGCAAACGCTTTATGGCCTATTACTCAACATGTGCTTATAATAAATTAGGTATAAATGACATCTACTTTGGACTTGCAGCATAACAAAGAGAAATGGAAAGCCAAATTCAATGGCAGCATTGGAGCAGTTCTGTGAAAACATTATTTACATTCGGTGGCAACCCAAAATAAGGGATCACAATTCAATTAACCACTTAACCTCTGTTGGATTGTTCAGGAAGGGCCTAAGTTGAGTCTAGAGCAGTGAAATAACTGACTAATAGATAAGAAATTCAGTTACACATCTCATGTGAACAGGGATGTGCTGGCTATGCTAAAAGGGTGCCGTACAGGGAGGGAGGGGGTGCCGCCTATGGGGGTACTGCATGTCAATATGGTTGAGTGCTCGTCTCGGGTCCCAGCACCTGCCAACCTAGCTGTTCGAAAGCAAGACAACAGGGACGACTTCGGTGGGAAAAGATCTTGAGGACATGAAAGGAGCCTCATTTGGGCATCCCCTGAGTGGAGTTTCACCAGCAAAAATCCTTTCAACCCAGAATAATTTCTAACACAAAATTATTATTATTGACCCAGTGAGTGAGTGAGTGAGCAAGCGAGCCAGTGTGTGTGTTTAGTGTCTTGCACGGAAGACAAAGAAGGAGTCGCAGGAAGGACTAACACAGGTTTATGCATTGATGGTCAGCATGAACATGTGGTAATGGCGGAGATACCTCACATTATATACAGTGGTACAATACATTTGAATCTTGCTGCACGGTAGCTCATTGGCTGCTACCGGCGTGACGTCGTCCTGGTCACGCCCATCTTCAGGTGGATCAGTAGTAGTTTGCTATTGCTGGGAGTTCCCGCGGCTGCAGGTGATTTGAGGAATGGGAACCATGTGAGTTGAACGCTCGCAGCTGCCCTCTATGGGCAGCTTACTCGCGTTCCTTTACAGCTGTGTTACATTGTAATTGTGGTCAGGTTACATTCATACATTTTTTAAAGCAGCATTGTACAAGGTTACATTCATACATCTCTTAAGCAGTATTGTACATACATAACATCGTGCATGCTCAAAAGTGCAGGAGTGGGAGGGAGGGAGAGAATGTGTGTCCATCCCTGCACGTGTGTACACACCTCTCCACCTGGCTCAATAGCACTTGAAATGTAAGGCAGAGCCTGGACATTTTTCATTTTTGAACTATAGTTTGGTATGAACTACTCATAGAGCAAGTGTCCCTCTTATCAGATCATGGCCCACAGCACCTGAAAAAAGCAATATTATCATCTGTGAGCAACAGCTATCTGGCCAGGTTATCCTGAAATGGTAATAGAGTAGACCCTACTGCCAGTGACTCAATGCCAAGTGTCAGGTGGTGGTTAACTAACCTGACAACTCTAAGGACTAACGGCCTTGGGTGCCAAAGTCCACAGGGAAGGGTGAGGGTCCCCAAGTGGATTAAATCCCACATGAATCCATCTTGATGGAGGGCAGCAGGTTCAGCAATACTGGCCTGGGGCTGAGGAGGACTTTGCGTGCCCAAAGGGCTCAGAACTAGAAAGTGATTTGCGGAACTGGATCACTGGTATGGGTGTCATGATGCAATGTGAAAGGCAGATGAAAAGCCACTGCATTATATTCTCAAGACAGTCTTCATGGCTGATTACCATGAGGATCACCAATATTTGGATTTTGGATAAGCAGAAGAAGAAGAAGTGAGCAACAGCTGGTCTTCTCTCCAGCTAGCCATCGATATAGCTTGTTATGTTATGTGCTATCAAGTTGTACCAAACTCTAACAGGTGTACGAAATATACATAAGGAGTAGTTTTGTCATTGTCACTCCCCCATGCGGATTTGAACCCAGAAATTCTGAGTCCTAGTCTTTTACCCTACCCATGGCTCATCTTGATTCAATGGGCAAAATAACACATTTGTTTTACATATTGACTGTACCTTTTATTTGATTTTGCACTGCCAATTGTGTTGCAACCTGCCAGAGCATTTACAGTATAGCTTTTTTTAAACCATGACTGGGTTGAATACTCTGTTATAATATACACAGTCTATATCAAATCAAAATAGGAATTTAGACCAATTTCTTTACTAGAATTAAATGGTGTCAATCACCTGGCATTCTGAAGAAAGTATTCTTACAATCACTATAGTGAATACTGTTTTCATTTACTTATGAACACAGTTTATATTTTTATTAAATAAGCTTGCATCCCATGCGGCATCCTTTGATACCCTATGGGGTAAAAGAGGAAGCAAAGAAGAAAAAGAGACCATGTGGCATACCATATCTGAAACTTGGTGGGTCTTTCAAACACTTCTGCAATCATAATCAGCCTTAGATGACCTCTGAATGCAGAGCTAAGTATTAGCATTGCTCATATTTGTATTTCCCCATCTGTCCAAGCTCAAGAATTTTTTTATGAAAAAGTAAGCAAGTGGGAAGAATACTGTATATTTGATTCAGACAGTGGTCTATATTTTTTGCTTTTTACGATGGTTGTATAACTTGTATGGAAAAGAAACCAGCTAGCATAAGAAAGGAATTTTTTTGTTATCATGCACTTTTGAGTCAGATCTGACAAGTGGAAGACCACCACCTTGACTTTCCAAAAACAAAATTGCTTTTGTATTGTTCTATTATGTTGTTTCCAGTTTTACACAGGTAATACGCTACAATTTTGTTCATACATCTCTTGGGGTCAAACTGGAAGGTCGAATGCATATTCACTTTGATTAATCCATCTCTCTGCCAACTAAAATCCTTCAGACATGCTTCAGCAATCAGACTTGCTAGCTAAACTCATGTTTACCATTTGGTCTCCAACTACAGAACAAAGAATGTTAAATAGAAAGTAGGGAGGTAAAGAAGAGTCCCTAATACAACAAAGACATCTTTTTTAAATTTTTTATTAAATTTTCAAAAAGTAACATAAAAATAACAAGACATAAGAAAAGAAAAACAAAATACATTTCAAATACAACATACAAAATACAAATAAAATCTCAAAAGAAAAAATGAAATTACAAACAATAACAAATACAAAAAAGGGGAAAAGAAAAAGGCTAAAACATACTACATATGTGATAGTGACATTGTTGTGTTTTGGGATCAAGGAGACAGCGGAGGCTTGATTCATGAAGAGGCAACCGGGCAAGATAGCCCGGTCAGAGTTTATTAGGAATAACAGACAAAGACATTCCAGAGAAGAGTATGCAATCTATTCTTATTGGTTACCTGCGATAACATAAAGTTACTTAATTGGCTAAATATCAGCATGTCTGCCTCGTGCTCACCTTGCTAATTGGAAGAAAGTTGCGTGCTAGCTGAATGACTACGTGCCATCCCTGGGCATAGTGGGGAGGGCCAAAAGCCTTGAGTCAGAGGCCCAAACTGGGGCCTCTAAGTTACGGCGTAAAAACAGATGAGGTAAGGAGAACGATCACCCACGATTTATGACCATGGTGTGCCAATAAGCCACAGCGATCGTGCTGTGAAACTCCTCACATCTTCCCCCTTCTGTTTTTAAGAAGCTTATAAGCATAATAAATCTGTGGGCGGGACGCTGACGGACCAGCGTAGTGCGGTTGGGCAAAGCAACAATCATACGATTAAGGCAACAAGTGGTTGTAGAGAGGTTAGCAGGAATATAGTTCCAAGTTCGTGACCCACAGGTCCAGAACCACCCAGAAGGCAACAGAATGTGCTGAAAGTTAAAATGAAGGTCCTCTGTTTCTCTCCCGGTGCAATTAAGACCGCGACCGGGCTGGAAACAGCGAGGCTTTGACTTATGTTGAGTACAGTTCACAACCCTGGCACATTTACTAGCATTGCTAACAGCTACAATAGAAGTATAGAGAGACAGAGCATCACAAACCCATTTACATGTGTAGGGTACTGAAAACTCTTCCATGTACTTCTGGAGGTACCTTGAGATATGCAGTTACATAAGGCAAAATATAACATAAGCAAAGACAGGTCTTTCCCCAAGAGAATAAGCAAAACATTTAAGCATGAACAAAACATGAACATTTCTCTTCTTCCTTACATGAAGGAGGTTCCTGTTGCATTCTAGAAAGCATTTCTCACTCCCCAATTACATGAGTAAGGCATTACATTTTTTCTTCTCTCACTGGGTGTAAGTGAAAGAGGCATTCAATAACTTAAAACCAGCATAGCATGGTAACTCAAATACAGTACAAATATCATTAGAGCATTTCACACTCATAGCATGAGCAGGTAGACAATTTTTTTTTCTTTAAAAAGGTTTTCAGGTTTTATAATGCAAACAAGGCCAATTCTTATTTAGAGTCCACACAAACTTTTTAGTCCAATTAAAATGTCCAAATTAAAAGACCAAATGTTGATTGAAGCTTTCTTCTTCTCAGATTACAACTTAAACACTATCTTCTCTCCAGCACAGTTCTTGGCATGGCAAGGTTGAAATTAGGCCATAAATTACTTCTCACTGAATTCACAAGACAACCAGACCCCCTTTTCAGCTTTTCAGGCAAACACACATTCCTTCATGCTCCGGCCACCCTGACGCTTGAAACTTGGAACAGCCCACTCGGACCTCTTTGTTTGAGGGGTGGGCAGTTCAATGTTTTCTCCCTCCTTGTATTTTTGCAACAGCCTGCTGTCCATACAGGATGGATCCACACCCCTTTTCCTCTGGACTTCTTTCATTTGCAGCATCTGTATCTCAACTTTATGACAAACTGCATCTGTTAGTTTGTACTTGTGAGAAGACCCCTTTGGCTTGGGTTTTCTGCATTCCTCCTCTGGGCCATCCTTCCACTTCCTGCCCACACATGAGGTATCAAGTTTACTACTCAGCTTCTCCTGCTCTTGTGATGAGGGCTGCTTCAGGGGCGGGCTGAGATCTCCTATGCTGCTCTTTGAATCACACTCCTTGCTTCTTGCCACTTTGCATGCATTAATAGCTTCATTCTGTGATGAGGTCCCCACCATTTGTTCCCCATCAGCTGGCACTAGTTGTTTTTTAGACTCGGCAGGCAGTATTGCAGCAGTCCCATTCGCCAGAGCCTCTCTGTTCACTGGATATACAGCAACAGTTTCCATATCCAGCACAGCTGCAGTTAAAGCAGCAGAGAACAGGTCTTTTGTAGGGCTAAAAGTGCTTGATTGCTGCAAGGCAGGATATAATGTCCCATCTCCTTTTCCACCCCCATCTCCATCAGGGGGCTCATGCTGTTGTTTCTCATATGATGGAGGGGCAGTCAGACTCCCTCCCTTGGCTGGGGGCAAAAGCTGTGGCAATGGTACAGTAAACCTCTGGAACAATAAAAGATTTTTTGGAATAAAATCTTGCACTTCTTTTGTTTCTGCTCTTTGCCCATCATCCCATTTGAGTGATCCAATTTCTGGGTGCCAAGGACATTGGCATTCGACTTCCTTAGTGAAGCCTTCTATACTATTAAGCGTGATGTCTGGACATCCGCTCTCCTTGATGATTCTCTGCAATTCGTTTGCATGGGTCTTTTGCCCTGAAGAAAGTCCCCCCCCATACTCACAATCGGGAGCTCGAAAGCTGAGGGAGCCTAAAAAGGCTGTGGCGCGCCAGGGGGCTATTCCAGCCGGTGAGTCGGGGAGTTGGGATCTAGCAATCACGACGCGGGTCACCAGATGTTGTGTTTTGGGATCAAGGAGACAGCGGAGGCTTGATTCATGAAGAGGCAACCGGGCAAGATAGCCCGGTCAGAGTTTATTAGGAATAACAGACAAAGACATTCCAGAGAAGAGTATGCAATCTATTCTTATTGGTTACCTGCGATAACATAAAGTTACTTAATTGGCTAAATATCAGCATGTCTGCCTCGTGCTCACCTTGCTAATTGGAAGAAAGCTGCGTGCTAGCTGAATGACTACGTGCCATCCCTGGGCATAGTGGGGAGGGCCAAAAGCCTTGAGTCAGAGGCCCAAACTGGGGCCTCTAAGTTACGGCGTAAAAACAGATGAGGTAAGGAGAACGATCACCCACGATTTATGACCATGGTGTGCCAATAAGCCACAGCGATCGTGCTGTGAAACTCCTCACAAGACATAACATCAAAAGTCTCATCAAATATATCTTAACTTCACAATCTTTCAATTATCTTGCCATTTTAAGTTTTTCTTATATGTTCTCTTATTTGATACTGTCTAATTGTCCACATCTCCTCCTTATTCACTGGTGACATAAAACAAAAATCCAAAATAATAATACAAAGAAAAGAAGAATTTCACACCCCATTTGCCCCTTTACCAAAAAGACATCTTTTAACACTTGAGGGAGAACTGCTTCATAATATATGCTATGCACGTCATCTGGTTTGATCCTTAGACAAAGTTGATGAAGGATTAATTTGTCTATTTCTGGTTTTCTCAGTCCTGCAAATTAAGAGTATTACCATAATATGAAATTTGGATCTTTTCTTACCTAGCTACTGCTGTTTTCCATAACGTCTTTTAAATACATAACCTTGGCTAATATATGCATTTTCTATTTATTTATTTATTTAGCTGAGAACTGAGTCAAAATTATAATAACTGAATGCTGCCAAGTCAATTATGAGTTATGGTAACTTTTTTCCAGGTTTTCTAAATAGGAAATATACACAGAAGTGGTTTAGCCATCCCCTTCTTCCGTGGGAACTCTGGGACTGTGCAGTTTCCCAGTAAGTACACAGATTGACTCTTCTCCCTGGAAGCATAATGGGGAATATCAACTTCTGGATTCTCGCCTGATACCAAAGCCACTCAGCTAATTATTTGGATGGTGACTGTGTTCCAAGTCCCATTATTCCAGGAGGTACAAATTAGGCTGGCTGACTTTACAATGGAGATCAAACAAAGTTCTCCAGCATCTGTAGATGATATACCTGGCCCAAGGACCCCAAGCAATTTCCTGAAATACATAAACTATTAGAATCATGTATATTCTGTATAAAAGTCACCATAATCATCATTTCAATGGTATTTGTACAACCTAAAGTTGGTGCAGCTGGAGTGGAAGAATTACCCAAATAGTACAATCATTGCCCAGGTGGTGTCTATATGCCTAACTTGGAGAGGGTCCTTCCATCTCTCCACCCAGCCCGCATACAGTGATCTATAAGAAACATTGCCAATATGCAAAATAAAAGGTCTCTGCAAGAAACAATATTCTTCAAAAGCTTTGGGGAACCAGTTGCGCTACACAACCACAACTACTATGAATTACAGCCTTGCCCCTATGCTACTCAAGAGGTAAATATGCCAGTCCAGTATGGTATAGTTGAGCCTATGCAAAATAGGTAGACTTAGGTAAAGGTATAGGTCCATACCTGTCAATTATCCCGTTTTCCCCAGGAAAACCCCTTATTTTTTACCCCTCTTACAGCCCCTCCCGTTTTATTAATTTCCCCGCATTTTCCCTTATTTTTAAAAAATATATCCTGACCAGAGCCCTCACAGGCAAAGCTGCAGTATTTTTTCCAGCCACCAGAGGTCACTCTGTGGCAGGCTTTTCGCTTGTGGAAGGAGAGAGAGAGAAGGGGGGGGGGGCGTTCCGTAGTTTTCTCTTTGGTCCTGGAGGCTTCGTTTTGGCTGCTGGGAGCAGGAGTCTACTCTAGGTGAGCGATATATTTCATATATGCATGGGCAACCTCATGCTTTATTGAGCTGTTTCTGCCCTGCCTCCTGGCTGGAGGATTTCGTTTCTAGAGTTCTAGAGTTAACTTGGGAGGGGGGGTTGCTTGATCACTATATGAGAGAGAGGGGGGGAAATTAATCCCTTGCTCCTCCACCCTAATTGGGGGGGGGGGTGTTGCCTGATCACTATATGAGAGAGAGAGAAGGGGGGTTCCCTTGCTCGAAAGCCAGTCATATTTAACTCTAGGGTTCAGTGCTCATCTCTGCTTGAAAGCCGAAGAGCCAGCATTGTCTGTGTCTGCAGACATATCCATGGTCATGTGGGAGGGATGACTAGACACCAGAGTGCATGGAACACTGTTACCTTCCCACCAAAGTGGTCCCTATTTATCTACTTGCAATTTCTTGCTTTCGAACTGCTATGATGGCAGGAGCTGGGACAAAGACAGAAGCTCATTCTGTCCTGCAGTACTCGGGAATCGAACTGCTGACCTTCTGCCTCCCAGACAGCATCTTAGTCACTTAAGCCACTGAGTAAACAAGAAAGAAAACAAAACAAAAGTCCCCCAAGAAGATGGGGAAAGGGTTCTTTGGCCCACACAGCTTTGTTCCCATTGCATCTACAATACCATCTAGCCATCTTATTTTTGGCCACCCCCTTCTTTTGTCCTCCACCTTTCCCAGCATCAAGGCTTTCTCAAGTGAATCCTCTCTTCTCATTTGATGTCCAAAGTACTTTAGCGTCATCTTTACTATTTGTCCTTTAATGAGCAGTCGTGGTTGATTTCTTCTAGGATCGACCTATTTCTAACACCACATTTCAAAGGCATCTCTTTTTCTGCGCTCAGCTTTCCTAATGGTCCAGCTCTCACACCCATACATTACCACCGGGAATACCATTGCTTTGACTATACAATTGTTTGTTTGCAAGGTGATGCCTCTACTTTTAACTATGTTCCCCAGGTTTCTCATCCCCATCTGAAGGGGATAACACCTGAAGGAGCCAAGCCCATGTGGCTCCAATCACCCAATTAATAGCTAGCGCGGGGAACTCCCCGCCTCCAGATGTTCATGGTCGGGAATACAACATAATGGGTAATCATGAGCAGGAATACAGTGACGTCAACCAATGGGTATTGTGGCGGGGAATTCAAATGCATTATAAAAGGAGCTGCGACTCCCAGTGTAAGCTCATGTACAGATTGACCATGCTGAAATAAAGAAGTGCTTGGCCCGCCTCCTGGCTCCAAGTGCAATCAATCTGCCTACATCAAAATAGAATGATATTGAGACATAGAACAACATAAGAGCTGGCTGGCTGGTTAGTCAAGGGTTTTCAGCCCCTCAAAAGTAACATTTCTAATCTGTATAGAGCATAATGATGTCAACAAATGGAGAAAATTTTATTTTGCTGAGGGCAGTCATGAATCCAACTTTTCAATACTTATTCCCAACTTTGTTAGGTCTAATTTGGATCATTTCTGCCTATGCAAAACCAGACATGCAAATATGAACCAGTTCTGAGTACGAAGGCTTTTAAAGAAATGACTTAATAATGGTAACAACTGGGCGATTAAGACTTCCACCCTGTCCAGACTTCACTGGGAGTGAGCGCTACTGAATGTTTCCTTTAAATAGATGTTAGGGTTGTGCTATGCATCTCCTGACACAGTAATATGTGGTCTTTAGGCAGGAATATTAGCTTCAACTGCTGCTTTTGTGTTTTCCCACTAGGTGTCATTGTTGTTGGTGCTGAGTTGTTTGGGCTAGAAAAAGAGGGAGGTGTGGGAGCACAGAAATACTGGCTCAACAAGCAAGCAGCCAGGAAAGACACTGCCAAGAGCCTGAGGGAAAACACCAACAGTTTGGTTCTTTGGACAGTCAGAATGATTTCCGCCTCATTGAAGCAGTCCTTTACTTATGGCATAAGACCAGAAGTCTAAAAATGTTTCACACTGGAGGAGGGAGAAGCCAACAACAATGAATAAATTCCAATGAGAAATTAAATGGCCCCTGTGGGGTTGCAGAGCATGTGTTCAGAGGAATGCTAGTCAAGCATCTGATCTAATTGGTGGGCTGCTGAGTATTTGTAGCAGTGTGTGGGAGCGGAAATACCAGATTTTTGTCTCAAAAATATATTTTCAAAATACATTCAACAGAGATTTGGAAGATATTCCTAAAATCAGGTGATGCCAAAGTGCAACTCAGAACAAAGGGGAAAGATGAATCCAGCCCAGTTCAGTTCTCCTAAGATGGTACAGCATTGCCTGTCTCTACGTGCATGCATTACCTGTGTGCTTCTTATCCAATGGATGCAAGGACTTTCCTTAAGAATCATCATGCTTCATTGATTTGTTTTCTGTCGTGGCAGCTGCATGGCACTATGATCAAAGAGCCACACATGAAGAATATAAGAGGGCAATGATCCAGTAGTGAAGGTATGGAGATCAGGGAAGGGATAATGTGTGGCCTTCCAGACAGAGGCAGCTGGTGCGATTAAGGATAGGGTCAGGGCTGAGTTAGCAGTTTGCCCACCCTCAAACTCCCGGCTGCTTCTCTCTCTCTCTCTCTCTCTCTCTCACACACACACACACACACACACACGACATTGCCCATCCTGAAAAAATAATTGCCCACCCACATCTAGAATTCTGGCTATGGCCATGGATAGGGTGTCACGTCTGCCATATTAGGAAAGGGAGCTATATAGGATTGCAGCTCTCATCATGTGTCACCATTGTGTCTGCTAGCTGAGGCTGATGGAAACTGGAATTCAGCAGCAAAGGGGATTCCAAAGGTTCCCTGTCCCACCTGTAGAACACCTTACCCAAAAATTTCCACTTGGTTTCTGCTCTTTTATCATTTAGGCATCAGGTTACGCTGGTTTTATATCCTTCACTTTTACAGTAAGTAGGAAATGATAGGGAAATAGCTTTTACTAATTTTGGTTTGCTGTTGTTTTATTACTTGTTTTGGACTTTCTGCAATGCCTTGTTCTCATTGGTTCTATTGTTTTATATTTCAGACCATTGGCTTGTTGTTGATTGCTCTATATATCTCAAAAGTCTTGAAGACTCTTGTTGTTCAGTCGCACAGTCGATTCCGACCCTTTGTGACCCTATGGACCATCGTTCTCCAGGCGCCTCTGTCCTCCACCATCCCCCTCAGTCCTCCCAGTTCTGTGCCCATTGTGTCTACAATACCATCTATCCATCTCATCCTTGGCCTCCCCCTTCTTCTTTTGCCCTCCACCTTTCCCAACATCACGGCCTTCTCAAGTGAATCCTCCCTTCTCATTTGATGCCCAAAGTACTTTAGCCTCATCTTTACTATTTGACCTTCCAATGAGCAGTCAGTGTTGATTTCTTCTAAGATTGACCTATTTGTTCTCCTCGCTGTCCAGGGTACTCTCAGAACTCTCCTCCAACACCACATTTCAAAGGCATTTATTCTTCTGCGTTCAGTTTTCCTAATTGTCCAGCTCTCACATCCGTACATTACCACTGGGAATACCATTGCTTTGACTATTCTAATTTTTGTTTTCAAGGTGATGTCTCTGCTTTTCACTATGTTCCCCAGGTTTCTCATGGCTTGTCTCCCTAGAATCAGCCGCCTCTTTATTTCATGGCTGCAATCTCCATCTGCAGTTTTAGTGTATGGGAACCAAGACACCGGGACAGCCGAAGAGCTGGCTTAACACAACTTTATTACATGCTGGTCAGAGGGAACATGTGGTAATGGCGGACGAACAGCTCAATATATACAGTGGCTATACATTTGAATGTGGCTCCTTGACAGTCTATTGGTTACTGCCCGCGTGACATCATTGTGGGTCACGCCCTTCTTGTCCAGGTGAAGGTGGTGGCAGGAATCTTCCCGCGCTGTTGTTCTTAGGTGAATCTGGGCCAATGAGCTGGATGCTCGCTACTGCCATCTAGTGGTCACTAGCTCGCGTCCTATTAGGGTTACAGTGATGCAGCTGAGGGTTATCATGTTACAAGTAGAAAGGATACATTGGTTACACATGAATAGGTACATTGTATAAAGGTACAGTGTTTGAGAACACAACATCCCTCCCCCCTAGGATGAGACGAAGTCTCTCAGCCAAGATGGCTTATTGCAATTGCGTTTGGGCCGCGATGTGGGCTGGCCCGCCCTGGGGGCGCTACCGCTTCCTTGTTCCCTGGTCCCTTGTCCTGTAATGGGAGAGGGAGACTCGTTAGTGGCTTGCTGCGGTTTTGCAGCTTTAGGGGAAGGGACAAACTCCATTGTGGGCAGACCGGGGAAACTAGGGGCTAACGTAAAACCCCTCTTCTCGCTTGGATGGGTGGGGGACCACTCCGAAAACCCCCCCCCCCGGTTCTGAAACTCAAAATCAAACTCTGCTGGGTGATCCCGCGGGGTATCTATGAGGACAAATTCCTTCTCCTCCCCCCTCGGTGGGGACCCATGACCCCCCTCTCCTCCCCCTTGGGCTAAGCGGGTGGGGGAGAACCCTAACGCTGAATCCTTGTTTATGCTTTCTGCGCCCTGCCGTCCTGGGACCCGGCTCCGGAGCTGGTCCGCATGCCGCCGCCAAAGTAGACCCGTGCTGGTCTCCACGCGGTATGACATGGGACCGGTCTGCTCCACGACAACCCCCGGCACCCAGGCTGGCCCCGCGCTGGCGTAGTTCCTGCAATGCACGGGGGCGCCTACGCTGAAACTTTTTGTGGCCTCTAGCCCAATGTTCCTCCCCTTGTCTTCTACTCTCGTGGGGTCTAGCCTCATGAGAATGGTGGTCAGTTTCCTGCGCATTAAAAGCTCTGCGGGGGAGTATCCTGACGCCAACGGGGTCACCCTGTACCCTAGCAGAAACTGACACACTTGCAGGTTGAGATCCCCGGGGCCCATGCGCCGCAGTGCGTCCTTCGTGGTGCGTACGAGGCGCTCCACTTTGCCATTGGTGGCTGGATGGAAAGGGGCGGAGGTGATGTGCCGGATGGCGTTAATCTCTGTGAATGCCCTGAACTCAGCGGACGTGAAGCAACTAGCGTTATCGCTAATTAACGTGTCGGGTATGCCGAACGTCGAAAAAACCCTCCACAAATGCTTTATTGTCGTGGCCGAGGAGGTGCTCGTGACTGGAATGACCTCCAACCACTTGGAGAAAGCGTCCACAACAAGGAGAAACAGAGTTCCTCAGAACGGGCCCGCGAAATCAATGTGTATCCGGGACCACGGCCCCTTAGCCGCGTCCCACTCCCTGTGGGGAAGACGGGCCTCCTCTGGTCTGGAGCATTGGCAACTCTCGCAAGTGCCGACCATGTGCTCGATGTCGGCGTCTAACTGGGGCCACCAAAAGTAGCTCCGGGCCAGCGCTTTGGAGCGCACAATTCCGGGGTGGCTGACGTGCAGCAACTTAAGCACCCGCGGCTGAAGGGATGTGGGAATCACCACCCGCTGCCCCCACAAGAGACACCCCCTCTCTAGGGACAGCTCCAACTTTTTCCTGAAAAATGGGGCGAATTCTTCCGCTGGGGAAGACGCCGGCCACCCTTTCTGTACCCAGGAGCTAACCGCCGCCAATGTCCTATCTCTGCTTGTCGCTTTAGCGATGTCGGCGGGTACTATGGGGGGCGAATCTAAGACTTCTATCATGAGCACCTGGCGGTCCGGCTCCTCCTCGCCCACGTGGCTGTGCGTCTGGGGAAGGGGGGACCTCGACAGGACGTCCGCATGGCTGATCTCTTTCCCGGGCCGGTACACCAACGCGTGCTGGTAGGCGTTGAGAAAAATGGCCCACCTGAGCATCCTCGGGGACAGGATCTGTGGCGTGGGCTTATCTGCGGTAAAAATGCCTAGTAGGGGCTTGTGGTCTGTTACGATGGTGAAGGGGCGGCCATATAGAAAATCGTGAAATTTTTTGGTCCCTGCAATTATTGCCAGCGCTTCCCTGTCTGTCTGGGCGTAATTTCTCTCCGCTTGGGACAGGGACCTGGAGTAAAACGCTATTGGGGCCTCCCTCCCGTTTTCCAACACGTGGCATAACACTGCCCCCACCACCACCGGGGATGCATCACAGATCAGTACTACCGGCCGTTTGGGGTCGAAATGGGTCAGAATGGCGTCAGACGCCAGGAGTTGTTTCAGTTCCGTGAATGCCCTCTCCTGGTCATCGCCCCACTTCCATGCCGCGTGTTTCTTGAGCAACTTGTGAAGCGTTTCAGCCACTGCAGCCTTCCGTGGAAGGAAAGAGTGGTAGAAATTTAAGAGCCCTAGGAACGACTGCAACTCGGGCTTGGAGGTGGGGCGAGGGGCTTTCTTGATGCCGGACACCTTGGATTTGGACGGTTTGATCCCCTCGGGTGTTACTCGGAACCCTAAGAACTCAACCTCTTTCGCGAAGAAGACGCATTTGTCTTTTCGCAACCTCAACCCCGCCTGTTCGAATGCCGCTAGGACCTTGTCTAGCCTTTCAGCCAACTCAACCTCACTCCCCCCCGTTATCAATACATCATCAAAATATGGCAAAACGCCGTCCAGCCCTTTGAGGAGGCGTTCCACGAGCGACTGGAAAATTCCAGGCGCCGAGTTCACGCCGAATTGGAGGCGCGTCACCTGGAACGCCCCCTTATGCGTGACTATGGTCTGTGCAGCGGCTGCAGCAGGGGTTACCAGGAGTTGCTGATAGGCTTGTGCCAGGTCGAGCTTAGCGAAACACTTTCCCCCATGTAACCTGGCTAGCAAATGGCTGACCACCGGCACCGGATATGCATTAGGGCGGATTGCCTTGTTAATGGTGCACTTATAGTCGGCGCAAATGCGAACCTCCCCATTGGCCTTCAGTGCCGTGACAATTGGAGTTTCCCACTCCGCAGAATCAACAGGAACAAGAATCCCCTGGCCCACTAATTTGTCCAGTTCCGCCTCTATTTTGTCCTTTAGTGCAAAAGGCACTCTGCGCGGTTTGAGTCTTATTGGGCGGACCTCCGGGTCCAGGTCGAAAGTTACTGGGGGTCCATTGAATTTCCCAAGTCCCTTTTTGAAGACTTCAGGGTGCGCGTCGCACACCCTCTGTATCGGGTCAGTCCCCACGGCGTGCACCCCCCCCCAATGAATAAACCCAGGGGCTGAAACCATTGAGTCCCGAGGAGGCTGCAATTTCCCCCCTTAAGAACGACTAGGGGGAGTTCCACGGCGTGCCACTTATACTGGACCTGGAATTTCCCAACCCCCAACACCGGGATACTGTTCCCTTGCACGTCCCGAAGCGTGGACCTCAACGCTTTGAGCTTGGGCCGTGCGCGGGGGGCAATTCTCAAAAACTCCCTCTGGGAAATGATCGAATATGAGGAGCCCGAGTCAATCTCCATCCTAACAGGGGGCCCTTGCACCAGTACCTCAACAAAGTAACGGGGGTGTCCCAGGGACACGCTGAAAACTGGAGCGTCGTCGTCGCTGCTGTCGGAGATGCGGCCCACGCCGTCCTGTTTCCTCGTGGGCCGGGCGCCATCCTTTGGTCTCGTCGAGCGGTCCGGTTTCGTCGAACGGTCTGGCGAGCTCCTCCGGTCCTCGCGCCGTCGTCTGCAGACCTTGGCGATGTGCCCGCGGCGCCCACAGTTGTGGCACTCGGCCTTCCTAAACGGGCACTTAACGCAGTCGTGGGCCGCTCCGCAGCCGTCACAGCGTCGGCCGGCCTTCCGGACCTTCCGGACGTCTTCCTCGTCGCTGCTCTCCGCGGAGGATTTCGACGCTCGCTGGGCCGCGTGCACCGAGCCAGCTGCTTGGTCGGCCTGTGGGAGCCTGCCCTGGAGCTCTTTCACTCCGGCCCTCGTGGCTTCCGCGGCCTGTGCTGCCTTCACGACCTCCTGCAGTGTCGGGGGTGGCTCCTGGTTCATCAGCTTCCGCTGAACTTTCTCGTCCCTCAGGCCACACAGCATGCGGTCCCTGAGGGTGATTTCCAGGTTCTCCCATTTGCATGGCCCGGCGGCCAGCCGCAGGGCCGCTGCAAATGCGGCGACCGACTCGCCCGGCGCTTGGACTCGCCTCCAGAACGCGTCCCGGGCTGGAAACATCGACACCGAGGGCTGGAAATGGTCACGCATCGCCTTCAGGAGCTCCTTTGCCTTCAGCTCGCCCACCTTCTTCGGTGCGATGAGGTCGACCAGCACTCTCTTGCTGGCGTGCCCGAGCATTCTGATGAGGATGGCTCTCTTCTTTCCCTCGTCCGTGACCTCGAACTCCACCAGCGCACTTTGGAAATCCATTTCGAAGAGTTCCCAATCTTCCGGTTTGTTGATGTCGAAACCGGCGTATGTCTTGGTCCCGTGGGAAGCCATTATCCCACCTTCGTCGCCAATTTAGTGTATGGGAACCAAGACACCGGGACAGCCGAAGAGCTGGCTTAACACAACTTTATTACATGCTGGTCAGAGGGAACATGTGGTAATGGCGGACGAACAGCTCAATATATACAGTGGCTATACATTTGAATGTGGCTCCTTGACAGTCTATTGGTTACTGCCCGCGTGACGTCATTGTGGGTCACGCCCTTCTTGTCCAGGTGAAGGTGGTGGCGGGAATCTTCCCGCGCTGTTGTTCTTAGGTGAATCTGGGCCAATGAGCTGGACGCTCGCTACTGCCATCTAGTGGTCACTAGCTCGCATCCTATTAGGGTTACAGTGATGCAGCTGAGGGTTATCATGTTACAAGTAGAAAGGATACATTGGTTACACATGAATAGGTACATTGTATAAAGGTACAGTGTTTGAGAACACAACAGCAGTGATCTTAGATCAAAGGAAAGTAAAATCTGTCACTGCTTCTGCTTCTTCCCCGTCTATTTTCCAGGAACTGATCGGGCCTGTTGCCATTATCTTGGTTTTCTTGATATTGAGTCTCAAGCCAGCTTTTGCACTCTCTTCCTTCAAACCGATCAAGAGATTCTTTAGGTCTTCCTCACTTTCTGCCATTAGGGTGGTGTCGTCTGCATATCTCAGATTGTTGATGTTTCTCCCAGCAATTTTGATCCCATATTGTGATTCCTCCATCCCTGCATTGCGCATTATGTGCTCTGTGTATAAGTTGAATAAGCAGGGTGACAAAATGCAGCCTTGTCTTACTCCTTTTCCTATTCCAAACCACTCTGTCATTCCGTATTCTGTCCTAACTGTTGCTTCTTGGTTCATGTACAGATTTCTCAGGAGGCATATGAGGTGCTCTGGTATTCCCATCTCTTTAATCACTTGCCACATCTTGTTGTGATCCACACAATCAAATGCCTTAGTATAGTCAATAAAGCAAAAGTAAACTTGTTTATGGTATTCCTTTGTTTTCTCCATGATCCAACGTATGTTGGCAATGTGGTCTCTAGTCCCCCTGCCTCTTCTGAAACCAGCCTGCACCTCTGGTAATTCTCTTTCCACATGCTGCTGAAGTCTATCCTGTATTATCTTGAGCATCACCTTGCTGGCGTGTGGGATGAGCGCAATTGTTCGATAATTTGAGCATTCTTTGGCATTGCCCTTTTTTGGGATTGGAATATATACTGATCTTTTCCAGTCCTGTGGCCACTGTTTTGTTTTCCAAATCTGCTGGCATATTGAATGCAGTAATTTGATGCCATCATCTTTTAGAGCTTTGAAAAATTCAACTGGGATACCATCATCTCCACTAGCTTTGTTGTTTGCAGTGCTCTTTAGGGCCTTTCTGACTTCACTCTCCAGGATGTCTGGCTCAGGTTCAATTTCTTCATTATTGTGACTATCAGGAGTGTTGAGTTCCTTTTTGTAGAGTTCCTCTGTGTACTCTTTCCATCTTTTCTTAATCTCTTCTGCATCAGCTAGCTCCTTTCCATCTTTGTCCCTTATCATGTTCATTTTTGCTTTAAATGTTCCCTTGATTCCCCGGATTTTTTTGAAAAGGTCTCTGGTTCTGCCTCTTTTGTTGTTTTCCTCCATTTCTTTGCACTGTTCTTTTAGATAGTTTTCCTTATCTCTCCTTGCTTTTCTTTGAAATTCTGTGTTCAAATGATTGTATTTTTTCCTTTCTCCTTTGACTTTTGCGTTCCTTCTTTCCTCTGCTATTTTAATAGCCTCATCAGACAACCACTTTGCTTTCTTACTCTTCTTTTCTTTTCGTATGGTTTTCTTTGCTGCTTCCTGCATGATGTCCCTCATCTCTGTCCATAATTCTTCTGGCACTCTATCTATTGAGTCTAAGCCATTGAATCTGTTCATCACCTCCACCGTGTATTCTTTAGGGATGCTGTCTAGGTGATATCTGTCTGGTCTCTTTGTTTTCCCTATTTTCTTTAGTCTAAGCCTGAATTTTGCAATCAGTAGGTTGTGATCTGAGCCACAGTCTGCTCCAGGTCTTGTTTTTGCTGACTGTATGGAGGTTCTCCATCTTTGACTGCAGAGTATGTAGTCAATCTGGTTTCGGTGTTGGCCATCTGATGATGTCCATGTGTAAAGTCGCCTCTTGTGTTGCTGGAAGAGGGTGTTTGCTATGACCAGTGCGTTCTCTTGGCAGAACTCTATCAATCTTTGCCCTGCTTCATTCTGTGTTCCAAGACCGAACTTGCCTGTTATTCCCTCCACTTTTTGATTGCCTACTTTGGCATTCCAGTCTCCTAAAATAATTTGGACATCATTTCTTGGTGTTTGTTCTATGAGGTGTTGTAAGTCCTCATAGAACTGTGGCTTCATCTGCAACCGTGGTTGGTGCGTATATTTGGATCACAGTAACATTGAAGGGTTTGCCCTGAATTCTTACTGACATCATTCTGTCATTTTTGAGGTTGTATCCCATTACTGCTCTTTTCACTCTTTTATTGACAATTATGGCTACTCCATGTCTTCTAAGGTTTTCTTGTCCACAGTAGTAGATGTGATGGTTTCCAGAGCTGAATTCGCCCATCCCTGTCCATTTTAGCTCACTGATTCCCAAGATGTCAATGCTTATTCTTTCCATCTCATTTTTTACCACTTCCAGTTTACCTTGGTTCATTGATCTCACATTCCATGTCCCTATGCAGTATTGCTCCTTACAACATTGCTTTCCTCCTCCCTCCTTCCTGCCCCTCCCCTTCCTCCACTCCGTGGTGTTAAGCATCCTGTATCACCTAGCCTGCTCCTTTGTTTTGCCTTTTGTTTTGGTCAATAGGGTTCTCTTGGCAAGCTTTGTGGCGTGGTTTGCCGGTTTCTACGCCATTTTTTCTCTCGCATCATACATCATATCACAGTTTTAAAAATTTAAAACAGTTTAAACAACATATTATCATGCATATTATCACACTCTAAAACACAGTCTCTATGTTAATTGATATATTAAGTAAGTGTAAAGTCTCTATGTCAGTCGCTATATTAATTCAGCTACATTTTTCACATCAGCTACTTATCCTTGTGTCATCACTCCCCAGGTGGGGTTGTTGTCTCTGGGTCCCTTGCTCCAGGGGCATCGCAGTGGCGGGCAGTCGATGTTTTCCCCGTGGCTCAGCTGTTCCTCTTCCTCTGCCTCTGGCTGCGGTGGTGGATGGTGACCTTTCCCGCCGCTTGCCTGGTCGTCCTCACCCCCGGCTGGGGTGGTCTCGCGGCTGCTTCTGGCCGCGGACAGCCTCCTCGCGGCGGTGGAGGATAGCGACCTCTCCCGCCGCCTGCCTGGTCTTCCTCACCCCCGGCTGGGGTGGTCTCGTGGCTGTTTCTGGCCGCGGGCAGCCTCCTCGCGGCGGTGGAGGATCGCGAACTCTAATATGGTGCAATAATGGGCTAAAATATAATTCAACCGAACCACTTTCATTTATAGCTGAATCTGTACTTACTGTATTTATGCACACACTTCCCCCAGGGAATCTAGGATGGCATAGGTGGTTCTTTTCTGTTCCATGCCTGTCATGTCCAGCCCTTATAAGCAATAATCCAGGCAACGTTGAATAGAACAACAACAGGAGTTTATTGAACAGTCTTTCAGGTTACACTTATAAGGCGCTCTGGACATCAAATGGCTACACAAGTCCCATGTAATTGGTCCCTCATGTTTCCTACCATAGAGGCAGTGACTAAGCTACACCTTGGCATGATAGCATATAGAGGAGACCCAGGCTTAGCCCGACGCTGGCTAACCTGTGCGGTAATGGGAAGTATAGATCCGGTCCAGCCACACCCTTGTTTACCCGTGGGGCTTATATAGTGTCCCCAGCGGTGACTCCTTGCTACAATGTAGTAACCCACCATACAAGCATAACCAACCAATCATAACAGGATATAAACTTATTAACCAATCAGGAACAGGATCCAAAGTTGTAACCACTCACCAAACTCTAATTAGCATAATGAGCGCACCCAGAGAGGGAGATTTTGCGCCAGCTTTAGCTCCTAATTTGGATGGCGGGAAACCACCATTTTATCTTTGCAAGGCGTTGCTTGAGCAACTTGCAATTCTGCCTTAATACACAACAATGTCTCAGCCTTAAAAGTGAGGTAGATCATGTCAACAGTCAATGACTGAATTAAATGTATGATTCAGATATGTATGATTCTGAACCAAGGAAGTACTTGAAGAAAGATGCTCTGACAGGATCATGGACATGTAGGCTTATCTTACTGACTATAAGAAGGCCTTCCATGGAGTCCCAAGTGTCAACTTAATCGAGTCATTGGTTTTTATTCAAAAGAGATTCATATGGTCAGCAGCCTGTATTGGCAATGGGAAAGCTGTGCTGAAAGATGAAGATCATATGACAAAAGACATACAGATGTGAAGAGGTATCCAACAAGGATGCATATTTTTGCTACTGATCTTTATTTTTCGCTCCAAATATACCTTCAGAGAAGCAGTTGCTAATTCAGATGCCATTGTAATTTACCAAAGACAAGATTATCCACAACCTCCCATGTGCAGAAAATTCAGTATTACCAAATGACAATTAAATTATTAGCAAATATTACTCAGTGAAGTTTATGAAGTGAATAATTAACATGGCTTAAAAATAAATGTCCGTGATAATCAGTTAGAGGAAACAGTTCAAGGAATGCAATTAAACATCCAAAATGAGGATGTAAAGCAGGAGTGCCCAAACTTTTTGGGCTGTGGGTCAGTCATGTGGTTCATGAGGGCCGGTCACTATGGCCCATGGGCTGCATCCGGCCCCTGACACCAATTCATCCAGCCCATGAAGCCCTTGTCGTTGCCGGAAGTGGAAGTTAAACACGCCCTTATGGGAGCTGTGGGCTGGATGAATTGGCATCAGGGGCTGGATATGGCCCACAGGCCATATTTTGGGCACAAAGAGACAAAAATCCATCCAACAAAAAGTCCTTTACTACAGGAAAATAGTGCAATTAGTACACTCCCAGAATGTGGTGTATGCCATCATCTGCCCATGTGCTAAGTTTTATATCGGTTGCACTGGATGGCCCCTGAAGGTCCGAATCCTTGAGCATCGCTCTCGGATCCGGAGCCACTTACTCACTGCACCTCTTGTGTCGCATTTTCTCAACAACAATCATAGTGAAGACGACATTAAATTTATTGCCTTAGAAAAGATACTTCCCAACCTATATGATAAAATGGACATTAACAACAAATTATTTCGGAGGGAAGCGCATTTCATTCATTTATTCAATTCATTAGCACCATTTGGATTAAACTCTGATCAGGATCTCAGCTGTTTCTTATAATATTGTTAACCGTCGGCTTAGGTTACATCTTATATGTAATATCCTCATTGTATCTTTAAGAACTTTCAGTGTTCTCTAGCATGATTGCACCTGGTTATGGTGGAGTAAGAATATAAGCAGTCATTTTGACTACTTTAAGTAATGTCTAGGGCGAATAAGACTCTACCATAAAAGCCTGACGCGAATAAAATTAAGAATATTTACACTTCTTGAAAAAACTATATCAGAGGTAAGCACATCCATTGATTGTAACATGCTGTACAATTTTTGAGTGTAACATGCTTGTAAATATGTATATATTATTAGTCCTTATATCAGTGTAAAATATTACTTATTGTATCATTGTAGAAAACCAGTGGAAGATTTTCGAAAAGCTGTAAACCGGAGAGCTTCGTTTTCTCTCAGCCAGTGAAGCACTGTTTTCCTGTAGTAAAGGACTTTTTGTTGGATGGATTTTTGTCTCTTTGTGCTTTAACTCCGTCCTGCCATTGTTTTTACATATTTTGGGCACCCCTGATATAAAGCATGTTGGCAAATATAAATACAATACCTTAGATTTAGCTGAATGAATAAAAGTCAGAATAGAGCTGAAACATTCTTATGATGAGGAATGTGATACAATTCAAAACCTAAGATTGGTTTTGCGAATTCATAATGGACATTGAAATGTATTCTCAGTGTATGGTATGGAACTGTAGAATTTGAAACAGGCTACCATTAAAAAGATAGACGTATTTGAAATGTGGATTCATTCAAAGATGCTAAAATTATCTGGATCAAGAGGATGAACAATGAAAAAGTACTAAAATGACTGAACAAAGACCAAGGAAATAAAATACATAAGATCCAGAAAACAAGAATAATTTGGTCATATTTTATGAAACAAAAAGTACAGTTTTTATACCTGGATATTCAAGTTAAATTGAATGAAAAAGTAATTTTAGCACAGAGAAGAATTCATGGGCTAAAGAACCAGAGGGACTGGTTTGGATGCAACAGAACCAGGCGCGTGCTGGTATACTGGGCAATCGGGCTTTGTCCCCCCCTGCCCTCACCTCTGGTGCCCTGGGGCACTAATGGCAATGTATGGGATTCACACACACCCCAATAGGTGCCCCACCACTCCCTGTCCAGCGCCTTCTCATGGTGCCCTGCACACCCCTGAACACAACATCATTGTTTAGAGTTGCTGAATCCAAGGCTAGGAATTGGATAGCCATGACGCTGTTCAGCATCTGTTGAGGAGGGGGAAAAATTAAGTTATCAGTTAATAGCCCAGGGTCTTTGACCAAGCTTTGTACGTGAGTGGAGGTTTTTAGCTTGGATATCCCTTGCTTTGTTCTGATGTTCAAAGTGTTGGCATAATGGTAGTCTTGATCGGACTAACTGGGTATCACTGTTACATGCAGCCGAAGGTGAGTATTCTTTGCCAGTAATTTGACTGGGAAAGTATTCTAGTCTCTGCGACTGAAGTCAGCCCCTTTTTCCTGTTTACTTGGAGTTCCATTGTTTTTGTTGATCACCTTTCGTCGTCTTTCCTTACGATCCTCTAAGTAAGAGGGAGGTTCTCTCTATGCCATTTCTACCATTCTTTCATTCTGATTGTAACTACTGGTGATAACTCTGAGTAAATGTACTGTTTTATTCACAGATTCAGCTAGGGTGGATTACTATAGAAAGAGCTAGGTTTGTAGACAACCAGGGAGGTAGGGAGGTTATTCTAGGCTAAGCTCTCCACATTTCTGTGTTTTTCTGTATTGTGTTTTGCTACCAAAAGGAATAACCAAATTCTTAATATAAAGGCTTTTTTTTACAAAAATAAAAAATACACCCCAATATAAAGCACCACAGCACATGATCTATAACCTTATCAGTTTGCTTTTATTGAGGAGTACCTCAATAGGTTCATTCTCTACCCACTGCTAGTAACAGCAACATGGGAATAGGCCTTACATCAAATGAGACTGTGGTTGTCCTGGGTTTCAGGGAGGAGATTCTCCTATCTCTACTCAGAGATATCAGGGATCAAAACTGGGTTCTTCTGTATCCATGCTTCTGATCTGCACTCCTTCCACAAAGCAGTTCAGGTCCTATACATTTATGTAACTAGAAATCTCAGCTGATCTTGATGAATTTGGCTTTAAATTTCCCAGTTAGCAAAAGAACTCTGCACACTGTGATACTAGCAGCACCGATGCAAGACGTTTCTGGCATACACGGAGGTGGCATATTAATGTAGCAGCAGGAGCAGATTGGAAGCCAGTTGTGTTTTTGCTTTATTTGTTATTCTGAGGCTCCAAAGTGCTTTACTCTAATAGAGTAAAATGAATGACAAGGTTGTGAATGTACAAACAATTGCTATGCTTGCCTTTATAGCTTTCAACTGCATGGGGTTGCTGAATTGCTTTATCTTTTTGTAATGCAGCCTCAGAGAAACAAAAATGAAGTGAAACAGAGTGATTTCTTTTAAGTTTTCCTCCTTTACAATTTAGACAGGTATCTTTGGAACCTTTAGTTTGGGGGTTCTCAACCAACAGCCTGGGGGACGGATGTGGCCCGTGACACCATTTCATGTGCCCCCCCCCGCCTCTGCCACACCCGGAGGTGCCATGTGTGGCAGGCAGGGTAAAATGGCCATCTGGCTCCCAAAGCTGTCTGAGAGAACATGACCCGGCCCTTGGCTTGAAAAGGTTGAGAACTCCTGCTTTAGTTAGTACAGAGTGGCATGCTGAGAACATTCTCACATTAGACATGAGTGGCTGTTGTCACTGCCAAGGTGATGACAAGAGAAGGGCTGTCCCACACAATATCCCTGTATCTCATCCTTCCTGCCTGACAGAAGGTGACTTACACCAAAATAAGCAAGTTAGCACTTTCTGAATACTGTACAGTATTTGGAATTACAACTCCCATATCCTGACCACTACTGATCGACACTGGGACATGGTGGCTATAGTTCAAAACACCCATAAGGCACCAGGGTGCCCTCACCTCACATAGGGAATAAGGGCCCACTTTCATGTTGTATAAATGTTGAGACTAACTTAGTATGATGGATTTTTAAAATTTTAAACAGTCAAGCTCCAGCATCACAAAGGAGAAATTTTCTGTAAGAATGCAGAGTCTAGGGCAGGGGTTTCCAACCTATGGCTCATTGGCCGGCCCCGCCCACAACACCATCTCATCTGGCCCATCGCTGCCTCCGCCACACCCAGAAGTAGAAGCGGATGTGTTTACATCAGCTATAAAATGCATCCATGCATGTGCAAATGCGGCTGCCATAAATGCGGAAGTGGGTGCATTTATGATAGTTGTAAATGCACTCGCTTCCGCTTCCAGGGGATGTGGTCTGGCCCGCTCAGCTGTCTGGGGGTGTGGTCCATGATGTAAAAAGGTTGGCCACACCTGGTCTACGGACATTTAAGCTTGTTTTCCTCAAGGCAGAAGAGAGCAACGTATTAGCCAATTGTAACAATGCCAAAGCAGGGCCCCATTCAGGGAGGGAAGTTCTCCAGACACTGTAAACTGAAGCCCCATCCTGTAGCTGAAACTACTACTTAGGCTTTTATCGCTACCCAGTCAATAACATAGATTAAAACTACAGTCAGGTCAACAACCTGTAGACCTCATTAATAAACTCCACACATAGAACTGGAATTATTTCTATGGTCATGCATGATGGCTGGAATTCTGGGACTTCTCTTCCAAAGGAAGCGTAGCTGTATTCTGTGTAGATGGCACCAGTGGTAGATGTCTGTCAGACTTGCAGCAGATTGCCAAGAGTTTCTGACTCCCAGTTACCTCAGAGTAGCAACAGTGGAAAAACTTTCACCCACTTATTCTTCGCCAAGTGGCAGAAAAAGAATGTGAGGAAAGAGAGAAGCAAAGGATTTTTGTGTGAAATGATGTACGAGTTTGAGGCTGCTACTGATCACAAAGTTGTGGCTGGGCAGATGCTCAGAAAAACCCTGTGATGTAATTCTTGGCATAGCTTCAACTGAACCACTATTTTACAACAGAATTCAGTTAACTGGTCTAGTTAATCTAGCTGATTTTTAAAAAAAAGAATGCTTAACATACAGGTATCCCTGACCTTTCTACAATTTACTTTTTCTTTTCTACAGAAGAACTAAGGCTATAGGTCAGCAATTTTAACTAAAATTTAGGATAAAATAAGCATTATTCTTTTTGCAGAATGGTAGGATGTTATTAAGCCGAACAGTCTGGCCTTGAAATACTTACATAAACATGCATGTCACGTTTTAATGTTGGCAGATTGATATGCAGCAGTCAGCAGTTACAAAGCTAAACACATCTTTATTTGGTGGTATGCAATCTGAACATGTGGTAATGGCGGAGGTACAGCTCCTTTTATACAGCAACAATACATTTGAATATGGATACAAGGTAGCCCATTG
Organism: Bradypodion ventrale; assembly: GCA_035047345.1. Lineage (NCBI taxonomy): Eukaryota > Metazoa > Chordata > Lepidosauria > Squamata > Chamaeleonidae > Bradypodion > Bradypodion ventrale. The sequence continues at coordinate 288,366,088 of JAWDJE010000001.1, read as the reverse complement.
GCCACCGCCTGCGTGACGTCATTCTGAGTCACGCCCTTCTTCACCAGGTGTAGCCGTGGCGGGAATGTTCCTGCGGTTGACAGTAATTGGGGAATTTGTACCATGTGAGCTGAACGCTTGCAGCTGCCCTCTATGGGTAGCTAGCTGGCGTTCCATAACAGCTGAGAAACATTGTATTCATTACAAGGTTACATTCTTACATTGAAGTGGTTACATTCATTCTTAAGGATATAGTGTTTCCATACACAACACATGTCAACTAGAACTAAAAGAAGGACACATTTATTAAAAATGAAACACTATACAAAATTTGCAAACATCTGGTGGAGGGAGCAGAAGGGCAGACAGAGGTGCTGGAAGCAATGGGTAACTTTGCTAGAATCAGAGATAATCATGTTTGTTCTTCCTGGCAAAAGGAACCATCTTAATAAAATACTTACATATGAAAGGGCAGCTGGCTATGAGAAATCAACTCATGGGGTCATTTAGTGTATGAGAACCAAGACAATTGAACAGCCGAAAGGTTGGCTTAACACATCTTTATTGCATGATGGTCCGGGGGAATATGTGGTAATGGTGGACGAACAGCTCAATATATACGGTGGCTATACATTTGAATGTGGCTCCTCGATAGCCCATTGGCTACTGTCTGCGTGACGTCATTCCTGGTCACGCCCTTCTTGTCCAGGTGAGGTGGTGGCGGGAATCTTCCCGCGCTGTAGTTCTTTGGGGAATTGGAACCAAGTGAGCTGGATGCTCGCTATTGCCACCCGGTGGTCACTAGCTCGCGTCCTGTTACAGCGGGTTACAGTGTTACAGCTGATGGTTGTTATATTCACTCCTTCGAGTGTTACATTGTTTAAAGGCATACTATTGAGAACACAACATCCCTCCCCCCTAGGATGAGACGAAGTCTCTCATCCAAGATGGCTTATTGCAAACGCGTTTTGAGCGCGATGCTGGCTGACCTGTCCCGGGGGTGCTACTGCTTCTTTGTTCCCTGGTCTCTTGTCCTGCAACGGGAGAGGGAGACTCGTTAGCGACTTGCCGCGGTTCTGCGGCTTTCGGGGTAGGGACGAACTCGATTGTGGGAAAACCGGGGGCACTGGGGGCTAACGAAAGACCCCGCTTCTCGCTTGGATGGGTGGGGGACCACTCCGAAACCCCCCCCCGGTTTTGTAACTGAAACTCGAAATCGTCTGAGGTATCTATGGGGGTATCTCTCAGGATATCTGCGGGAACAAACTTATTCCCTTCCCCCCTTGGTGGGGACCACTGGCCCCCCTCTCCTCCCCCTTGGGCTGAACGGGTGGGGGAGAACCCTAACGTTGAATCCTTGTCTGCGCAGTCCGCGCTCTGGTTTCCTGGGACCCGGCGCCGGAGCTGGTCTGCGTGCCGCCTCCAGAGTAGACCCGTGCTGGTCTCCACGCAATACGACACGGGACCTGTCTGGCCAACAACTACGCCCGGGACCCAGGCCGGCCCTGCGCTGGCGTAGTTTCTGCAATGCACCGGGGCGCCCACTTCGAAACTTTTTGTGTCCGCTAACCCAATGTTCCTCCCTGTGTCCTCTATCCTCGTGGGGTCTAACCTGGTCAGTATCGTGGTCAGCTTTTTATGCATTAAGAGCTCCGCGGGCGAGTACCCTGACGCTAGGGGGGTCACCCTGTATCCCAGCAAAAACTGACACAACTGCAGGTTCAAATCTCCGGGGCCCATGCGCCTCAGCGCGTCTTTGGTGGTTTGCACAAGGCGTTCTACCTGTCCGTTTGTCGCCGGGTGGAAAGGGGCGGAGGTGATGTGCCGGATGGCGTTGATCTCGGTGAATGCCCTGAACTCCGCGGACGTGAAACAACTAGCGTTATCGCTAATGAGGGTGTCGGGTATGCCGAACGTGCTGAAAACCCTGCGCAAATGTTTAACTGTTGTGGCTGAGGAGGTGTTCGCAACCGGGATTACCTCCAACCACTTGGAGTAAGCATCCATCCATGAGGAGAAAAAGTGAACCTCTGAAGGGGCCCGCAAAGTCAATGTGCACGCGGGACCACGGCCCCTTTGCCGTGTCCCATTCCCTGTGTGGAAGACGAGCTTCATCGGGCCGGGAGCTCTGGCAGCTCGTGCAAGTGCCCACCATGTGCTCGATATCAGCGTCCAACTGGGGCCACCAGAAATAGCTCCTGGCCATTGCCTTGGAGCGTACAATTCCGGGGTGGCTGACGTGCAGCAGTTTCAGCACCCTCGCTCTCAGCGAATCAGGGACGATTACCCACTGGCCCCACAGGAGGCACCCCCTCTCTAAGGACAATTCTAGCTTTTTCCGAAAAAATGGGGCGAACTCTGCCGCCGGTGAGGACGATGGCCACCCTTTCTGCACCCAAGAACTGACTAGGGCCAGCGTCTTGTCTTTGCCTGTCGCCTTGGCGATCTTCGCGGGCAGTATGGGGGGTGAATCTAAGACCTCAATCGTGAGCACTTGGCGGTCTTGCTCAACCTCGCACACGTGGCTGCTTGTGTGGGGGAGGGGTGACCTCGACAGGGCGTCCGCGTGGCTTATGTCCTTTCCAGGGCGATACACCAGCACGTTCTGGTATGCGTTCAAAAAAATGGCCCACCTGAGCATCCTAGGGGACAGGATCTGTGGCGTGGGCTTGTCTGCGGTAAAAATGCCTAGCAGGGGCTTGTGGTCGGTCACTATGGTAAAGGGGCGGCCATAGAGGAAATCGTGGAACTTTTTGGTCCCAGCAATTATCGCTAGTGCCTCCCTGTCTGTCTGCACATAGTTTCGCTCTGCCTGGGACAGGGATCTTGAGTAGAACGCTACCGGGGCCTCCCGCCCGTTTTCCAACACGTGGCACAGAACCGCCCCCACCCCCACCGGGGACGCATCACATACCAGAACTACTGGTCTCTTGGGGTCAAAGTGGGTTAATATTGCGTCTGATGCTAGGAGCTGTTTTAGTTCAATGAATGCCTTCTCCCGGCTCTCGCCCCATTTCCACGCCTCGTCCTTCTTGAGTAACTTATGGAGCGGCTCTGCTACCGAAGCCTTCCGGGGCAGGAAGGAGTGGTAGAAGTTTAAGAGCCCTAGGAACGACTGCAATTCAGGCTTGGAGGTGGGGCGAGGGGCATTTTGAATGGCGGCCACCTTGGATTTGGAGGGTTTGATTCCCACAGGGGTTACCCGGAAACCCAAGAACTCAACCTCTTTCGCGAAGAAAACGCATTTGTCTTTTCGCAACCTCAACCCCGCCTTTTCAAACACCGTCAGCACTTTGTCTAGCCTCTCGGCCAATTCTGCCTCGCTCCCCCCCGTTATCAACACGTCATCAAAGTATGGCAAAACCCCTTCTAGCCCTTTTAAGAAGCGTTCCACGAGCGACTGGAAGATGCCTGGTGCTGAGTTCACGCCAAACTGTAGGCGCGTCACCTGGAACGCCCCCTTGTGAGTGACTATCGTCTGCGCAGCAGCTGCAGCTGGGGTAACGGGGAGTTGCTGGTAGGCTTGCGCTAGGTCAAGTTTTGCAAAGCATTTCCCCCCGTGTAACCTGGCCAACAGGTGGCTGACTACCAGCACCGGATACGCATTTGGCCTAATCGCCCTATTAATGGTGCATTTATAATCAGCGCATATTCGGACCTCCCCGTTGGCCTTCAGGGCTGTTACTATCGGAGTTTCCCACTCCGCGGAATCAACAGGAACAAGAATCCCTTGGCCCACCAATTTGTCCAGTTCCGCCTCTATCTTGTCCTTAAGTGCAAAAGGCACTCTGCGCGGTTTGAGTCTTATTGGGCGGACCTCCGGGTCCAGGTCGAATGCAACTGGGGGTCCCTTGAATTTTCCGAGTCCATTTTTGAAAACTTCAGGGTGCGCGTCACACACCTCCTGCACTGGGTCAGTCCCAACGGCATGCACCCCCCCCAATGAACAAACCCAGGGGCTTAAACCATTGAGTCCCGAGGAGGCTGCAGCTTCCCCCTTTTAGGACCACCAGGGGAAGTTCCGCGGCGTGTTGCTTGTATTGGACCTTGAATTTTCCAACCCCCAACACCGGAATGCTGTTCCCCTGCACGTCCCGCAACGTTGACCTCAGCGCTTTGAGCTTGGGCCGCTCGTGGGGAGAAATTCCCAAAAACTCCCGCTGGGACATAATTGAATATGAGGAACCTGAGTCTATCTCCATTCTAACGGGGGCCCCTTGCACCAGTACCTCAACAAAGTAACGGGGGTGTCCCAAGGACATGCTGTAAACTGGGGTGTCGTCGCCGCTGTCGTCGGAGATGCGGCCCACGCCTTCCTGCTTCCTCGCGGCCCAGGCCCCTTCCGTGGTCCTCGGCGAACGGTCTGATGCTCTTTTCGGGTCCTTGCGCCGCTGCCTGCAGACTTTGGCAATGTGCCCTCGGCGTCCACAGTTGTGGCACTCGGCCTTCCGGAACGGGCACTTGACGCGGTCATGGGCCGCTCCACAGCCGTCGCAGCGTCGGCCGTCCTTCCGAACCTTCCGGACGTCCTCGTCGTCGCTGCTCTCCGCGGAGGATTGTGGCGCTCGCCTGGCCGCGTGCACCGAGCCCGCTGCCTTGTCGGGTTGTGGGGGCCTTTCTCTGAACCCCTTGACTCCGGCCCTCGTGGCTTCCGCGGCCTGCGCCGCCTTCACGACCTCGTGCAGCGTCGGGGGCGGCTCCTGGTTCATCAGCTTTCGCTGAACTTCCTCGTCCCACAGGCCACAGAGCATGCGGTCCCTGAGGGCGATTTCCAGGTTCTCCCACTTGCAAGGGCCGGCGGCCAACCGGAGGGCCGCTGCAAAAGCGGCAACGGACTCACCCGGCGCTTGGACTCTCTTCCAGAACGCGTCTTGAGCCGAAAACATCGAAATGGAGGGCTGGAAATGGTCGCGCATTGCCTTCAGGAGCTGCTTGACCGACACCTCGCTCACCTTCTTCGGTGACACCAGGTCCACCAGTACTTTCATGGCGGAGTACCCGAGCATCCGGGTGAGGATGGCCTTCTTCTTCCCCTCGTCTGTGATGTCGGACACCACCAGCGCGCTTTGGAAGTCCATTTCGAAGAGCTCCCATTCTTCCGGCTTGTTGATGTCGAAACCGGCGTGTGTCTTGATTCCGTGGGGATCCATAATCCCATCTTCGTCGCCAGTTTAGTGTATGAGAACCAAGACAATTGAACAGCCGAAAGGTTGGCTTAACACATCTTTATTGCATGATGGTCCGGGGGAACATGTGGTAATGGTGGACGAACAGCTCAATATATACGGTGGCTATACATTTGAATGTGGCTCCTCGATAGCCCATTGGCTACTGTCTGCGTGACGTCATTCCTGGTCACGCCCTTCTTGTCCAGGTGAGGTGGTGGCGGGAATCTTCCCGTGCTGTAGTTCTTTGGGGAATTGGAACCAAGTGAGCTGGACGCTCGCTATTGCCACCCGGTGGTCACTAGCTCGCGTCCTATTACAGCGGGTTACAGTGTTACAGCTGATGGTTGTTATATTCACTCTTTCGAGTGTTACATTGTTTAAAGGCATAGTAGGATGGAAATGAGCTCTAGTCTTCATCCCAGCTCCTGCCAACCTAGCAGTTCGAAAGCAAGAAATTGCAAGTAGATAAATAGGAACCACTTCGGTGGGAAGGTAACAGCGTTCCGTGTGCTCTGGTGTCTAGTCATGCCTGCCACATGACCACGGAAACGTCTGCAGAAGCAGACAGCGCTGGCTCTTTGGCTTAGAAACAGAGATGAGCACTGCACCCTAGAGTCGGATACGACTGGCCTTCGAGCAAGGGAAACCTTTACCTTTACTATTGAGAACACAACAGGTCAATACTGGACAAGAGGAGAAATTCTCTATAACGTGCTGGCTTCTTCTGTGCTTGAACAGTCAGAAATGCCATGCAGTTATATTTGTACAGTACAAAAACCCATGGCAAATACATTTGAGGCTTCCTTTCACACGCAGCGTAGATTGCCTGAATTGAAGGAGACGTGCTAGATTAATGTCTAACAATATAAAAGGGGGAATTTCCAGGCTTGTGAAACAACAAGGCCTTATGGCACCGTCTTTATGTGAACAATGGTGGCGACCAGGTTGTCTCTCTTTAGTTTGCTGCCACCATTTTATAGCTTCTCTTAAACACTTTAGTACTTGTGAAGACAGACTTACACATGAAGGCACTCAGGATCCAGTCTGATGACACCAGAATGTTTAGATGTTTTTGATCCTACATTTACCAGAATATCCAATAATGGCTTCTTCACATTGGGTGAAAGTCCTAAACCTTCCCCTTTCCCACAGTTTGTGCCTCTTCTTTGCAAAAGAGCATGGAATTCACCAGGTTTAGAGTCTAAACTTTGAAGTTCCACGGAGGGGGAGGCAGGGGGAGAAAGAGGAAGGCGGATAAATGGGCAGCAATAAAGAGAAGAAGCAATGCTAGATGCCACACAAGGCCAAAACAGTAGCATAGACAGATGCAACAGCAGGTTTTTCATTGGCCAATAATAATCAGTCTTTCATAAGCCAGCACATGCTTTCCACTAGCACTGTAATCTGGCTGTATGGTTTGGGGAGAAATGCAGAGGGAAGGGCAGAAGATTGTCTCTTTTTATATATAAAAAGAGACAATCTTCTGCCCTTCAGAACAAACCCAAACAAAATAAACATGCTTACTGAAGAGAATAAAACAACACACAGCCACAGATTCTGTCACCAAAAAAGTACCTGTGTCAAAAGGTGCATTGTTTGGAGAACAGGAAGAAAATCATGATATCATCAGTGACAAACTGGGTGTTTGGGAGAACAAACATTCTGTCTGAACAAGCCCTAACTGGCTCACCCAGGTCTCAAATCTTCCCATGATTTTTTTGTGCTTTAATAGAACACCCATGACCCGAAGATGTCCTTCCTGTGATTCCTGTATCTCAAAGTGCCCAGGAAATTGTTGGGATTGATGGGAATAGATACGAAATGTAGAATTTTTGATAAACTCACTCAAAGCGTTGAACATGGATTCAAATGCACCCTGCAGTTTTCTTGTGATACAGTTCATGTAACAACGAAAATGCATTAAAAATGTGCACTTGAAAAATGTGTGTGGAAAAATGCACATACATTTTAAATGTGCATCAAGATGCTTCAGTCAGTGACAGAATACTTATCCAAGAATGCATGCAGTTGAAAAATGTACATGGATACATGCACGAAGATCATTAAGGAGAAGAGGATCCTTGCAATACGATACAGATGAAAATCAGAACAAGCGTTAAAGTGGAAATCAGTGAATCTCCATGAACTGAGATTTGACAGGTTTACCCATCCCAACTAGAAGTGACAAACTTGCTTTGGACTACCATGTCTGGAAGAAAAAGAAACTATCCAATCTTTTGTTAGACCACTAGAAAATTGCAAAAGCTCCAGCTTTCAACCTGTACAAGTCTTCACATGCTTGGGCACCAGATGACTATGTGTCTGGCACAGAAAGAATATAGTTCAAGAAACCATGCCCAGATGTGCAGGCCAGGCTTGTCTGTGTGAAGAAGCATGTTGCAAAGGGGAAAGCTGCTGCTGTCACAGACCAAAGTCAGATTTCAGATTCCATCTCCACAGTGTGAATCAAAGTTTCTTTCCCAAAGAAATGCACTTGAGAAGAGCCCTGGTAACAGTTTTTTCCATTGGGTCAAGACCCTTCATGCTCTTTCAAAATCTGTTTAAGAATCCCCTGCAGTATCCATTGTGAGCCTGTGTTATGGAGGTGAGAGCAGCAAACCCATTAGTGAGACTGAATTTTTAAAAATAGATACCAAGTAATATAGTTTTTGAGGTTAACAGATCTTCCTCAAACAATATGAGGATGTTTTCAAATTCATTGACAACATGGCTTCCCAAACTGTGTGCCACAGAAGTGTGAACCTCTCCGACTGTTGCTGTCCTGTCCAACAACATCTGAAGGGCCACATGCTCTACTACCTTTCCCATGGACCAAATCACCCCCATATCCTTCTTAACTGCCACAGAGAGGTCAGTATAATTTCCCCTTACATTCTTTCTGTATGCTAAGAAAAAAACTGTCCTGTAGAAGTATATGGTTCCTGGGAAGAGAAAGTTAGATAATTCAAAATATTTTTAAAGAGGGTTAACTTTTAATCAGAGTCCTTTTTTTCAGAGCTTTTATTTTTTCCAGAATTACAAAAAAGGAATCAGAAAAGCATGTACTTAATTTAGTTCTACTGTCTTCAATAAGGTATTTTTAGCCTTAGATTGCAATGATACAGACAAGGCAAAATTCTAAATTTAGCAAACCTAAAATGTTGCCCATGGAAACATTCCCTGAGTAACCCTCTTAGATATCAACTGTTGATATGGCTGGATTTTTCAAGATAAGATTGCTTTATAGTTTAGAATTGACAGTCTTGGAGACATTCAGGTGCGCTACAAAAAATTACACAGCACAAGGACAAAACTGGCAATTATGTTCACAAAAGTCCCCCGGGCACTAATTGTAGCAATTACCCATTTTAATTTCTCCTACGGATCAAACAGATTTTGGGAATGCATGCCTAGGACCATAATGTGTATCTCCACAATCTTTCCCTTGGGGAAAGGAATGAGGGGTACAGACCTCCTTTGATGGACTATGTCACAGTGACTGCTACTTGGCAGTAACAAATTTACTCAGTTGCTATTCTAGTGTCAATGACTCAAGGCTTGTCTACTCTAGCTCTCCCTACCCAATGTAGAATGGCTTTTTTAAAACCTTTGAGGTTTGGAGAAGGAGCAAAATACCATTTAACATGATCCCTGCATCCAGACAGCATGTTGTTCTTCTGATGGGGCTACAGATGGAAAGTGGCTTTTATCCACATGCCCGCTGCTGATTGGACTCCAGCAGACTGATCAGTGACGGGCACCAGGATAAAAGCCACTTTGCAGCTTATGTGGCAAGTGCCACCTCTATCAGCTGGAAAGTAGGCCATGCTCTATTTTATCTCATCACCAGTGTGCAAATATGCTAGGGATGGACTAGAATACAGTCGGGCAATTGAGTTGAACTCCTGGCAAGATCACAAAAGGGGATGGATTGGGGCAGATTGGCCCAATCAACATGTGCATGAGATCACACCCACATGTCCCAATCCACTCGAAGCCTGACCCATTTAGGCAGTCTCTCAGTTGGTTTTGTCAACATCGTGTGAAACTCTAGTAGGTGGCTTTATGTGAGGTCTGAAGGTAGATGTCTATACGTCTTACTTGTGAAACAGCTCACAAATTATTAGACCAGCATGCATAATTAGAAGCAAAAGCTATCAAAAGCCAAATAATAAATTACAGAAAGCTGTATGAAGACAAGTGTACCCCTTCTCCCTCCAAAACATAAGTTGTTGACCAGCAGCAGAAGGTTTTGCACTTTCACTCAGAAATAAGTCTGTTGAGACAACTCCTAGGTAAAAAATTTAAGTCCTAGATAAATGTAGTTTGCAGCCTGAGGGCACTTCCACAGCTGGCTCTAGAAGTGCATTTAAATGGTATGCCTCTATAAAATTTAATGGGTGATAAAAGGCAGAAGACAGTTTGTATCTCTTATGAGAAATAATTAGAATTTTAATCTATTTGTTTATTTTATGTTTATTTTATTCTACTTGTTGCAAATGTTTGAGATCTTGGATAGTAAGTGATCTATAAATACTTTTAAACAAACAAAATAATAAATATAATGGCTATTTTCTACATTCTGGAGCAAGTACGTTTGACATTTTAAATATTGCTCTATAGACAACAACAAAAACACGTGCTTTTGCAGAATTTCCATAAACAATAAGCCGCTACTCATCTTTTCTAGTTCTGTTTATGTGACATGGGCAATAACTGCTTACATGGAATAGCGAGTGATAGACAGGCATTTGTATTGCAAATTAAAATTACGGCCAATAAAAGCTTTATGCTTCCATTACAAATCTCTTGGAGGAATAAACCCCTGTTAAACATCAGGTGTTAAAACTCTTTGGCCTATATCCTATTGCAGTGATGGCAAATCTTTTAGGGACCGAGTGCCCAAACTGCAACCCAAAACCCACTTATTTATCGCAAAGTGCCAGCACAGCAACAGGGGAGGAAGGAAACGCTCCCATTGGGCTGCTGGGCAGGAGGCTGGGCAAACTCTGTGCTGGGGTGACTGCACGAGTGCCCACAGAAAGGGCTCCGAAGACCACCTCTGGCACACGAGCTATTGGTTCACCACCAATGTTCTATTGCTACTCCCTAATAGAGCAGACCCATGGAATCAATTGCTAAACAGTGAGGCAATATCTACGTAAATCCCACTAACTCAAGGAGCCTGGATTGGCTGGGACTACCAAGTGGATGCAGACCTCTGACCTGCCAGTTATGAACATACAATCAAGCTCAAAATCTACAGTCAACCTTCACATAACAACACGTTTGGATAGCATCATTTTCGCTTAACAACACGTTATTATGCACCACGTGTTCCCCCACATAACGTTTTTAGTGTCGTTGTCCAGACAACGCTAAAATAACCGTCATTATCTGGACAATGACGCTACAAACATCATTATGTGTGAAACTCCATAGAAACCCGCATAACAACAAAAATCGCTTAGCAACGTTACTTGGGGAACCAAGTAACATTGTTATGTGAGGGTCTACTGTACTGCGAAAATTATGCCTGTGCACTAAACCATAGAATTGAATGGGAGTTAAACTTGAACATAAAGGGTTTGTACTAGAGAAATTCACTGAAGCCAAATACAACAATGGAAATATTTAGTACTTTGAACCTGGAGAAAGTTGCCCCCTCTTCCCTTCTTTGTTTATTTCCTTTTCTGAATAAAAATGCACAGGATACGGCTGCTTGTCTATTAACTGAACAAGTGGAGAAAATCAGCAGGCAGTCCTTTAAAAGCAGTGAAATATCCTGGACCAGCCCTGGGTTTTGTTAATATCACCCACTTGAGTTCCACTCCCAAGATTTATGATGTCACTATTAGAGCCCTCCGGGTCATTACAATCTTTCCTTTCATCTAGTCTGTATATAAATAATTGATCATCACAAGAATTGAAACCTGGGGAAATGAAGACAACTTAACACAGATATTCTTTATGACATCAATTATAGGAGAAATCATTGGGTGAGAGTGGGGCAATAAATGATAGCTCATTTCTACAATACGTTGTGTTGCAAATGAAATGTATCCGAGTGCTACTTTATGAAGGAAATGCTTTACTATGCAGGGAAAATCGTGTTGTTTGTGTTCAAGTATGTTTGCCTAGATAACCTGGATTTCAGCATGTAAAAATGCTGTTGTTGTTTTAAGATTGTTTTTAAGTGGGTTCATTTGTTGATATAACCAATCCAGTTGCCGATATATCTAAATTTTTCTGGAAAGTGGGTAGCTGTCAGTCCTGTCATAATAAGCACTTCCAAATGTACCCTGTATCACTGGTTTACATTTACATTCCTCTCTGGTCAGATCCATATGGTTTATATGGTTCTTCTTGCCAGCCCTTAAAACCACCTTGTGTTTTGCCACAGGATCAAGGTCTCTTTCAGATATGGAGGCAATGAACACACATAGGTGAAAGAAAAATAAAGGGGGAAGGTATGTCATGCAGTGGATGCACCAGAGCCCTATCCCAGGGTGATCGGGCACAAGTGCCAAGGCTAGGGTGGCTCAAATATGGACACCACAACATCAGACATCAAGATGTGATTTTACAAGAAGTTTTCAGCAACAGAGCACAAAAGCAGTGCAAGTATAATATGAAGTCTCATTAGAAATTGATGTTACACAATTAGAGAAATACTCATCCATCCCTGAATGTTGAACATGGTATAGTTAATTCTTGTGAGAAACTAGCAAGATAATGATTCAACAAATATCTCTGTCCAATAACACTATTGAAAGGCAAATTTTTAGATATGTCTGCAGATGTGAAAGAACAGGTTTTGAATGAAATCAAGTTCCTCCATTGATTTCTTTTCAAGCTGAAGAATCAACTGATGTACAGTAAGTTCATGATTTCAGGTTGCTTGCCTTATTAAAATATTCATTCAGGTGACTTCAATGGAAAATTCCTGTTTTACAGTGCACTTAAAACTACTAAAAAGGTGATTATGGATTTTGAAACTGGAGGTCTACAATGGAAAAATATCTGTAGAATTGGAAAATGCAGGTGACAATCTTAAAAGGACATTACTGGGCCACATGGAACTCTTGAACAGAAATCGCAGCAGATTATAGAAGAAGAAACTGCTCTGGTATGAAACCTGTTCTCTGCTTCCCTAAATGTAGCCAGCACCCTCAATGAAGTACAGGATGAAATTTTGGCTCTGAGGAACAATTCCTCAGCGCACAATTTGTTTTATGAAAAATTGCTGACTCAGATCTGGTGTGCTACATCCTTAGCTGTCAAGTGTCCCGTATTGACCGGGAAACTCATGTATTTTACCCTCTTTCCCGCCATCCTCCCGTATTTATTAGACTGCAATGCCCTAATGCCACCACTGGAGGGCTGCACAGGATAAGCATAGCTGTCAAGTTTCCCGTTTGGGACGGAAATTTCCCTTATTTTCAAATCTTGACAGGTATGGCTACGTTTCAGTCATAATCAAATGTCACCATACTGTATTTGCCTTTTGAGTTCTTCTTCCATTTGCCTCAACCTATATCTGCGAGAGTGGATTTTCAACATTTCTTCATATCAAAAGCAAGGCAAGAAACAGACTGAATGTTCAGAATGACATGAGGTTGGCTTTAACAAAGATTCAGCTGTGAATTTTGAAGTTGGTTGTCCAGATGCAAATACAACCATCATATTAAACATTAAATTGGAATTATATTTTTGGGGGGAAACTATGTATTTTAATGTGTTTTGTTTACCCCGTTAAAATACCTTTTTATGCAAAAGTGGTGAGGGTTGCAGGTTACTTGGCTGAGATAAAATGAGGCCACAACTCAGGAAACTTTAGAAAACACTGCTTTAAAAGAGAAGCAATTTCTTTGTTTTTTTGTTTTTTTAAATAGCGATCTACCATGTGGACTGGTGGATATTGTTGCTTTATGGTTGGATTTTGCTCTGTTTGTGACTACAGTATTATTAATTTTCCCCAACCATGAGTTGTTTTATTGGTTGCTCATATAATGAGTCGCTACTTCAGGAATACTTGTGAAGCAGATTATAAATCCTCCAAATAAACAAACAAATGAATAAATAAAACTTATTTGTATGCAAACAAGGCTTCTTAAATAAAGAGCCTCAAGGCTCTTTCACCTGCTGACTTGAAAATATTGAGAACTGGGCTTTGTTGCTTCATATTTGTGTTTTACATTTCATAACCCACTTGTGTATAGAGGACATAGTGCAGCTGCTACTGTTAGCCCCTGTGTTACTAGCTAGTATGCAACATGCAATTTTTATCTGTCTTGTCTATTCTTCTCTCTGTTCACAACAGAGGAATGATTTTCATATGCAGTCATCAGGTGTCGTAGGGCTCAAAACAGATCTGTGTAACATTTGAAAAGCTCCCCTGAGAATGCCATGTCCTTGGCCTGGAAAATACCGAGAGGAAGGTTATTGTAAGCTGTATTCCCACAACAGACAAAAGTAATTTTTGTGCTTGTTATTTTAGGAAGTGTATATAAGTTGCTGTCTCGCCACCTTCTTTAACTGCCACAGGGTCTTGAGAAGGAGAAAACAAGCATTCATGATTAGTTTGTTTCAGTTGCACCGTCGCTCTTAACAGCTTTTAGGACTAAGGTCTCACTGTTAATGTGCAATACAATTGCTGCACCATTTTAATTAGTAAACAGCATGAGGGCAGAGCTGAGGAGCTTGTGGAGGAGGTTCAGAGAAATGGCAAGCTGAGTCAGGATCAGAAATACATGCTATTCCTCTGCCTGCTGTTCCTCTGATTTCTTCTAAGTTGCTCATATTTGATGGTTAAATCCAATAGTTAGTCTGAGGGTGAGTAGGTCCACTTCTTTCATGTCTAGGTCAGACTTTAAACTGCCAAACCAAAGCCACTTTTGGGTGAATTCATTCCATAGTTTCTTTTGTCTAACCCAGTAGGAGAAAGATTAGCTCTTCCTGTGTACCCCAGTAGGCCACCGAAGGAATGGGATGTACAATTACGTATGCCAGGACTTGGCTAGGCAGCTCAATCGGTGTGTGCTGGAGTGGGTTAAACAGGGTCACTTCGAGTTGCATAGAGGTGTACCACTCCATTTGGTGTGACTCTTGAATCCACATGGCATAGGTACCTCAAGTGACCCTATTTGGTTTGCCTCCCTTTAAAAGGAAAGGTCACCTTGCTCGAAAGCCAGTCGTATCTGACTTTAGGGTTCAGTGCTCATCTCTGTTTATAGCTGAAGAGCCAACACTGTCTGCATTTGCAGACGTTTCCATGTACAGTACATGTGGCAGGCATGCCTAGAGACCCAAGTGCACAGAACGCTGTTTACCTTCCCACCAAAGTACAGTAGTAGCTATTTATCTACTTGCAATTTCTTGCTTTCGAACTGTTAGGTTGGCAGGAGCTGGGACAGAGACGGGCGCTCAGTCTGTCAAGGAAAAGAAAGAAAGCAAAATTCCCCCCTCTTTGCCCTCCCATCTTGTTGTCTTTTAGGAGGAAGTCTTCAATTTTAACTCCCCCCCTCTCTATATAGAGCATTGGGGCTGTTTTAATAGGCTTTGTTTCTCTCCTCCTTCACCAAGAAGCAGAGGCCAGTTTTAATTTCCCTATATAGTGAAGTGGCTAGGCCACTTGATATATTGGGGAAATGAATGTGGAAGAGAAACTGGCAGCAAACCACCTGCTTTGGTTCAATCCCAGCAATCACACATGCTGGAAATGAATCAAAATTACATGCCCCCCCCCCAAAAAAAAAAAAGTACAGGTAGGGATGCTCTGTAGACTGGCTGGTTCATGCTTGCAATTACATTGTCACCAAAAAAAAGAGCAGGTCAGCCAAGACATAAAGTGGAACAAACAGAAGGACGAAAGCCTTTGTAGTTGCCTCCTCATTGGGTCTACTCTAGGTGTCCAAACTTTTCTGGCCATGAGCCGGTCACATGGTTCAGCGGGCCGGTCATGTGGTTCCTTCCACCAGAAGTGGAAGTAAACTGTTTTGCAACAGGATGAGATAGATTTTAAGCTGCCATTTTCTCTACTTAAATCAGGGCTACCCAAACTACAGCCTGTGGGCCAGATCCAGCCCCCGATACCAATTCATCCGGCCCATGCCACCCTCATCGCTCCTGGAAACATTTCCGGGAGCAACGAGGGCAGTGTGGGCCGGATGAATTGGCATCGGAGGCTGGATCTGGCCCACAGGCCATAGTTTGGGCAGCCCTGGTGTACTCTGTCTGGGATTCATGTTTGGATGAATGTAGTTTTGAGAACTTGAAGTGAACTCTTGCAAAACATCCACCTATTTTAAAAGAGTGGCAAGGAGATCTCCATTCATAGGTGTCTGAGGGGACTGCTCAGGTTTATGGTTTGGGGCTATAATACCAGATGCACTGGGACTGCAGTGGCTCAAGTGGTTAAGAGGCTGACTGGAAGGTGGCAGGTCAGCAGTTCAAGACCCAAGTCCTGCATGACAGAATGAGCTCCCAGCTCTGTCCCAGCTCCTGCCAACCTAACAGTTTGAAAGCAAGAAATTGCAAGTAGATAAATTGGGACCACTTTGGGGGGAAGGTAAACAGCGTTCTGCGCAGTCTGGTGTTTAGACATGCCTGCCACATGACCACAGAAATGTCTGCAGAAGCAGACAGCGCCGACTCTTCGGCTTTGAAACAGAGATGAGCACTGCACCCTAGAGTCAGATACGATTGACTTTCAAGCAAAGGTGACCTTTACCTTTACCAGCTGCACTGGGGAGTCTTATTTATTTGGGTGTGCAGATCATGAAGCATAGGAAGAAGATAGATCAGAGCTTGTATAGGGCCTGGCTTATCACTGTACATGGCAAGGCAGCTGCCTCAGGGGGCAAATGGGGGAAGAAACAGCAGCAAGAACAATCCCTATCTCTTTTACCCGGGTTACATAGCTATTCCTCTGCCAGAGCGCTCCGTGTATCACTTGGGTTGGTCAGATGCTTTCTAAGCAAGGCTGCTATCATTGGGGCATTGCTTTGATGGAGGACTCTAATCTGTTCCCAGCAGAGAAGTCAAATCAGCTTTCTGTCTAGCCAGCTTCAGTGCACAGACTGGAGAGCGATGCTGCTTTGTCCTTTGTCTCAAGCTGCTTGATGTTTTGGGCCAACTCAGCATCTTTGGGTTAATTTGAAGCAAACCAATAAGAATTTCTGACCCCAATTGTTGGGAAAGGGCAGCAATGAAAAGTCTCCTTCCATCACCGCCATTAGGTTGCTGGGGAAAGAAATCAGGGTGGCAGAGAGCCAGGAAGAGATTCTGTGTGAACAGATTCATAAATGTTGTCCCAGTTTTGATCATAGTTGCCTGCATGTGCTGGGAGCCACTTCCTTCCTTCCTTTCTCCACCTATATCTGCTGGCCAATGCCATTATTTTGCACCTGGTGCAGCCACTGGTGGATCTTGGGATCTAAGTAAAAGATAAAATAGAGCATGAACCGGAGATTCTGCAAAGATCTGCCTTATCTTTTCCTGTGGGGTACCTGCCCCTGTTGCCTACCACTGTTGCCTACTCTCTGGTGTCTTCTATGCAAGGCTAAAGTGTGGGCACTCTTACTGCTCTGTGGAAATGAGTTCGTACATTGCCTCCTTTCCATCCACCCTTCATTACCATGATTGTGCTTTTAATGTGGTTGAGGTTCTCAACTGCTTACACTGATGCTCTCTTTGAAATCAAAGTGACTATGCTCTTCATATAGATAGGATTGCCCTACCTGTCACATGCTGTAAAATACATAAAGATGAAACTCGGAAAATTAGACTATCGTGCAAATGTTCATTCATTTCACTTAAAAGGTGAAATAAATATATGAGATAGACTCACTACATGCAAAGTGAGAGATGTCATGCCTTAATTCGTTATAACTGTAGATAGGCCAGCCCTACTATTAGACAGTGATGGTGGCTAACTGTTATGTCCGGCCCTTATAAGCAATAGTCCAGACAACGATGAACAGAACAGTAACAAGTCTTTATTCAACAGTCTTTCTTGATGAGCTTACAAGGTGCTCCGGACACAGAGATGGCTATACAATCCCACTGGAATCAGTCCCTCCAGAATCTTGCCATGTAGGCTAGCTACTGTAGGCGCGGTAGCATAATGGAGGAGACCCAGTGTTGTGTATAGAACAATATGGAATGTAACTGCTACACTGTGCCTTTAAGTCAAATGTAACTGGTTCTACAGGAAATGTATACTTAAGCCATTTTTAAAGATACATTGTATTCAGCTGCTATTGGAATGCGAGCCTACTGCCAGAGATGGGAGTAGCGAGCATTCAACTCACATGGTACAAATTCCCCAATCATACGCAGCCGCGGGAAACCTTCCCGCCATGGACACACATGGACAAGAAGGACGGAACTCCGGATGACGTCACGCCAGCAGTAGCCAATAGGCTACTGTGCAACCAGATTCAAATGTATAGTGGCTGTATAAAAAGAGTTGTATTGCCACCATTACCTCATGTTCGTACTGTACTCCACGCAATAAAGATGTGTTAAACCAGGCTACGGCTGCTTCCATTGTCTTGGCCTCTGAACACCAAACCCAGGCTTAGCCATTGCTGGCTACCTGTGCGGAGTAGGTAGTATAAATCCGGTCCGGCCCCACCCTTGTTTACCCATGGGGCTTATATAGTGTCTCCCCAGTGGTGGCTCCTTGATACATAGTAGCGACCCGCCGGACAAGCACAACTAACCAATCATAACAGGGAATACTTGTAATTAACCAATGGGTAACAGGATCCAAAACTGTAACCAATCACAGGGCTTGGATTAACATAATGAGTGTGAACTGTAACCAATCACAGGGCTTGGATTAACATAATGAGTGTGAACTGTAACCAATCACAGGGCTTGGATTAACATAATGAGTGTGAACTGTAACCAATCACAGGGCTTGGATTAACATAATGAGTGTGAACTGTAACCAATCACAGGGCTTGGATTAACATAATGAGTGTGAACTGTAACCAATCAAAGGGCTTGGATTAACATAATGAGTATGCCCTGTGCAGGGGATTTCACGCCACTTTAGGCTCCTAATTTGGATGGCTGGAAACCGCCATTTTACTCTTGAAAGGCGCTGCCTGCGCTGCTTGCAATTGTGCTTTAACACACAACAGTAACCCATGCAGCTGTGTCTAGATAGCACCAAAGGGCAAAAAAAAATGATTAGTCATTTATTTATTTTTTAAAAAATGTTGTATTTGAATGCCAGGAAAGGAAAAAGGGCTTCTGGATTAGGTGCAAAAAATATGGAAGCCAGCCTTGGGATATTTATTAGCAGCATTTTAGTTTTGGCCTCATTCACCAATAAGTTATATCCGTGAATAATTCTTCATAGATAAGAAACATACATAGTGCATAAAGGTTATTATTTATAAAATGTGCATGTGAGGTGAAATTTTTTGTCGAATGGATAGTCATAATTTCAAGGCTATATCTTGTCATTACTCTGCCAGTTTATGCACAGAGTCATTGCCTCATCTGTTTTTAAAATAAGCATGTTCCTGGAATCCCTCCTCCTGAGCCTATAAATGCTTGTTAAACCCTCTAGTATGCAAAGTAGGGAACTTCGATCTCTCTGGCCTTGTCAGTCAGCCCAATAAAACTTTTCACAAGTCATAAATTAAAAAAGCAATAAACACATGGCAGCCAGGGAGCTCGGAGGCCTTGCCTTTCAGAACTCCAACTAATCTACAGGCAAGGGATGGCAGTAATATTTCCATCAAGATATTGGGGGGTGGGTGGGAAGGTATGAATTTCCATCAAGCCAGTACATTAGCTGCAGTGATGATGCGTAATGTCTGTTTCAATCTATTATCACTTGCAAAGGAAAGAGGAAATACAAGGAGATCCAGATGGTAATCTGGTATGTACACATGCAGATAGGAGAATTTTTGTATTTCCTGTGATTGTTAACAAAGGACAGAGTCTGTGCTACTGAACGGGTGCATTATTATGCATGCTAATGGCTATATCCAAGTGTTTGCTGTTTAGGCAACTGTAGTTTACAACAGCGTTCAGGTGGCTGCACATTAATCTCATGAGTTATTCTAGCAGAAAACTCATGCTGTTAGTAAATGTTTCGCAATAATGGTTACTAGATGCAATATAATTTCCCTCGGATTAAGCTTGACATATCATTCCATAACCTTTTGTTAAATTCCATCTATTAGTCTTTTAAAAAAAATGTCAATCTGATTTTTGAAAAACAATGGCTAGTAAATTCCTCTATTCTATTTCTGAGCTATATGACACTTCTTTGTTATTGCTGTTCTATAGCAATTACATTTATATATCGCCCCATAGCACTGATTGTTCTGTTAGCAGAAGCCTCACAAGTTGCAGGACATCATCTTCTGCAGATCCATGGATGCAATAACATGCTGTTTAAGCACACTAAAAACTTGGCTGGCAAAGCAGGTGTGGGTCACTGGTGATGTGGTGACTCCTACCTACTGGCTGATATAGCAATTTTGCTCCCTCGCTCTTTTAGCTGTTGGGTAATTTTTGTAGTACTTTTAATTGGGTTTTAATGGGTTTTTAGTTTTAGACTGTGTTGTTGATTTTAACTTTGTGAGCCGCCCAGAATTGTTTCGAGTTGGGCAGCTATATAAATTGGACAAATAAATAAATAAATCTTAAAGATTCGTAAAACTCACTTTAAAAAACAAAAACAAAGAAATGGAAGCAGTGACAGACTTTACCTTCTTGGGATCGAAGACCACAGCAGATGGTGACTGCAGTTCTGAAATAAAAAGACACGGTACTCCTTGGGAGGCAAGCTATGACAAACCTAGACAATATAATAAAAATTAGAGACATCACCCTGCCAACAAAAGTCTGCATGGTTAAAGCAATAGTCTTCCCAGTAGTAATGTACCGTATTTATTCGAGTATAACGCGCACTCGTGTATAACGCGCACCCCTAATTTTCCATGAAATATTGGTATAAAATTTTTTTTTACACGCCTCGTCTCCCGCGCCACCCAATCAGATCCCGCCAGCCGCGCGCCCCTGGGCCCGTGGGTGGGGCAGACGGTGCATCTCAGCAGTGCCTACCGTACTCGGCGCCGGCTCCTTGAGTCGCGCGGCCCGGGTAGGCGTGGAGCACGCCGCGGCCCTCTCCCGTAGTGTTCCATTCTCGGTGGGTGCGTGCAGGTGAGCGGCGGCGGCAGCGGGGCCTGGGCGCCTGGGAGGAGGGCCGCGGCGTGCTCCGCGCCTACCCGGCGCCGGCTCCTTGAGTCGCGCGGCCCAAGTAGGCGTGGAGCACGTCGCGGCCCTCCCCGGAGGGTTCCCTTCTCGGCGGGTGCGTGCAGGTGAGCGGCGGCGGCAGCGGGACCTGGGCGCCTGCCCAGGTCCCGCTGCCGCCGCCGCTCACCTGCACGCACCCGCCGGGTCGAGAAGGGAACCCTACGGGAGAGGGCCGCGGCGTGCTCCGCGCCTACCCGGCGCCGGCTCCTTGAGTCGCGCGGCCCGGGTAGGCGTGGAGCACGCCGTGGCCCTCTCCCGTAGGGTTCCCTTCTCGACCCGGCGGGTGCGTGCAGGTGAGCGGCGGTGGCAGCGGGACCTGGGCAGGCGCCCAGGTCCCGCTGCCGCCGCCGCTCACCTGCACGCACCCGCCGAGAAGGGAACCCTACGGGAGAGGGCCGCGGCGTGCTCCACGCCTACCCGGGCCGCGCGACTCAAGAAGCCGGCGCCGGGTAGGCGCGGAGCACGCCGCGGCCCTCTCCCGTAGGGTTCCCTTCTCGGCGGGTGCGTGCAGGTGAGCGGCGGCGGCAGCGGGACCTGGGCGCCTGGGAGGAGGGCCGCGGCGTGCTCCGCGCCTACCCGGCGCCGGCTCCTTGAGTCGCGCGGCCCGGGTAGGCGTGGAGCACGCCGCGGCCCTCTCCCGTAGTGTTCCATTCTCGGTGGGTGCGTGCAGGTGAGCGGCGGCGGCAGCGGGACCTGGGCGCCTGGGAGGAGGGCCGCGGCGTGCTCCACGCCTACCCGGGCCGCGCGACTCAAGAAGCCGGCGCCGGGTAGGCGCGGAGCACGCCGCGGCCCTCCCCGGAGGGTTCCCTTCTCGGCGGGTGCGTGCAGGTGAGCGGCGGCGGCAGCGGGACCTGGGCGCCTGCCCAGGTCCCACTGCCGCCACCGCTCACCTGCACGCACCCGCCGGGTCGAGAAGGGAACCCTCCGGGGAGGGCCGCGGCGTGCTCCGCGCCTACCCGGCGCCGGCTTCTTGAGTCGCGCGGCCCAGTCCTCGTGTATAACGCGCACCCAAACTTTGAGCCTTTTTTTGGGTATAAAATTTTGCGCGTTATACACGAATAAATACGGTATACGTGTGAGAGCTGGACCATATGAAAGATTGGCCTTCGAACTGTGGTGCTGGAGAAGAATTTAGAGAGTCCCATAGACTACAAGAAGGTCAAATTAATCCTAAAGGAATTGGCTCTTCTCCTCCTGGAGGGAGGAGAAGAGCCATGGGAGGCTGAAGATGCCGCAGTGCCCTCCTGGCCCTTTCCACCGGCCAGGTGACTTCCCAATCGCTGCCCCTGGATTTTGCCTGTGGCCAGGGCGGAGAGGCCATGGCAGCAGCGGGCGCCAAGCCCTTCCATTGCTGGTGCCCCTGGCCCACGCCCCTGGCCGGGACTTGAAAACTTTGCCACCGCCATCCTCAAACTTTGTCTGTGGCCGGGGCAGTATTGTATTGTTATATATTATATTATTATGTATTATATATTGTATTATTACATGTTGCTCTTGTAGGCTGAATATTGCATAATTATTTTGTATATTGTATTATTGTGTGTATTGTATAACTATTGTATTGTATAACTATTGTGTGAGCTGCCCTGAGTCGGGTTTCCTGATTGGGTGGCATACAAGTGGGAAAATTAAAATTAAACCCTGACTGCTCCTTGAAAGGACAGATACTGAAGCAGAAGCTCAAAGACTTTTGCCACCAAATGAAAAGAGAGGACTCACTGGAGAAGGCCCTGATGCTAGGAAAGATCGAAGGTGAAAGGAAAAAGGGCAGCAGAGGATGAGATGGCTAGACGGCGTTGTTAACGCAGTGGGCATAGATCCAGTGGTGGGATTCAGCAGGTTTGCCCCAGTTCGCCAGTGCTGGTAGCAGAAATTCTGGCTTGCCCCACCCATCCAAGTTTTGAAATAAAGTAGTCCTAATTCGGGTGCAATGCAGGGCTTTACCCCTGGCCAGGCCATATTACGCCCACAGAGTAGGTAGTAAAAATTGTTGAATCCCACCACTGCATAGATCTGAGTGGACTCCGAAGGATGGTGGATGACAGAGGAGCCTGGTGTGCTGTAGTCCATGGGGCCATAAAGGGACAGTCTTGACTGTGTGACTGAACAAAAACATTTTATCCCTCCCATACACTTATATGCAATAAAGCAAGGCAATTTAGTTTCATCCCTGACTGGATTTCAACATGAGAACAATTGGAGTGGATTGGCCTGATTGCAAACAACCCGTTATCTGTCCATGTAGATAGCCTCTCTGTGTTTTGTGCCTTGTGTAAGAACTTCAAGCCAACAGTGCGGGTGGCTAGTTGAACAGCAGCCATTTTTATTTTCCCACATTGCCACTGTTGTAGCATCCCTTTAGAGAATACCTGACAAGTTTTGGATTCAGAAATAAGGGAAATTTCCTGGCAAATACAGGATACTTGACGGGGGGGAATTTCCCGGCAAATACAGGATACTTGACAGGGGGAAATTCCCCGGCAAATACAGGATACTTGACAGGGGGAAAATTTCCCGGCAAATACAGGATACTTGACAGGGGGAAATTTCCCGGCAAATACAGGATACTTGACAGGGGGGAAATTTCCCAGCAAATACAGGATACTTGACAGGGGGGAAATTCCCCGGCAAATACAGGATACTTGACAGGGGGGAAATTTCCCGGCAAATACAGGATACTTGACAGGGGGGAAAATTCCCAGCAAATACAGGATACTTGACAGGGGGAAAATTCCCCGGCAAATACAGGATACTTGACAGGGGAGAAATTTCCCGGCAAATACAGGATACTTGACAGGGGGGGAAATTTCCCGGCAAATACAGGATACTTGACAGGGGGGGAATTTCCCGGCAAATACAGGATACTTGACAGGGGGGAAATTTCCCAGCAAATACAGGATACTTGACAGGGGGGAAATTTCCCTGACAAATACAGGATACTTGACAAGGGGGAAATTTCCCCGGCAAATACAGGATACTTGACAGGGGGAAAATTTCCTGGCAAATACAGGATACTTGACAGGGGGGAAATTTCCCGGCAAATACAGGATACTTGACAGGGGGGAAATTTCCCGGCAAATACAGGATACTTGACAGGGGGGAAAATTTCCCAGCAAATACAGGATACTTGACAGGGGTAAAATTCCCCGGCAAATACAGGATACTTGACAGGGGAGAAATTTCCCGGCAAATACAGGATACTTGACAGGGGAAAAATTTCCTGGCAAATACAGGATACTTGACAGGGGAAAAATTTCCCGGCAAATACAGGATACTTGACAGGGGGGAAATTTCCCGGCAAATACAGGATACTTGACAGGGGGGAAATTTCCCGGCAAATACAGGATACTTGACAGGGGGGAAATTTCCCAGCAAATACAGGATACTTGACAGGCGAGAAATTTCCCGGCAAATACAGGATACTTGACAGGGGGGAAATTTCCCGGCAAATACAGGATACTTGACAGGGGGGGAAATTTCCCGGCAAATACAGGATACTTGACAGGGGGGAAATTTCCCGGCAAATACAGGATACTTGACAGGGGGGAAATTTCCCAGCAAATACAGGATACTTGACAGGGGGGAAATTTCCCCGGCAAATACAGAATACTTGACAGGGGGGAAATTTCCCCGGCAAATACAGGATATTTGACAGGGGGGAAATTTCCCCGGCAAATACAGGATTCTTGACAGGGGGGAAATTTCCCCGGCAAATACAGGATTCTTGACAGGGGGGAAATTCCCCGGCAAATACAGGATACTTGACAGGGGGGAAATTCCCCGGCAAATACAGGATTCTTGACAGGGGGGAAATTCCCCGGCAAATACAGGATACTTGACCGGGGGGAATTTCCCGGCAAATACAGGATACTTGGACGGGGGGGATTTCCCGGCAAATACAGGATACTTGACGGGGGGAATTTCCCGGCAAATACAGGATACTTGACAGGGGGGATTTCCCGGCAAATACAGGATACTTGACAGGGGGGAATTTCCCGGCAAATACAGGATACTTGACAGGGGGAAAATTTCCCGGCAAATACAGGATACTTGACAAGGGGGAAATTTCCCAGCAAATACAGGATACTTGACAGGGGGGAAATTTCCCCGGCAAATACAGAATACTTGACAGGGGGGAAATTTCCCCGGCAAATACAGGATATTTGACAGGGGGGGAAATTTCCCCGGCAAATACAGGATTCTTGACAGGGGGGAAATTTCCCCGGCAAATACAGGATTCTTGACAGGGGGGAAATTCCCCGGCAAATACAGGATACTTGACAGGGGGGAAATTCCCCGGCAAATACAGGATACTTGACAGGGGGGAAATTTCCCGGCAAATACAGGATACTTGACAGGGGGGAAATTTCCCGGCAAATACAGGAAACTTGACCGGGGGGAATTTCCCGGCAAATACAGGATACTTGGACGGGGGGGATTTCCCGGCAAATACAGGATACTTGACGGGGGGAATTTCCCGGCAAATACAGGATACTTGACGGGGGATTTCCCGGCAAATACAGGATACTTGACAGGGGGGAATTTCCCGGCAAATACAGGATACTTGACAGGGGGAAAATTTCCCGGCAAATACAGGATACTTGACCGGGGGTAAATTCCCCGGCAAATACAGGATACTTGACAGGGGGGAAATTCCCCGGCAAATACAGGATACTTGACCGGGGGTAAATTTCCCGGCAAATACAGGATACTTGACAGGGGGGAAATTCCCCGGCAAATACAGGATACTTGACAGGGGGAAATTCCCCGGCAAATACAGGATACTTGACCGGGGGTAAATTCCCCGGCAAATACAGGATACTTGACAGGGGGTAAATTCCCCAGCAAATACAGGATACTTGACAGGGGGAAATTTCCCGGCAAATACAGGATACTTGACAGGGGGAAATTTCCCGGCAAATACAGGATACTTGACAGGGGGAAATTTCCTGGCAAATACAGGATACTTGACAGGGGGAAATTTCCCCGGCAAATACAGAATACTTGACAGGGGGGAAATTTCCCCGGCAAATACAGGATATTTGACAGGGGGGGAAATTTCCCCGGCAAATACAGGATTCTTGACAGGGGGAAATTTCCCCGGCAAATACAGGATTCTTGACAGGGGGGAAATTTCCCGGCAAATACAGGAAACTTGACCGGGGGGAATTTCCCGGCAAATACAGGATACTTGGACGGGGGGGATTTCCCGGCAAATACAGGATACTTGACGGGGGGAATTTCCCGGCAAATACAGGATACTTGACAGGGGGGATTTCCCGGCAAATACAGGATACTTGACAGGGGGGAATTTCCCGGCAAATACAGGATACTTGACAGGGGGAAAATTTCCCGGCAAATACAGGATACTTGACCGGGGGTAAATTCCCCGGCAAATACAGGATACTTGACAGGGGGGAAATTCCCCGGCAAATACAGGATACTTGACCGGGGGTAAATTTCCCGGCAAATACAGGATACTTGACAGGGGGGAAATTCCCCGGCAAATACAGGATACTTGACAGGGGGTAAATTCCCCGGCAAATACAGGATACTTGACAGGGGGTAAATTCCCCAGCAAATACAGGATACTTGACAGGGGGAAATTTCCCGGCAAATACAGGATACTTGACAGGGGGAAATTTCCCGGCAAATACAGGATACTTGACAGGGGGAAATTTCCTGGCAAATACAGGATACTTGACAGGGGGAAATTTCCCAGCAAATACAGGATACTTGACAGCTGGACCATTAGGAAAGCTGAGCGCAGAAAAATAGATGCCTTTGAAATGTGGTGTTAGAAATAGGTCGATCGTAGAAGAAATCAACCCTGACTGCTCATTAAAGGTCAAATAGTAAAGATGACGCTAAAGTACTTTGGACATCAAATGAGAAGAGAGGATTCACTTGAGAAAGCCTTGATGCTGGGAAAGGTGGAGGACAAAAGAAGGGGGTGGCCAAAAATAAGATGGCTAGATGGTATTGTAGATGCAATGGGCACAAAGCTGAGCGGGCCAAAGAACCCTTTACTCATCTTCTTGGGGTACTTTTGTTTTGTTTTCTTTCTTGTTTACTCAGTGGTTTAAGTGACTAAGATGCTGACTGGGAGGCAGAAGGTCAGCAGTTCGATTCCCAAGTACTGCAGGACAGAATGAGCTCCCGTCTTTGTCCCAGCTCCTGCCATCCTAGCAGTTCGAAAGCAAGAAATTGCAAGTAGATAAATAGGGACCACTTTGGTGGGAAGGTAACAGCGTTCCGTGCGCTCTGGTGTCTAGTCATACCTGCCACATGACCACGGAAATGTCTGCAGACTCAGACAATGCTGGCTCTTTGGCTATGAAACAGAGATGAGCACTGAACCCTAGAGTTGGATACGACTGGCTTTCAAGCAAGGGAAACCTTTACCTTTCTCATTTTTAATTATTTTTTCCTGGGAAGCAAAGAAAGTGCAGAATAGTAAACCAGCCTCCTAGAGTTACTCTTTCTCTCCCCCCCCACTGATTTTCCCCCTCTCCCCCCCACTGATTTTCCCCCTCTCTCTCCCTCACTGATTTGCCCCTCTCTCTCCCCCCAATTGTTTGCCCCCTCTCTCTCCCACTGATTTTCCCCCTCTCCCCCCCACTGATTTTCCCCCTCTCTCTCCCTCACTGATTTGCCCCTCTCTCTCCCCCCAATTGTTTGCCCCCTCTCTCTCCCACTGATTTGCCCCCTCTCCCCCCCCACTGATTTGCCCCCTCTCCCTCTCCCCCCACTGATTTGCCCCTCTCTCTCCCCCCAATTGTTTGCCCCCTCTCTCTCCCACTGGTTTGCCCCCTCTCTCCCCCCCCAGATTTGCCCCCTCTCTCCCCCACACTGATTTGCCCCCCTCTCTCTCCCCCCCCCCCACTGATTTGCCCCTGCATATATGAAATATATCACTCACCTAGAGGAGACTCAGCAGAAGCAAAAACGAAGCTTCCCCATGACCATGTGGCTGGCAGGGAAGGGAAACAGAAACTACAAAAAGTCCCCACCACCTTCTCTCTCTCTCTCTCTCTCCCTTTCCACAAGTGAAAAGCCACAAACAGCGACCTCTGGTGGCTGGAAAAACATACTGCAGCTCCAGTCAGGATTTTTTTATTTAGAAAATAAGGGAAAATAAGGGAAAATTAATAAAACGGGATGGGCAGGGAAGAGGGGTAAAAATAAGGGGTTTTCCTGGAAAAAACAGGATAGTTGACAGGTATGCTTTAGAGTGCTTAAAGGATACTACACCACTGGCCAATATGTTGCATTTTTTTAGTTTTGGTAAATATATTTTTGAAGTCAAACAGCCAAAGTACACTGAGCCAGAGAAAAGAATATCTGCAAGTCTCCCAGATTTCACCTATTACATACAGCATTTAATATG
Organism: Bradypodion ventrale; assembly: GCA_035047345.1. Taxonomy (NCBI): domain Eukaryota; kingdom Metazoa; phylum Chordata; class Lepidosauria; order Squamata; family Chamaeleonidae; genus Bradypodion; species Bradypodion ventrale. The sequence goes on along the minus strand of JAWDJE010000001.1, from coordinate 288,338,263 downwards.
AAAGAATCACACTTTAATATATAGATGATCTCACTCCATCTTGGGAGGCTGAGAGACACATACATATATGCAGCATGTTCAGGAATAGGGAAGGAAGAGCACACAAAGAACAAGAAGTATGTGCAGCAGGAAGAGAGAAGTGAAAGGTGAAAACATGGAGGCTGATCTCAAATCGTAGAGATGGAATAATGAACTTTGTTAATTGGCCAATGCTGGTCAATTACCTGGTCACCATAGGCCAGGAAAGTTGCTCCTAGTTACACTCATTATTGGCAGCATGCAATATTGTTAAAACTCCAACATTGTGTTTATGGGATGGTGGAGGATGCACCTGAGAGCATATTATTGAAGCTCCTCCTGAACTCAATGCTGTGCCAGACAACTCTGATAGTTAGCATAGTTTCCATAGAATATCAGCTTCTTTTAGCAAGGTGGATATACCAAGAACATTATTTGTGTATAGATGGGTGCAGCTTTCCCAGCTGATCTCTGCAAGGGAATATGCTCTGCACAGCAGAAACAATGCGCAAGTCCACTCAAGAGCCAAGGATCCAATGGGGAAACTGTTGCTTCAAGAAGATTTCTATTTTATCAGCATAGCAGCCTTTTGAGAATGGAAAATGGGGAGAAAGATATAAAAAAAGCTAACTTTGAAATGGTAGAAAAGGAAACACGAAGTGGATGAATTGTAGATGGCTGCACCCTGCAAATGGCTGACAGCTGTTAACACTGTAATTAGCTCCATTTGTTCATTTATAGCAACTTTAAAATAATGTATTGTTGGAAGTGGTTATGGCAGACATATGGAATGTGTAGGATTATAACACAAACTTTTGGCACATTCAGGAGCTTGTGCTGGCAACGCACCTGAAGTGTCTTGTTCCCCAGCCTTGTTAAACTGCTCCATCAATTACACTTGTAAATAGCTGTCACATAAGAAGCTGATGCCTTGGGCCCTTTGGTTGAAAGATTTCTGTATCTTGCAATGTACATGGTTCTCTTTTTTGATCTGGTTATTTACTGCACAGTAAAACCCCTACTTACGAAAAAGTCCGTTCCATAGGCTTTTGCCTAAATCATTTTTTTTGTAACTCGAAACAAACAAATAGGAAACATTATTTTTATGTAACTCGAAGCAAACCCCTAGGGAAAATGAATTTTTTATGTAAATCGAAGCAAATCCATAGGGAAATGCATTTTTACGTAACTCGAAGCAAACCCTTAGGGAAAAGAATCTTTATGTAACTCGAAGAAACCCATAGGAAATCGTGTAAATCGGGACATGGTTTTAGCATAAAATCATTTGTTGTTGTTCAGTCGCACAGTCGATTCCGACTCTTTGCGACCCCATGGACCGCCGTCCTCCAGGAACCTGTCCTCCACAATCCTCCTCAGCCCACCCAGCCCTGTGCCTACTGCATCTACAACAGCCATCTCATCTTTGGCCGCCCCTTCTTCTTTTGCCCTCCGCCTTCCCTAAGGCTTTCTCAAGTGAATCCTCTCTTCTTATTTGATGTCCAAAGTACTTCATCTTCATCTTTACTATTTGTCCTTACAGGGAGCAGTCTTCTAAGATTGACCTATTTGTTCTCTTTCCTGTCCAAGGGACTCTCAGGACTCTCCTCCAACACCACATTTCAAAGGCATCTATTCTTCTGCGCTCAGCCTTCCTAATGGTCCAGCTCTCACAACCATACATTACCACCGGGAATACCATTGTTTTGACTATGTGGACCTTGGTTTGTAGTGAGATCTCTCTACTTTTCACTATGTTCCCCAGGTTTCTCATAGCTTGTCTCCCAAGAATCAGTCACTTTTTTATTTTATGACTGCAATCCCCATCAGCAGTGATCTTTGATCCTAAGAAAGTAAAATCTGTCACTGCTTCTACTTCTTCCCTATCTATTTTCCAGGGATTGATAGGGCCTGTTGCCATTATCTTGGTTTTCTTGATATTGAGTCTCAGGCCAGCTTTTGCACTCTCTTCCTTCAACCTAATAAGGAGCTTCTTTAGGTCTTCCTCACTTTCTGCCATTAGGGTGGTATCATCTGCATATCTCAAATTGTTGATGTTTCTCCCAGCAATTTTGATCCCATATTGTGATTCCTCCATCCCATCATTATGTAAGTCGAATTTTATGTAACTCGAGGCATTTGTAAATCGGGGTGTTACTGTACTCTTCAAACCTAAGAAATGCCCCTATTTTGTAGATCGCACCAGAGATAAATGTCTTTCACTGATGGGCTTGACCGGAATAAGGAATCCCTTTTCAACCTGTGGAAGGTCTTCCTTGTGTCTCTCATGGCCTCTCCAGTGGGGTCAGCCGGTGCTTGCTCTCTTGAGTGGTTGAATCGGAGGCTTCATTTCCATCTCTACCCAAAACAATCAGCAGCCTTGTGGCACCCATATATGCTCCTTCTGCTTCCAGTGGCCGGTTCTGTCTTCCAAAGTTCCTTTTCTCCCCTCTAGGATTTGAGACAAGTCCCAAGATTTCTGGGAAGGAATTCAACTCCAAACTGAAGTGGGAGTGGGGCTGAAGGTGTGTAAACAAATGAAATCCTGCATTCCTATCATACAGCTCTAAAACATCTATAAGACAGTGGCAGAAAAAACCTCCCACCTTTTTAACAGCCCAGGGTCTCCAAGTGCTCCTTAGAAAAATAGCTTTGAAAACCCTTGTCACTATTTGGTGCCAACATTTTGAACCTCAATAAAGTCTAGTCAAGCTTTTCATTCAACTCAAGTTAAGTTGAAGAGGAACCTTCAATTTGCAGGTGTTTCACCAGCATGTCTTTCCCCTTTAAAAATTGTTTATATTTAAAGACTTAACCCAGGGGTTCACAACCTATCGCCCACAGGCCGGCCCCAGCCTGTGACACCATTCCATCCAGCCCGCAGCAATGACCCTCAGAAGTGGATGCGCCCGCGCAAATGTGCCTGCGCCCACACCCATGGCTGCTGCAGTTTATGGCAGTATTTACAGCGAGGGGAACAGCATGCCCAAACCGCTCAGATGTCTCAAGGGGTGTTGTCCAGCCGGTGGCGGGAAAACATTGAGAACCCCTGACTATAACCCTGACTGGTTATTTAATTAGCTTAAATCTTAATGGTTATTCATTAAGCTTTTGAGAATCACAAAGCTGTAGGCTATTGATGCACTTTCTTTAGAGTCTTGCGGCTTCTGTTGCAACCAAGTCTCTGTGAATGAATGAAAAATATATACTTGTACAGAAATATATAATGAAATAAATATAAATTATTTGTATGACATGTCATTACATCATTTAAAAAATACTTGATATGATTAAGTATTTTGAGAGAACTTTAGGAAAAGAGAAAAATGAAGCACAATGATGGCACATTGTCTTTTAGCTATTTTTAATCTGTTTTCATCTGTTACTAATAAGGTCCACTAACTGTTCCATGTTGGCCACACCACTTTTGGGAGCATAATCAGCAAACAAACTGTCCAATCAGATACATGGACTCCACGCCACAGATGTCAGCTGCCCCTGCCCCTGCCCCACTTTAACATCTCTTCTGTCCCCTTGCAAGTCCTTGGGCTTTGAAGTTTTCATCTTGACATCGCCCTGCCTTATTCATTGAATTTAACTAGGATTCCAACTGATGGCATCTCCTGTGTTTTCCAACCTCTTCATTTTTATTTTCTGAGTAGAAAAAATATATTAAGGGGGAAAGATAGCATAGCTGTGGATTCTTTCTTGCCCGGTGACACTTAACAAATCTTTGTACATGTGACGGATGTCAATACATGTTTTCCCTGTTCATCTCTAGATCTATGTTTCCTGTCCATCTTTTGTTGTTTTTCTTGTGTCAACTCTGCGATGGTCAAGTTGGGCTCTGTTAAATCAAGCGGCCTCCTTTTATTTATTTATTTATTTATTTATTTGAACTTATATCCCGCCCTCTTGCCCTTTTCAGTCCCATATCAATTTCTTCTTCTTCTTCTTCTTCTTCCGCGTCTAGGCTGGATGTGAAACTGCCAAAATGAAGGCACCCTTTGGTGAATTCATTCTGCAGTTCCTTTTGCCTGACCTAGTGTGAGAAAGATTAGCTGGTAACACAAGGTTGCTGTTACCAGAGTACACCCGACTGTGGTTCAAAGAATACCACAATCTTCATGGAGGCTCTTTCTGTGTGCACCCCCTTGCCCACAATATCCATTGATAGCACTGCATTAACAATACCCGCAACAAATAGAAGACCATTGGTTGTTGGCACCTAATCTTTTCCAAAATTCATCTTCCTTATAATTCAAGAGGCAGAAACAGAACCATGTTTTAAATACCTCCTTAAAGCCTGCCTACTTATGCAGGCTTTACTTCTTGGCCAATACAATGATTTCCCTCTCTCTGTTTGTATATTAGTAGTTGATTTCTTTTTAATTATTTATATCTAAACTGCTTTTAAATAGTTTTATACTGATGTCATGTTGTAAATTCTGTACTATGTTTTATCTTGCATTTTAAAAATATAGAGTGTATATCATAATTTCTAAGGAAATCACTTGGAAATTTCATTATCATAAGTGCTATATAAACACTAATAAATCTGCTGCCACGTGATTGTAATAATAATCTTAATCATAAGGGCAAACTTTCACATCGGAATAGGCTTTCCTGTACATCCAAGGATATCAGTAGGAAAACTAAAAGGCACTGAAATCATCTATGGGGCTCACACTAGATTATGTAGCTAGAACAGGGGTTCCCAACCTATGGCCCCCGGGCCGGATTGCTGCCGATGCCGGAAGTGTCCTGATGCCGCTGGAAGTGCCGACATCTCCGTGTTTTTGCACCGAAACACTGCGAAAATGCGGCAATTTTTTTTTAATGGCTTGAAAATGTTCCTCCCTTGCTCCCTCCTCCAAGGGAGGAGTGGTGAAGATGGGGAAAATGCCCAGAAATGCAGCGCAAATGCACGTGCTGCCACCGCCGCAAAGACGCACATGACCGGCCCTTCAGCTGACTGAGGAGGAGGTGTGGTCAGGTTCCTGGCAGGAAAAGGTTGGGAACCCCTGAGCTAGACCATCATTAGAAGCAGAACTCCCTTAAGAAATAGGAAAACATGCTAACATGGGGTTTCCTTACTCATCATGTTGTAAATTAGTTTGCTTTTGTTTCAAGAAAGAAAGTATGGGTTTCATTTGCAATTCTGATGGCTCCAGCATGAAGCCTTGAAGAAATGACATAGCTGGAAAGGGGAAAAAATAACAGAAATAAATATACACATGCCTTAAAAATAATTTTACCCTTTCTGAGGACATACACTTAGTGAAACCTCCACTAATTCTGTGGTAGAGGGATGTTGAGGGCTCCCTCATAGAATCCAGGGTATTCCAAATCACTTTAACTTCAACAACAAAAGTACTATTTAAATATTACTTTGTTTCAAAATGTATATCCCACTCTTCCAGTCTGTAGATAAGGTATTGCATTGGTCTATCAGCTATGTGTAATGTAATAAAAGAATCAGTAAATAAAATCCAGCCATGTGACCCAACCATAAATTCAAACAAATGCAGGAGTGAATAACTCATAGGTACTTCTTCAGGCTATATCATGACATAGGCTATGTAGTTCCAGCCAGGCTTTAGTCTTAGATGTTGAATGGGGAAACAGACAACAGCTATATTCTTTTACAATCTTAAGGCAGGAAGCAAGGAGTTTGTATATTCCCTTTTTTTAAAGTGACCTAGAAGAGGTATCGTCTCACTCCTGCATTTCTAATAAAAGAAAATGCACCAATTTACACTCTAATGCTATAGATGGTAGTGCATCATGCAAGACTGAAAGTGCATTTAATGGCCAATTACTAAATATTCCGTCCATTCTTACTCATGCTGTTCTGTAAAAACATTTAATACTCATTAAATCACCACTTTCCATAACTGTCCATCTAGTTAAATACTTGTTAATATATAAAAAAATATTTTTAAAGCCTTAGATATTTTGTTTGAAAATGGATAGGAAGTGGCAAACCAGTAAAACGGCTATGAATGTGATTATACATATCTCTGGGGCATCCGCGTACCTGGAGATGGAAACTCAAGATCACTTGGCTCCCATTTTCATACAGATTCACTTTGATCCCCAGTTCATGAAGCTTTCCTGGCTTTTCCTGTTTTGTTCTCATTGCTGAGCTGGAAACAATTTCACAAGACAGAGAATTTTTCTACTTCATTAACATATTATGATGAGGCCATATTTTATTATAGTTTGCAGTTAGTCATCACAATCATTCACAAATTATAATAAAACACAGTCAACAGGTTAATAGGCACTGCTGGATTACTGATGATCATAAAACCGAGATCTAAAAAAAAAATCCTATGGGGGAAGCTATAAACATTAAACTGCTGAACCTAAGGAAAGGTTTATGACAGAGCTGTAGGAATCAATAGCTTTGACAAGAGTATAAACATATCCCTCGCTCTTTCTCTTAAAAGAAAGAACATGCATCCTTGTAACTTAGCTCTGCACCACCGCTATGCCGAATATTTGTACAATTAGTAAGACAGGCTATAACAGTGATGGCGAACCTTTAGAGACTGAGTGCCCAAACTGCAACCCAAAACCCACTTATTTATCGCTAAGTGCCAATACAGCAACAAGGGAGGAAGGAAACACTCCCATTGTGCTGCTGGGCAGAGGGGTTGGGTGAACTCTGAGCTGGGGGGAGGGAGGAAGCACTCCCATTGGGCTGCTGGGCAGAGGGACGGGATGAACTCTGTGCTGAGGAAGGGAGGAAGGGCTCCCATTGGGCTGATGGGCAGAGGGGTGGGATGAACTCTGCTGGGGGAGGGAGGAAGTGCTCCCAATTGGCTGTTGGGCAGAGGGGCGGGGCAAACTCTGTGCTGGGGTGACTGCATGGGTGCCCACAGAGAGGGCTCCAAGTGCCATCTCTGGCACACGTGCTATAGGTTTGGAATCACTGGGCTATAAAGACAATGGTTGCCAACAACTGCTACTGATGTATTCGGTTTCCAAAGCATCATATGTTCATGATAAACACATGAATGTTGTGCTCACACAGACAATGTAAAAGCACAGAGTTCTCTACTCGAATCACATACAATAAGTATGTAGCTCATGCGGCCCTCCAGATGTTGTTGGGCTGCAACTCCTACAATCCCTTGTTGTTGGCTGTATTGATCATGCAAAAACATCTGGAAGGCTACCGATGCCCATTCCAGATGCAGTCTCACCCCGTATCCCTCGTTGAAAGACATGCTATTGGAAGTCACGTTCCACCCTGCCCCAAAAGACGTAAGGTTGAGTGGCTCTCTGTTACCAAGAAGAAACTGCAGGGCTTTCTTGCATTTAAGCATTAAAGAGTAAGATTTTATCCCATGGCAGTTGATGGAGTTCCAACTCCAGCAGAAACAATGCCATGTACAAGTTGATCCATGCCAAGGTTTCTCTGGGAAGTCTCATGCAGCATGCATAACTATTTTTAGAAACTGCACCTCTGGGATTTCAGGAAAATACCCAAAGGCATCTCTTTCAGAAGAGCAAAGCTACCCAAAGCAGCACCATCCATCATCATTCTTCCCATGTGGGGACTGAAACTACAGCTGTAGCCTAAAGGCCTGCCTCAGGTGGAACATCTGTGCTAACACACACTGTATAGTCATCCACTTGAGAAAGCTGCCTACATTAGGAGATGAATCAAGGAGAAAAAGTTTGATCATCTTTAGCACTGTCCAGTCTGTCAGAACTGAAATGTAATTGGCAGCAACTGGAACTCATATCTGAGAATCCATTAGTTTCCTGAAGCCGGGAAAATGCCACTGGCATAAATTTACTTAAGGTGGATCCCAGCTTGCCATGAAATGACACACACACTATGATCATGGAGCCATATCGTGCAGCAGATATGAAACATGCAGGATTTAACGCTGGGACTGCAATGGACTACTGCAGCCTTGAGGATATGGACAAGGTGAGCCTTCAAAGCCAGCCCATCTGGCATGGTCTCTTCTACCTCCATGACCGTTGGGAATCAGAGTTCCTCCTCCGCTCATTTTGCCGTTGGGCCCAATATGATGGTTTCCAGTGGCATTTCCTCCACTGAGGGGACCATCACCCCACCTAAAGAGGCTCATCCGCCCGTAGATGTTGGCCCCTTTAGAGAGTCAGGTTAGTTACCACCGCCCAACACTCAGCATTGAGTTGCCGGCTGTATAGTCTACTCCATTACCATAGTGGAATATCCGGCCAGACTGTATGATTGTATGAAATGTAATAACACAGATGAAAATTCTGGCCAGGTCATTGGGAAAACTAAATTTCCCCATTTAGCATGTCTGAGTTAATTATAAACCAAGTTCAACTTTCACTAAAGATCAGTCTCAGCTCATATTTACCTTAAATCCAGTTTCACTAGAAGCTCTTTCTGCCCGACCAGCTTCCCTGTTGAAACGTATCTCGTGATGATGGTACTAGTGGCACTGAGTGGAGCTGGAAGTTGCTGTCAGCTCTGGGAAATGTAGTTGCCTGGTGCATTCCCAGGGACCCAGAAACTCTGGCAATGTATAATTTACCAGTATCTTGGCCAGAGCCTGAGAAAGTTACCTTTGGAGACTACAGCTTGTAGAATCCTCCAGCCAACATGGCCACCGGCCATGATGTTAAGGCAGGGGTGCTCAAACTTTTTGGTCCAAAGGGCGGTCACATGGTTCCTTCCACTAGAAGTGGAAGTAAAACATGCCAGTGCATGTGCAGAACGTTGCCATAAATGCACCCATGTGCGTTTACAACAGCTGTGTGTGTATTAACGGCAGCATTCTGCGCATGCACTGGCACGTTTTATTTCTGCTACCAGGAGTGGTGTGGGCTGGATGAATTGGCATTGAGGGGCAGATCCAGCCCATGGGCTGTAATTTGGGCACCCCTGTGTTAGGGAAAGGTTCTAGGAATTATAGTTGAAAGAGAGAGAGACTAACAGCAATGTTGAACTTGTTGAGATATAGAGTGAACCCCTGTGTTGCAAGGATGTGTCAGTGGAAGTCTGAGAGTATAATGAACAACACAGCAACCAGACAGATGCTCTGTATTGTAAGAACTGTTTTACTTGTAGCAAAAAACAGAGTCCAAAAACCTTTTCAAGTCAAACACAATAATAGCAGATAGTCACAGTGTTGTTTCAAGGTAAAGCAGAATAATCTTGTCTTCTTACCAGTCCTCATCAACCACAGAAATATCAGTCCAGTACAGTTTGCAAGACAGTAAGCAAACTGAACAAACCCTTCATCAAGCAGCACACAGAGAGCTAGATAGCAATGAGCGTATGAGCAGATGAGCTGAGTAACTGAGGCTGCAGTCTTCCTTTTAACCATATCATTGACAAAGCAACGCAACACTCTTAAAGTACCATAGCACAATTTCCACATGCATATTGGTTTATATATTTTCCTTCCCAATAAGTTAGGCATTGACTCAATCCCTAACAGGTGAGGCTAGATTGGTTTCTTCCCCAATCACAGTGGAAGCAAATCAAGGGAAGGCAGAGGATATACCCTAAGGGGATTCAAGAGAAAAGGAACTGCATCCAATGTCCCTGAAGATTTTGGTAAGAGGTCTACTTATTTTGAAAGCTCTTTTTTCTCCTTTTGCCCATTTTTAAGGTTTGTAAAAGGAGAAGAGGGGGCCACAGTGGCTTAGTGGTTAAGATGATGAGCCTGAGGACTGGAAAGTCAGCAGTTCAGCAATTCATGACCCAAGTGCTGCACAAAGGAGTGAGCTCCCGTCGTCTCTGTCCCAGTTCCTGCCAACCTATCAGTTTTAAAGCAAGACATTGCAAATAGATAAACAGGTACCACTTCAGCGGGGAAGGTGACAGCGTTCTTTGTGCTCCAATGTTTAGTCATGCCTGCCACATGAACACAGAATTGTCTGCCTATGCAGACAGCACTGCCTCTTTAAGCTGTAAACTGAGATGAGCACCAAACCCTAGAGTCAGACATGACTGGCTTTCGAGCAGGGGAGATCTTGACCTTGAAAAGGGGAAGAGATCTTGCTCCTGATTGTCTCTCTTTGATTCAGTCCCATTACTCCTCTGCCAAAATGATTTTTAGGACTAAACTGTTCTCCTAATTGTGCTGTCAAAGGTGCCAAACTAAAGACCTCCATTCTTTGAAAGACAGACTATATCCTGCTCTTCCTCTTCAGTCCTTGACATTTCTGTCCACTCTGAGCCATCCAGATGCTGTATGGATAATTCTGGCCACACCATCATTGTAATGCACTAAATCCCAAACAGGGGTGCATGAGCTAGTTCTCAGGGAGGAATCAGTCCATGGTGGTGATATATTTTTAATGACATCCAAAAATCAACATATATAATGTTTTTATGATATACATTATACAAATGTTGATTAAAACCAATGACAATATATTTTATATCCTTTGGAAATTTCTAATAAAATATATACTATTAAGGGTTTTTATCTCCTGCCAACCTAGCAGTTCGAAAGCAAGAAATTGCAAGTAGATAAATAGGGACCACTTCAGTGGGAAGGTAAAACCGTTCCATGCTCTCTGGTGTCTATTCATGCCTGCCACATGACCACAGAAATGTCTGCAGAAGCAGACAGTGCTGGCTCTTTGGCTTTGAAACAGAGATGAGCACTGCACCCTAGAGTTGAATATGACTGGCTTTCAAGCAAGGGAAATCTCTACCTTTAAGGGTTTTATAGTACAGTTCCATCTTCTCTGCACATGCACTGGTGCATAGCATGCATACCTGTATAGGTGAAACAAACAGGAATCCTTTGTCATGAGCAAATACAGTGGTACCTCATACAACGATTTTAATCCGTTCCACGGGGCCCACTGCTGTACGAAACAATTTATATACGATGCATGCATCATATAGCGTTTTTCTCTATGGGATGCATCATACGTGTTTTTTTCTAAGTGGTTTTTCCCATTGAAAAATTGTTATATGGTTTTTTCCATAGGGAAAATTGTTATGTGGGACATCATTTCCCCCCCCCCCCAAAAAAAAAAAAACACACCCTAGTTGTTATGCAATTTCGTTGCTATACGGGGTGATTGTTGTATGAGGTTCCACTGTATCAAATATTTAAAAGCTAAATTGGGGGGGGGAGGGTTTTAGTGAAATCCAGAGAAAGAGCATCTTTTAAAAAAGCTTGCAAGCCACCACCATGGAAATCAGGAACAGAAAGATCCACAATCTGTAGGATAGCCACCAACTCTGTATGTACCTTGTTCTAGGGAGATAGAAGAGTTTCAACATCAACGTTTCGACCATTATGTATAACTCAAGAGAAACAGATTGCCAAAGAGTGGGGAATGAAAATGAATCAGATATATATTGCTCCTGGCAAGCATATCTCAAAATGATCAAGTTACACAAGAAAGTGGTATTTTGTTACCCAAGTTGCTACCAATAACAACTTCCGGTTTGGAGAGATAGGCAGGATATCTCTCAATGCCATTTCCAGGGAATCCTAAGCAGGTGAAGGCATCTGCTTGGGAATAATACCCTGAAGCAAATGGTGAGCCACTGTGTGAGACAGAATGCTGGACTGGATGGGCTTCTGTGGCCTGTTCCAGCAAGGCTGTTCTTATGTTAACTAGAACACACCTGGCAGAAAGAAGTAAGGCTATGGAGAGATACCATCAAAGACATATTACAACACCAAATAACATTGGTTGGAGGCAACTAGAAATGCAAGAATAAGAACCCTGAATCTCCCTCTTCATGCAAAGTGATAAAGGAGGAATTAAAAAAGAACAAATTATTAATGAGATATTTGGAAACTATGCCTGGAAGACTGACACTGTGCTGTTACCTCTATCCTGGTGAGAAAATAACTTCCTTCAATGCTGCCCTACTGTTTTTCTCCCAAGAAGTTCTGATCAGCAACCGTGGTCTTTATTTAGAAGAAGCCCAGCAACCCTGGGAGATGGGGTAAGTCAAGAGACTATGCCTTGCCCAAGGCCACTCAAATTCCTGGCTAACTGTAGACCAGACCCCATAATCCAGCCTAAAACGGCGATCAGTGGTATAGTGGTAAATTCTGAAATGAAAGTTCTCACAGGAAAAAGAAACCCGGCAAAGCCCTCACTTCAAAAGCATTAAGCTCATGTCATTTAACAAATCTTGTGAATATTATTTTCTACTGTATTTGGGGACAAATCACTCACTGCACAGGTATGTACCCCTTTTCATACTTACCTCAGGGGCATGGAACAGTATAGACTGCATTCCATATAAAATACTTAGTAACCTTGGAACAGATCCACCTTTTATCTGATGTTCTTGTGTACCGAATGCAGCTCTCACCGACAGTTGTTCTGACTAGTGGTGCAAAACAGAAGCATGTCATTAACCACCAGGAAAGGAACACCTTGTTGCCAACAGGACACACTCCAGTGGAGCAACCACCATTGCCACATTCTGCTGAGCCACACATACAAATCCGATGGGCAGGCAGAAATAATAGGTTTGGTTTTATATCCTCTATGAGGGGAGGATGGTTCTTCATTCAAAGTGCTATCCCGTCAATATCAGATTTTAAGACAAAGAACCAGCAGGAGAAAGATCAGTGACCAGTTAGTTGCCCATCCACAAGGAACAAGCTCCAGATAGCAGACCTGCAGGTGCCCAACCCACCTCATCATCCTCTTTCCCACCCCATTGGGAGGAACTGCAAATCTGTTCAGATTATTATTTTCTATTTTTAAAATCTGGACATCGAAATTAGCACACTCAATGTCATGCAAACCACTGCCATCCTATACTCTCCTCTTTGATGATGCTCAAGCAGCCACCCTCTGCCCAAGGTCTGTGTTTCTCCAAGAGACTAAAATAAATAACACAGGAAAAAGTGCTCTTTTGTTGTTGTTGTTGTTGTTTACTGGCTGAGGGGCAACCTCTTTTTAATAACTTCAGTCAAGGACATCATGACAAAACAAACAGTAAACTGTAAACTGTCCATGGGTTTTGGCTGTGAGCTATACTGTACAGAACAGGGGCTTCTTCTGTTTGTGCTTGGTTGCCTAGATTTTGTTTTTTTAAAACACACAGGACCACAACAAATCCAAAACTTTTTTTTTGCCTCATGGAGTACTTGGTTGTACCAAGAAACACAACATATTGGGATAAAAAATGTTCCGTGTCAATTTTTGGCAAACCACAATGCACAGAGGCCAAAGTCATGCATTCTTTTTGTCACCAGGATGGCTATATAGGGTGAACAGTGATGGATTTTTCTTTCCGGTCAATAAATACAGGAAATGTATATTAAATCCTAATCCTAACTATAACTCGAGCGCAAAGGCTAATCCTCAATACATCAGAATGCTCAGTGAAGTCAGAAAAATGCTCTGTGGCTCAATGCAAGTTTTTTTAAAAAAAATCATGGTGCAGGGGAGCTGCAGGCTAGAAGCTGCAGTCATCCACTTCCAAATTGTTCCCATTTTTTTTTCTTTCTTTCATGTGTCGTCTTAACAGAAGTTGTGTCTCTGCCTAGTGCTTCCCACAAGACAGAGAAAGACCCACAGTGAAACAACACAGAGAAAAGGAAGCACCTGGATTCAGGCATCCATTAAACCTAGGGTTCCCAATCTAAGGCCCGAGGGTTGGATCTGGCCCATAGCACCATTTCATGTGGGGGCCCCACCCGTCAAAGGGCATTTGAGAAACAAAATGGCCACCCCTTTGTAGCTGTTGGGACAAAATGGCTACCCCATCATGAAGGCAGAGTAAAATGGACATCTGACCTTCGAAGTTGACTGAGAGAGCATGACTTGAAAAGGTTGGGAACCCCTGCATTAAACAAACAACGGAGCAAAGCTTTCCCTGCAAGTGCAAGCAGAAGAGGGGCAGGTGCTGGCAGTCTGTGGTAGAAGTCACACGACATGAAGAGCCAAGCTTCCCACAGTTCCCTGGGCTATCAGGTCATGTGATGGCTGCCATTGGGTTTTCTAATGGTCTGGTTTTTCTCTCGCCAGCCCATCTTCCTGAACTTCAGAATTTGTTGCGCAGCGGAAGAGTGGAAAACCTCTTCCCAAGGGGGCGAGCATTCTTTGTCTGAAGCAGAATTTTAATAAATACTTACAATTTATAATTGATGCTTCTGTGGAAGACTTAAGGAATTTAAAACAGGCTGGGACATAATAGCAAGCAAGAGAATTGAGACAGAGTGAAACTATTACAGCTGAGCACAGTGAAAAGGAGGTTTTAAATTGATGCTGTGTATTATTCATTTTGACAACTGCACACTTGCACGAAAGATAGTAGAGTCAGGAAGCAACAGCTACAGCAGGTAATACTAATTTATTACTAAAACAAAACCTGATCTGTAGCCATGCACATTCTGTATTGCTTATCCAAAGCAAACATTCCCCTACCAAGATGCACCCCCAAAGAGTCTCTTCAAACAGATGTGTTACTATAATACAGGTGAGATGCCTTTGCTTTGGAAGCATACCTGTCAAGTTTTGGATTTGGAAATAAGGGAAATTTCCCGGCAAATAAGGGATACTTGACAGCTATGCTTATCCTGTGCTGCCCTCCAATGGTGGCAACAGGGCATTGCAGTCTAATTAATAAGGGATGGCGGCGGGGAAAAGGGTAAAATAAGGGGTTTTCCTGGCCAATAAGGGATACTTGACAGCTATGTTTGGAAGTGAAGCTCTTGCTATTGGCCCGTTTCATTGGCTGGTCTCTAGTAAATAACCTGCCAATGATCTCAAAAACAGTGGAGAAAAAAGCTAACAACGATCTCAGGGAGGTTGAGGAACTGGGGAAGTTGTGACTCATGGCAACACATAGGTCTGCCTTCCCCACAGCAGTTTGGCCTGGAAAAAATGCTTCCATGTGGAATCATGGCAGAGCCTACTTGTTGTGAGGAGGTCTTGATGAATGAGCATGGATGCTGGTGTCTGAACAAGATATGTGTGTGTATGTGGCTGTGGCTCCATCCAGGGATCTGCTAGCAGAGAATCATCCAGGTGCTTACACATGGCCCTGGAAATTTTCATCTATATTTATTTATTTTTTTTTTGGGGGGGGGCACTACTGGGAAGGTTTGTTCACTACTGGGAAGGTCTGTCACATTGTTTCAGGTCATACTGATGGCGCATGAGTTGGGCTGGGGTTCCCACTGAAATTTGGGGTGTTGCCTATCTTGTCTTGGTCCATGAAGCATCCCAAGAGGGCAGTGACTGGTCGAGAAATCCCTCCAGGTACGATCATAGTAATCAGGCAAAAACACAACAGAGCAAGTGATCCTTCAGGTATGGAGAAATCTTTAAGATCTCTGTAGCATTATCAGGATCTATCTTGTCTGCAGTCCTGCAAAGACTTAGCTTCCACTTCTCTGGAGAAAAAAACCCCTCTATGTCTGAAAGTGTGGCAACTCACACACAAACAGTGATGGCTGAAGCAATGCTCTTACACAGACATACACAGCTACTAGCAACATTTCCCTGTAATCCAAAGGGGCCATGTTTTATGTACTGTACATCTGCACATTTGGTTGTCCCCCACACTTCCAAGCTAGAATACGGTATTCACATCTGAAATTCCACCACAAGCTAGTTAGAGGATTTGGAAGTTGTACCCAGTGTGGAGTAGAGGACAAGAGTAGTGGACTGGGACTCAGGAGGTTTGTTTTCAAATCCCCTCTCAGCCATGGAAAGATATAGGGCAGTGATGGCTAACCTTGGCACTCCAGTTGTTCTGGAACTTCAATTCCCAGAAGCCGTGATCAGCAGGAGTGCTGACTTGGGCTTCTGTTAACTGAAGTCCAAGAACAGCTGGTTAGCCACCAGGGATATAGGGTGTGTGGATGAACTGGTAGAGCCACTCCTTAAATATCTCACTTTACCTTGAAAGCCCTGTGAAGTGTTGCTTTGAGTTGGTTCCCACTTGACAGGACTTAACAACATTAATCCATGAAAGCAGCTGTTCCATAATAGAAGGAATATGAAGTGCAGAGGGAAAGGCACCATTCATGTCCCCTGCCTCAAGCACTGAAATATCTTGCAGCAACGCTGAACAGGGTGGTTTGCACATGTGTGTAGGCTCTCCTCTTGCACAAACTTCTTTGAGATCTTTCTCATTCCATCTTGTGACTTCATAATGGAAAGCAGGCCAGGAAGTAGCAATAGCAGTAACAAGTACATTTTTATACCGCCACCCTTGAGTCGGATATGACTGGGTTTCGAGCAAGGGTGACCTTTACCTTTATAGGGCGGTTCACAAGATAATTAGCATTTTGCCCCCAACATGCTGGGTACTCATTTTACCAATCTCAGAAGGGTGGGGGCTGAATCAACAGTTTTCTGCCTGTGCTGAGTGACATCCCTATAATCATCTATGAGAAAGGGGCTGGGGCTGGACACGATCTTCCGCCCTGAATCCAAGCTGACTAGCAGCCACTCCGCTTGCTTCGGGCGACTCTCTTGTGCAGATTGCCACGTCTTCTTGACCTTGCAATTCACTGAGCCGCCACTAAGGGGAGCCCTGTTTGCAGTAAACCTCGGAACCTTTTACTGCTGTTGATCAAAAACTTGGCCATAAAGATAAGGTGGCATTTTGATTTCCCCAAAATTATGTTTAATCAGAAGGCAACCAGAGATAAGCAGTTTAAAATGAAATCTGAATTACAATTCCAAGTCTCGACATTTTAATACTTCTTGATTAGGCGGAAGGAGAAATATAAATGTGTCTGGATATCA
This sequence comes from Bradypodion ventrale, assembly GCA_035047345.1. Lineage (NCBI taxonomy): Eukaryota > Metazoa > Chordata > Lepidosauria > Squamata > Chamaeleonidae > Bradypodion > Bradypodion ventrale. The sequence goes on along the minus strand of JAWDJE010000001.1, from coordinate 288,321,523 downwards.
AAAGCCTGGACAAGCTTAAATAAAATCTGAAAAAGCAAATTGGTTGAAGATGCAGAACTGAAAAGAAAAAAAAATTGCACTGAAGGAAAGGCTGCAAAACTAGGTGCCCTGTTAACTTACTTCCTTTTGTTTTATTTTTGAAAATATGTAAATTAATGGTGAATTATATCACTTTTAGCAGACATTGGAAAAGTTAATAATTTTTTGGAACTACATTTCCCAGCAATCTACAGTCTTGCTAGCTGTAGGATTCTGAGCATAGTAGAGTGAAAAAAGTGGCTTTCCTCATCTCTGCATAGTAGTGAAATGAAATGAAATAGCATGGTATGTGAGAGGAATATTACAGGAAAAATACAATCCTATATATGTCTACTCAGAAGTAATGTGCACTGATTTCAGTGCAATTTTTGTTTAGGTAAATATGTATTGGAGTGCAGCCTCAATCAATTATGTGTTTTTTTTCTTTGACACAAGGAATGTGAGTATGCACATTTATGAATTAAATACAGTACTGTATTTATGTAATTGATAGCTGGGCAAATAACAATGCAAGCCTCATTAAAGGTGATTCTTTTTTGGGATTTCTTGTTAGTGCAAACTGGAAAATACAAATGTATAAATGTTGGGGAATGTTTTGGTAATTAATAGCCCTGGATAAATAAACAAGATAAGCCTCATTACAAATAGGACTGATTCAGAGAATAAGTCATCATAGTTTGGAGCCCATAATTAACCCTTTTCTTGCACCATGGATGCTTGATTTATGGGTAGAGTTCTTCTCTCTATGGCTTTATAATGGTACACTGGATGCATTTAAAACTGTAGAAGTTTAACACCATGGAATAGGCCTTATATAAATTGCAGTGACCTGAATATACACACGGGTTGGTGCTTGGGGAGCACAGAACCAAAGCAATATACAGTAAAGCAGATCTTGCAGTAAATAATCCACTTTACAGGCTAAGAGTGTAATCCTGGGCACAGTTTGGTTGCTTAAATCCCATTGAGATATGTGGGATTCTTGCATACCTGTCAGGTTTCGGGAAATTTCTGTCAAAGAAGGGAAATTTCCAGGCCAAAATGGGAAAGTGGACAGCTATGCTTATCCTGTGCTGGCCTCCAGTCTAACTGCAGTCTAACTAATACGGGATGACGGCGGGAAAGAGTGTAAAATACAGGGGTTTGACAGAAATTTCCTGAAACTTGACAGGTATGGATTCTTGCAGCCCTTTTTCTGTGACCTCTTCAAATGCTGATGGCCACCCAGGATATATTGAAACCTCTCCTTCCAGAGATATAAAATAAGGCATCACCAAGAACATATGGTCATAAGAACAATGAGAAAGCCTCACAGGTGGGAGAATGCAGCAGGTTTGGCCATATGGCCTGATGGTGTAAATGGGTGAACCATGCATAGAAATAATCTAGGGCTGGTCATGCTGATCTCCTGGGGATGTGCTTCTACACCTACTGCAAACCTAGTTTAAACTTCACAGTATTCACAAAGCATCCTGTGAATAATGATTAGACTATTGAACTTGTTCTTGGTCAACATTTCCAACCAAATAGATGTATGGCAGCTGGTTTAGATGTAGCACATCTGTCTCCCACCACATCCCTTTCAAGGAGAGGTGCTGCCACTTGCAAACTGCTGTCCTGGTTCCAATTAAATAAAAGAATAAGGAGTTGATAAAACCAGCAGGTAAGCATCACAGCCAATAAGGGGAGCTAGAGAGACTGCTTTTCTAGATGAAAGTGTGTTATTTCCCTGCATTACCTCTAAGAAGGCCGGCCTTGTTCCAATGTGTGTACTTTGTCATTCTAGTGAACTTACTCAAGAGTAGCCACCTGGAATTATCCACACAGAACTGTATTAGTCAGCTTGGTGGAGAAGTCCAAAATCTCCCCAGATAGGGGAGGTATGGGGCTGGGGGCGGGGGGGGGTTATACCTAAGCTGAGGAGACCCCCAAATCAGGTGAATGATGACTGAGCATGCTAAGTGATCAAGACATTCTGAGTGACTTTTTGGCTGGGGGTGGGTGGGTGGAGAGATAGAACCTGGAGGCATGGTCAACTGACTGGATTCCTACACAGGAAAAGTCACCACAACATTTTGCTACAAGTCCCATTTTTAAGAAAAGCATGAATGGTTTGGCCATGTTTTCCTACTATGGTAATAGAGTAGATCATACTGCCAATGACTCAATGATGAGTGTCAGGCGGTGGTTAACTAACCTGACAACCCTGAGGACTAATGGCCTTGGGTGAAATCCACAGGGAAGGATGATGGTCCCCAAGTGGATTAAATCCCACTTGAATCCATCATGATGGAGGGCAGTCGTTTCATCAATACGGGCCTGAGGCTGAGGAGGACTTTGCGTGTGAAAAGGACTCAGGATCAGAAAGTGACTCGTGGAACTGAATTAGTAGTACATAGGTGTCTTGCTGCATTGCAGAAGGCAGATGAAAGGCCACTTCATTCTATTCTCAGGACAGTCTTTATGGCTGATTGTCATGAGGATCGCCTGTATTTGGATTCATATATTTCAACTGAGAAAACAGGGGAAATGTGTGCTCGGATATGAGTAGCAGACGACGACGATTCGGATACCGAAGAAGAAGAAGAAGAAGAAGAAGAAAGAAAGAAGAATCAATGGTTTAATGGAATGTTGAGTTACAAATAATAAATCACAATGCAACATGAATATTCTCTCATAAATAACCAAGAGGGGTGATGTGGTGGAGGAAATAAATTGTCTGTCTCTCTCCCCTTCCCTCTGTGTTTACGGCCTTCAACTCTTCTTACCTAGCCTGCACAGAGTAATGAGAGGGGAAAGGAGGCCTGGCCAAGACTCTACACCTTAAAGTGCTACAGAAAATGAGAGCACAGGTTTATCCTGTAAACTATGAGTTGCTTTAAACCACAACCACCTTTAAAAATGAACTGTGCTTTATTGATGAGTAGGTTAAGTACAGTAACTGGATCATTTTTTCTTCATTTTCACAGGCTGATCAGGAAAACGGTGAGCTGTTCTCTTTATATTCCTGCGTTTCCATCCATCAGAACTTAGAAATGTCACAGTATTTGGACTATATTTCATGGAATACCCAAGCCAGCATTCCCAAGTTCCAACTTGTGTTAAATGTCTTATATGTTCCCAACATTAGGTTGTGCCAGCCATTATGCAACTGAAACAGTCCCATTGGGCTTGAAAAAACTCCAGCATTAGTGGACACCAAACAAGGTGAAGGGAGAAGATATCAGGAACTCTCAGAAATAACTTTGTTAACAAAAATTAATGACATTGAGAATATTCAGTGGAGAAGGTTTATAAGCCCCACTGGTGGTGGGTGCATGTAGACGTTATTTTGTATTATATGTGTGTTTGTTTATGGTTTGTTTGTTTGTTTGTTTTGGGGGGGTTGTGATTTTTGTTGTTGATTTTCATTGTTTAAATAAAAAATAGAAATAACTTGGTCTAGACTGAGCATTGAAAACTGAGTAATAGTTGGATAGAACAAAAATTCCTGATAGGCAGTACAATGTTTTGTTGCAATTCAATTTTGCAATGTGTCTTTTGTGATAACAATGTGCATCTAACTCAGAGGTATTTTGTAGAGTGGCAGTGGTGTCTACATGACAAAACCCTTATCTGCCCCATGTGTCAATTTACTGAAACGTTGGTTTACTTCTTGCATATACTTTATGCAGTATGTAAAATGAAAATGATTTCTAAATTTTAACAAAATAGAATAAGCAGATATATGTCTGAGCCACTATTTGAATGTGAAAAAGTACATCATGTGAGCTGACTATCCTCACCTCTTCAGAGATAATTATTTATTGATTGTGACCCAGACAGACATACTTTTAAATTCTAGTGCTTCAGATTTTATTCTGGCCCATTTCCCCCATCAGTTATAACCTCCTTATGTTATTGAATGTTAATGCATTATTAAAATATGTTTTTACATTTACTTGGGTCAAGGATGCTCAAACTACAGCCCATGGGCCAGATCCAGCCCCCAGCATACAGGACAAATTTTACTTCCACTTCCGGGAGCGACGAGGGTGGCGTGGGCCAGATGAATTGGCATCAAGGTCAGGATCTGGGCTATGAGCCATAGTTTAGGCACTGCTGGTTTAAGCAGAGAAAATGGCAGCTTAAAATCTATCTCATCCTGTTGCAAAACAGATTGCAAGGCACGTTTTACGTCCACTTCTAGTGGGAGGAACCATGTGACCAGCCCGTTGAACCACACCCCGAAAAGTTTGGGCACCCCTAACTTGAGTAGAACAATATTTTGCCATTCCTAAGTCTTCTTGCTAACTTGTGTTGTGAGTAGAGATGTCTGGAAACAGGCTTTGAGCCTTTTCCCCTTCAAATATGAAACGATTGCATGACATCAAGTTAGTTTCCAGGGTTTTCCAGGTAGAAAATACACAGAAGTGGTTTCCCATTCCCTTCTTCTGGGGACAACCTGGGACTGTGCAACATATCCAAAGCCCACAAAAGCCTGGCTCTTCTCCCAGGTGGCACAGTGGGGTACTGTATTTGATTTCCAACCTTTGGCTCCACAGACAGATACTGTACCTAAAATCATTGAGCTATTCAAACGGATCCAGTAATTCAAAGGTAAAACAGTTCCACAAATTGCCTCCTCCCTCATTTTTTCATCAATCAGTTCATTTAGTTGGTTCTTCACCACATTTACCTGGGCCTGAGTCTTAGTGAACCTAGAAGGAAACAAGGAAGACCAGCCATGTGATCCACATTCAAATTGTAAAGAATGCAAAAGATACAGGAGGCAGGCGATACCTTCAGAGAGGGTCACATAGACTGGGAGCAAATGCCCAGATTCCTGTGAGGGTGGCATCCTAACTCCATGAAATATTTTGCTGTCCTTAAGAACAGAGCCTGGCAGACCAAAAGCCATGAAAATTTTAATACATGCCTGAAGAAGTGGTCTTGAACCAAAGGTATCACCCGCCACCTGCATCTTTTGCATTCTTTACAATTTGAACCTAGAAGGTGTTTCTTCTAAACATTCATCTTTTAGGATTGCACTGTTAATCTGGGAATCTCCCCTCAATGTCATGGATAGCCTCTAAGTTATTTTGAATAAAGCATTTCAGTTTTTCCAAGACACAGTTGTGTCACTGCTGGAAAACCAAGAGAAAGAAACAACCCATTTCAAAGTACTGTATAGTTGAACCTCGGTTAACATAAAAATCACATAACAAAAGGAAATCCATATAAAATAGTAGCTCACTTTATGTAATTTTTTTCAGAATGGATTACTTGGTTTTCAGTGAATTCCTATGAGAAACCACATTTCGGATAATGTATTTTGGGTTTCAATGCATTCCTATGGGAAATTAAATTCAATGTATTCCTATGGGAAATTCAGTTAAAGTAATTTTTGCTGTAAGAAACGTCCCGGAGAACGCATTAATTACGTTAACTGAGGTTTCACTGTAATTAAAAATCCTTTAAACTGATTTGGATATTTCCAGCCAGCATACCTTACCTTGGATACCTTGGAGTCGTTATTCAGTGAGGAGTCCACACATTGGTAGATGTCTCTGCACATGCGAATGGACTTGAGAAACCAAGTCCACCAGCATTTTTTTAAATAGCCATTTGGATATCACATCACCCACCGACTAAGCGGACCATGACATGTGCCCTCCACTTTCACCTTGCTCAAGAGATGGGACGGAGGGCGAGTTGGTGAGTTTTAGTCCTGCCCTAACATCATTGACAAGAGATGGCAACACTGCCTAGTTAGACCACTCAAGTCCCCACGTCTCAACAAGGCTCTCACCTAGCCAGCATCCATTAGTAAATAAACAGTGTACACAATGTTACACAGCATTCAAAACAGGAAAAAGCTGAGACAAAGAAGAAAGTGGTGCCAATCTAATGGGCTCTGGAATGTAAAGCTTGCACTGGATATCAATCTGAACCAAACTAGTGTGTAGATTTTGTTGATTTCAAGGATCAACACGAGGAACTTGAACAAGTTAATAATCCTCTGCTTCAGAAAATTAAACTTCACTCTGCTAAATTAGTTGACCTTCAGTGTTTGCCTCAAGGGAATGAGATAAGATCGGAGAGTTTATCTGAAGAAACAAAGTGCAAAAACAGGTTGAAACAAAATGGTGAGTGGAACTGATGGCTGAAGGGGTGCTTGTGTAGCCATCTTTCAGGTGAGGCCAGGAGGATGAAAGCTAGGCTGAGCAGTATCTGAAGGGCCACAATTTGACCACCCTAGTTTATAAATTTGAGCCCCTCATAAACTTTGCAAAGTTAAAGGAGTTAGCAGTTTCTTTTCCCACATAGATCAATTTGCCAAAACATTAATAAGTGCTTCATTATGGGCTGATCTTAATTTGCTAGTAATAATAATATCTTTTCAAGTCAAGTGTGTGTGTGGCACAATTCCCTGTGTTTTTTTAATATGGTTTACCATTCCTTTCTTCCCTAGCTTACCCATGACTACAAGGGCCAGCCCTTCTCTCTAGAGACACAGTGGTGATTTGAGCTCTCAACCAGATACCTAAACCACCAAGCTATCCAGCGAGCTACTTACCAATAGCAGCATAGAAACATCAGCTGATAAACAAGTTTGCATGGGGGTGAGTGGTTTCAGTCTGACTTCCCCAGTGAATGACAGTACTGTATGGGTTTGTGCAGAACTTCCTGCATCAGGTTTATAGATGCATGGATAGTTCAAAAAGAAGGAGTAAAGCAGGGATTCTCAACCTGCGGCCCATGGGCCAGATGCGACCCATGGCACCATGACATGTGGCCCACCACCACCACACCAGGAAGTGCCATGTGGGGGAAGAAGGGTAAAATGGCCATCCGGACCCTGAAGCTATCTGAGGGAGTGTGACCCGGGCCTGTTGTGTATGTAACAGTATTACTTTAAGGATGTATGAATGTAACCTGACAACGATTACAATGTAACCCAGCTGTTTAAGGAATGCGAGTAAGCTGCCCATAGAGGGCAGCTGCGAGCGATCAGCTCACATGGTTCACATTCCCCAAATCACCGGCAGCCGCGGGAACCTTTCCCGCACGAGGATCACCTGGAGAAGATGGGCGTGACTCAGAATGACGTCATGCCGGTAGCAGCCAATGAGCTACCGTGCAACAATATTCAAATGTATTTACTGCAGTATAAAATGAGCTGTACCTCCGCCATTACCACATGTTCATCCTGACCATCATGAAATAAACCTGTGTTTTAGCCCCACTGCGGCTCCTTCTTTGTCTTCCGTGCAAGACACTAAATTGGCGACGAAGGTGGGATCCATGGCGTATTCCAAAGTCAAGCCTCATCAATTTGATATCAGCGATCCAGAACAATGGGAGCTGTACGAGTGCCAGTTTCGGCACGCGATGGATGCTGCAGGCATCGACGACGACGCAAAGATGCGCTCGCACTTCCTGGCCCAGGTGGGGCCGGCCACGCTGCGTATCCTGATGAACCTGGTGGCCCCCCGGAAGGTAGACGTGGTGCCCATCGACCGCATCCTGGCGCTACTGAGTGAGCACTTCCAGCCTCCCGTCTCGATTTTCCCGGCCAGGGTCGCATTCCACAGGCGGGACCAGCGTCTGGGGGAGTCCGTGTCCGCCTACGCGGCGGCCCTCAGGCTTGCGGCGGTAAACTGCCAATGGAAGGACCTGGATACGGCCCTCCGAGACCGCATGCTGTGTGGCCTGAGGGACGAGGAGGTCCAGAGGAAGTTGATGACCCGCGACCATCGCCTCACGTTCAACGAGGTACTGCGGGAAGCCCAAGCAGCCGAGGCGGCCAGGAGCGGGGTCAGAGTGTTCAAGTCCCGAGGGGCCGCACCCGAAAGCGCCAAGTCACCCGTGCAAGCGGCCCGGCGGACGTCGGCGAAGACGGCCTGGCGGGCGCCCCGGTCGCCCGCAGGCACGCCAGCGACCTCCGAGGAGTCGTCCACGACGGCGGACTCCTGCTCCAGCGAGGACGATGACGTCCAGAGGATAAAGAAACGTGGGGAGAAGCACCAGACCAGCGAGCGACAAGGCCGCCGTTGCGATGGCTGTGGGGCATCTCACGACCGGACGAGATGCCCATTCCGGAAGGCCGAGTGCCACAACTGTGGCCGAAAGGGCCACATCGCCAGAGTCTGCAGGCGCGGGCGAACCGAGGACAAGGGCACATCGAGACACCCTCAAGCACACCAACGAAAGGCGGCCGGCATCGGAAATGTCTCAGCCAACGATGGCGCGGAAGGCGTGAACCGCGTGGGCCTGGAGCACCAGCGCTTCTTTGTAGAGGTACTGTTACAGGGGGTTCCAGTGAGGATGGAAGTAGACTCGGGGTCGTCCTACTCCATCCTGTCCCAAAAAGAATTCATGCGCATTCCCCCAAATGCGTGGCCCAAGCTGCGTGCCATGAAGTCACACTTACGGGACGTGCAGGGCTATGGGATCCCAGTGTTGGGGGTGGGGAATTTCACAGTGAAGTTCAAAAACTACACAGAGAAACTGCCCTTAGTGGTTCTCAAGGGGGGAAGATGCTGCCTTTTGGGAACTCAGTGGTTTGCTCCCCTGGGAATCGAACTGTCCGGCGTTAACGCCATAGAGACTGACCCAATGCGGGACGTGTGCGATGCGCACCCGGACGTTTTCAAGAAGGGGCTCGGGACGTACAAGGGGCCCCAGTCTCCTTTGAGTTGGACCCAGAAATCCGGCCCATACGTCTCAAGCCAAGAAGAGTGCCCTTCGCCCTCAAGGACAAGATTGAGGCGGAACTGGACAAATTGGTGGGGCAGGGGATTTTGGTTCCAGTTGATTCAGCGGAGTGGGAGACTCCGATTGTTACAGCCTTAAAATCAAACGGGGAGGTCAGGATTTGCACTGACTACAAATGTACAATTAACAAGGCCATTCGGCCAAATGCATATCCGGTGCCAGTGGTTAGCCACTTACTGGCCACGTTGCATGGGGGGAGGTGTTTCGCCAAGCTAGACCTGGCACAGGCGTATCAGCAGCTCACAGTAACCCCAGCTGCTGCCGCTGCGCAAACCATCGTAACGCACAAGGGGGCATTTAAGGTAACGGGCCTACAGTTCGGCGTAAATTCGGCCCCAGGGATCTTCCAGTCCCTTGTGGAACGCCTTTTAAAGGGGCTTCCAGGCGTACTCCCATATTTTGACGATGTTTTGATAACAGCAGGGAGCGAATCAGAACTAGCGAGGAGGCTAGACAGGGTCCTTTCAGTATTCGAGAAAGCGGGACTTCGACTGAGAAGGGACAAATGTGTATTCTTTGCGAGGGAGGTTGAGTTTCTCGGGTTCAAGATAACCCCGGAGGGCATCAAGCCATCCGAGTCCAAGGTTGCGGCTGTGCAAAACGCCCCTCGTCCCACCGCGAAACCGGAGCTGCAGTCATTTCTAGGGCTCCTAAATTTTTACCACTCCTTCTTGCCAAGGAAGGCATCCGTTGCGGAGCCACTGCACGCACTACTAAAGAAAGAGGCGGTTTGGCGGTGGGGGGATAGGCAAGAGAAAGCTTTCAAGGAACTCAAAGCGCTTTTATCCTCGGATGCTGTCCTGACCCATTTTGATCCGAGGAGACCAGTAGTTTTAGTCTGTGATGCGTCCCCAGTGGGGGTGGGGGCGGTGCTGTGCCACGTGTGGGAGAGCGGGCGGGAAGCCCCGGTTGCGTACTACTCCAGGTCCCTTTCAAAGGCGGAGCGCAACTACGAGCAAACTGATAGGGAGGCCCTGGCCATAATCGCGGGAACAAAGAAGTTCCATGATTTCCTATACGGCCGCGAGTTTACGGTTGTGACTGATCACAAGCCTCTTCTGAGGATCTTCAATACAGGCAAACCCACCCCACAAATTCTATCCCCCAGGATGCTACGTTGGGCAATTTTCCTTAACGCCTACCAGTATGAACTGGTCTATCGCCCAGGGAAGATCTCCCATGCGGACGCGCTGTCCCAGTCTCCCCTCCCTAGCTTAGGAGATCCCGCATGCGAGGTAGAGCAGGACCACCAAGTCCTGCTGATCGAGTCCCTCGACTCACCCCCCATAGTCCCGGCTGACCTCGCCAAAGCCACGGCGGCCGACAAAATCCTGTCCCAAGTTAGTTCCTGGGTTAGGAAGGGGTGGCCCACAACTCCCCCCGAGGAGCATTTCAAGTCATTTTTCAGGCGCAGAGTAGAGCTTTCCCTTGAAAGGGGCTGCCTGCTCTGGGGCCAGCGGGTAGTCATCCCAGAGAAGTTAAGGGCGAAGGTGCTGAAACTGCTGCATACCAGCCACCCGGGAATAGTGCGCTTCAAGGCGCTGGCCAGAAGCTACTTCTGGTGGCCCCAAATAGACGCGGATATAGAACACTTAGTGGGCACGTGTGAGAGCTGCCAGAGCTCTCGGCCCGAGGAGTCCCGGCTACCCCATAGGGAATGGGACACGGCCCGCGGGCCATGGTCCCGAATACATGTCGACTTCGCTGGCCCTTTCCACGGGTCCATGTTTCTGCTGATAGTCGACTCCTATTCCAAGTGGTTGGAAGTAATCCCCATGACTAGCACCTCATCTGCTGCAACCATTAAACACTTGCGCAGGGTGTTCAGTTGCTTCGGCCTGCCAGACATCCTTGTTAGCGATAATGCCAGTACCTTCACTTCTGCGGAATTCAAGGCGTTTATCGAGAGAAATGCCATCAGGCACATTACCGCTGCCCCGTTTCACCCCACCACAAACGGTCAGGTAGAGCGCCAAGTGCGCACTACGAAAGACGCACTGCGGCGCATGGGTCCCGGTGAGTTGAACCTCCAACTGTGTCAGTTCCTCATCTGTTATAGGGCAACCCCCCTAGCTTCAGGACTTTCGCCGGCCGAACTCCTCATGAGGAGGCGGCCGGTAACCCTGTTTGACCGGTTGGATCCGACCAGGGTGGAGGATGAAGGGAGAAATATAGTGGTAGAGAGTTCCAAAAGTTTTTCGGTAGGGGACCCGGTTCACTGCAGGAACTACGCGGCCTCGGGACCAATGTGGGTCCCAGGGACGATCATTGAACAAACGGGGCCAGTGTCCTATAGGGTCGAGACTAGCACAGGTCTACTCTGGAGAAGGCACGCTGACCAACTCAGAAGGCGAGTCACCAGTGAAGGGGAATCAGCGTTAGGGTCCTCTCCCACCCGCGTAACCCAAGGGGGAGACACGGCGGCGTCCTCGGGTACAAATGCATACCCTGGATTCTCAGCCGAGGAGGAGATACTTTGAAAGAGTGGAATGAGTTTGATTTTACGTTACCGTACCAGGGGGGTGTCGCGGAGTGGTCCCCCACCCGTCCGAGCGAGAAGAGGGGTTTCAGTTCAGCCCCTGGTACCTCCAGTCCCCCCAGCCCTTTTGCTTTAGAATACACCATATCTCCAAGCCCCCCGAGACAGGCAGCAGGGGGAAATTCACTCTCCTCGTCCCCCAGAACTCCGGGCCAGGCAGCAGGGGGTGGCGCAAGCACGCCGGTTACCGGCGAAAGGACAAGGGTCTCCTCGTCAGTCCCGAGGTTCGTACTGGGGGGGTCCCCAGGCGCCACAAGCAACAGGCAGGGGTTCACATCCCAACTGTATGTTCCATTCCCTTCTCCCAATGCAAGGTTGTCGCAGAGTCCCCGCCAAACGACTAACGAGTCCCCCCTTTCCATTGCAGGACGAGACTCTGCGGAACTCGGAGCCCCTAGTTCCCCTGTGCTAAACCAAGCAGCCGCACGCCCCAAGCGCATGTGCGGGAAGCCACAATGGTTGAGGGACTTCGTCCCATCCTAGAGGGGAGGAGTGTTGTGTATGTAACAGTATTACTTTAAGGATGTATGAATGTAACCTGACAACGATTACAATGTAACCCAGCTGTTTAAGGAACGCGAGTAAGCTGCCCATAGAGGGCAGCTGCGAGCGATCAGCTCACATGGTTCACATTCCCCAAATCGGGAACCTTTCCCGTGCGAGGATCACCTGGAGAAGATGGGCGTGACTCAGAATGACGTCACGCCGGTAGCAGCCAATGAGCTACCGTGCAACAATATTCAAATGTATTTACTGCAGTATAAAATGAGCTGTACCTCCGCCATTACCACATGTTCATCCTGACCATCATGAAATAAACCTGTGTTTTAGCCCCACTGCGGCTCCTTCTTTGTCTTCCGTGCAAGACACTAAAGGGCCCCAGCTTTAAAAGGTTGAGAACTCCTGGAGTGAAGGGTTGGGAATTTGATTTCCCACTGTGAGAACAGTCAGGCTACATGACTTTGGGCATGCAACACAGTCCTCAAGCATCTGCAGAAGAACGAGATATAGTAGAGCACTTCTGAACACTTTATATCTAGAAAATACTGCGAAGGATTGCCATAAATTGGAATCAGTTTGATGGCACATAATTATAATCTGCAGCACAAATTACAGATGAACTAGCTTTGGTTGTTGTCTGGTCCAGTGGTGGCATCAGCAGGTTTGCACCAGTTCGCCAGAACCAGTTGCAGAAATTCTGGCTGGCCCCGCCCATCCAAGTTTTGAAATAAAGTAGTCCTAATTTGGGTGCAACGCAGGGCTTTCACCTGGCCACACCCACCATGCCACGCCCACAGTGTGGTAGTAATTTTTTTTGGAGCCCACTGGTCTGATTACATAGGCAAAGCACCTTTGAAGGAACATGTCTCTTTGAAAGAATGCAAAGGAAAAGTAACATGTTACCACCTTCTCAACGCAAGGCTGGCATCTCATATAATCAGTGGTGGGCTCCAAAAAAAATTTGCTACCATACTGTGGCTGTAGTATGGTGGGCATAGCCATGGGAAAGCCCTGTTGCACCTGAATTCAGACTAACGTACTTTATTTCAAAACTTGGATGGGCAGGTACAGCCAGAATTTCTGCTACCGGTTCTGGCAAACTGGGGCGAAACTGCTGATGCCCACCACTGCATATAATTCAACACAAAGGGCTGTGTTTCTTTGTCTGCACAGAAATTCTTGGGGCACAAGGGAAGCAAAGGAATCATTATTTACATTTTACATTTTTCATGAGTTATATTCCTATACCAATACAGACATCATTGGCTCTGGCAAACAGCCCTATGATGTCTTTTTAAAAATTGCTGAAGGCAGAACGAAAAATGGGAAAATAGCCTTTTATTTAGAAAGCCATAGATGCTACTGCACATTCAGCAAAACTTTGAGAGCTGCATTTACACTTATGCTAAGTGCTGGGTTTATCAAAAGATGAAGCTTTCCATTTTAGCCAGTACTGGAGGCCTATTACATATCCCTGTAAAGAGGTGGGGTGGGGTTTATTCCACACTGTGCAGTCTTTCATGGATATCATATATGTTAACACATCACAGTTTCCAAAGCAGCTCATACTATACATTGAAGGGCGCTGAAAGAAACAAAATCTGAACCCTACATCTTTGAGCTGAGTCTGCAGCTCCAATTTTGAAACTTCCTGCTAATAAAGGAGCCTGGCCATGGAGTTTGGATTTTCTTAGTTTTTCTGCTCTTTCCTGTGGTGCACAGCTTGACGAAGCGTTGTTTGTGGTTGGAAGGTAGCTTATTTCTAGTGGTGGGCTTCAGCAGGTTCGCACCAGTTCGCCAGTAGCAGAAATTCTGGCTGGTCCCACCCATCCAAATTTTGAAACAAAGTAGTCCTAATTTGGGTGCAATGCAGGGCTTTGCCCCTGGCCATGCCCACTATACCACTCCCACAGAGTAGGTAGTAAAAAAAAAATTGAATTCCACCTCTGCTTGTTTCTGAGATATTTTTAAAGTGGTCTAGTAAAGATAAACCGCAGTAAACGGTGGCTTAGTTGTTAAGACACTGAACTTGACGACTGGAAAGTTAGCAGGTCAAGATCCGAGTACTGCAGGACGAAGTGAGCGGCTGTCTCTGTCCCAGCTCCTGCCAACCTAGCTGTTCGAAAGTGAGAAATTGCAAGTAGATAAACAGATACCACTTTGGTTGGAAGGTAGACAATGTTTCCTGCAATCTGGTGTTTAGTCATGCCTGCCACATGTCCATGGAAACGTCTGCAAATGCAGACAGCGCTGGCTCTTTGGCTATAAATGGAGATAGCGCCGAACTCTAGATTCTGATATGACTGGCTTTCGAATAAGGGCTACCTTTACCTAGGGATATGAATAGAAAAAAATGCACAATCCATGATGCTTGATTTGTGATGGGAAATACAGGTGGTTTATATCAATCCCGGGCCTTCAAACAGTCTTTGTTCTTCCTCTCTCTCAAATCCATTGCCAAACTCACTTGTTTTCCTTATAGTCACCGATTCAGGCCGTGATTTTTTTAGTCCATTGGGGGACTAACATCTAAAGAAGAATGTGAAATATTCTATAAGCTAAAATAATAACAACAACAACAACAAAACAACAGCTCTCCTCTGGCACTAGACCTCAGTCCTTACCTAGGAATGGATATCTGGTGCATTATTCTTTGGTGCCAACACACATGCCTTGCCTCTTTGTTTTAGCTCTGTAAGCAATGTGGGAAAATTCATATCCATTACTCACACTGATAACATGAAGGAACTAAAGGCACTGTTTGCAACATTTCTGAATCTGCATGTCAAGTACAGTAGTGCTGTTTTGTGTCATGTTACGTAGTGTCATGTCCTCATGTGACATGATAACATTACAAGATATATTTGATCCCGAAACAAGCATCCCTTTGAAATGTTTGGCAGGCTTACAACTCCTCAGGTATCATTATTATTACGGGTGCTTTTATTATGGATACACAGGTCAAATCTGCAAGCAATTTAATGGCCATACATCTCAACCCTTGTCAAGCTAGTCCTCCCAGTAAGAATGATACAGGAAGCGTTCTCAATAGCTTAGTTCTTCCAGATGTTAAATTGCCAACAGTCTCCTTAGGCACGAGGGCTGTGCTTGGACCGTTCGGTCCCATAAAGGATTAACCCTGCACTAACTTTCTTCTGAATTTGCTATCTTGCAAGGGTACGACCCTCGAGGATAAGGGATATAAAAATGTGATTAATCATTAAAACAAATAATAGTCAGACTTGTCCCCACAACTATTATGTAAGGCTGGTGCATAAAAATGTCAAGCCAGTTCACATCTTGGCCAACTAAGCATGTGAAATATTCCTCTTAGCCATGATTCACATCAAGCCTCATTAATTTGGATTTGGATTATTTGTTTTTATGAGGGCCAACATAAACTATTTAAAATACAGGCTGATATCTGTGCCCCTCCAAAAACAACTCCTTGTTATTTACAAAGATACAGACGTTTGATCTAGCTGTCTTGTAAGTCCTACCCATTCTTCCAAACAACCACCACATAGGCCTTGCTCAAAAGCCAGTCATATCCGACGCTAAGGTCTGGTGCTCATCTCTATTTATAGCCAAAGAGCCAGTGCTGTCTGCAACTGCAGACATTTCCATGGACATGTGGCAGGCATGCCTAGACAATGGAGTGCATGGAACGCTGTTACCTTCCCCCCCCCCCAAAGTGGTGCCTATTTATCTACTTGCTGACCTGCTGACCGGCCGACTTTTCAGTCATCAAGTTCTTGCTTTCAAACTGCTAGGTTTTGCAGGAGCTGGGACAGAGACAGTAGCTCACTCTGTCGTGCAGTACTCGGTCTCGAACTGCTGACCTCCTGACCTTCCAGTCATCAGGTTCAGTGTCTTAACCACTAATCCACTACAGTCCCCCAAAACACAACCACATAGGAGGACATATTTATCACTTGAACTCCAAAGCTGTACCTGACACCCTGCTGTTCTTCCCTAGGAGATCAGCAGGTTCGCACCAGTTCGCCAGAACCGGTAGCAGAAATTCTGGCTGGCCGCATCCATTCAAGTTTTGAAATAAAGTAGTCCTAATTTGAGTGCAATGCAGGGCTTTCCCCCTGGCCATGCACATCATACCATGCCCACAGTGTGGTAGTAATTTTTTTTGGGAGCCCACCACTGGATAAGAGCAAATATTGTTGATACCTTAGCTGCATGTAACTTTGCTTCTAGATGTGATTGGCAGGACTGTTTCTAAGAGCATCTCCAGCTGAAGACTGGAAATAAACCTTTTAGAAGTAATTAATTAAAAACAATAGAGTTTATGGCTGTGGACTGATTTGCTAAGTTTTGGTGGTGGGAGGCATCACTGTTATTTGCTGATGGAAACTTTCCAGGCTCCCCCACCCTTTTGCATGGTGGGAGCGGCACAGAAAATCTCTTATTGTTTGCCGCCAGCATCAGATTCTCACAAACATACGGACTTTGAATCCAGTGCTCAACTATCTATTTGTTGATCTGATTACTTGCTTATCTACTTACCTCATTTTGAAGATAACCCAAAGCAAGCATTCTTCAGGAAACATATATCTGTCGATTTTAAAATAAAAACTGTACAGTAATAAAACACAATTCTATAAACCAGCACAAAAGTTGTAGAATTGGGGCCGCTGGACGGCCGTGAGGTCCCGGAGGAGACTGATCAAGTGACGACACGAGGCAATATGGAGCGAGATCAGATCAGTGGTTTATTGAGGAAAAAGCATCATCATATATAGATCAGAAGGCAATGCAGGAAAGAATCGTCATCTGACAGAAAATCACATCACCCATTTACTCGGGTTAATGGGAAATCTCTCTTGGGGAAGTTAATTAACTCGGGCAAACACTGACAGGGGAAAACCATTGTTCGAGGCTTACACCAGAGTAAATATGGCCTCTATTTGCACCAAAGATTAGGCTTAACTACGAGTGAGTAATTGCCTAATATGTAACGGAGGTTAGTGATCTGCTTCTCTCAGCAGAATCGCTGGTCAGGTCAGATATGGGTAAATCAACCCTATGATTAATAATCTGCCCCCCTAATTTCTGTGCCCGCAGAGCCCACGGGCCAGGAGCTTTCTCAACTGAAGTGGCCTCTGCGAGGGCCGTACCATGCCAATTGTGCTTGGGGAATCCGCATCTCCCCTTTCTCTGTTATTTAGGGACCTGACAGGCGACTCTGCGCAAGAGGGGCATCAGCTGGTGTACGGGAACGACGCTTCGGGGTTCCCCCCACGGGGGACATCTTGATAATAGTGAGGGAATACATTGCATGAAACAGCATCCTGCTATGCCTAGTATTATCACCCCCACAATCACTTTGAGCGTCGTCTGGAGCCACCCCCACGGAAGCCATGACCACAACGAACTCCACCAATCCCACGCAGAACCCTCCTTGATGTTTTTGACTAGGGTGTGGAGGTCCGTGAGCTGGCTCTGCACCTTGCGTGTGTTGTCTGTGAGATTAAAGCAACACATGCCATGAACAGATTCGCAACCCAAATGATGTAACAACAGAAGATAGTCTATAGCTGCCCGATTGTCAAGAATGGCATGGCGAAGTTCTGCCTGCTCCTGGTTGAGCAGCGCTATCGCCGAGGAGGTATGGTTAATGGCTTTTGCTAATCTGCAAGCCAGTTGACCAATTCTCCGAGCGTTGCCGACGGCTAAGCCTGGCACGCCAAGTATGCTGACGGCCAACAAGACGTACTCAGCTGGACTCAGAACCCTAATGTTGCTATCACATGAGCTGTCTAACTGGGTGGCACGAGTGTGTCGTATGGGTGAGGAAACATTTGTGCTTGGGGTAACCATATCCTTAGGGGGGAGTAACAATGTCAAACGACTGATACAACATATAGCATCTGATACATTTGCGGGAATGTAGTTCCAAGTGTACTGATTGCATGTAAAGAACCAACCTGAAGGCAGGGTAACATGAGCATACATTGAACCAAGTGTCTGTGGTTTATCACAAGTCCAGTTGCTGCTGCCAACTTCGAGGCAACGACATCGAGTTCGGCCGGCTGTAGAGCAGCCGGTCATTCGAGCACAAGTAGAGTTCGGGCTGACCGCCACCTGCGGAGTGTGGAGAGTGGCTGCATCAGCCGGCAAAGTCATAGTCAGCCGCATTTCCCAGCGGGCATATTCTGAGGAACTTGCTGGGAGGTACAGGCTGAAAATCCGTTTCACTAGCCAGTCGCCATCCCTGGGGTGCGCGCCTGGAGTGTGGCACACTGGGATGAGACAGGTGCTCAAAATTGAGGCAGAACCAATGTCCTGTTTTAGGCAAAAATCGGACTGGTTGACAAGACCCGCCAACCTTTCCCATATGTTGTAATGCATCCGGGCAGAGAGGTCTCCGCCTGGCATCAAATCGTTGGCATTTAGTGAGGCTGCCTGAACGCCTCCCCCCGCAAGTAGGGAGAGGGCCAGGATGATGGAGACTGCCATGGTGTTGGCAGAAATCTGGGCAAAGACTGCAGCCACGAGGTTCTCCGGCGTCGGCTCCCTCTCCTCAAGTTGGATGGCATCCTGGGCCTCATTGCAAAGGGCCTTGACCATCCCCCAGGTGATCTTCGGCGCCGTCGTCTGTGGCCGCTTCTTCCGACGGGTCCTCTTGGTCAGGGTGAGGTCCTCCATCTCCGGGATCGGACTCGGGTCGGTCTGGGTCCACGCCATGTGGTTCCAAGTGAGGCTTGACACACCGGGCTGGAATCCAGATGACACCTGTAGGAGACATAACTGCAGCATACCCTCTTCCCCAGGTTACGAGTGGTGCCGGGCCCCTCCAGGAAGGGTCCGGTGGCACCCGGTAACGGACCAGCGGTCGCGGGAGAGCTTCCGAACAGCGGAAGTGTCTCTCCTGCGGCGTGCAATCCGAAAAAACATTAAGGTGATTGTACGTGAACAATACCTTGTTCAGACAATGCTGTGCCTGACCCTTGACTTGGGGAGGGCTGGTGGCTCCCCCCTTTCTGTTTGTCTGTCAATGTAGGACTTGAGCGTCCGATTGACTCGTTCCACAATCGCTTGCCCCTGCGGATTGTAAGGAACGACAAAAGTATGCTTAATGTCCCAGGTGGCCATGAAGTTAGCCAACTGCCTAGAGCTGTAGGACGGGGCGTTATCGGTTTTCATGTGCCGTGGTTTGCCCATCGCCGCGAAGCAGGCGAGGAGGTGCTGCTCCACGTGGGAAGCTGTCTCCCCCTTTTGCGCCATTGCCCAAACGAATTGTGAAAAAGTATCTATGCAAACGTGCATGTACTGCCATCTGCCAAACTGCGGAACATGAGTGACGTCCATTTGCCACACCTGGTTAGCCTCTGTCCCTCGTGGGTTGACCCCCCACGAGGGTCCCCCCGGTGCCCCTGCACAATGCTGGCAAGAGCGAACTATGCCTTGGGCTTGAGAAAGTGGCAGATTGAACTGTCTGGCGAGCGCTTTGGCATTCTGATGAAAGAATGCATGACTCTGAATTGGAGTAGTGAAAACACCTAACACTGAACGCTGCTGAATTTCCTTTGCGGCCGCATCCGCTCTGCTATTGCCCGTGGAGATTGGACCCGGGAGGTCCTGGTGACTTCGGATGTGGGCAATATAGAGCGCTTCCGTGTGGTTTCGCAAGTGAAATTGAGCTGTGAGGAACAAACTCAGCAAATTTTTGTCTATCGCGGGAGTAATGTAAGCTCCCGGTAGACTGTGAAGCAAATTCCTAACATACTGACTGTCAGTAATGATGTTTAGGCGCTCTTTGGCGAAGGTGCGCAAAGCAAGGTTCACCGCTGCCAACTCTGCCCGCTGCGCGGACTTCTGTGGAAGAGTTAGAAGCGTGCGCCAAGCCTGACCTTCCTGCCAAGTTAAGACACCATATGTGCGACCCCCATCAGTAAAAACTGTTCTGGCCCCCTGAAGTGGAACCAGCGAGATCAATTCATACAAGGTGACTGTCTGCGTTTGAAGCGAGACAAGTCTGGGGTCTTTTGGCAAGTGGTATGCCAAGCATCCGGTGAATCCCTCCAAGGCAATTGGAAGCGAGTCACTGAGCTGCATCAACTGCTGAACTTGCTCTTTGGTGAACGGGACCACGATCTTTGCTAAGTCGTGCCCTGAAATGTCCCTAGCTCTCAGCCTTCCGCGGTAAACCACTGCGGAGACCAATTCTTGGGGAGGAACGATGTTCCGGGAAGAGGTGTTCGGCAAGTACACCCATTCCACGATACTCGCCCCTTTCTCGGAGTCCACTCCTAGGGCTCCGGTGAACATGGATCCGGCCCGAACTATGTACAAGTTCAGGATCGGGGCATATGGCCCCTGAGTAATCCTGTCCACCCACCTTTGGCTGAGAATTTGGTTGACTTTCTCGAGAGCCAAGCGTGCCTCTCGAGGAATTTGTATCCGGTCTGCCGGCTGCTTACCTAATGTTAGCAGCGAGAAGAGCGGTTTCAAAAGATCCGTATCCAATCAGAAATACGGTCTGGCCCAATTAATGTTTCCTAAAACCTGCTGCAATTCGACCAAGGTGACTGAATCTTTTAAGTTGATCTGAGGCAAAACTGGTGCTGCGAAAGAGCGGAGAAGCCGATGACCCAAGTATGAGAAGGGCTCGGTTCTCTGCACTTTCTCCGGGGCAATGAGTAACCCTTTCTCCCCCAGACTGGCCTGGAGGCCTTTAAACATTTCGCTGCCGAGTTGCGGCACCGCGACCAAGATATCATCCATGAAATGGCATACTAAGGCTGTGGGATGAAGGTTTCGAAACTTTGCCAGTGCATTGTGAACATAAATTTGGCACAGGGTGGGCGAATTAAGCATCCCCTGTGGCAAAAATTTCCACGCGTAACGCTGCGTGGGCTCACTGTGGTTCACAACCGGCACCGTAAAGGCGAACCTTTCCCTGTCCCTGGGGTCTAAGGGAATGGTGTAAAAACAATCCTTGAGATCTACGACTAGGATCTCCCACCCCTCGGGAATCATATTTGGATTTGGGATGCCGCATTGAAGCGGACCCATTGGCTGTATACATTTATTGATCTCCCTGAGATCGTGGAGGAGTCGCCACTTCCCCGACTTCTTTTTGATGACAAAAATAGGCGAATTCCAAGGACTAGTAGACTGCTCTATATGTCCTGCGTCTAGCTGTTCTTTAACCAGTTGCTTTAAGGCGACTAATTTTTCCCCCACTACTGGCCATTGTTCCACCCAGACCGGCGTATTGGTGAGCCATTTAAGTGGCAAAGCCATTAACCGAAGGTAAGAGTAGCACCGTACTGCTGTAAAATGTCTCGCCCCCAAAGGTTGATGTGCACATCCAGAATGTGCGGCCGAATGACCGCTGTGCCGTCAGCCTTTGGGATCGTGACTTCCACCCACTCCCGGCTCCTAAACGCTTCTTGGATGCCGCCTACCCCCCCCCCCCCCACACACATCGGAGACCGGCTCAATGGCCCACTCCCGTGGCCACTGGCTTCGGCTGACCACGCTGACGTCAGCTCCGGTATCTAGCAACCCTGAAAATGATCTTTTATTCAAAAATACCTCAATAACTGGTCGCTGTTTCCACTCTATGTTGGTCTCCACTGTCGCTAAGACCTGGTATCCTTGCACTGCCTCACTTGCGCTCGAGCGGTCTTCTGACCCGGACTCTGAGCTGTCCCTGAGCCTTCCCTGGCTATCTGCTGGCGAGTGACAAGGAACCATAATCAGTTGCGCTAATGTGTCTCCTTTGTGAATGGTCTGGGGTAGGTGCGTCCAAAGCTGAACTTGGAGAACACCTGAAAAATTGGAGTCAACGACTCCCGGAATTAGAAGAATTCCGCGTGCTCCTGCTACACTGTGAGGCAAAACTAAACCTATGAAGCCCTTGGGCAGGGGTCCCATGTACTGGGAGTCCACCAGATAGACTGTGCCTGGCAGGTCGCATGTAACGTCTGCCTGGCAAGTCAATTCTAGCCCTGTACTACTCTTGGGGCTGGCCTGCGCCTTCGCAATGCCTGGAATGCGATCGGAATCTAATCTAGCTCTGGCTCGCCCAGAGCAAGGGAAGCCTCTGTTTGGACCGGGGCCAGAGACGTGCCCGCGTTCCGGTTTCCCGAATTCGGACAGAATCTGGACCAATGGTAGCCTTTCTTACACCTCGGACACGGGGTGGTTGGAGCCTTGGAACGGCCGGAATTTTGTCCGCCGCCCTTGGATCGGCACTCCCTAGCGAAGTGACCGACCTTGCCACAATTGTGACATGCCCCTTGGTTTCTATTCTTAGGTCTTCTACCCCCTTGCACCGCTGCTGCCAGCAGACCCATTTTGTAGGAGTCTGTGCCAATGTCGGCGCAAGCTCGGATCATGTCCGTAAGAGTCAAGTCGGGACGATTACCCAGTGACTGCAAGATCTTACGGCAGTCGAGATTGGCATTGTCTTTGGCCAATTTCATCATGAGCTCTTGCTGGGCTTGCTCATTATCGATCTGCCTACTGATCGCTTCCTCTAAGTGATTGGCAAAGTCCATGTAGGACTCCTGGGCTCCCTGTTTGACTGCGGTGTAATTTTTGGCCGCTTTGCCAGTTGCTGGAACCTTGAGAAAAGCCCTGAAGGCCGCCTCAGCTGACATCTGAAGAGTGGCAAGTGGCAAGTTGGTCTGCGCATCGATGGATTCGAAGGCACCTGAACCATATAACTGGTCAGGAAGTACTGCCCCTCCCATCCTGGCAGCCCTTGCCTGAGCCTCGAGGCGATACTCGCTGTCCCATAGCAAATACTGGCTGGGGTTGAGCATCATCCGCATGACGGCTTTCCAGTCGTGCGGGATGAACATGGTGTTCTCGCACACTTGCTGAAGCGTGCCCCTAGTGAACCGACTCTGGAGTCCTGTCTCTGTAATGGCCTTCCGTATAGCCATAAGGAGCTTATACGGGACTGGTGAATGAACCACCTGCTGCTGCCCTGTGAGGGCATCCATTTCCAAGCGAATTGGACAAATCTGACTAAGCTCAGCTAGCTCTTCTGCTGGCAAATCCCCCTTCTTGATCTCTTCCTCAACTGTGCGCTGAAGGGCACTCTTAGTTCGGGAACCTGTAGCTGTCAGAGAAGCGCCTGCGCTTCCCATTCCATGCATTCCATCGGTGACGTCTGCAGCTGTCACCGAGGGAAAGCTCCCTACACTACTCTGCTAAAACTGAAGTGACGGATAGAGCGCCGTGGGCGCCGATGGCTCTACTGACGCTGGGGGTTCCTTCGCCTCTACCCAGACTGGATCTATCTCTGCTAAAAGTTTCCTACATTTACTCCATGTGCGAATTATGCCCTCTGGAGCTTTCGGGGGTTGCTGAATGCAGTCTCCTATCTGATCCCAGAGCTGGAGGGATAACGTACCTACTTCTGGGTAAAGCAGGCAGTGTTCCCTCAAGAACACCAAAAGTCGCGCTAGCTCTCCACTGTGAAAGCGTGTCTGATATACCCTGGCCAGGATTTTGAACTCATCCTCATGAATTCTTTGGCTAGCGGACGGACATTGCCACTGAGGACAAGTCCCCATATTACCTGCGGGGTCCTCTGAAGTCTCCTTCTCGGGACGAGTCGACGCGTCTGTAGTTCAGGCAATAGGTTTTGCGTGACGAACCTCTGGGTAGAGCTCGGAGTGTGGCCTGCCGCAACGGGCCCTCGGTGGCCTCTGCGCTGTCAGGGGTTCACAGCTGACCCTGAGCGGAACGCGTTTTTCCGTTGCTGCAAGCCGCCGCGAAAGTCGGAGCAAGCTGTAGGAAGCCTCTCTGAAATGCCTCGTCGCTGGGCCGTCGTTCCGATCGGCTGGCTTACCGACCGGACTGCCGCGCTGTCCTC
Source organism: Bradypodion ventrale (assembly GCA_035047345.1). Taxonomy (NCBI): domain Eukaryota; kingdom Metazoa; phylum Chordata; class Lepidosauria; order Squamata; family Chamaeleonidae; genus Bradypodion; species Bradypodion ventrale. Next base: position 288,297,830 of record JAWDJE010000001.1, on the reverse strand, counting down.
CAGGCTGATTGGACGCGGTTCTAGCATAGAACCGGACCGTGTGATCGCTTACTCTCGAGTAGATCACGTCGGGGTCACCAGATGTAGAATCGGGGCTGCTGGACGGCCGTGAGGTCCCGGAGGAGACTGATCAAGTGACGACACGAGGCAATATGGAGCGAGATCAGATCAGTGGTTTATTGAGGAAAAAGCATCATCATATATAGATCAGAAGGCAATGCAGGAAAGAATCGTCATCTGACAGAAAATCACATCACCCATTTACTCGGGTTAATGGGAAATCTCTCTTGGGGAAGTTAATTAACTCGGGCAAACACTGACAGGGGAAAACCATTGTTCGAGGCTTACACCAGAGTAAATATGGCCTCTATTTGCACCAAAGATTAGGCTTAACTACGAGTGAGTAATTGCCTAATATGTAACGGAGGTTAGTGATCTGCTTCTCTCAGCAGAATCGCTGGTCAGGTCAGATGTGGGTGAATCAACCCTATGATTAATAATCCGCCCCCCTAATTTCTGTGCCCGCAGAGCCCACGGGCCAGGAGCTTTCTCAACTGAAGTGGCCTCTGCGAGGGCCGTACCATGCCAATTGTGCTTGGGGAATCCGCAAAAAGTGATCAGCATAAAATAGTATGAAAGCTGAAAACTATGCAAGAGAGCAGATGCATAATGTGGCATTAAATCAGAACTGAATTATAGCAACTATAATAGAGCTTCCTAGATAAGTCAGGTGTTTAAGGAGGGATTTTATCAGTCCCAACCACCCACTCAATGAATGTTAAGGTTCAAGCCGGCAGCTGAGACCAGGTCTATTGTGTCCTGCTCCGTCACTCTATCCACTCCACCACAGTGGGTATTTTTCAGATAATAGGCTAGAATACTCTCATGAAAGCAAAACTCTAAAAGAATCACATTTTTGTCATGTTTCACATTTCCTTACTTTGACATGAACAGATTTTTTAAAAAGGCAATGTGGTCCCGACAGCCTCCACCAAACTAGGATGTGCCATGTGGTGGAGGAATGGCAATATGGCCATCCGGTCCCCAAAGCTGTCTGAGGGAGTGTGGCCTGGCCCCCAGCTTATAAAGGTTGAGAACTCCTGATCTAATATAATATGGTTTATTGTTATATCTAAGAAAGCTGGTAACTGTTGCAATGTGAGTCTCACAATGCAAGCTAACTGGTAGAATAATGAGGAAAGAAAATCTTGTCTTACGACAAATCAGTTTCTAGATGCAAGCCAAATATCTCATGTAGTTTGACTTCTCCTATAGAAGAGGCTAAGATATTTCCCACGAGAGATTATGTTCTTCCACTCACCCACCTTAGCAACTGAGAGCATAATTTTGTGACATATAAACACCTCTCCACCACATTGTGAAACTTGATCAGTCAGAGCTTGTGGTTTTTCTTTTCTTTTCAGAATTATACATCAGACCTTAAAAAGGCACTTTTGGGGGCGGGGGCGGTGACAATTGCAGGATTGCACACCTAACAAATAGGAGAGTGTTTGGGGGGTGCTTGCTTGCTTGCTTTTACTACTGAAGGGCAACAGGGCAGCTATTCCTTAAATTATTAAAGCAGAAAGTGCAATAAAAAGGCAGTTGGTGCCTTCATCCCAGCCCTGCCCAAAACAACACAGTAAATAAGCACATGGTAAAAGGTAATGAAAGCAACAATGGGAGGAAATCAATTCCGGAGTGTCTGTGCTTCCTCTCAATGTTTGCTTTTTGGCAATAGTGCTGGTGGTGAAGGTCTGTTCATAAAGTACTGCCGTGTGGAAGAAGAAGGTCTTTCCAGCCGGAAATACACAAAGGAATGTGCTTGATGTGATGCTAAAGAGTTTAACCCTTCATCGATTACTCTGAAATAAAAATCATGCATCTTGACTCAGTCTTTGACTTGTTGACCTGTAAAAGGGGGAGGCACAGACTAATCAGGATTTCATGACTTTCCCATTTATTCTCTGAGGGTAACAAAGACATAAACCAATTCTTTTCAGGATTTTTAATATTCACAACTGTCTCTGTCTCTCTGTCTCTCTGTCTCTCTCTCTCTCTCTCTCTCTGTGTGTGTGTGTGTGTGTGTGTGTGTGTGTGTGTGTGTGAGTGAGTGAGTGAGTGAGTGAGTGAGTGAGTGTTGAACTAAAGGTAAAGGTAACGGTTCCCCTTGCTCGAAAGCCTGTAGTATCTGACTCTAGGGTTCAGTGCTCATCTCTGTTTCAAAGCCGAAGAGCCAGCGCTGTCTGCTTCCGCAGACATTTCCGTGGTCATGTGGACGGCATGACTAGACACCGGCGCGCACAGAATGTTGTTTACCTTCCCACCGAAGTAGTCCCTATTTATCTACCTGCAATTTCTTGCTTTCGAACTGCTAGGTTGGCAGGAGCTGGGACAAAGACGGGAGCTCGTTCCCTCCTGCAGTACTCGGGAATCGAACTGCTGACCTTCTGCCTCCCAGTCAGCGTCTTAGCCACTTGAGCCACTGCAGTCCCTTGTTGAACTAAAACTGGAAGTGAATGGTGCTTTTAAAATCATGGAGGTATATGTACAATTAATTCCTCAGCTAGCTTCCAGAACAGTTAGGTGGCATCCTTTAACAAATACATTTTGGACTAATTAATTCTGCTGTTTTGTATGCAATTTTTTTTTAAAGGCTCCTGTGTGCACATCAGTTCATGCTAGGACTGTATCCTAGCATTGTACCTTTACAGTGTAGCTGTACTGAATATCTTAAAAGAAATTCCTGGCTCTTTTATGAAATTAAATCTGGCTAACCAGGCATTACAAGTACCATGTTACCGAGGGACATCTTAGCCCTATTTAGAGGTTCAATAAACATATTAATATCTGCCCATGAGAAGAGGGAAGAGGCTAGCCTCATCCTCTTCACTCCAGTTCCCCCCCCCCCTGTTGAGCTGAATCTGAAGAAATGTGGGGTTTTTTCACAATGTTGGAAACCCCGAACATTCAGGGTTCACATGGAAATACAGGATACAGAGACAGCCTTCCTACAGTACAGAATCCAGGAGTGGGTAGTATGAGGCCAGTCTATTCTGTCTGCCCATATGTTGAGAGTAACACATAATCTAATTTGTACCTCAACAACTGGTTAAAAATAAGGCAACCAAGGCCTTTGCTTTCAATGAAACATTTAGGAGGCAAATTCACATTTCAGTATGGATTTTTACACTCAGAATTTATGTATGAAAAAATTGCAGAATAGTCTTATGGTTTTATTCTCATAAGTAAATCCTATTTTTATAGTAAAGGTAAAGGTCACCCTTGCTCGAAAGCCAGTTGTATCCAAATCTAGGGTTCAGTGCTCATCTCTGTTTATAGCCAAAGAGCCAGCGCTGTCTGCATCTGCAGACATTTCAGTAGACATATGGCAGGCATGACTCAACACACGGAACACTGTTTACCTTCCCACCAAACTAGTCCCTATTTATCTACTTGCAACTTCTTACTTTCGAACTGCTAGGTTGGCAGGAACTGGGACAGAGATGGGAGCTCATTCAGTCATGCAGTACCCGGGAATCAAACTGTTACCTTCCAGTCAGCGAGTTCAGCATCTTAACCACTTGAGCCACCTCAGTCCCTATTTATAGGAAACAGTATAAACAGAAAACCAGCCTTAGAGTCCTTTGCATCTTTTGATTATTGTCTGCAAAGCAAAGGCTGGACATAATCCCTCACTTGCAGATCCCTATTTAAACATACAGTACATGCAAACAAAACATGAAGAGGCTAAAGCTCAATGGCTGGACACTTGCTTTGCATTGCTGAAGGTTCTTGGGAAAATGCATAGTTGAAATCCTGGAGATCTGCTGCCAGTCAGTGCAAGCATTCCTGAGACAAATGGAACAATATTGATGAGGAAACACATTTGATGGCACATGGAAACATGTCTCCCATGCAATGCAAAGCAAAGGTGAATGGATGGCATCTTCACTTGGATGCAGTTTAGATGCATGTCAGAATAGGAACAGTTTCCCAACCTGGTGAGTGGAGACAGATGTTGAAGGTTCCTTATATATATGATTCCACTATAGAAGGTACAATGAGGTGGCAGATTTACCTTTACTAAGAAAACATCACTCTCCTTTTTTTGCATTGCCTCTCCGTGGAAAACACATTGCTTTTTTTAAAAAAATCTGTTCATGTCAAAGTAAGGAAATGTGTAACATGGTAAAAGCATTATAAGGCAGCTTTTTCCTCGTCAGGATACAATAATAGCTCATTTCCTGATCATTAATCCGGACATCATGCAATCAGTCAAAAGAATCTATTTTCCTTCGCTGCTGTTTTGGAGACTGCTGCCCTATTGTCACCAGTGTGAGGGACCCTTGACTCAGCAGCCCATGTCTTCCTTTAATTAGAGACTGAGATAACCTGTGGTCAGGCTTGGCTTGCCAATGGCCATCTATCATCATGCCTGAACTCCCTGGCATCAATCTTTGATGCAGAGACAGCTGGAATGGGAGCACCACCGGGGACTGAGGAGGGCATATTGTGCATAAATGGAAATGGCTGTGTAGAGGCCAGGCCTGCTCTAGACAGGGCAAACTCTCGTGCTATTTCTGCATCCTAATTTGGTTCTGACCTTGTGTCAAACACCAAGGCATGACCAAAGTATGGTGGGTCAATGGTGGGATGTGGGGATTTCAGAGCATCCTATTTCCAACAATATGCAAAAATCATAAGATCTCACAATCCACAGTTCAACAATAGAATGAACACAAACATTGCCAAACAATGGCTGAAATCTTGTTGCTTAGTATAGTAAAGTGCACTAGAATAGGAGATTTGGTGAGCTAACTCATCTGTTGATTCTAATGGGCCTGTTCTAATGTGACTTTCTACCCTGACTAACAGGATTTTAGCCAATAAGTCAGCTTTGGAGTTCTTTGGAACTCGTCATCAGCTAAGAATCAGAATGGGGATGAAGGAAAAGGAGATGATGGTTCAATGTTTATGGCATCTATTTTCTCTCTACTGTAACTCCCTTGCCCTGCTGTTTCCTTAGTATATCAGATGGTGGATATTGTAGAAACCAAAAGCTTATTCATTAATGGTGACATCTGAGGGGACTTGCCTCTTGTCTCTATTTCTTCTCAATGAATATCTCTGTATCTTTCTGCAGATCGCTGATTCAGCCTTGAGTCCTCCATGCTCATTTGCCTCACTCTTGCTCACTTCCTCCTCTCTGTCGGTGCTGAATTCACTCTTCAGATGTCAAAAGAAAATCAAATGCTACAATGTGAATCACATGAATAGAGTCTCCTGGTTCCATCTTCTTTCACAAGCGTCTTCTACACGACCTGCGCAGAACGGTTCTGCGCAGATCGCCTTTTACGCTTGCATAGAACCCTTCTATGCTTGCGCAGAACCCTTCTACGCATGCATAGAAGACTTCTACGATCCCCTTCTGCGCAGATCGCCTTCTACGCATGCGTAGAAGGGTTCTACGCAAGCGTAGAAGGGTTCTACGGAAGCGTAAAAGCCTTCTACGCATGCGTAGAAGGCGATCTGCGCAGAAGGGATGCGCAGTACCTCTTTTTCCCCCACTGCCAATTCCGGGGTTTTGGCAGCTGCGGGCGGGAAATGTCGCAAATCAGTGCCAAAAATCGGGAAATCCCGGCCAAATCCGGAAAGGTTGACAGGTATGGAACTGGCACAAAATGATTTGCATGGGATCTGAGGATTGTAAAATTGTTGTCGGTATCTTTTAAAATAAATTATAAAGCCAGCCTTCAAAGGTTGGAAAAACCGATATCCAAAATTTGTTTAGAAGTAGCTTGGAAAAGTCACTTTTTGAGCTAGCAGAAAAACAAAACAAAAATACATGAAAAACTGTCATAGTCCAAAAGCTTACTTTTCCAAGCTTTGTTATTTTATTTTTTTATTAAATTTTGCAAACAAACAGATTTTTTTTACAAAACTTAAATTTGAAAATACAAAAGAAAAAAACATGTAAAAACATATAGCATCATCTAATCAATTATTAGCCTCTTATAATACTGTTATATTTATATTTGTTAAGAAGTAAGGGAGAGAAAAAACATTATATCATACCAAACAACCTCACTATAATTACTTCTCCCCTTTTTAAATGATATACTCTAAAACTTGTAACAGTATATCTAAAATTCTTAAAAATACATCTTTTATATCAAAACATAACATCATAATTAATTACACCCTGTGTTATATACAAAGCCCCAGGGGGATACGGCATATCTCATACTTGTTTTATTGAATCCAAAACTTCCTTTGATCTGGTACTGGATGACTACCTTCTCCTTTTCTCAGCGCATAATCCACAAACGGTTTCCAAATCTTCCAAAACCTATTCTCTTTAATTAAACCTTTCTTTTCCTTCAATTCCCATGTTAATTTATCATTCAAAGCCAATTGCCACATTTCCTTGTACCATTCCTCTAGCCTAATACTCTCATCGTTTTTCCACTTCCTTGCAATACATAGTCTCCCTATCGTCATCATATTTGATAACAAGTCCTTTTTATCTTTATCTAAGTTAGTATCCTCCAAATTTATCAACATGATGGTACCTGGTCCCAACTTAATTTCCACTCCCATTATTCCCACTATTTCTTTTCCAATGAGATCCCCAAACCCCTTTATCACCTCGCAATACCACCACATGTGTAGGCAAGTCCCTACACTATCCTTGCACCTCCAACATAAATTTGTCTTAGATTTATCGATTTGTTTCAGTCTCACCCAGGTCAGGTACCACCTCCACAACACTTTATAATTATGTTCTTTAATTTTAATGGACATTGTTTTCATAATCCTTCTCTTCCATATGGATTTCCAATTTATATCTAAAATTTTCATATCTAAATCTTGCTCCCATTTCCCCCTCAAAATATCTTGTGGATCACTTTCAGCATTTAATATTTTATAAATCTTACTCACCATAGCTCTGTTATTCTTGATGAGAATGTATGTTAACTTTCTTCAGATCGCTGATTCAGCCTTGAGTCCTCCATGCTCATTTGCCTCACTCTTGCTCACTTCCTCCTCTCTGTCGGTGCTGAATTCACTCTTCAGATGTCAAAAGAAAATCAAATGCTACAATGTGAATCACATGAATAGAGTCTCCCGGTTCCATCTTCTTTCACAAGCGCCTTCTACGCGACCTGCACAGAACGGTTCTGCGCAGATCGCCTATTACTCTCGATTATGACTGTAAATCGTATACTTAACATGAGTTTACATGTGCATCAGATTATGCTGTTAATAAATAGTGGTCACTTTGTCAATTATTTTCAATTAGCCATGGCAATTTACGCAAAACTTTATGTGAACACCCATGGAATTCTAGCCTATATACAGCTGAACTTTTTTTTAAAAAAAAATCATCTACCCCCAGAATGCTCCAGCCAGCTCTAGTCCAAAAAGAAACTTGTCTAAACTCTGGTACAAAGATACTCTTCTGAAAGAGAAAGGATGGTCATGGCAGCTCAAGTTTAAGGAAATCTTACTACCTCTGCTATGGGCAAATTGCCTAGCAAATGAATAGGAACTTTTCACATGGGATTATTAAATAGGGTTTGAATAAGTATTTGTCAAAGACTGAAGAAGTCAACCATGCCACACCACAGTGCCAAGGTATGAGTCTAGAGAGAAGTCCCTCACAATTCTACTACTGTTACAGGTGACAGCCCTTGAATTCAAAGCTATTAATAAGAATCCTGGCTGTTTATGCAACCGCATATATTCTTATTCAAGGGAAGGGACTTTGGTGTATGTCCCATCTGCTCAAGGATATTAAAAAGAAGAGATCATCCAACCCAGGCAACATTATTTTTCAGCATCTAGGGATGAAATGCTGCAAAAAGACACTAAAGCTATAGTGAATTACATTTAATAATCTATCCAGTGTTGTCAGATCAGTGTGCGTTCTTTATAAATCACCCAGCCCAGAGAGAAATTCTTCCAGCCAGGTTAGTGAAAGTTTCAGATATTTCCTTGTGGAAAAAAGAAAACAGAGCTATATATAGAATCTCTACCTAATTGTTCAGACTGCAAGTTACAGTAATGCTCTTGGCAGAAATCCTAAGTGGAGATGAAACCAATGTTAAAGAAGAACACTGCAGATAAGGATTCCGATGGGAAGCACAACTATTTCACAGTGCCATGTGCCGTCTCAAATGTCAAATTTTGGAAGTCCAAATTATTAAAAACTCAGTGATCTAAATCCTGTGGTGTCTCCCAATTAGCTCTACAAAATGCCAGAAGTCTTGATAAAATGAAATTATTTTCCATCTTTCAACACCTTGGAGACTGTCTAGAGCCAATTTGGGAACATCTAGAGGGTATGTGTGTTATCTTTTACTGGCATATCAGGCAAGGGAAAATATATTGCAGCACCTTAAAGACTAACTGCTGTGTTTTAATGTAGATCAAGTCTGCTTGCTCAGATCCTAGATAAATTAGCCTCCATGACTCGTGTATCTGACTCTGGAACCTGTGGCTGGGATTTCGATTCCCCATCATGCCTCTTGAGAGAAGAGCCAGCCTGTGCAAGCTGCACAGTCCCAGGATGCCCACAGAAGAAGGAAATGGTAAATTCGTCTCTGAATTCTGTGCCTAGAAAAACCTGGAAAGGGTTACCGCAAGTCAGAATTGACTTGGCGGTACATGATGATGATTATGATTAGAGAGGTATACGGGTGAAGACAAAGACACAGTCTCTTTGTAGGGACAGGTGGCTGCTCGTGTGATTCTGGTTGTTATGTGTTGTCAAGTCAGAATCAACTTAAAGTGACCCAATAGGGTTTTTGAATTAAGTAAGATATTTAAGGAATGGGCCAGTTCCACCCACCCTGAGTGAGTTTCCTTGGCCGAGTGGAATTCAAACCATGGCCTCCTGAGTCCTAGTCCATCACTCTATCCACTGCACTACATTTAATACCTCTATAATTTTGGTTGTAGAACCAAATGCCACATCCAAAGTCATAATTTGAGCTGATATCCCCAGGTTCAGTAGATGTCAACAATTCAACCATTGATTCCTTGGGTTCACTCTAAGTTAGGGGCTGCAGTGGCTCAGTGATTAAGTTGGGACCAGCAATTGCATTTAGCCCACATTAATCTTTTTTGGTATTTCTATGTGGCAGAATTCACAACTTCATAAAAGACCTTGTGAACATTTTCCAAACAAAGCACCACTGTGGGTGAACTATCAGCCATTAACTTGTGTTTGATATGCATTGAATGCTATTGTGCAGGTACATTACTTTCTTGGGGGCAATTTTAACCAAGGTCCTTAGGTGAGACAGCTTGTAAGCTGCTCCTCGTCCTGTTCTGCAACGTGGAACAGGACATTTTGGGCATGTTCCAAGCAAGGCTCTTGGTTCACAAGGAATCACAGCATGAAATGACATGACCTTAAGCAATCTATGCTCCCTGGAACATGTCCCAGACTCCACTGCAACTTCCAGGGACTCTGTGACTACCATATAAAACTCTTACCAGCTGCTGAGATGGGCTGTGTTCTGCAAACACAGCAAGTCTGAAAAACAGTATATCCTACAGAGTTTGGGGAAGTTATTTTTTTTTTTACTACAACACCCAGAATCACTCAGTTTGATATGACCGGCAGTTCTGGGAGTTAAAAAAAGAAAAGTTATTTTTCCAAGTTCTGTATCCTGCTGTATTTCAGTTGTTGGTCTTGTCAAATACTCAGAGTCGCCTAGACCAAAAGAGCCTTGTAGTCTGACTGCCTCATGCCAGTCTAGACAATCATGAGCCATGGCTTTAGTTTTTTATGCGTTGTGTGGTCATTTGAGGATGTAGTGTCCCCTCAGTGCAGGTGGTCGGCATAGGATGGCTCATTAGAATCAGTAGAAACTTATAGAGAAGCTGATTCGCCATATCACCATTGACTCAAGAGGACTATTATGATGCAAACTTACTAAGAAACAGGATTTCATCCAGTGCTACAGGACCATGGGGTATGATGGCTGAGGTTAATGGGAGTTGTAATGAATGGTGTAATGTTTAGAATGAGGTATTTTAGGTGCCGCCATTTTTTTTGTTTCATTCTTCACTTATGCTTTATTTGTGTAAAAGAAGATGATTCCTGAAAATAAGTCTGTTTTGCTTTGTTTTCTAATAATTCATGATCCACAATGACAATGCTAAGCAGCTGTTTCATAGCTAGGTGTTCGTTAAGAATTTTCTCCTTTGTGTTTTCAGAAGTGTCAGAAATTTAAATTCAACAACCATTGGAAATAGTCCTTCCCTCTATCTTGTTACTGTTAGGTAAACAGATATTGTGGAAACATTTCCGATCGTGTGCTGGGTTCACTGGCTTGCGCATTTAATTTGTATGCAATCCACTTATCTGCTTTAGCACCTGCACTTATCAGAAGGCTGTAAAATGGCAGTGATGTCTGTCTCCAAAAAAAGGAAAATGCACTTTTCAAATAAGTAAATGCTGTAAATTCCTCAAGATTAATGTATGCCAGCAAAGCAGGGGGATGGTTTTTGCATGGACACAAAATGTGTATGGGGGAAGAGAATTGGTACATCTGGAAGATGATAGATGTGCAACTGGAGAAACAGAGAAAAAATAGACAGGTTATGTGCATCTGATTGTTAAGAACCCAGACGACAGGCAGTGTAATGTAGCTCAAGTTATATACAGTAAGGGTTAGGAGACGTTTGGTTTTCATTCTTAAACCGAACTGTCCAATCCATATTAAAACATCCTATTTTTAGCCATAACAACCTTTTCTTCACCTTCATCACTACTGAAAGCCTGATTGACTGCAGGGCAAAATGGACCAGTTTAAGCCATCAGCTGAGTCGTGCACTTCACAAGCATTCTTGGCAAAAGTTGGAGAAGTTGGGACCAGAAGCTTCAGCTGTTCCTAACAAAGACCTTCTGTTATTACCTCTGTAAATAGCCACACTGGTTGTATGTTATTACTGATTGTAAATAACTCACTGATTTGCATACCCATCTGTTGAATCAACCGTGTGCCCAGCCACTCTGGGCCTCTATACCAGATACTGTATATGTAAATGGATACCATGAAAATCTACTCTTGTGTCTGACGAAGTGGACTTGATCCATGAAAGCTAACATTAAAATAAAGGAGTTAGTCTTTTAGGTGTCACAATGTTTTTTTTGTCTTTTTTGTTTTGTTTACTTTCTGATATGCTTGCACAGACTAACACGGCTTCCACTTCAAAAATTTCTGTTCTTAACAGACACTAAAACCATTGCGGTACCTCAAGATTTGTGCTCAGTTTTGTGAGCAGGGATGCAAGAGTCTAATTATTCATTTGTGTTCTTTTTTTAAAAAAAAAGAAACCTACAGCAAAGACAGGATCCATGACAAGGCAGTGCAGGTAACTTTAACAAAGGAAACTAAAGTATTTTGCCATCTCCGACCTACAAGCTAGGAATGGTGATTTCTGAGGATCTGAACCTCCTGGTATTTTTCATCTCTTGATGCTAATTTGCATTTTCCTTCTAGTTGGCTTGCTATAAATGGCTGAAGAGCAGCTCCTGATGATTCAAGACTTCTTTGGGATCCAGCCAACACAATAACCATAAAAGCAGATTTATTTTGCTGCAAGTACTGTGGGGCTCCTTAGGGCTGACTTTTGAAGAGAAGAGATGCAGCCACAGAGCTCAGTACCTATCTTAACTTCACATTTGTACATAACAGTTCAGTGGCTCCCAAAAAATTTACTACCACACTATGGGTGTGGTATGGTGGGCATGTCTAGGGGGAAAGCCCTGCGTTGCACCCAAATTAGGACTACTTTATTTCAAAACTTGGATGTGCGGGGCCAGCCAGAATTTCTGCTACCAGTTCTGGGGAACTGGTGCGAACCTGCTGATGCCTACCACTAGCTAAGTCTAAGCACTTCACACATGAACAGTCCCACATTTAGTTCTCAGCTTGTCTAGGGAGGACTAAAACAGGAAAGAGTCTGTCCAAAGACCTGGAGGCTGCCCCTTACTCACCCGAGGGAAAGGAAAATCCATAGGGGTGTTTCATTGAATTCAGTAGGCTGAATAGGGGATTTCCAGCCCCAAAAGTTGTTGACCAAAATTTGATGTAATTTCCGTACTGGAGAACAAAAGTCCCTTTATAAAATTGCTCAAATTATATGCCTGCATAAACGTGATGGTCTCACTGGTACAGGAGATTGCCAGTAATAAAAGACTTTCTCGTTTGGTCTGGGGTGGGTGGGGACTCAACTCATGCACAATTGGACTGATTGAGTAAGTTGAGTGAGCCCCAGGATCAAAACCAGAAACTCTTTAATTGTCATTATGCAGGCATGGAATAGGATTTTGGCCCACAATCCACCTCTAGAAATCGGAGTTCTCAAACTGGTTTAAATTTGTAATTTAGGGGCACACTCTACTCCATAAGTTGCTATAAAGTACCATGTGCATGTGGGTGCGTGCGTGTGGCATATACGAACTATTCACCTCAGCAGTGTACACCAAGCATCATTATGACTAAACACAATCCGCTTTGATGGGTGCTTCAGTGGTCCTCAAGAGAACAAATACCCCAAATCATCTCATTTGAAAGGTTTGCCCAGTGATATAAAATGGCCGTGGCAACAGTTCATATCTGAAGCTGACAGAGTGATGTTGGTTATTGCAAGGACAGCGGTCTGCATATGTCAACCTATTTGCAAAATAATTCATGTCACCTTATCCTCCATGATTGTTTTTGCAGAGGACATGAACGGTGTCACCGATATTAAACGGCTTGCTTTTACAAAGCCCAGCTCAGCCTTTTTGTCCCCTTCCTCCTCCTCCTCCTCTTTCCCCTCCCACTAGGCCAAGGCTGCAGAGCCATCTGCACAGAGACAAACATGCGTATGGCCATCATTTGTCCAACGCTTTACACAACGTGAAGGGTCTCCCCCCAAAAAACTTGAAACGCCAGCCCATGTGGCAGATGATGTATGTGTTTCTTCAGGCCTGTGATTACCAGCACAGAGAAACTATGCGGTGCTCTTCACCTCATCAGTTCCACAAGCTGCACTCCAAGGTGTGTGAAGCATTTGTAGCAAGATGGCTTCTGACATGTAGCCAGGCTGAGGCATTCTGCTGTGAATATTTGATGCCAGATTTTCTCCCAATCGAGGTCAGAGTCTGGCCTGCTGAAATTAAGCGTGTGTGTGCACACTTGGGGATGTGCGCCTGCACTTGCCTGTGGCAGGCTGGTGGCAAAATTTAGCACTGCAAAATGGCAATTTTGCAACTGAGCATAAATGTGTTGGAATGGAAGGATTACCAAAGGGTTGTCCAGCATCTCTTTGAAAGATGCCTTCTTGCTAGAAGGGAGAAATGGGAGATTAGTCCTGTGTGTTTCACAACTTTCTGAAAGCAGATGAACAACAGAAATGACTGGCTGTTCACATTCAAGGGATTCAACTCCCTGTGTTTGGGGTTCCAAAAGGGCATTTAAAGAGTTCTTATTATCGCAATTGTGCTGCTCAAATGCCACTCACCAGACAACACTGGAGTAGAGGTGTAAGAGCGTGCTATTTTCAACCAGCAGAGGCAGTTATGTACATAGTGAAAAGTAGAGACATCACCTTGAAAACCAAAATCCGCATAGTCAAAGCAATGGTTTTCCCGGTGGTAATGTATGGGTGTGAGAGCTGGACCATTAGGAAAGCTGAACGCAGAAGAATAGATGCCTTTGAGATGTGGTGTTGGAGGAGAGTTTTGAAAGTCCCCTGGACAGCCAGGAGAACAAATCGGTCAATCTTAGAAGAAATCAACCCTGACTGCTCCTTAGAAGGTCAAATAGTAAAGATGAAGCTAAAGTACTTTGGACATCAAATGAGAAGAGAGGATTCACTTGAGAAGGCCTTGATGCTGGGAAAGGTGGAGGGCAAAAGAAAAAGAGGGCAACCAAAGATAAGATGGCTAGATGGCCTCGTGGACGCAGTGGACACAGAGCTGGGCAGGCTGAGGAGGATGGTGGGGGACAGAGGTGCCTGGAGGATGATGGTCTATAGTGTCGCAAAGGGTCAGAATCCACTGTGCGACTGAACAACAAAGCAAACCTTCACCAGTGACAGTGCACTATGCACATAGGTGAGTGTCAGACTGCCTCAAGGACTACAGTACCACACCTACCATTATTCGGTGGACCACCTGCCTACAGTGGCAACAGCTGGCAGGGGAAGGAAGCCAAGGTTGCCTCAAATCTCTCTGAAGTTTTCTAAATGGTAGCTGTGTAAGTCTCACTTTCATGTCTGAGGCAGTGGACTTGATCCAGAAAAGTTCAGACTAAAATATAGCAGTCTTTAAGGCAGCACAACATTTTTGTCTTTTTTTTTAAAAAAAAAATTTGCTTTGTTGCTTGTCTGATATGTTCTCCTTCAGCCTTTCTTCTGAGACATCCCACCTCCATCTTTACCCTGTTTTGGAGGGCAGAGTCATGTATTCCACACAGACTTCCCTGCACTCTCTAAAACAGCCTCTTCTCTTGGGGGTGGATTTGGGGTTCTTCTCCTGCTAGCACTAAACAAGGTTCAGCTGCCAGTCTATACGTGGAACTGAAGGAAGGAACCATCTTATGCTTTCTCTCAGGCAGCAATGTGTGTTGGAGAACATGAGAGGGCTTCATTCTTCCACGTGATCCATTTGCAGAGGTATTCAGCAGAGACCTTCGTCTGTCTACCCTCCTCTCCAGGAAAGAGGTTGTGAAGATGTGGGACGGGACTCTTTTCAAGGGTTTTCCAGGTAGAGAATATACAGAAGTAGTTTACTATTCCTTCCTTCTCGTAACAACCCGGGACTGTGCAGCTTCCCCTTGGCTACACAGGCTGACTCTTCTCCCAGGAGGCATAGAAGGGGAATTGAACTCCCAATCTCTGGCTCCGCAACCAGAGACCTAAACCACTGAGTTATAGGTCAAGGTCAAGGTTGTCCTTTCTTTAAAGCCAGTCGTATCTGACTCTAGGGTTCAGTGCTCATCTCTGTTTATAGCCAAAGAGCCAGCGCTGTCTGCGTTTGCAGACGTTTCCATAGACATGTGGCAAGCATGACTAGACACCGGAGTGTACGGATCGCTGTTTACCTTCCCACCGAAGTGGTCCCTATTTATCTACTTGCAATTTCTTGATTTCGAACTGCTAGGTTGGCAGGAGCTGGGACAGAGACGGGAGCTCACTCCATCATGCAGTACCCAGGAATCGGACGCCGGCCGTCCAGTCAGCGAGTTCAGCATCTTAACCATTTGAGTCACTGGAAAAGGTGCTAAATAAAGACTCTCTAAAATAGCTTTAAAACACTATTTAAAATGTAAAAAAAGAAACCTCCTCTATTTAAAGCCCATTGCTGAACATCAGTTTACCTATTAAAAGCCTGCCTAAGAAGAAAGGCCTTTGCACAACTGTTTTACATCCTTCATCACTGGAGTGGTGAGTATCCAGCCCTCCAGATGTGGCAGGACTCCATATATACATTAGTTCCACCCATCATGATTCATGGCCAGGAATGATGGGAGCTGTAATCCAGCAACATCAGGAAAGCTAGTATTCACCCATCCTCCCCTATCATACTTCAAATCGAGTTTGCCAGACATAGCAATAACACTTCTTTACCACCCTATAGCACTTTGAGCATTCCCTCGGCAGTTCACAAGTAATTAGCATTTTGCCTCCAACATGCTGGGTACTCATTTTACTGACCTTGTAAGGATGGAAGTCTGAGTCAACCTTGAGCCCATCAGGGCTGAACTCACAACATGATTAGTTTGGGCTGCAGTTCTGCAGCTTAACCACTGTAGAACAAGGGTTCTAGGTATTAACCTGAACAATGGGATGCCTGAGACACCAATTTTTCTTTAAACACACATTGCCTCCGCATAACACACACAACATCTGTATAGCCTTGGAAGCCATAGTGACACATTTGGTTTAATTACAAAGCACAGGCCACATAGCTGGTTACTCACTAACCTTAATTAGATACAACTGTACTACTACAGAAGAGAGGGGGAAACAGTGGAAATTTGCCCATTGTTACATCTAGAGTGGGGTGTTTCATGTCTCCCCTTCTCTCATTTCCAACAACCCTATAGCCAAAACACTGCCCTACCGTTGAAACTTGGATGATACATTTCTCTTTCCCCAAAGTAAATCTCATCATATCAAATTATATTATTAGAGTGCTGTTATTGCTGCTGCGCTCAACTACAGTATGTCTAAGAGCACTTGGTTGAGCAGGGCACCACTCAAGGAAATGTGCTTAAATGTAAGCCTACTAGTGCACTTTACTTGGCTTGATACCATACACCCCATTTAAAAAAGAGTGAAGGAGAGCGCAGGAAGGACGATGAACAAACAAACTCCAAAATGCAACAAAAGACAATTCTGATGCTGACAATGCCCAGGGATGGAGACCCTGAGTGTACTTACTCTGCTTTAAGACAACTGCAAAAGTATTATGATAAGTGCTATGTAAATGCTTAGTTATTAGAAAACTTAGAGACTCAGTCAATACTTTTGGTTGTCACCCATTCATTCTGAACAATTGCCTTTAATTAACTATTCATCGCATGGTTTGTTACCAAGGGGATTTTCTCTTTCACGAGCATTTCCTGCAGGTGATACTATGGGGCAAAAGTAGATAAAGGTAAAGGTTTTCCTTGCTTGAAAGCCAATCGTATCTGACTCTAGGGTTCAGTGCTCATCTCTGTTTCAAAGCCGAAGGGCCAGCGTTGTCTGCTCCTGCAGACATTTCTGTGGTCATGTGGCAGGCATGACTAGACACAGCGCATAGAACGCTGTTACCTTCCCACCAAAGTGGTCCCTATTTATCTACTTACAATTTCTTGCTTTTGAACTGCTAGGTTGGCAGGAGCTGGGACAAAGATGGGAGCTGTCATGCAGTACTCGGGAATCGAACTGCTGACCTTCCGCCTCTCAGTCAGCGTCTTAGCCACTTGAGTCACTACAGTCACAAAGCCAAAATGCATGTTTTAGTGTTCACACCTTGGGAAATTCCTTTAAAAGGAGGGGTGGGTGGGCCTCCAATTGCCCATTCCCTTCACACACATTTTTCTCCAGATGTTTTCTCCCAGGAAGAGTTGCTTAAAGTCTCAAAGGCTGCTAGAAGCCAAAGAAGCTGATGGAGCAGAGCTTGAGGATGTAACTTGTAAACAAGGGTTTAGCACACATCAACATGCTCTGCTACAATCTCATTCCTGTTTGGCTGGAATCTGAAATGACTTGCACTCCTGGCTTGTACTCCAGATTTGTTTTTAAAATCTAACACAGTTGTACAACTTGTAGCCTTCTGGGTAAGATAACTCCTTCATCATCGCCAGCAAACATAGCAATTGGTGATGGAGCTGCAGCCCAACAACATCTGTAGAGGCACAGTTGCCCACCCTAGACTGAGAAACAAATCTTTCAAGTAACCTGAGGCTGAGTTATTCATTTATGCTAATGTGTAGTTAATATATTTAGTTTGAAACCGTTCTGGCTTTCTGCTTTATTTGCGTCAAGATTAAAATTTCTCCTTCCGCAGATAAGCAAAAAGACCTTAAAAGAATCATGGAAACAGAAAATAATTGAAGACATTGCAAAGAACTCTGTGCTATGACAGGCGGGCAAACATCTGCAAAGTAGCAAGCAAGCAAGGGTGGGCAGAAGAGTAGAAATAAAGGAGCTATCCTTGTGGGATAGTCTGGTTCTTAAAACTGCTATTTCATATGGCTCTCCTCTTGGATGTGTACCTTAACCTGTGACAGGGGTTTGAATGTGACACTGAAGCGGAGAGCAGTGCCATCAGGAGGCTCAACCAAATTGGGAGTCTGGATTCCAAGCAGGGCCACTCCAGTTGAAAATGGTCAAGGCTTATCCACTATTCTTTTTCTTCTTTCGTGTTCAAGTCAGACTTTAAACCGCCAACATGAAGCCACCTTCTTGGCTTTGTTGTTGGCCAAACCTAAGTCCTCATCAGGAAAGGCTGTTGATCTACATTCAGCAGCTAAACTAGGAAGGAACAAATATGAGTCGTACTGTTGGGAACAGGAGTGGTCCCTGCTTGGTTGTGGCGCTTTAGAATTACAGGGCCTAGACCATACCTGTCAACCTTCCCGGATTGGCCGGGATTTCACGGTTTTCAGCGCCAATTTGCGCCATTTCCCACCCCGCCGAAACCCTGGAATTTGGCAGCGGGGGGAAGGAGGTACTGCACAGCCCTTCTGCATAGGTCACCTTCTACGCAAGCGGCGTAGCCTTCTACGCATGCGTAGAAGGGTTTTACGTTTGCGTAGCCCCGTTCTACGCATGCGTACAAGGCTACGCTGCTTGCGTAGGAGGCTACGCAAGCGGCGTAGCCTCGTTCTACGCATGCGTAGAAGGCGACCTGCACAGAACCGTTTGCGCAGGTCCCATATTTTTTGGAGCCGCGGTTGTCAGGTATGGCCTAGACCTGTGATGGTGAACCTTGGCACTCCAGATGTTCTTGGACTTCAACTCCCAAAAGCCCAAGCCCCCATGAATCCGCACGAATGGGTTTACTGCAATTCATCCGGCCCATGCCGTCCTCATCACTCCCAGAAGCGGAAGTAAAACGTGTCCGTATGGTTAAGGCTCTTCTGGGTTAACCCTTCACCCGTACGGGTGCATTTTACTTCCGCTTCCGGATGAATCACAGTAAACCCATTCATGTGGATTCATAGGGGCTTGGGCTTCTGGGAATTGAAGTCTAAGAACATCTGGAGTGCCAAGGTTCACCATCATGGGCCTAAACTTAACCTGGGAGGCCTGGAGCAGTGCCTCAGGCCAGTGGAGGAAGTCATGTTGTTGGATCCTGGCAGCTCCATGTTGACCCCACTGACAATGGAAGGCCTGATTGCAGGGTGGACTCCAGCCAGGCTTTCTGATGGCAGGGAGCCACAAAGTGGTCTACACTTATGTGGTTTTCACTTGATTCTCATTCCTGGTTGAACTTCAGCCAGTGGCAGTGGGATAGGATAGTTTGAAGGCATTGGGCTAGCATTCAGGACTTCTAATGCTCAGAATACATTCCAAATTCAGTGCCAAAGGCACTGCTGCTGTAACCTTGGTGTGACCTTTCCCTGCCAACTAATTATGTGCATTGTGGTCCTTTGTTCTCACGGCCTGCTCATTGTTAGGTACAGAAATCCTAGGGAAGTGTCGTGGGGTGCTCTTTTTTGTAGGTTTTTCTCTGCTGTTCTAAAAAAACTGGAAATGTTGTTGGGGGATCAGAGAAAACATGTTGTGAACTGCCCAGTGAGTGCTAGCAAATACCAGAAAGTAGTGGTCAGTTGCTCTAAATCACAATTTGGACCTAAAATTGATTAAATATACTTGCTCGCTTTTTTGTGTCAGAGATTACTCTGGGTTGAAAGGATTTTTTAAAAAATTATACTGATTCCTTGATTTAAAAAGAAAACCCAAATCTAACTGTTAACAGGCTGAAAATAGCTTCGATTGCTGCTGTAAAATAGGGACATTACATTTCACTGGTGCTTCCGGACCTCATTATAGTGCAGTTTGGCTAAATATCAAAATTAATTTCCCAGTGATACAACTCTAAGCCTTTATATATATTCACGACAAGATAATTGTATTAGTCCTTGGAATGCTACTTCCTTTGAATTAAAACTTTGAAAGAGTGTAATAAGTACTTAGTCCTATCATTTGAACAAGTGTTTCTGATTCTTAATCTAATTTAAATGGAGCTTTCTGATAACTGAATTAGAGCACAGGAAAGAGGGTGATTGGGATGGAGGGTGGGGGAGAAGAGAATTGTTATGTTCACAAGAAATATTTATCTTCAATAGTGTTACGGCATTGCAGCTCATCTTACTTTAATTATTGAGTTTGCAGTGTAATTCACTCATCTCCACATCCTTGAGTGCAGTTTGAGTAGTTTAAATAGATTTATGCACACTTTATTTGTTTATAATAGATCAGTACTACTTGCTTCTCAATAGTTGGGATTTTTAATCTGAAAGATGTATCCTAACAGAGTTAATACACAATGTCAGGCTTTAAGTAGTTAAGAGGTTGATGGGATATTGCTGAACAAGACTAGAAGTCGTTGTTTTGCAAATTGGTACTGGGAAGACTACTGATGATTCAAAAAAGAAACAAATCTGACTGCCATTGTCATGAGGAAACAGACAATAACAACCCTGCCACTGCAAATCACAGAAAATAAAATAACCTGGCTGACAAAAAGAACAAACAGTACTTGCCCTGTTCATTACTTTTCACGGACACTCCCATATCTCAGCAGCTTCCAGAAAGCACTAAAATCTTCTTAGGGATAGTTTCTATTCAAATAACAAAACTGAGATGGTTCAGTAGTTCAGACCATACCTGTCAAGTATCCCGGATTGGCCGGGATTTCCCGTATTTCTCCACTGGTTCCTCCCCTTTACTGCCGCCATCCCGTATTTGAACGGCGGGGAAAGGGGTTACTGTGCACGCACGCCCATCGCCAATGGGCTCTGCGCATGCACAGATGAGTTGTTGCAGCGCATGCGCACCTGGGTCGGAGCAGTTCCTGTATTTCCAGGAGCCGTGCTTGACGGGTATGGTTTAGACCAAGATGGAATGTAGGGAAAGACACAGTGAGGAGGGGGGATGAAATGGTGCATTTCCATGTTTCCAAGTGCTCTTTTTCTGTGATTTTTCCATCTAGCTACCTTTTCAAGAACAGTACACTTTATATCAGAGGTGGACAGCCTTTAGCTTTCTCCATGCTGATCTCTATCTGAGTTCCCAGCCAAGATTTCCAACTCTAGATATGAATACTATTGTAGTTTAAAATATTTGGAAGACAAACATGTTCTCCAGCCTGAATTTTAATTATCGCTTAAACCAGAATGCAATGAACTGTCTTAAAAGAAAGAAAAGATTTTTACATTAATATAAAGATTACATTCCAGGCCGAACAAAACTCCTTCGCATGATTCAAATAAATACTCAGGCCCCTGGACTAGAATGGCTACAGTAACTTAAGTACTAAAACAGTGAGCAATGTGTATTTATCTCAATGTCATTAAACTCCAACCCCCATCACCCCTAGCAAGTTGCTAGGTAAAGGTTTCCCTTGCTCAAAAGCCAGTCATATCTGACTCTAGTGTTCAGTGCTCATCTCTGTTTCAAAGCCAAAGAGCCAGCGTTGTCTGCTTCTGCAGACGTTTCTGTGATCATATGGCAGGCATGACTAGACACTGGAGTGCATGGAATGCTGTTACCTTCCCACCGAAGTGGTCCCTATTTATCTACTTGCAATTTCTTGCTTTCAAACTGCTAGGTTGGCAGGAGCTGGGACTTGGAGAAACATATATTCCCTCTGTCCCGAGAGAGCAATGCAAAAGAATGCTTATTCAATCTGACTAGGAAGGAAAAACTTCCCCTTGGATCTCTGGCACGGTAACAGCATGAATAGTCTGGGGAAAAATCCTAAGGACTAGTATCAAGTTTTCACTAAGTTTATCAGCTTTATAAGAAGCAGCACACATTATTGAAATAATACGAGAATCCTATAGGGTGCAAAAGGCTTTTAGAAAGGTTGAGGGAAAGCTCTTTCAGAATTATAATAGATTTTATTGTTGTCAGATCTTCACATTAAAATGGCATGCAGGCTCTGAGTATAGAAAACTCCAAAAATTTCATCTTACAGACAATGTTTTTTGCCAAATTCACAACAAAAAGATTTTCCTGGGCTAGAACAGTTTGGCAATTTCATGCAAGCTGTCTACTGAACTCAACTGATCAAAGCTGTTGCTAATACCTTTTTAAACACTGTATGGAGAAACGAAACAAAGTCAAAATATCAATTTGGTAGTTTCTACCCCACAAAACATTCAGCTCATCAATGTTCGCCTTGGTGGCGGCAAGGGGCTGTCTTTAAGATGACCCTCAAAGTAGTGCTGCTCTATTCTTCTGCAGAAGGCAATGAGGTTGCTGTACCCTTTCACTTTCTCGGACAGTTCGTCACTGATGAGCTGGGTGGTCAGGATTGTGAAGAGATGTCCAAATACCAAGGCATCCAATTCAGTTGGCCTAGAAGTAAAGGAAGAATAATGCTCACAAAACAAACAAGACACCTGTTGCGTGTCATACCATGCTTCAAGAGAAACTCTGTATACAGGCCACACAGTGTGCTAGGCCCGTGATGGCGAAGTTTGGCACTCCAGATGTTCTTGGACTTCAATTCCCAGAAGCCCAAGCCCCCGTGAATCCACACGAATGGGTTTACTGTGATTCATCTGGCCCGTGCCGCCCTCGTCATTCCTGGAAGCGGAAGTAAAACGCGCCCATATGGACATGTTTTACTTCCGCTTCTGGGAGCAACGAGAGTGGCATGGGCTGGAAGAATCGCAGTAAACCCATTCGTGTGGTTTCACAGGGTGCTTGGGCTTCTGGGAATTGAAGTCCAAGAGCATCTGGAGTGCCATGGTTCGTTAACACGGTTCTAGGCGGTCATGTCAAAGGGATCTTTATGACAGTGGGGAGAGTCACCTGGATTTTCTTTTTTCCATTTAAAGATCTGATATTCCAGCAATGGAACAGCAACATAACATGGTTTCCAAGAGATTGCTCAGGATTTGTCCACAGCAGCAGAACTATCTGGAAGGGCAGGAAGACAAGACTAGCCATACTCAGTGGCCGATCGCTTAAGACTCCTGCAGGCTATTTTAAATCTTGCACCTTCTTGGTCTCTTAGAGAACTGGACTGCATTAACAAAAGAAATCACACTTCTATACCGCCCCATAGCCGTTAGTGCACTCTCTGAGCAGTTCACAAGTTAATTAGCATTTTGGCCCCAACATACTGGGTATTCATTTTACCGACCTAGGAAGGATGGAAGGCTGAGTCAACCTTGAACCCTCATCAGGATCTAACTCACAATCTTTTGGTTGCAGTACAGCAGTTTAACCACTTCGCCACAAAGGCTCCTACAGGAAAACATATTGCTGCAAGTCTTTATAAGAAAAAAAAAGTAAGGACTTTGAGGGGGCAAGTAATATAGAAGTAAATTAATTTAAGAAGATTTTGGCTAGAAAGAGTTTGGGGCTCAAAGGATCAGGAGGATCCGAAAACAGAATATAAATACGAAATGGTAACCAGTTTCCTAGCACTGGAATAACTTTCACAAACTGGCATTCAGATAAGAAATCTCAACATCCTCTCTCGTCTCCTCCATCTGCAGCAACCCTTCTAAAGTGTCATCATCCCTTGGAAGAAAGTGGATGTCAATTCAGATCAATAAAAACTTGAGCAGAGAGGAATTGTGGAGGAAAAGATATGGAAAAGAGATTTCCCCCCCCACCCACCCATTTCCTGAACATGAGATTCTATATGGTAAACATAGAAATAACTCACTTCTTATTGAAGAAATACAACTGTGTCCCTAGCTTTTGAGAAAGGGCTTGACAGCACTGATCTACATCTTCTATGACCTAAATGAGCCAGCACACAAAGAGAACAAAAAATTAGCTTTTAGAAGACATTTTTCAGCAACATATAGGGATTCAAAGCTAACTGTAGGTACCAGTATAGAAAATGTTGTATATGGATCTGATATGGGGCGAAATGCTGTCTTGTTTTTTTGTCTCAAGATAGCTGTTTCTCCCAAATGTATTTTTGTATTTCTTCTTTATTCTGGCACAAATACTACATTCACAACATGAAATTAGTCTCTTACGAGATACTCAGTGTCTAAGTCCAAAAATAAGCAAGAAAATAAATTAACAATACAATTTGCATGTTTCTGTAGCTAATATGTAGACTCATACAAATGAGTACATATAATATTCTCTATGGTCATCTGGGCTTTTCAGTTGACTGTCCTCCAAGTAACTCCTAATGCACTCCTTCAAAACAAATCTGAAGTGTAAATACTGAAGTATTTCATACCAGGTCACTCTCAGAGTTGCTACAGTTCCTACTATCTCTGGTTACAGGTTGGCCTACTGGGGTTTAAGGGAATTGTAGTCCAAGACATCTGGAAGGAACCAGACTTGGGAAGGTTGCTTTTGAATTACTGAGTTGGATCCAGGAAGACTTTGCTCAGCAGGAAAACTTCCTTCACATCCACCCAATGCCTTCATTTATATCTGGAGTTCTCAACCTTTTAAAGCCAGAGGCTGGATCACATCCCCTCAGACAACTTTGGGGGCCGGATAGCCATTTTGCCCTTCCTCCACCACATGGCACTTCCCGGAGTTGTGGAGGCAGTTGGGGGGGGGGGGGGGCAACATGAAATGGCACTGCAGGCCGCATCTGTCCTGTGGGCCACAGGTTGAGAATCTCTGATTTATATGCAGATTTAAAATCCATGTTTTAAAATTCTCTCAATTCTTTAACCATATAACTGCTCCAAACCTGAGAATACACACAATGGTTCTATGCAAAGAAATAAGCATTTCCTTGAAATGTCGTTCAAGGTTACATGTCTATTTTGGGTTTTGAGCAATAGTATCTGACCTGATCAAGAGATTTGTTGCCCCAGCCAATAGCTTTCATTTTACGTTGGACCTCCCATCGCTTCTGATGGGCCAAAAAATGGTTCAGAGGCCAAGAAAAAGGAGATCCGTATCTCGGGAGAGTAATCTTTAAGAAAGAAAAGGAGACTTGCATTATTTGTATCTGAGAGTAAAGCTGAATTTGACTGCTCTGTTTTTAATGCTATGGCCCTACTTTGTATGCTGTCTTATGCAGCTGTGCATCACTTGCAGCTGAAAAGCAACATAACCCTTTAAATTTATATTAAAAACAATTATATTTTTAGACCTATGTATCTAGTAATGATACACAGGTCTCCTTGAAAATGTATATGCAAGCAAAATTAAAATGAGAGAGAGAGAGAGAGAGATCGTATCATTAGAGGTATAAACCACTATGTTTCATTTATGAGGAGGGACTTGCCATTGAGAGCAAAAGTGTTTTCTCATTAAAATTTAATTAAGACAAATGCTGCAGAATCACTCACCTCCTGGACTGTAGCATCATCACACCACTGAAGATAAAGCTAGGGACCAAAAGAAGAAGAAAATTTCATAGCCCCATAAGGTTACACAGACAGCTAGCTATTCCTTGTAGCTTTGTGTTTTCTCTCTGCCAAGCAAGTCATTAATAACAATATTTAGTATCTTGAAAGGTGGTTGCTTATTCTGTTACGGAACAGCAGCGAGATTTTTAAAAAGATCCAACCAACCTACTCAGCCACCCTGAGTTTGGTTTCCAATATATAGATTAAATGTGTGGTGCCTTTTGAGTTTAATTGTTAATCATATGACTACTCTTGTGTTTCATTAAAAAAAAGAGGGTAGATATCAGCTTGCAACATCCTCTTCCCTCCCCCTCCCCAATATCATTCATTTCCCAAGACTGACAAGTGTTTAGCCATACCTCTGCTGTCAAAAGCTTATTATTGACTAATTCCATATAGGCTTTCATCTCAGCTTTTTGGACTTCATCCAAGCCGTCACTAAGTGAATGGCCCTAAGAAATGAGAGGGAAAGGGTGGGGGGAAAGAAAAAATTGGCAAAAAATTATCCATTTGGGTTTTTTCCCAAAGCCCAATGAAGTCCAGGGCTTTTGTTCACCCCCCCCCCCCCACCCCCCATCCTGCTACATCACAGCAACACATATTAAAAGCCACTTTGTAAAACCACAAAGACAACTACTTTTTTTGCGGGAAAATAAAGCAAACACTGTACTGAACTATAATCTTTTAGAAGAAAAGCACAAAGGACAGCAGGGCACAATATTTCCAACTACAGATCTGTCCAACGTTTGCCTTTCAGTTGAGCCGCCTTCATAAATATGACGTCCTTGCAAACAAACAGAGGTAAATTATAACAAGGCCAATACCTCTGAAAAATACAAGGCAAAGGCATCAATTTACAAAGCTAAACCAGTCAGCATCAACGCTGATTACCAGGCATTGTAAAGAAATAAACCAAGTAAATAACTGCTCCATAAATGTATAGAAGCCAAGTTGAAAATGCAACATCAAATTGGCACATCCGGCTTGCATGCAGGCAAAGTATATGGTCGAAAAGATGCTTTAACTTTCAGTTTCTACCATAGTGTCTGTTTTATAATACTGAGTTGACTTCTATAATACTTCAGTGTGGCTTATGATCTGAAAGAGAAATTTGCCAAAGAGCTATATACCCCAACTTAAAGGGATTTAGAGTGCTGTGGTTTTCTAATGCACAAGTTCTGGTATGTGGCAATATGTGAACAGGAGTATTTTTATTCTGGACACGGCTAATGCAGAGAAATGCTGGTAGCTCAATGTTTTGTAAAATGATGTAACATATCCTTGTGACAAAACCATCTATTTTAAAGTTATTTTAAGGCTCTTTACCTGTCGTATTTCAACAGAGGAATGAAAACGAAGAGTTGGGATAAATTGTTCTTTAAATTTGACTACGTACAGGGCTACATGATAGAATTAGCCAAATGATTCCAGGAAAGGTTTGAAGAAAAGGATAAATTACTGCCTACTGGTTATTAAAATAACCCAAGGATAATCTCAATTACAGATACACAGAACTATTGAGTCATCTTACAGAGGCAATACAGAGCAGCAAACAGACTGACAGTCACTCTCTCAAAAATGACAAAGGCATATCCCACATATCTAGAAATTTTACACAATCGGGAAAAAGTGTACGTAGTCATACTGATATTCTGTGAGAGAGAAAGAAGAAAATCACCTTAGAAATTAGACAGAATTGCTTATCATTTATTAAAAACCAGAAGAGTAGATTCGATTGTTGCTGTTTACAGGTGGAAATGATCCTTTTAATCCTATGGCAAAAAAACAGGGAAGCAAACTTCTGTCAGTTTGCTTCTCCATGCAGTCCCTGGTATCACTTGTCATATGGATGTGTGCAGTGGTGGGCTCCAAAAGGTTTTACTACCACACTGTGGGCGTGGTATGGTGGGTGTGGCCAGGGGGAAAGCCCTGCGTTGCACCCGAATCAGGACTACTTTACTTCAAAACTTGGGTGGGCGGGGCCAGCCAGAATTTCTGCTCCCGGTTCTGGTGAACTGGTGCAAACCTGTTGATGCCCACCACTGGATGTGTGTGTGGAGGGTGGGGGGAGTGAGAGTTTTTCCTCAACTGGAAACACCCCCCCCCCCTGATTTCCTTGAGCAGCACATTCCAGAATTGGACTGCAATTCCCAGGATTCTCCAAGAATTCCCAAGCAGATTTGTAGTCCAAAAACACAAGTCTATGGACCTTTACCAGGCCCAAGCCGTGGCTATGGCTGTCTCCTTCCTGTCCTGTATAATGACTTTTCTATTGCCACCATGAAAGGCTCCCTTGCTGGTGGTCTGCTGCAACTCTTAAGGCTTCTTTCTCTTGTTCAGTAGCTCAGTCGGGCTCTTGAGGCTAAAGCTGATGAACTTAGTTCATTGTGGGCACATGTCACATAGCAGTGACTGGTGAGGAAGCAAATGAAGGAATGAAAGAGAACCAAGCAAGTGATTCCATCTTTGTTGATGTTTCTGTGGACATCATCAATGCTGGTGCCACAATGCTCTCCTTCCTAATCACACAGGTATGCAGGCAGGTAACAATAGCAATGGCACTTATATACCACCCCATAGTGCTTAGTACACTCTCTGAGCAGTTCACAAGTTAATCAGTATTTTGCCCCCAACATGCTGGATACTCATTTTACTCAGAAGGATGGAAGGCTAATTCAGCCTTGATTCCCATTAGGATTAAACTCACAACGTTCTGGCTGTGGTACAGCAGTTTAACCACTGAGCCACCAGGGCTCTATAACATCGAGATTACTTCGGCCGTGGGAAGGAGGAGGAGGTGGAGATGGAGATGTTATTGTGGTGTAGATAAGAGTATGGGACATCTAGGCAGCATGTGGGGAACCACACTGCAGGAGAAGGTCATAGAACATGAGCTGCCCTCTCTGTGGGGATCTCTGGGAGGGCAAAGACAAAGTAGAGTGAAATGTGTAGAGCTCTGGTTTTGTACTTTCTCAGAATTCTGCCTGAGTAATTCTTAGAGAATTCTAGGAGTTGCAGTTCAACTCAGAGAGGAGTTGCTTATGGAAGAAGTCTGAGGGTTGCAGCCCAATTCTACAAAAGGGAATGTCTCTACTGGCAAGAATGAATTCTCCCTGTTTTGTCGGTGGGGAAAAACATCTGAATCAAACCAATGTCAGAGACCACAGTCACAGCAAGGTCTGTGACAGAAAACACTCACCACCAAAATAGCAAGCACAAAAAACTGTGAGGGAATATGGTAATGTAAGCCCAGACCATTTGGAGGGGTTTAGCTACCTCCCTCATTTTAGTGAATAGCTATATGTAAATCATTTATAGATTATAGAGATGTAAAGTTTCCAGAAATTTTGAAGCTCGGGGGAAAAAATGTGTGTGTGTGTTTTTTTTGTGTGTTTTTTTTTGGGGGGAGACAGACGGAAATTTTCAGAAAAATTGAAAATAATCTGATACCATACATATTTTTTTAGAAATGATTTATAAAATATTTGAACCCAGACTTATCTTAAAATATTTTATTCATCATGTTAAAATAAAACATTCCATAATATATTTTTTATTTTCAATTTTTCAGAAAAAACAAAAAAGGCTTCAGAAAAAAAACAGGGAAAAATGTTTTTCCCCCGGGTTTTTTCCGGTTTCCCCCCCAGGCCTTCACATCTCTACATTTGAACCTCAAAATCACTCTCTGTTTACATGGCCAGTCTCCTCAGCACTAACAATACCAATCCGATGTCAAACTAAGTCTTTCCCTGTGGCTTACCGATTTTTTACCATGATTAAAGGAAGCTTCACCATGCAAAATAAATAATGCCATCTTATTTCCCACAGCTCTGATGCAACTTTATTAAGGATATTTCAAAGCTGCAGAATTAGTTGATTTAACTGTTAAAGCCATGCAAGTTGGTTTAGTTTAAGCATCTTACCTTGGCTTTCACAAACTGTACAATGGGTCCAAGTTCGGAAACTACTTGATTTCCTACATGAATAAAGGGCACTTTCCCTGTGAGTAAAACAAACATTATACTTTAACTCTCCTGAGTAAATCAGAACTAACATCACAACTTATTAATTTATATACCTAAACAAATTATTGTGCTGATTTTCATTTAAAAATAAAATAAGATTGCCAAGTGGGGGAACATTTTACCCACTTGAATTTATTTAATCTTGGATTCAAGAAGATATTAGGTGTTCTGCTGCAATCAGTGAAATTTCAACAAAGACCAAAGCTGGTATCAATTAGTTATTTGTGGCATTTGTTCCAGGCAAAGGTGAATAATCCTATCTATTGCTGTAGCTTTCGAATTGATAGCTGCATTAGTCTGCGCAGGCATATGAGTCAAGAAACAAAACAAAAAGTAAAAACGACAACAAAAGAAAAAAATGTGACATCTTAACAAATGACTGCTACATTTGAATGTGAACTTTTGTGGATCAAGTCCGAAATGGACTTGATCCACAAAAGCTCACATTGCAATTAAGAGTGCCACAAGACTTTTGTTTCCTTGTTTGTTTGTATTTAATTTTGTTCTGTTTGTTTTTTAATTTTGTTCTGTCTGATAATCCTTGTGAAAACAAAACAAAAACAAAGCACCGAAGGATTAGGGTGTATCTACAGTTCATGGTCCCATCAGCCCGAAGGATTAAGGTGTATCTAGAGTTCATGGTCCCATCAGCATGGACGTTCTCAGTCTGGTAAAGCAAGTCATTTCAAGATAATATCAAGACATACCATTTGTGTTGCAGCAATGCAGAAACCACTCAAGTCCTTTACAGATGGAAAAGCAAATGTAGGCAATGTGCGATCACACTTCAGTGGCTCTGTTTACACGTGGGAAATAGGAATGCTACTGAGAAGGACCACTTCCCTGGAAACACATGACTGGCTTCTTTCTTCTTGTGTAGTAAAACATAGAATGGGGGCAATGCCACCCCCCTCCACCCCCAATGCTGGTGACTACAACTATGCTGTTTGGGACCAATCAGGTTGCAATCCACCAAATAGCAATGGCCGCTCCTGCCTTAAATTATAGTATCTCAAAATATAAGTCCACACGGGAGCAGATAAGCCTCAATGGATCTACCTTGTTTTTTATAGTTGCACACATGCATCACTCAATTAAGTTAATCCTTCTGTACTGACAACTGTCATTGTATTCTTCGGTATGGGATTTCCAAACCAAATGAATTCAACATGGCTACAATTAACCAAAAAAAAGTGGTTGTCGGACTAGACTTTATCATCTCTACAAAACTCTACCTAACGAAGAAGATTCCACCCTCAAAAAGCTTTCTCAACATCACACCAGCTCTACTGATGTGGCGTAAACATGTAATGGATATGTGTCATGGGGGGGGGGGGGATCAAGTTTGGAGAATTAGTCATGTGCATTGCAGCCATTCATTTATTTTTAGAAATATGAAAGAAAATTGTTCCAGACAGCTATTTGCTGTGGGAGCAATAATACAGACACAAGTATCAGCGACTCCAGATATGAGCAGGTATGTGTGTGTGTGATGTAAAGCACCCTTCTCCTGCACGTGTCCCATGGGATATGATGGTCAAGGAGGACGTTACTTCACTGGGGTGTATAGTTTTAGACACATCTCTTTGCAGAAATGGAACATGGTTAATATTTCACTGCTAGACAGTGCTCAGTGAGACAGATAGTGAGCTCGCTAACAGTTAGTTAAACTGTTAATTCTTTTCTACTCACTTTCTCATCTACCCCTTTGTGTCGCACCCTCAAATAAAGAAAAGGTAGCACAAGTGAACCTCACGGCTCAAGGTTCTCTCCCAAAGATGCAGAGGCCTTAATCCCGAAATCTCTTTTCAGGGAGAGCATCAGGTTCACCCATGGGTGGCTTTGGACTAAGGGATTTACAGCCTCCTCCCTTTGTTTTCCTCCTTCTGTTAAGGAAATCTTGGAGCAACATTTTGAAGGGATACAAAGGAATAACACCTGCATTATCCAGGGCATTCCTGCCAGTCACAAAAGTTTGCAAAGCAACTGTAAACAAGAAACAAGGCATCCACACCATTATGTGCACTGCAAAAGCCACGCGGGGTCTTTTAAACATCCACACCTCTCAATGGCTTTATTGATCCAGACTTTACTTCCACATAGCTACTGTATAAAGGATGATCTTTTGGTGTTCCTTGCAGGCAGAGTCAGCATTTCAGGGCTCTCAGAAGGCTCTTAGCAGATGAAGGAAAAGAAAGCAGAGCCAAACAGGATCCTTCACATCTCAGAATGGGAAAATAGGTTTTTGCAGCTGTGGATTTAACCTCATACCATTAGCGACCTAATCTCAAGCACGCTTATATTAGACCAAGTACTACCCAATGCAGTGGGACTCAGCTCCAAGTAGCTAACTCACATGATTCTGTATGGTGTTTATTATGGCTTTTGTGCTAGGCAAATGGAAAATGTATTCAATCATCCATAAACAAAACTGGAAGAAGATTCACATTTAGCCTTTTTTGTAGTGGAGGTAGAAAAACCCACAACACTACTAGTTGACCAGTAGGCTATTTGTTTAATGAGTAGAAGTCATTTTAGTGGTTTCAGGGCAGGACAGATATTGCCCAGAGGACAAACTGGCTGCCCGTGTGCCTCCGGGTGCAATTCAAGGTGCTGGTATTGACCTTTAAAGCCCTTCATGGCAGTGGACCGGGTTACTTACGGGACCGCATCTCCCCAAG
The DNA here is from genome assembly GCA_035047345.1 of Bradypodion ventrale. Taxonomy (NCBI): domain Eukaryota; kingdom Metazoa; phylum Chordata; class Lepidosauria; order Squamata; family Chamaeleonidae; genus Bradypodion; species Bradypodion ventrale. The sequence goes on along the minus strand of JAWDJE010000001.1, from coordinate 288,266,039 downwards.
GCATTCTACCCGTCCTACGAGGGCAGACCGGAGAGGCTCTGTGGTGGTCCCATCAACAAGAGTAGCACATCAGGCTTGGACCAGGGGAAGAGCCTTTTCTGTGTCTGCCCCATCCCTCTGGAACCTCTTACCATCGGACCTTTGCCTCCAGACAGAGCTGCTCCCCTTTCGGAAGGCACTAAAGACCTGGCTGTGCCAGCATGTCTGGGATCCATCTTGTGGTACGGCCCAGGTCCGCTGGCTGGTCTAGTTGCCCAGGTTACAGGTCATTGCTGCAAGCTGTCAGTTGTTTCTTATGTAACTGGTTTTTTAAGAAACTTTTATATGGTTTTAGCTTGTAAGTTTAGCTTGTACGTTTTTTTTTACTGTTTTACTTTTTTAAGGGGTTGGGGAGGATTTGGGACTGGGTTTTAGCTTTTTTAAGGATTATATGTATTTCTATATATGTTGTGAGCCGCTCTGGGTGGTGTTTGCACCAGGAGAGCAGGATACAAATATGAATAAATAAATAAAATTAAAATTAAAATCTTGAGCTGTTTCAGTCCCACCATATTCATAGGAAGGTTTGAGTTGAGATGTTGATGAACAAGACACTGTTGGGCAGAGGCTGGAGATCAGGGGACATTGGTTCAAGAACATCTGGAAGGCCACGGGCTCCTCAGCTATGGCTTAGTACCCATTGGTCACCATAGGAGCAGCAGAGCCTATATCATGTCTACCAATGAAGAAAATTTTTTTTCCTGCACTGTAGTGCTATTGATCAAAATGCTGAACACAAGAATCTTGTCTTAAAGACAAGAATCCATAGCAGACCAAGAAAGAAGCCCCCACAGAACAACTCTGACTGATCTCTGAGATGAGAGACTGCTGCCACAGTTTCTAAACACGTGTGTAATGTAAATGGTTGTTGTACTTACCAGATGGGGACATATATTCTGCATTTGCTTTACAAACCACCTGGACTGGCAGACCGCACATTTGCAAAAAGGCCTGAAAATATAAAATAAAAGGTTATGCTTATTGTCTGGAGACAAAATACATATTTGTCAAAAGTTGGAGTTCTAAGCCCCAGTACGGTTTTTTAAAATCACCATGGTTCTTTCAGAAGGGAGGAAAATACATGTAGTCCTCTAGATGTTGTTGGCCTGCCCCATACTAGCTAACTCAGCCAGTGATATATATTATGTTTTTAATGTTTTGCATTATTTTAAATGCTTTTAATGTTTTACATTTTTAAAATGCTTTTAAAATTGTATACTATTTTGTCATATTCTGCTCTAATATCTCAGGATTTAGGGTGATTATAAACACCTGCAAGCAAACAAGCATGATGACTTTAACAGGAATGCATATATATTACTTCCAAGCTCCATGTCATTGATTGTTTACAAAGGGCTTCCACCTAGATACAAACAGTATCCCACTGTAAATTTAAACTTATGAAGTGGAGAAAGACATTGTCTTGATGTTTCAGTGTATTTCCCCAATCCCCAGCCAAAGATTAAGGGTGTTCAGCTTGAAGCACAGGCAGAAAGAACCATGCCCTTGTCTACATCATCCAGGTACAGAGCTGACTAAAGGGTTAAAGTACCATCTCTTCTCACAGAGGAAATGCAGGGCCTCACATTAGAAGTTGCAAGTCCCTGGAAAATAAAATAACTAGGGCTGGTCCCACCTTTAGACATAGCAAAGCAACTACTTCTGTAGCAGATGCTGGGCGTTGGCAATAACAGCCCTTAACCGTTCCTCTTGAACCATCGAGCCCAGGGGTGGCCAAACTTTTCAGGCCACAGGCGGCAGGCAATGTCATGTGGCTCAGTGGGTCGGTCACATGGTTCCTCCCGCATTTGCGGGCATGTTTTACTTCCTCCTCTGGAAGCAGCAAGGGTGGTGCAGGCCAGATGATTTGGTGTCATAGACCAGATCCAGCCCGTGGGCTATAGTTTGGCCATCCCTGATCTAGCCCGTACTATCAGCTTGAATGGAGAGCTGTGTGTGTCCTGTAGGTTCATTGGCTAACCTATCCTCCTCAGACAGGTAAAGCATACTCTCCCATCAGAGCTGCAGTAAAATTCAAATACAAGTCAAATGTGCTTCTGTACGTGGGTTTTCTGAACTTGGTTTTCTGAACAGGGAGCAAAAGATTTTGCACTTGCCTAGAAGTATTTATTTGGAATCTTCTAGTATGAGACAGTTGTTCTCATACGAGTTGATGTGATAGCTGAAGTTGGAGGAGTCTTCTGTCTTAGATCCCGAACAAGACAGAATATGAAAGGAAGAGCCTGTGGCTCAAAACCTCCAGCAATGAAGTCAACACTGTTGATAGATGAGACCAGATGCAAGCATTTCGGCAAACATTCTGACATCAGACATTTGGCTACACAGCAAAATGATAGTACTGGCGAAAGTAGGTGACACGCCAACAGAAGCATTTCAAGCAATATTGCCTTAAACTAAAGTTTGAAGATCCTTCTGGAACTGGGTATGATAAATCTTACAAATAAATCAAAACTGGCTCAAGTAAGAACATAAGAACAGCCTTGCTGGAACAGGCCACAGAAGCCCATCCAGTCCAGCCTTCTGTCTCACACAGTGGCTCACCATTTGCTTCAGGGTATTCCCAAGGAGATGCCTTCACCTGCTTAGGATTCCCTGGAAATGGCATTGAGAGATATCCTGCCTATCTCTCCAACCCCGAGGTTGTCCTTAAGTATCCATAATTATAGCCATTGATACTCTTGTCCTCCATGAACTTGTCTAATTTCATTTTCATTTCATGTTTAATTTATATATCGCTTTACTCTACCCAATGGGTGACTCAAAGCGGTTTACACGGGTAATACAAATATATATATGGATTCATACAATCAGTAACACAATGATGCAATACAGCAAAAAAATACAATAATACAGTATATCAATCCTTTCTTAAAGCTGTCAAGACTGACAGCTGTCACCACTTCTTCTGGCAGGGAGTTCCATAGACCAGGAATCCTCTGGGTGAAAAAGTACTTTCTCTTATTTGTTTGAGAACTAGTACCCAAAAGTTTCATGGAGTGCCCCCTAGTTCTAGTGTTATGCGTTAGGGAAAATAGTTTTTCCTTATCTACCGTACTTTGTCCACACCGTGCATGATTAGTAGCTGGATTAGTAGCATCATTATGAGTGATACTGTCACACAATAATAATTACATGCCATCAAGTCAGTTCTGACATGCTGACCCTTTGTAGGGTTTTCAAGGCAGATAATATTCAGAAGTGGTTTCCCATTCCCTTCTCCTGGAAGCACCCTGGGACTGGGTAGTGTTCTCATTACTACAAAGGCTGTTTTTTCTCCCTGAAGGCACAGTGGGGAATCAAACTCCCAGCCTCTGGCTCTGCAGCCAGATACCTAAACCACTGGGCTATTTAGCCAGCTCCATTGCGAAAAGACAAGGACAGAAAGGGAAGTTGTATTTTCCTTCATTAAAAAAAACACACACACAACAAAAGTATAGCTGTAATAACAACAAAAGAATCATTCTCCAACATAAAGACAGAGGGCATGTCTGGGAATTACAAATGCGCACAATACCCCAGTTTTCCTATCAAGCAATGGCAGATGCCGTAAATTGAAAAGTCTGTCTAAAATTATAAATGAAAACTGTTCGCTATTCCTATCGGAGTGACGGATTATATTTCTAATCCAGTTATGGTAATAGCCACATTTGTAGTTTAAAACAAATTAAGAGTTTAATTGTATTTGTGACTACTTTAAACAAAGTAACACATTCTTTTATACCTGCAAATGTAATTTATTGCGAAGCCAGGTTCATTTTCCAAAACAATCTGTTCCACACTGCACCAGAATGCTGCCGTAATGACATAATGTAATTCCTGCTACCGAATGTGAGGCGAGTAGACTCACTGGTAGCACAGGGGAAGCTTTGAAGATAAATGAAGATGCTATTCATTCAGGGGTAATTTCATCTTAGAACCCTATGAAAGATGTTTCGCTCAGACACAGTGGATGCCTGGCTTGGGATTTCGGTCTATTTCCAGCTACAATGTAATGTTGTTAAATCGATTATGTTGATACTGTATTTCTAATCATGAAGGATTCCAGCTACTATTCTCCTTAAAGAATGGATTGTCAGGCTTTCATTATATCGCTCAGCCTCTCCCTAGGCAGGTTGGAACAGAAAGCACAGCTCCAGTTCACAACATTGAAATTATAGATTCACATTAAAAGAGTTACAAATCAGTAAACAATCAAGACCAGATGGCCCGCAGAGCTGCGTTTCTGGGGATGGGGCGGCGGCGCAGGATTGGACGTATGAAGCAGCTCTCTTTTAACTATTAATAAAAATTAAACTGGTGGTCTTAATGTGCAACATGAGAACTCTTACACATTAACATCTGCTACTGTAATGAGCTCATAACTGGCTACTGTTTGTGCCATTCTGTTGGCGTGACTATGCAGTTTTACAAACTCCGCTCAAAAGACTGGGACTTTCAACTGCATGTCTCTCTTCCTCTGTGAAGGCAAGACTTCCAGCTATGCCATATTAGCATTGAGAACTTCACACTCATACACACCTGTGAGAATTCAATGTCATTTCAAAGTCTATTTCTGGTTGGTTGGTTTTTAATTACAGTGGAACTCCTGATAACGTCCAATCCTGATAACGTCAAATCCGCATAACGTTGCGTTTGTGATGCACCACATGATGCTCTGGATAACGACGCAAAAAAGGCTAAAAACCAACTTTATGCAGAGCATCTCCATAGGAGATCCTGGATAACAACAGTTTTTTGGACATTTTTGTGACTTTATGTGACCGCATAAAGTCCAAGTCCAGTTAACGACCAGACTTGTGGAACCAAGTTTGGACGTTATCAGGAGTTCTACTGTGTTTAATTCTGAGCCATGTCCTCCTTTGTTTATTTCTTTTTATTTTAGCATAAGGCCAATAATACAAGTATTCCTCCAACCCCATACCTGCAGCAGTTGCTGTTAAATAATAGCCCAGGATATGATCTGTAAAGTCATGGATTCAATTGACTGCATTGTCAAAGAATAGATTTCAGGTCTCGAGACAACTACGTAGCAACAATTGCCCATGAGGCTTGATAATGTTCTAGGTGGATAGCACGGTCAGACCAAAAGTTCCAAAAGTAACTTTTAAAAGTAGTTCATTGTATAAAATGTTACAATGGAGCATGAAACATAAAACACATGGCTTAGATGAAATGAAGAAGCATGCTTAAGAACAGGCATGTAGGCAAAATGGGGGTGGGGGAAAAATCCCAGGACAAAATATTGCAACACCATTTTTCCCCTTGCTCGAAAGCCAGCCGTATCCGACTCTAGGGTGCAGTGTTCATCTCTGTTTCAAAGCCGAAGAGCCAGCGCTGTCCGCTGCTGCAGACGTTTCCGTGGTCATGTGGCAGGTATGACTAGACACCGGAACGCACAGAGCTCTGTTACCTTCCCTATTTATCTACTTGCAATGTCCTGCTTTCGAACTGCTAGGTTGGCAGGAGCTGGGACAAAGACAGGAGCTCATTCTGTCCTGCAGTACTCAGGAATCGAACTGCTGACCTTCTGCCTCCCAGTCAGTGTCTTAGCCACTAGAGCTACTGCAGTCCATAAATACTAATAAAATTGGTTTCCGTGTGACCTTCCATCAATAAAAATCTATTTCTTCAGACATACTGAGTGTTACAATATGCCATCCATATGTATACATATGCATGTGGTGGCTGGAATCATGGCCAGGTGATAATAAAGAAGATAGACGCGACAATATAAAAATGGGACAATGAAGATGTTAATTACTTAATATTGAGGACATAGCTTGGGTGATCACCTGTTTGCCAGGTCAGTTCGACTGTTATAAAAATGCTAAGCGTATGTCAAGGAAAACAACTATTTTACCAAAAACTTTATTTAAATGTTTAGATACACACTGGAATGAGTTTATTTAACCTACTTCTGCTATCTCCTTTTTCAACTTCTAGGTTTCTATTTCACATAATACTTTTAATTGTATCTGTACTGGTATAATGCACCATATAATACATTTTAAAGGGGATATTTCTGACAGGGCAATGAAAGATGAAAAAGGACCTAAGAAGGACCATGTTAACATATCTTCCCAACAAACAATGTGCCTTCATGACTTTTTTTTAACAATGGCAATAATTACACAGCATAATTCATCAAAAAGTCCAGTGTGACTTAGAAAGTGTCGGGAGATATTTTTCAAGATATTTTTCTTTCCTCTCTTTGCTTTCATGCTCAAAGAGCTGACGCACACAAATACAACAGAAACGACACACACCAGCGGAGCAATCCTACCTATGTTGCAGGGTGGGAGGGGATGAAGTTACCACATCTATGCTCTATGATAGGAAGTGCCTTTCTTTCATTTTTCCCACTGACTCTAATGGGACAGGCTTGACTGTGCTAACTCTCCCTGGAGCTGCTCTGACTCTGTTGAGAGGGTGGCTTCCACTCTTCCTCTGTCATGCATTGCATATACTAGCAGCATTTTCCAAACTATGTTCTGCGGAACACTGGTGGACTTCAATTCCCACAAGTCAGTACATTGGCTGATCAGTACTTTGGGGACTTAGGCTTCTGGGAACTGAAGTCCAAATAGCAAAGTTCGGAAAACACTGGCATACAGTATGCTCCTTTCAACAGAGCAAAACCTGCAGGGCTTTCTGTTGCCGCTCAGAGGAAGCCTCCTGCAGCAAGACTCTTTCTTCAACCCAGGAACTCCCTCTCTATAGCTGGGGAAAAGGTACAAAATGCGTCACGCATCCATCCTCTTAGAGATGGAACAGGTTGACCCTAAAAGTTTGTATTTTCAGCACATCTGGTTTTTGGTCCTGGGAACATGTGAAGAAAGGTCTTCTAAAGAAGGCACCATGGCCACAGTTGTTTTGAACTGGTGGTTATTTGCAAAGAAAGTTAGGAATGAAGCCCTGTGAAGTGGCAATAAGCAACTCATTCAGACTTTCCAGATGAAATACTCCTGCAATGATTCCAAAAGAAGAACAGGATGTAGGAAATAAACAGAACTGGATGAACTGGATCTTTAGATTTGACAAGGTTGACTAAAAGTATATCTACTGAAAACAGTATTTATTAGATAGTCAAACTGATTTATAGAAGATTACCAACACCACACACACACACACACACACACACCAACACCATGATTTTATTTAAGAGATTTATCTCCTACCTGTCCAGTTCAGAAAAGGAAATATTTGAGGTAATGTTATGTATCTATATATGATCTGTTTTATTTAAAACATGTATTATTATAATGTATGAATAAAATAATGTTTTGGAATAGAATACTTGAGTGGGGCTTATCAATGTGATATTTTTAGAAAGAAATATTTTAAAATGACTATGATTTAGTGTAAGAAATTACATTTTAAGACAACAGTTGATTGTACGTGGATTATTCAGTGTGTATTTGTTCTTTTATTTTTAGACCATTTCTGTTTTAATATGATGTTTGCCTTGTATTCTTTGAAAATAATTTCATGAGACATATTATAAAACTATCCAGAGATTTGATCTGTGTTAATATTGTTATAACTACAGTTTTTCCTTTTTGTATTCCAAACACAATAAAATGGGACTAATACAGGTGCAGGACTTGGAATTTGTAACAAGCCACTATGTTGAGTCCAATGGGTTTAAAGTCTTCTATATGTTGCTATTGACTAAACCTAAAGATATACCAGATGTTATGATTAGAAGACAGTGTGGAATTATTGCCGCTTTTTCATAACATCAGAGAGTTAATCAGTATAAAGCGCTAAGAGAGGCCCCTGGCACGCTCGGGATGACGTCACCGCAGCGCGCCAGGTTTACCCTTCCAGTGCCATGAATTTTGAAACACAGGAGGCTCCGAAAATTTCCCTGAAGCAGCGGCCAGCTTTAGCAAAGGCTGCCGAGGGGATGGGACCAAGCAACAGGCTGCTCGGAGCAGCCCGGACAAAGCGCAGTTGCTGCCTCCGCCACCACCACTGCTGATGTCAAAACTGTCAGCAGCGGGAGCAGCCCGCCTCTGGTCCCCACAGCTGTGTGTCAGGGGCAGGACCGGCCCACTAACAAAAAGGTTTGGGCAGCACTGCCTTAAACTAACATTTTCGGGTGTTTTTCCTCCATCCTTTTGCCTTTGGCCATGCTCACCATTGAAATGTACTCCCCAAGAACTCTTTTGTAATCACATTCATTCCTCAAGCTGAAAGATGATTTCCCCCAATCACTTTAGTACTGCTGATGCCACAACATTACACTCTATTGACTTTAGATGAAGTGAGCCAGCTCCGTTTACTGTAAGTGACTCCACTGATCATATTCAGAAACACAATGACAAGGGGTTGAAACACCACAGAAAAATGAAAATCTGGAACCCCAATCAGATGATTAGGAGGAAAGGACCATGATACAATCCAAAAACAAGGGAGGCTAGCTTTTGACCCCACATGAGTCTTTGTCAGGCTGGACCTACCAGAGCTAAGGTGGAGGCTGTGCAGAAAAAACCAAAAAAAGTTCAAAATAACATGGCTAACAATGCAGCCAAGATTTTGCAACTCCTTCTGGATTTTTTCTCTCTGCAATGCTGCAGGCTCTGTAATGCCCAGCAAAGACCTGTGAAGTGTTGAAAATTAGCGTCTCTGTGTATGATTTAGTAATATAATAAAAGTGTTGTTTTCAAAGGACCATATGGCTCTTCTCTTTTTTTGTTAGAATATGAAAGACACTCAGAAAAGCCAACCAGGGCAGTATTCGACAGGGCTTACTTCCAAGTAAAATGCCTTACGTTGTTTTAGGGAAATATGTACAGTAGTTGTATGTATATGCATTATTTCTTCATGTTAAGAGGATCCCCTTGAATAAAAGAGCCGAGAATGTAATTCATATTCCTTGATCATGTTGTCCCCACTTTGTTGGGGCCTGACATCTGTAGATAAATTTATTTAACATCTTTCAGATATATTGACAGTACTATTTATATTATTTATTAATTAGATATAGTCCAATCTCTGTATTAGTAACAGAAATATCAAAGATTATAGAACTCTCATTCCTAAAGCAAAACTATAATTTGTGTTCTTTTTAATGATATAATAAAAGTGAACAATTAAATGAAAGCTGTAATTTTACTTATTTTAATGGAAGGCAGCATGCATCACAAACAGCATAGTGTCTCCACTTGAGATATTTCTAGAACACAATATTCAATTACCAAAATTATAATCACCCTATTTGAATCCACTCTTAATGGAAGTAAAACGACAATCAATCTTAAGAATGTACAGTACAGACAAAGAACTGTCAGTTCCAACAGCATTAGGCAACACAATAGCCTTGACCAAATTAAGCAGCGCTGCAGCAATTCAGTAAGCCATTCTGTGAGCAGACAAATGGCACTTCAGTAATAAGTATGTTGCTTCCGAATGCTCCAAGAGGGCATTCAGAAGAAAATGTAACAATTTTCTTAGTGATTTCCTTTCCCTAATTATGCCTTCAGTATGCTTTTGGCCTACAACTTCCACCAGTCCAGCCAACATGGCTAACGGTGAGGGATGGCGAGATTTGTAGTCCAAAATATCTGAAAGGTGCTGTTCTGGAGAAGGTAGAATTCTCAACCAGAAGCCTCACTCTTCCAGGAACCTATTATATATCAAGAGCCCACACTGTGTATATGTGCCAGAGTATATGGCACATATAGGTAAGCAAGGACTCATCAGCACATTCTACCACAATGAATCAGGAAAGTGAAGCTGGCTACAGCTCTTCAATTATCCTATAAATGCAGACATTAATACATTCATTTCTTACAAGAAAATGTTTATCCTCTCTTTCTAATGAAACAGGCCATCTTGAATTTAAAAGAGCAATGAACAAAGTAGGCAAAGATCAAAAGCACTCTATTCAGTTGGGGAGCCACAGTATGTTGTGGAAGGCTGGAGGAGACCTCCGGTCTGACCATAAGCTTCCTGGGGAAGTTCCTCTACACTACTCCCCTTAAGCAAAGAAAACTCCAATACGTTGGCCATATCATGAGGAACAACATAAAGTATAGAATACTCCAATTCGTTCTGCAAGGAAAGATCCCTGGGAAGAGAGGCCCTGGACGTAGACGGACTTCATGTCTGAAGAACCTGAGAGACTAGTGTGGTGTGTCCTCGGAAGAACTGTTCCGAGGAGTTAAGAACAGGAAGAATATCGGCACGATGATAGCTAATATCTGGAATGGATACGGCACCTGAAGAAGAAGAAGCTCCCCTTAAAATGCTAGCTTTGAACAGAGAGATCCCTAAAGAGAAGGCAAACGACTAATTTGGGCAATGTCACCCTAAATCAAATCTCCCCACCGCAAAGCGTCCTGGATCCAGGGCCTCCATCAGGGCAGTACTACAAGTACTGCCGTATAGGGTCCGGAGCTGACAGGGGCCCTGCTGCCGCCGGCCATAACTGTGTGGTGACAGAGAAAAGTATGGGGGGGGGGGGGGCAATAGGATTGCTCAGTATGGGGCCCAGAAATTTCTGATGGCGGTCCTGCCTGGATTACTGAAAGGCAGCTGGATGCCCAAATCTAGAAACATGTTATCCTTCCCACACTACTAAGTGCTTTTCTGCTGCCATTATTCCACACAGCCCAATGGTGAGAATTAGCCAAACAGGGTCCTTTTAGAAACCCTAGGATGTCCCTAACAGCTGCCTCCTTCTCACAGCATCTTGCGACCCCATCAGGTGGAGGAAATGCACTTAATAGTTCCAAAATGATATCTGAATATTGATATCTGAATATTAATACTCAAATATTAATTAAGGAAAACAGTTACATCCCACAACATTCAAAATATATCGAAAGTCAAATCTCTTTTTCCCTTTATGGCAAATTTTCTCTCAGAAGATTCCTTTCTTTAGCTAGAACAGATGATGAAATAAATAAATAACTGTCTTGATTATAATGTTGTGGAATGTAACTAATTTTTAATAAAGTTTAATTTAGAGAATATTCTTTCTCCCTCACGATTCAAAAATGGCCAATAAAGGTTAAAAGCTTTACTACTTGGTAACATTTAGAAAAGCTTAACCCAGTGATGGGCAGTCTTGGCCCTCCAGCTGTTCTTGAACTTCAATTCCCAGAAGCCCAAATCAGCACTCATGCTGATCAGGGCCTCTGGGAATTGAAGTTCAAGAACAGCTGGAGGGCCAAGACTGCCCATCACTGGCTTAACCAGTCTTTTTACAATAAATTATCTTCACATTACCACATGAAGTAGCTCAGAAGTCCACCCCAACCTAATGTAGCAGACATTCTCAAACATTTTGGTATCACCTCCCCTGAGACTTTGGATTTTTAAAAAACTTTCATACCTCCCCATTTCAACTTGACCATTGATTCCCAGCATGGGAACTTTCAATTTGTAATTTAAAATAAAAAAGAAATACAAAATTTAGCAAATATTAATTTTAATTAACTAGAAACAATTTTCTAGCCTACAGTTGAGGTGAAACACATGAGGGGTTTTGGGACTGAAAACTGGACTAGATCCCTCTACTAGCTTGTTCTGTGATTTCTGTCCCCACCCCCCAAAGTGGTTTATCTAGCTCATGTCAGTGGACAAAGAGCTGCTCACAGTGTAGTAGTGCCAGTCTTCTCCTGCGTACATCAGATTTGGCCCTGAGCATCTTGACAGCAGAGTATGCTGCTCCAGTATAGTGACAGGCTGCCTCAAACCTACACCAGTTGAAAATATATACCATCTTGTTGGTATAGGAGAGAAGCAGCAGCGGACGCTGAGAGAACTAAGCAAAAGAATGACCCTCGACATCCCCTGAATGGATTTGAGCCTCAAGTCCACCAGCTCAGATCTGGGAGGAATTTTATGGCGAGAACAAACATTCTTGAGGGTACACAAGAGCAAAACCAAATTAGAAGATGGAGGAAAGAGCTCAGTGGACAAGGAACAACATTAAAGGAGGATATAGCTGAGGAACTCAACCTCCCCTATGCATACCTGTCAAGTTTCGGGAAATTTCTGTCAAACCCCCGTATTTTACTCTCTTTCCCACCATTATCCTGTATTAGTTAGACTGCAATTAGACTGGAGGCCAGCACAGGATAAGCACAGGTATCCAGTTTCCTGTTTTGGCCAGGAAATTTCCCTTATTTGACAGAAATTTCCCAAAACTTGACAGGTATGCCCTTATGTCACTTGGAGGGCCCTGAATAGGATGAGGGCAGGAATCCCTAAATGCAAGATTAAAATGCTCAAGTGGGGGCTGCTAGTGGACAACAACATGCTCTGAGAATGTAGAGAGATACAGAATTCAGCTCATGTACTGGTCTGCTGACTAATAGCAGAAACATGTAGCAATGAAGACTTAATTTTGGCCAACGGCAATGCCAAGAAAGTGGCTTCATTTTGGCAATCCAAAGATTGATCTGGACATGAAAGAAGTGCTCTCCTCACAGTTCAACCCAGAAGCATTGCTCTGCAACCACCACCACCACCCCTTGAAAAGGCCCTGTGATAAACTGGTTACCATAGAAGATATCATAGGAAAAATGTGCACAGATTCAGCACTAACAGTCTGGATTCCTTCACACTCCAAACAAGAAACATCAACATGCAAAATCAAACTTCACAGAAAAAGTCTGAATTGGATGCAGTGGATCTTTCCCTTGAACACAAACTCTTCCTAAGAATAGAGTGGTTATGTTTGAATATAACCCAATGCTGGACTAAACCCAGGCTTTGGCAGCTTTAGAACAGACCCAATTAAATCAGTGTGATTTAAGTTAGACATGATCAACTTATACTGATTTCTGTTGGTCCATTCTGACCACTCCTCCAATTCCCAATTAATATAACTGTCATTGTGCAGAGAACATTATATTACACATAGGTGGGGAAAGAGAGAGAGAGAGACTGACCACAAAGAGTTACTTGGGAGAGAAGAAAGTGAAGAGTGTGATTGCATTTGGGAATGAACAATAGGTCGTGAGAGTTTTCCAACATTTCCAGATGAATGCATGAACTGCTAAGAGTTAATTGTACATTTCCACAGTAGTGCTATTTTACATCATGGCAGAAGGAAAGATTTCTCAAAAGGCTGGATGCAGCTGAAAGCCAATTTATCACTACAACGGCTAGCGTTATCACACAGGACCAAAGAACCCAAAGGAACCAAAATAAAGCATATGTCATTTCAAGAAACACCTGCATCACAGCTACAAAGCCAAGGAGATACAGAGAATATATGGGGCAGTAGAGAGAAGAAGAAATAGATAGTGTTAATATATATTATATATATATTAGTAATAAAAACCAGGGAACTATGTTTCCTAAGTATTATTCATATAAGTTACTTCTAAAAATGTAATTGTATACAACCCAGGACAGTTTATAATACAATTTTAAAACTGTATTCTAATGCAATAATTGTATTCTAATATTCTTATTCTTCTTGTGCCATATCTGATTCTAAATATTGGCAATCATAATGATGATCAGCCATGAAGATTGTCCTGAGAATATAATGCAGTGGCCTTCCATTTGCCTTCCGCATCACAGTGTGACACATATACCACTGTTCCAGTTCCGTGAGTCACTTTCTGGTCCTGAGCCCATTTGGCACGCAAAGTCCTCCTCAGCCCCAGGCCAGTATTGATGAAACTGCTGCCCTCCTTCAAGATGAATTCAGGTGGGATTAGGGTTGCCATAATTCTCTCCCACCAAACCAGGACAGACATGTGACGTCATTGCATTCTTCAAACTGTGCATGTGTCATGGAGACCACAGCATTAAGACGACACAGAATCCCCGTCCAGGGCGGGCAGCCACCATCAGTTTTTTAAAAAGCTGTAGTCAAGAGGTTGTTTCCCATATGATTCTTCTTGCAAAAGATGATTCTTGATGGTTCTACTTTTATTTCTTTTTTCATCTCTGCCCCAGCTCCTGCCAACCTAGCAGTTTAAAAGCAAGAAATTGCAAGTACTGTAGATAAATAGGAACCACTTTGGTGGGAAGGTAAACAGCATTCAGTGCGCTCCGGTGTCCAGTCATGCCTGCCACATGACCATGGAAACGTCTGCAGATGCAGACAGCACTGGCTCTTCAGCTATAAAGCAGAGATGAGCACTGAACCCTAAAGTTGGATACGACTGGCTTTTGAGCAAGGGTGACCTTTACCTTTTTAAAATTTCTTGGGCCACTCTTTAAAACACCCTTCCTCCCCCTGAGGTCACCCCCTCCCCTTAAAACTCACACTCACAAACACACCATTGACATAGACTCACCCTCAAACCCCACACGAGGATCCCTTGGAAGAAAGTTCTAAGGAGGTGCCCGGAACGGCAATGCAGCGAAGGAGCCTCTGTTTCCCTCCGGAAGGAGAAAAGCAGGAGACAGGAAGGGACTTATTTTGCAATGGACAACTCTTCACTTTCTGTCCTCCCTCTCTAGGAATAGCAACTCTATGAAATTAACCCTTTGTTTCCGGGATTTTTACATTTTTTTTTGGTTGAACCGGCTGGGACTGGTTCAATCCGGGAAAATCCCGGGAAATCGGGACATATGGCAAGTCTGGGTGGAATCTAATCTACTTGTGGACTATTACTCTTACCTGTGGACATCACCACCCAAGGCCATTAGTCCTCAGGGTTGTCAGGTTAGTTAACTGTGCCTAACAATTGGCAGAGTTGCTGACAGTAGGGTCTATTCTATTACCATAGCAGAATAACCTGACTAGACTGGCTCTAGTGTTCTAATACAGTACATACTTTAAATAGTATTTAAAACTGTGATCATAATTCTATTGGATATATATATCTGTACACAAAAGGGACTGCAGAAATTTCTGCAGAAATTAATGAGGAGCCATTTTCCTGTAGAGCGCATGCCTGATCATGTGACTGGCATGTCCTCACAACTTTGTCAACCAGGTACAATTAGCTGCAGCAACTTCTGAAATTCTTGCATGCAAATTATAAATAGGATTTTGGTCACTAAAAATAAAACTAGCAAAGAGAAACACTTTATAGTCTAAGTGCTTAAAATATGAAGCCTTTAAAAACTGAGAGGAGGTTTTAACCTGGCATCTAAGTGATAATACAGTGGATGCCACCATTTATTTATTTTTTTGGTAAAAATGTTCTACAATCATGGTGCCACAAACAAAAAGACCTTCCTGCTCATTGTCAACTGCTGATGACAAGCACATTCTAAAAATAAAATGATGAAAGTTCTTAAGATTAAAGTCAATTGAAAGAGCATACACAGTAATCCTCAAGATACCATGAATGGACACCAACAATTTCTGGAATTTGATTTGGTAATAACCAATAGACAGTAAACAATTCTCTCAAAACCTCTGAGAAGTATTTCCAGTGACCCAACCTAATTAGAAATATGACAGCCAATTGGGTTGGGTCACTGGCAATAATCCGACACAGAACTATCTTTCAGGATACCCCAGCTTAAACTGCATTACAGTGTTGTTATAACGTGCCGTCAAGTCACTTCTGACTTAATGGCAACCCAACTAATTAATTGCTTGTGAAAGGTGCTATTATCAGATTTCCTCAGGTCAACCAACTAAAGGCTGTGCTTTATAGCAGTCTAGCTAATATGATACCAGTTTATGAATTATCACAAAGATCTTTTCATCATTACAGAAGTGCTGTTTTATGAAGCACTGTTTAAAAACAGGTGGTTAGTCAGCTTTATACACCGAAACAAGATTTTTTTTTTTATAAAATAAGTCCCTTTTTGATATAAAGAATTCACTGGTCTTATTAAAGTCTTTTAAATTGATACCATCACTTTACATCAAAGAAAATTTTGTTCCTGTGAAGTTTAAAATCAGATATCTGTTGGAGTTATTTCTATAGTCATGGCTACTATCAGCTGTCAGACCAAAATATATTGAAGAAAAAGGTTTTTAATATATTATGGTTAATTTATCATCTAAGTGACATGTGTAGAACAACACAGCTGAATAAACAACATCTTTCCTTGGAATAAAAAATGTTTGCTTTTAAATTTTATCATTATGACGATGACTGAAAATGTGGGAATCTTGATACAGTGCTTCTGCACAGTTCTGCCACTTCTTATGACTGTGCTGTTTAGTCTTCGTAACCTGCAACCTGGAAACCATCATGCATTTTTACTGACACTTCCACAACGTGACTTAAACCCAAGCTCAAGCCAGTGGGCATTTCCTGTTGCAACATGACTTTTCCATTCCATTGAACATTGCACTGTACTACTCGAAACCTGCTTCGGATGGTTTGGCCAGTCCTTTGGAGTATATATCTGAGGACATGCCAGAGGCACACCACCAGTTCTCCTGGTGGAAGACTATAAAAAGAATAACAGTGCTGGATTCCCGTTCCTACCTCTACCTTTAAAAAAACAGACATCTTGTCCTAAGAACAATTACATGGGCTTGAAGTAAATGGTCTAAAACCACAAAATTATTTTCATGTGGATAAAAAATATGTTAAATCAGCCGTTTATGCAGCATGCTTATGTAGAGCAGCTTACACACAGGGGTGTGGAAAACAATCAAATATTGATTCTGCGACAATGGTAAGTTCACACACAATGAAAGCAGTCTTAACACCCTGAAAAGAACAGTCAATGTGGCAAAATACAATTAAGAACCAAGGACAATAATTTATTAGTTTTACTTATATGCTGCCTTTCTCCCCATAGGAATATGGGGAGAACATAGTATGTGAGAAACCAGAACTAGACACAACATAAGTTATAAAGTTCAGTATTTATTACTCATCAGACCCCCCAATTATAACATCTGAGGTGTATAGAGTATTCAGATGTTTTCTACTGCTAAGTAGTGTGTGTGTGTGTGTGTGTGTGTGTGTGTGTGTGAGAGAGAGAGAGAGAGAGAGAGAGAGAGAGAGAGATTATATTTGCACAAACTTGGGAAATCACCTGAAAAATATAGTAACAAAGCAATTTCCCTTTAACTTTAGTAGGAAACCTATGTACATGGAAGATCTACATAGCATGTACAAATACACACATACAAAATTAAATCTTGAACTCTGCACCAAATACAGAGGCTATGCTATACCAATAGGTAGGAATAGCCCAATGCATCAATTTTGGTTATTCTCAAGCCTCTATTTGTCCCATCTTAAGCTTGTTCTGTTTCCTGACTCTTAGGAACCTGTCATAAAAGTTGTTTGTATACAAATGTTTTACCCATATTTGCCTATTATACACCTTTTTCTTTTTTTAAAAAAAGACATTCTCTTAAGACTATATTGTTTTGTGTACTTTCTCAGTAATAGATGCCCTTTGTGTCCATTTCCCCCTATTATACATGCTTGTGTATCTGTTTTATTTGGAGAAGCATACAGTATTACAAATTTCTGAGATGTGTTAGTAACAAGCCTCCACTAGGTGAGAGTCTTGTCGGGGAGTGGGGACTTGGGCAGTCTAACTAGGCAGTGTTTCCCATCTCTTGCCAATGATGTTAGGTCGGGACTAAAATGCAACAAAGCATCTTCTGTTGGATCCCTTGGGCCAGGTCATTGTCTGCCTAACCAGCGGGTGATGTGATAGCCAAATGGCTAAAAAACGCAAGCAAATAGACTTGATTTCTCAAGCCCATTTGCATGTGTAGAATGTCATTGCAGATTCGTCTACCAATGTGCGGACTCCTTGCTGAATAACGACTCCAAGGTATCCAAGGTACTGTATCAAGGTTAGTAACAAGAAAAATGTGCGCATCAATTCACCCAATGATCTGGGGAAGCGATGAGTTGATATGTTCTTAGTGAAACAGAAACTGAAGAAAATTATTTTCCATCTTTAATAGTATGTAATTGTGCCAGCTGACTGCCTTGTATCCTGCTACTCCTTTCAATGCAAGCGTATTTTGCTGTAAGCAATTATATAAATCATTGACAAAGTCTAAAATTACCGTACTGTATTCATATTGCTTTTCAGTCTCTAAAGAGATAACAGCAAACAGGAACACTGTAAGTGTACACTTGGCTTGAATGATCAGAACTTAGAGCACAAAAGTGCAAAACTCAATTTCAACAGTTGAAATGTTTGAAGTGGTAGCCATGTTAGTCTGTGCAAGCATATCAGAGAATTTAAAAAAAACAGCAAACAAATACAAAACTGTTGAAGCACCTTAAACTAACTCCTATATTTAAATGTGAGTTTTCATGGACCAAGTCCACTTCGTCAGACATAAGAGTGAGGCCTCTTATTGATTCCATGATGCCTCTCTCTTATGACTGATGAAGTGGAATTGGCCCACAAAAGCTCACATTTAAATACAGGAGTTAGTCTTTAAGATGCCTCAACAGTTTTGTCTTTTCTTTTTGCTGTTTTGGTTTAATTACTATCAATTTCAACAGGATTAGTGACATTTCAACAGACAAAACCAGATCACCTAGGACAGTGGATCCCGCATTTGGGTCTCCAAATTTTGGGCAAAAAAAATATCAATCAGGACGGTGATAGATTCTAGATTCTAGAAGTTGCAGTCTAGTATCACTTGGCAATCCAAAGTTAGGGCCATTGTTTGAGGATGCATTAAAAAGAGGGGAGGGATTCTGCAGGGTGTGGAAAGCACCCCTTTTGCATGCCTTAGAAGGCCTCAGGACCAGTCTTTGACAGCACCAGGCAGCACTGGGAACAATCCTCTCTAACACTCTACAGAAATGCTGCCAGTCTGTGTCAAGATCTGAGCGGGTTTAAGGCAACCTCCTATACTTCTATGTAGGCAAAGGTCTATGATTTACCTGAACAGCAAGACAGACAGCATTATCAGAAAGTAAAATTTGTTCCTCTGCAAAAAAGAAAACAAGTGCATGGTAATTATATGAAACAGCAGTTTTTTCTCTCTCTACAGATAGCTGAGGCTCATTTGGGGCACAAAAATAAATGGTGTACAAACATAAGGAGACAAACTACTTTAACACAAATCACATGCTTCATTACATTAATGCACTTTTTTTAAAAAAACATACAGCTCGAAGTCTCAGAAATATTTCTCCTAGACTAGATAATCCCTACAATTTATTATATTGTGTCCAACTGTTAAAAAAACCTAAGAAAAGCATGTGCCTTTGGCTTTTTCTTTCTTTCTTTAAAAAAAAAACCAGAATCTATAAAAGGACAATTATTCATTTCCTAATAGATTTTTTTAAAAAAAAAACAATTTTGTAATTCCTCTTGCTAAAAAAGTAAAAGCATTCAGGAATCTATAAAAGAACCCAGCTTGCAGTTAATATCACACACTGTGTCTAGGTCTGTCACGCAAAAGAAAGATGACAAGTACATAGCAATAAAAATTCCATGCTTAGAAGACTAGGGCTGCTACCTATTAGTCTTCATTACTTTGCAGTCTTCTGACAACTGTAGCAGGCTGCTGAGCCCCAAATGGGGGCCATAATGTGATCTGATGATATATGAAGAGCTGCTAAAGGGAGCCTGAACCGTCCTAGCCTATACATTTTAACAGTTCCCTTTTTACCGAGAGCCCACTTTACCACAAGACTTCAAAAATCTGCTGCCTCAGCTATTGGCGCAGTAAATCTGCCAACTGTGCCTGCAAACGACATCATTTTACACTGCCTACAGCAGCCAATATAATGAGTCAATAATAAACCAAGGACCGTATAGGCCAGGGGTGGCCAAACTATGGCCTGTGGGCCAGATCCGGGCCCCAATGCTAATTCATCCGGCCCACGCCACCCTAATTGCACGTTTTACTTCTGCTTCCAGGAGCGACGAGGGCGGTATGGGCCAGATAAATTGGTGTCAGGGGCTGGATCCAGCCCACGGGCCATAGTTTAGTCACCCCTGGTTTAAGCAGAGAAAATGGCAGGCTAAAATCTATCCCATCCTGTTGCAAAACACAGATTGCAAGACACATTTTAGTTCCGCTTCCAGTACGAGGAACCACGTGACCAGCCCGCAGCCCAAAAAGTTTGGGCACCCCATTATAGGCCATTAATAGCTGCTTTATAGTGGCAGATACAGTACAGTAATACCTCAGATAACGTTTGCACCAGATAACGCTAAAACCGCATAACGTTAAGCAATCTGGAAAAAATGCATTGCATAACGTTGAAATCCTATGGGACGTATCGCATAACATTCACTGAAGCCTGTGCCGGTTACAATGTATCTCTATGGAGTTTTAACATTATGCGATTCATCCCATAGTATTTTAACATTATGCGATGCATGTATCGCATAACATTAAAAATCGGATAACGCTAAGACTCGTGGAACCAAGTTTTAGCGTTATCCGGGGTTCTACTGTACAAGTTTAATGCACAAACACAAAACCCCAAAACAGAACAAAAGCCTCTGACCAGACGAAACCACAAAGGATTCGCTTTTTAATTCCGCCTCCCCCACCTTCCACTTCCACCTGGTTCTTGTTAATTAGGCTGCTGCATATTTAATGAAGAATGCATTGTTCACTGCAGAAAATAAAATACTCACCTTTTAGTGGCTGATATAGTGTAGCATTTTGAGGCCAAGGTTCTGCAGCTAGAGAAACAAAACAACACAGGGGGGGGGGGGGGGAACTTGATTAATTCAAATAAAATGAAGGGCAAATGAGCACTCGCCATTGTCTGAATGCAGAGTTCTTTGTGTGTGAGACTCTGTTGTGTATTGAGGCACATTTGCAAAGAAGCACAAGAGCGCTCTTGCAAAGGGAAAATGGCGGTTTCCCGCCATTCTAGCAAGAAGCCCAAAGTGGCGCAAAACCCCTGTAAAAGGGCACGCTTGTTAAGCTAAACCAAGCCCTATGATTGGTTATACTTTTGGATCCTGTTCTCCATTGGTTAATCACACTTATCCCCTGTTATGATTGGTTAGTTACGTCCGTCCGGCGGGTCGCTACCTTATATCCAGGAGCTACCACCGGAGAGATGCTATATAAGCCCCACAGCTAGACCAGGGTGGGGCCGGACCGGATCTATACTTCCCACACACCATTCGGGTAGCTGGGTAGCGCTATACCCTGGGTCCCTCCACTGCTACGCTTCATGGTAGCATGTATGGTGCTGCACTTCATGGTAGCCAAGGACGGGCAAGAGTCCGGAGGGACTGAATACGCTGGGATTGTATAGCCATCTCGGGATCCAGAAACACCTTGTAAGCTCATCTATATTTGACTGTTTACTAAAGCCTGTTGCTGTTTGTTACAACGTTGTTCTGGACTAGTGTTTATAAGGGCTGGATCCAACAGACCCCAAAATGTTCCAGCAATACCCAAAATTTTACAGCTTCTGGGAATTGAAGTCCAAAAACCGAAGGTTGGGAAACACTGCTAGACATGCTGGCTGCCCTCTAGAAGGCCCAAACTCCCAACCTTTGGCTCTGCGGCCAAATACCTAAACCATTGAGCTGGTAACAAATAAAATTAATTACTCTACTTACATTAGACGCCGGATGGCAGGCAAAAAATTTACAACCATTGAGGAAACTTTGAAACAGTTTGTTCAGCATAATCACCACAACTAATGCTTTTACTACAGTCATGGCAATAATGGTTGGGGAAAACATAACTCACTGGCTGAAATGTTGTTGTGCAGCAGCAAAGTTAAGAAACAAAAGGCTCCTCCTCTCTGCTCCATAGTCCCCAATGGCTTCCCCATAATAAAAGGGGAGGAATAAAAAACTTTCAATTTTGGGGGAAATTAACACAGGTGATGACAACAATAGTATTACATGAAATAGAGATGAACAATAGGATTCCAGCTGAATGCAAAACAGTAGAATATGATGCTGAAAGCAAAACAGTAACAGAAATGCATCAAAGCTTTGTAATTACATGCACCTTCCCCTTTCCAATATATACTAAACCTGCCCTTATAGAAAAGTTGGGAGGAAGTGTAAAGCATATAATATTGTATATACAAGCTGGCAAAGGTCACTGCCTTTAATATTAAATACATTCATGCACACTGGTATCGCTCGCTGTGCATGAAAAAAACTAATCATACCCAAGTGTCATAACTGATTTTTTTTTTCATTACGGCATTTACTGCTTTAACATTAAAGCTTACACCCTGGAGAAATAAATTCTGGAGGTGGGAATGTAGTATTTTTTTTAGAGAAAAAAGTCAACATGAATATAGCAGATACTATGAATACATCAGTATAAAGATTCAGCAACATTTTTGAAAGCATGTTTAACGTACAGAGTTAGTAAGCATTCTGGAATAAAGGGCCTTTCTGGAATATGGTTTTATTCTTTATTATTCTTGCTTAGTTACTGTGAGGGAAAGGTAAGCGCACTCGTTACATAATGTTAGTAAAGTATAGCACAAGTTAATTAGCATTTTGCCCCCAACATGCTGGGTACTCATTTTACCAACCTTGGAAGGATGGAAGGCTGAGTCAACCGGGAGCCCCAGTCAGGATCAAACTTACAACGTCCAAATCCTTGCCATGATGCCTCGTACAACGTCGTTTCCATAGAGATACATTGTACTGTAACAGCACAGACTTCAGGGCAAAGTCAAGGAAACAGACAGGAAACTGACAGAACTTTAAGAAATCATTGTCTAAAGGCTAAATACAAAAACATGTCAAACAAACCTGATTTTAGAGGACAAACCATATAACAAGTTTTTAACTTTTGAAAACTTTATGAAGGGCAGATTTAAAAGTTAACATGTCCCATCATGCAGCACAGTGTTAATCTGCAGCCATGCAGCCGATCATCCATTTTGTACAAGCTACAGTAAACAATTACTCTCTTTGCCTCATGCAAAACCCACAAGAGCAATGCACGCATGCGTTCTGCCTTTTATACTGCCCAGGCACAATGCAGCCTGGGAAAACCCCCAATGCCTCATACATACTTTGTATGAGGCAACTTTTTTCAAGGAATTAAGCGATGTTGTATGAATTCAATGTTGTACGAAGTGGACTTTGTATGAGGTATTACTGTATATAAAATAAAATAAAAATCTCAGAGATGTGCAGACAGGCCATCAGTGCAAGAACCCATCAGGATCCTGGCCCCAAAATCCTATACCTGAGAGCAAGCCCCTTTAACCTCAATGGAATCTGCTTCTGACAAGAGATGTACTGATCTGTATCAGCTTCATCCTAGCTTTAGTATCTAAATAAAATAACATCTATTACCTAGGTAAAACTATCCATAGACAAATAATTGCTATATTTCATGATATCATCAAACAGTTTTATTATACAAACAGTGGTGAGAAACATATTGAGATTATACTGCAGAATAATTGAATTTATCTAAGTTATGTAAGCAAACTGCAGCATATTAGATAGCATCTGTGCGCACAGCGAATAGCCAGACACATAACCAACATCTTATTGATTGACTGCAATCCGCCATCATGACTTACATGACTTAACTTACAGCATAGTAAAATTCCAACAAGACTCCAGTCATTAACATACACATTTGTTAATGGACACACACAGAGAAAGTGTGCATGTGTATATCTATCTATCTATCTATAAAGCAGAGGTGTGTCTGTACGTATGCGGAATATGTTTCCACACCCCTGGAGCAAATCCCGTGATATTTGGCACACACTTACCTTTCGCAACCAGGGTCAGCACTGTGAAGGTCCCAAGGCCGAGGGTGGGGCCTGCACCCCACAAATTGGACAAAATGGGACAACTACAAGTCCCAGCACCCCCTGCGGCACGTCCAAGCCAATCCAAGACCGGCGTGCATGCAACAGCCACACACCAGACAGTCACCAAAACCCTCCAATGCCACTGGCCGGAGAGCAACAGGACTCTGGCAGCCGGGGCAGTGGAGCCCCTATGAACATGGCTGCCATGCCCGCCCCTGCACCGCCACCCCCAACAGGACCACCGGACAAGGAGGCCACTGGCAGGGACGCCCTGGAAGAGGCAATGTGTCCACCCGAGGAGGTGCCAGGAACAGCCACAGGGCCTGCCTGGTAGCCACGGGAGCAGGGCTCCACAGCCGGAAGGATGACCGCCTGAGGAGGTAGACCCACCCATGGCAGGTAAGTAGGGCAGGCGACAGGGACTGTGGTGGGGGAGCAGGCCCCGGGTCCACCTGCACAGCCACCGACCTGGACCGGGGGAAAAGAGGAGGACATGCATATCTGGTCTCCATCCACCCAGGCTGCCCTGAGGAGCTGCCCATGCCCGGTTCCTCTGCCTTGGATCCCAGCCCTTGCAACACTAACCTGCCGGGGGGGGCTCCCTCCTCTGCCAACCGCCAACACGCTGAGGACTCCATGCTCCGCAGCGCCGGCCAGTAGGGGGTTAACCATAAGAACATAAGAACAGCCTTGCTGGAACAGGCCACAGCCCATCCAGTCCAGCATTCTGTCACACACAGTGGCTCACTATTTGCTTCAGGGTATTTCCAAACTGATGCCTTCACCTGCTTAGGATTCCCTGGAAATGGCATTGAGAGATATCCTGCCTATCTCTCCAACCCGGAGGTTGTCCTTAGGTATCCATAATTATAGCCATTGATACCCTTGTCCTCCATGGACTTGTCTAATCCTTTCTCGAAGTTGTCAAGACTGACAGCTGTCACCACTTCATCTGGCAGAGAGTTCCATAGACCAGTGATCCTCTGGGTGAAAAAGTACATAAGAACATAAGAACAGCCTTGCTGGAACAGGCCACAGCCCATCCAGTCCAGCATTCTGTCTCACACAGTGGCTCACCATTTTCTTCAGGGTATTCCCAAGGAGATGCCTTCACCTGCTTAGGATTCCCTGGAAATGGCATTGAGAGATATCCTGCCTATCTCTCCAACCCCGAGGTTGTCCTTAAGTATCCATAATTATAGCCATTGATACCCTTGTCCTCCATGAACTTGTCTAATCCTTTCTTAAAGCTGTCAAGACTGACAGCTGTCACCACTTCTTCTGGCAGGAAGAACTTTCTCTTATTTGTTTGAGAACTAGTACCCAAAAGTTTCATGGAGTGCTCCCTAGTTCTAGTGTTATGCGATAGGGAAAACAGTTTTTCCTTATCTACTTTGTCACACCGTGCATGATTTTATAAACTTCAATCAGGTCACCTCTTAGACGCCGTCGTTCAAGAGTGAAGAGGCCCAACCGTTGCAGCCTCAGATAGTAAGGAAGGTGTTCCAGTCCCCTAATCATTTTGGTTGCCCTTTCTGCACTTTTTCCAGCTCCATAATATCCTTCTGGAGGTATGGCGATCAGAACTGTACACAGTATTCCAGATGGGACCTCACCATAGATTTATAAAGAGGCAAAATGACACTTGTTGACTTATTTTCTATACCCTTCCTAATGATCCCTAGCATTGAGTTTGCTTTTTTCACTGCTAAGGCACACTGGGTTGACATCTTCATTGAGCTGTCCACCAGGACACCAAGGTCCCTTTCCTGGTTTGTTGCAGAGAGTTCAGACCCCATCAGTTTATAAATGTAATTAGGGTTTTTGCCCCAATGTGCATCACTCTGCACTTACTAATGTTGAAGCTCATTTGCCACTGTTTTGCCCACTCCCCCAGTGTCAAGAAATCCCTCTGGAGCTCCTCACAATCTCTCACAGTTTTCAGTACCCTGTATAATTTAGTGTCGTCAGCAAATTTGGCTACCTTGCTATTTACTCCAACTTCTAGATCATTTATGAAGAGGTTGAAAAGCAGGGGTCCCAGTACTGAACCTTGGGGGACCCCACTCTTTACTTCCTTCCACTTGGAAAAGTGTCCATTTAGTGATACCCTGTTTCCTGTCCCTTAGCCAGTTGCTGATCCAAGACAAGACCTGTCCCTTTATTCCATGACTAGTAAGTTTATTCAAGAGCCTTTGGTGTGGGACCTTGTCAAAAGCCTTCTGAAAGTCCAGATAAACAATGTGAACTGGATCCCCCTTATCCACATGCTTGTTGACACTCTCAAAAAATTCCAACAGATTAGTGAGGCATGATTTGCCCTTGCAAAAGCCATGTTGGCTCTCCTTTAGCAGCGCCTTCTCTTCTATGTGCCTATTAATCCTATCTTTTAGGATGGTTTTCATCACTTTACCTGGGACACATGTCAAACTGACAGGTCGGTAATTTCCTGGATCACCCCTGAATCCTTTTTTGAAAATTGGTGTTACATTCGCTACCTTCCAGTCATCAGGCACAAACCCTGATTTGAGGGAAAGATTGTATATTTTGTCTAGGAGATCAGCAATTTCATCTTTAAGTTCCCTGAGAACTCGTGGATGGATGCCATCTGGTCCTGGTGATTTTGTTAGTGTTTAGTTTAACAAGACATGCAAGGACCTCCTCCCTGGTTATTTCTATCTGGCTTAATTCTTCGGTTTCCCTCCCTACGAAGATAGGCTCTGTTTTGGGCATGTGGTCTCTGTCTTCTTCAGTGAATACTGAAGCAAAGAATTCATTGAGTCTCTCTGCAATCTCTGTTTCCTCTTTAATAACCCCTTGCCTTCCATTGTCATCTAATGGTCCAATGGCCTTCCTAATTGGGTTCTTACTTCTAATGTACTTAAAGAAGTCTTTGTTATTTCTCTGAGTGTTTTTAGCTATACGCTCCTCAAAGTCTTGCTTTGCTTTCCTGATTGTTGCCTTGCATTTGTTCTGCCTGAATTTATGTTTCTGCCTGCTGTCCTCATTTGAACAAGCCTTCCATCTTCTAAATGAGCTTTTCTTGCTTTTGATCCCTTCCCGAACAGCTCCTGTAAGCCACATCGGAGTCCTCTTGGACCTGGCAGTACCCTTTTTCCTTTTGGGTATGCATTTCAATTGGGCCTCTGTTATTGTTTTTGTAAACAGCCTCCATGCCTCTTGGAGTGTTTGGACTCTCTCAATTTTCCCTTTCAGCTTCTTTTTTACTAGTTTCCTCATCTTTGGGAAATTTCCTTTTTGAAAACTTAAGGTCTCTGTTAGATTTTATCAGTAACTTGCAGTCTATGATCAAGTTAAACATGATTGAGTTGTGGTCACTATGCCCTATTGGATCAGTCACATTAACATCTTGCACCAGATCCTGAGTATTACTCAGGATCAAGTCAAGGATTCTTGTACCTCTAGTTGGGTCTTCAACCATCTGTCCCAGGGAACAATCATTTAGCATATCTAGGAACTTTATCTCTTTATCATGTGCTGAACAACAGTTCACCCAGTCTATGTGAGGGTAATTGAAGTCCCCCATTATAACCAGTCTTTCCTTCTTGGATGCCTCCTTTACAACATTCTCCAACTACCAGTCTCCCTCAGGAGTTTGGGTCAGAGGCCGATAGTATATGCCTACTGTTAGACCATCCTTGTGGCCTGGTACTCTTACCCACAGAGTTTCTAATGGTGACTCCAAATCACCTAGATATTCCAATTCATATGATTTTATCACTTCTTTGACATACAAGGCTACACCACCTCCCGTTTGCCCCTTCCTATCCTTCCTGTACAGTTTGTAGCCTGGGATAACTGTATCCTATTGGTTATCATCCGTCCACCAGGTTTCAGTGATACCAATAATATCAATATTCTTATCTATTGCTAAGTATTCCAGCTCCCCTATTTTGTTACGGAGGCTTCTGGCATTTGTATACAAGCATTTATATATGCTTTCCTGATACAGTCTTTTGAGTCCAGTTGCATTGTTAGACTGCCTCTTGCATCCTTCTGCTAGAGTGCTGGTGACTAGCTCCTTGCTCTGCTCAGTAATTTTTGCATCCTCCTCACTACTCAAGTACACACTTCCCCGAACCGGATGCTGCCCAGCTCCTGTCGGCTTTCCCCAAGTTATCAGTTTAAAAGCCTTTTTGATGTTGAGTGCCAGCAATCTGGTCCCATCATGGTTCAAGTGCAACCCATCCCACCTGAACAGATTTGGCTTGTCCCAAAATGATCTCCAGTTCCTGACAAATCTGAAGCCCTCCTCTCGACACCACCGCCTCATCCACGCATTGAGGTTTCTGAGCTCTGCCTGCCTGGTAGGTCCTGCATGAGGAACAGGCAGCACTTCAGAAAATGCTACTTTGGAAGTCCGGGACTTCAATCTTCTTCCTAACAACCTGAATTTGGTTTCCAGGACAGACCACTTGGCCTTCCAAACATCATTGGTACCAACATGTACCATGACCACTGGCTCCTTCCCAGTTCTCTCTAACAAGCTATCTAGATTTTTCGTGATGTCTGCAACTTTTGCACCTGGCAGGCAAGTCACCATACGGTTATCATGTGCATCACAAATCCATCTGTATTTCTAACTATTGAATCACCTAGTACAAGGAGCCTCTCTCCTTCAATCTGTTAATCTACATGCACCTCATCAACCATACTACGGGAGAGGACTTCAGTTTGTTCCTGTTGTTTATCTTCCTGGATCTCATCAAGTGTAATGAAGGAGAGATCCTCAGGTGGAACCAGTTGTTCCTCTGTGTGTTCCTCATCAGGTGTGATGAGGGAAAGAGCCTCAAATTGATTCTGTAATTTCAGACTCACAGAGTGATCCCCTACTCTTCTCCTCCTTTGAGTCACATTCCTCCAAACATCTTCCTCCTGAGTTAGTGAAGTGCCTCCTTCCTCTGAACAGCCTCCGCCGCCCACCTCCTAGGCCAGAGATGGAGTACGGTCTGCAGCGCCTGCCAGCCGGGGGTTAACTGACACCTCTGATGCCCAGAAGGGCCCCGGGAGGAAAGACAGAGCCCCCCCCCCCCCAACAATCACCCAGGTGCAGCCAGGCACTTAGGCTAGTACCGTATATATATTCAATACTAAGTAATACTAAAAAGGCTTTCCTTCAAGATAACACATGAACACACACAAAAATTAAGATCAAAATGCTATTGGGGGAAAACACCTTGTGCACAAGCAGTGTGAACCCTTTGTCACAGTGTCTGTTGCACAACTCATTTCATAACCAGCATGTGTTCATCAGAGCTACAGAGAGTGCAAACAATTTGCACAATTATTGCCATATGCAGTTTTCAACAGACTTCTGGCTTAAGGCTACAACTCCATATCCAATTTCCTGGAACTAGGGCTGCCACTGCATTCAGAGTGATTTTTTTTCCTGATACATATGGAGGGTTATATGCAAGTTTTCAATCAGTACAGTTCAATTTTGTACATATAAATCCAGAAACAGGCCCCAATGTGTGCAGGATTGTGACCCAAGCTTCACTGCACAACCCCTTGCCCTCAAACCTTTACTACAGAAAATCTTAAAGCCGTACAAAACGTACAACCAGCTCCACAAAAAATTACTGAAAGTGGATTTTTCATCCATTTCAATCTAGATTTAGACCCAAGTTGGGTACCAAAATGACCTTGGTCAGCCTAACAGGTAATATTATTTACCAAGTGATAAATGAAGGAATGGGCTCCTAGTTAATTATTCTGGCCTTTTCAGCAGTTTTTCTACTATTGACTATGGCATTTTTTTCCAGGCGTATTGTTTAGCATGTTCTCTGAAAAGTATTTCTATCAAATGACTATTTAAAATGTTAGGGTGACAAAACAAGGAACAGGGCAAACAGGCACGGACATTTATGTGTTTACTGAGTGTGTTTAGTTACTATACTATAAAACTGATAAATAAGACAGGGTATATCCTGGCTTTAAAATTATTTTTACAACCATTTTTCTTTGGCTGGCATCCAAAGAGGAGAGTTCATTTTGGCAAACTCCCAGTGAATTCAACAAAGTTTTTTTTCCTGTTCCGCTTACTGGAAGGGGGCTATGGTGCTGCCCAATTTTTGGCTGTATGGGGGACATAGATGAAATAAGCACAATCATTTTGTAAGCATAATATTAGAGAGGAAGACTCACTGGTATTACTAGTGCTTTCTGGTCCAAAGAACAGCTATGTGTTAGCAAGATTAAGAAGAAAAGGAGCACAAAAGTTGGGAGGCATTTTAACAAGAGAAGCAAATAAGCACACAACATTTCTAATGTGCAGCATGACTCTTGCCTTGTGAGCAATAGGTGAAGGCATAATTTGTAGAATAATAGGCACTAATATTACACACTGCTTCAGTTCTGTCATATTCCCAATCCATCAAGTTGATTAATGCTATAATAACTCCACACAAACTTATCATTTGTCTAATAATGAAGTCAAACCAAGTTTATCCTTCGGGCATTGGATTATTTCGGTCTTTAGCTGTTATTTGCCTGTCTGTCTAAACCACACTAATAGACTTGGGGGGTGAGGGGTGGATAGCGAACAATGAGCATGGCTATGATAACTTTAAACAAAAGCTTGTTCCAATAGGGAGAGGAAAGCGCCAGCGACTTCTTGTAGCACTCCCATGCCCCGTTATTCCTCAAGCAAAGAGAGGTTCCAGGGACAGCAATCGTCTTGGTTTGAATTCTGTTCCATTTGGCCTAATCAAGGTTCTCCTCTAACACAGGTCTTGAGGTAAAGGTTTCCCTTGCTTGAAAGCCAGTCGTATCTGACTCTAGGGTGTAGTGCTCATTTTTGTTTCAAAGCCAAAGAGCCAGCGCTGTCTGCTGCTGCAGACATTTCCGTGGTCATGTGGCATGCATGACTAGACACTGAAGCGCACGGATATTGTTACCTTCCCACCGAAGTGGTCCCTATTTATATACTTGCAATTTCTTGCTTTCAAACTGATAGGTTAGCAGGAGCTGGGACAAAGACGGGATCTCATTCCGTCCTGCAGTACTCGGGAATCGAACTGCTGACCTTCCGCCTCCCAGTCAGCGTCTTAGGCACTTGAGCCACTGCAGTCCTTAGGTCTTGAGGAGATCTCATTGTTGTTTGAAATATTTGTTAAAGAAGCTCCACTATTACAGGTCTTGAGGAGACTTGTAATATTAGAGCTTCTTTAACAAATATTTCAAACAACAATGAATGAGTGGAGGTAAATAAAGAAGCCTCCTGCCAACCTAGCAGTTCGAAAGCAAGAAATTGCTAGTAGATAAATAGGGGCCACTTCGGTTGGAAGGTAACAGCGTTCCATGAGCTCAGGTGTCTAGTCATGCCTGCCACATGGCCATGGAAACGTCTGCAGAAGCAGACAGCATTGGCTCTTTGGCTTTGAAACAGAGATGAACACTGAACCCTAGAGTCGGATATGACTGGCTTTCGAGCAAGGGAAACCTTAAATAAAGAAGCACTATTACATGTGGCAAGTCCAGCATCTGTCCTCAAGAAAGAGAATACTTTCTCTTTCTGTCACCAAAACGCTTCTTTCCTCCTGACACATAAGCCTTAGTAGCTACTTCCTTCCCAACCATTCGAATTTCATAATAATCAGAGATTAAACTCATAATAAATATTTGATCATGTCTTTCCTAACAATTCAAAATTTAACATCCGTCTCACATTCTTTTCCCATTCAAAATGTTTCAAATTACAAACCCACAATGGCCAAAATCCTATCGTCATTTTATGACAGCATTGCAGGCAGATTTCACTTATGAACATAAAGAACTCACTCTAAACATCATCTGTTTCATGCCAAATCATATGACTCACCACACCAGAGTTTCGCAAACTTGGGCTCTCAGATGTGCTGACGTGCTTCTGGTAATTGAAGTTCAAGAACACCTGGGGGGTCCAAGATTGAGATACCCTGCACTATACAACAGATAGAACATGCCTGCCACGTGACCCTGCAGTATACAACAGATAGATTCTATCATTTGCAATAAGATCTGGATGCATAATAAAGGATAACAATCACACTTCTATACCGCCCCATACGGTCTAATCAGCAAAAACAGCTTGGAAAAGGAAAAAGATGAAATATATGATCATATGGACCACTACCAAACCACTTTGAGTTATTCTGTAATGTATAGATCTTCATAGACCAAAAAGTGAAATGTAATTATATTCATCCATCTCTACTTTCTGCAGACTGATTGATATTGCAATTCTAAGTGCATTTACTAGGAAATAAGACCCAACGATTTTAACATTGCAGACATGGTTGTGCTCATGATGTAGATACAATTGACAGTGAACTTCTGACAGTTCGACAACTTTTAATGTAAACCAACTACAATAGAGTGAAATTCAAAAATGGACACCAACCAAACTAAAATCCCAAGACTCTGTATCTTCTTTAAAATATTGAATGGACCCACAGCTGTGTACTTTATGAACAAGTATTCATTGGTTTATCAAAAAAGCAGCAACTTGGCAAAATTAAAAGGGGAGGAGAAAAAAGGAGAGAGAGGAAGCAAATTAAAGACTTAGATAGTGCCTAAGATGCTGACTGGAAGGCGGGAGGTCAGCAGTTCAATTCCCGAGTACTGCAGGATGGAATGAGCTCCCGCCTTTGTTCCAGCTCCTGCCAACCTAGCTGTTCGAAAGCAAAAAATTACAAGTAAATAGGGACAACTTCGGTGGGAAGGTAAACAGTATTCCCAGTGTCTAGTCATGCCTGCCACGTGACCAAGGAAATGTCTGCAGAAGCAGGCAGCACTGGTTCTTCGGCTTTGAAACAGAGATGAGCGCTGAACCCTAGAGTCAGATGACTGGCTTTCAAGCAAGGGAAACCTTTACCTTTACCTTATACAGGTGAAACTCGGAAAATTAGAATATTGTGAAAATGTTCATTCATTTCACTTAAAAGGTGAAACAAATATATGAGATAGACTCACTACATGCAAAGCGAGAGATGTCAAGCCTTAATTCGTTATAATTGTGATGATCATGGCGTACAGCGTACATGAGATTATGTGATGATTATGGGGTACATGAGATTGGGGTGTTGGGGTTTTCATAAACTGTAAGCCATAAACATCAATATTATAACAAAGTAAGGCTTGAACTATCTCGCGTTGCATGTAATGAGTCTATCTCATATATTTGTTTTACCTTTTACTGAATTGAATGAACATTTGCACGATATTCAAATTTTCCGAGTTTCACCTGTAAGCTTTTTTGAGTCAAAATTCATCTCTTCAAAAAGCAGATTTTGATTCAAAAACACTCAAATGATTCTGAAATAATAAAGTGTTGCAATATTTCACTTTTCTCTCCCTCTTTTCACCTTTAAATTTGGCAAGATACTGAGACAAACTAACACATCTACTTCTCCAAAAAAATCCTAAAAATTAGGAAACTAAATATTCTGATTCCGCAAGTTTCACTTCCGCCTGTCGCATTTTCAAGCAATTTTGGTGAGTACAGAGTTACAACAATGTGAAAATCAACTTACGTTCAACCTTCAGAACCAGAGAAAGCTCATAAGCATCTAACATATTTTTAAATAGAAAAGTTAATTTTGAACAATACTTCTAATAGTTCACTAACTCGTGAAAAAGTTCAATATTTGACTACTATAAATGTTGCAACAGACTGCAGTCAGTTTGAAATTATAGCTAAAAGATCTTTCTTCCATTAGGAGCGATCAATAAAGAATGCATGAATACATCCCTTTATGAATTAACTGCCTCATCATCATGAAACATAAATACCTATATGAAAGCACGATCAATTTTAAAATCTACTCAGAGCTCTCTCTTAAAATTAACCTTATATTTACTCCACAGAAAGGGTCAAGAAAACAAATTCATTGAGATGGAAGAATCAATGGCTCTTCAAAAAACATGACAAGAAGCCCACATGCTTTTTTTTAAATGAAAAAGATGTCATTTCACAGTTCAGAAGCATGTGATCACATCCATCACCTAACTGTACATTAAAGGCTGCAATCCTAGACACACTTACCAAAGAGTGAGTCACACTATGGTCAATATGTATTATTTCTGAGTAAACATCCACAACACCACTCAGTAGATCAGCTACAAGTTTAATGGTGAATTCTAATTAAGATTCAGATTGGATTCAAAGATGTACATCCACATGCTGGAGGTACCTAACTCTCTAATCAAAAGTCTGTTCTATCACTCACGCAACTGAATTCTAGATTTCTCATACAAAATAACAAACCCTGCTTGCATAGAAACATAGCTTTTTCTCTTCAACCTGAGATCTACCTCTGTCACCTATATTACCTTGCATTATAGAACGCTATCCTACTTTTTCTCCAATAAATCAGTTACTTATTGAGGAATAAGCCCCAGATGCACCTGTATACCATTCTCAAGATTACATGGCATGCCAAATTACAGCCAGACAATTAAAAGGGCTGTGAGTGATCTTGGTTATAACCCTAACATCATTTCCACCTGCACCTGAGCAAGCCACTGAATCAAAAGAACACCTTTATTATTCCAGTAGGTCAACAGAGAAGAAATATAATAGAAGGTGGACCAGAACTTTTCTGGTAAGGGTGACTGCTGCATGAAATGACATGCTCTGGTTGGCTGCAGAAGATTCATTTGAAATACTGTAGCAGGGACTATTTTACTACTGAAGTAGAAAATTCTTCTATTCCTTCCGAGAAATAGCAATAGCTGTTTTCCTTTAGGGTTTCTGTTAATAGTACAGTAATACCTCATACAAAGTCCGCTTCATACAACATCGCCAAATTCCTTGAAAAAAGTTGCCTCATACAAAGTCACTGTGACTTTGTATAAGGCATTGGGGTTTTTCCCAGGTTGCATTGTGCCCGGGCAGTATAAAAAGCAGGGCGCATGTGTGCATTGCTCTTGTGGGTTTTGCACGAGGCGAAGAGTGTTTAGGAGTGGTTTTGAGCGCAATTTTGGATTTTTTTGAATTTTTTCGTCAGAATTTTTAGAAGCATTCCTGGTTTTTTTGCAGCATTTTTCCGGTTCTTGGACAATCAGGTTTGTTTGACATGTTTTTGTAATGTATTTAGCCTTTAGACAATGATTTCTTAAAGTTCTGTCAGTTTCCTGTCTGTTTCCTTGACTTTGCCCTGAAGTCTGTGCTGTTACAGTACAATGTATCTCTATGGAAACGACGTTGTATGAGGCATTGCGGCAAGGATTTGGACGCTGTATGAGGCATCACTTTATTTCCTAATTTCTTACATTCAACATTTGGTTCCTGTCATGATCCCCCAATTTGAAATGTTCAAAATATTCCAGATTGGCAATGCTAGTAATGAGTTTTGTTTCTTTTAAAGATCCAGAAATGGTGTTGATTGTACTATTTGCCAAAAAGGACTCAGTTAATTATAGCAAACTTTCTACTACATGCAACCAATGTGTTTTTTAACTTGAAACATTCACATATTGTGGAACACCCTTGATTATGCATGCAGGAACATTCCTTTGGACATTCCTTTGAGGCATTATAGATACAAAATACTAAAATTCTCACTGATGTCAGAAAATACACCAGACAACACAATTTTCTTTTTTTTAACCTGGTGCATGATATTTAAAATGTAAGTATATCTTCAACTAATTAACTGAAGGCCCCCTACACCTACAGGATGTATGAGGCCCATGGATGGGCAGTTTGCCTCTCTGTGATACCAGAAAACATCTGTAACATATCTCTGGGAAATAAGGGTTGCTTTTTATATTTAAACTCTTTCTATATGCTCTGGTAACAAACTTTTTTTTTTTTGCAATGTGCCAATTTAATCTATTAGTTTAGCACACCTACATTTGTTGTTCTGTCTGCCTTTTTTATTGGAGTGCTGTTAAGGAGATTTAGGTGTATCTGCAAGAGAACTTTGAGTGGCATTCAAGATACTTATGAGCACAATCACAGTTCACTCTAACAGATCAAAACGCACAGAAGAAATGTATCTTTGCACACCTCTCCATTGTGCTGAAGGGGAGCTTCTGGCGAACCATCAAACTGTGTATGTCTGTTTTTCAAAACAAGAGTAATTCCAACCAATACCAAAATGTAAGATTAGAAGGGGCATTACTCAACTTTGGTTAAAAAAAAATCTCTCCCATCCAGCCAATAACTACAGAAAAATGACCCACCTTGTTTTGTTTTTCATTTACAGAGAGTGAAGGCACACTTGGGGGAAATTCTCTCTCTTTTGAATCCTCTAATCTATCACTTCTGCAACAGTTTTTCTGACCCCGACATTATCCGTTGATATTTAAGTTGCCACTGCAAGAAAGATTAAAGCTTGATACCATCTGAAAGCTAAGACGTTAACTTTCAAGTGCTATACGGAATTCATTTTCTTATCCAGAGAGGTCATTTGCAATACATATATGATTAATCTCTAAAAATCCTCATCCATGTCCATGGGAGAACAGGTTGCAGCGGAGGTCTCCCTCAAATAAGATTTTGAGCACTATCTTGTGTGACAACCAGTTTGAAAGAAAAGCATACGATTACCATTTCTAACAGATTACAGTGTGCTGTAGTGGAAGAGGGATCATTTCTTTGGTGTAAGAAGCAGTGTTGATGCGCAGCCACCACATCTAAAACAAAGTTTTGCAGGGAGAAGCACAAGGGCATGTTTTCTTTGTTATCCATTCAAGATCGTCATGCAAAGCCTCTTTATACTTAATAAATGGTTTGGTCATCCTTTTATACTTAATCATTAGTGCATTAGAGCAACAGACTATGCTCAGCATGTTAAAACGAAAACAACTTATCAGAGTGTTTAACATTTTAGGAAACCAACCATCACCGTAGGGCTAAAGTACTGCACAGGAACCGCAAGAAAAGGAAAGCTATTGTGTTTGGCAGAAACTGTGCTGCAGCCCTCCACTGCCCTCCACACTCCAGATATGATGTAGAACTCCCAACATCTTTTGAAATAACCCAAAGCATCTGGAGCATGTTTGATGGGAGGGGAGGTAAACACGGCTGCAAGTTACCTTCAGAAGAAATAAAACACATTTTTAAATAATCAGCATACACACTGAAGTTAAAGACCCATAAAATATATAACGTAATCCTAACGCGCGCGCGCACACACACATGAGTATTATTACTACGTATATTTTAAGTGTTACACACACTGTAGATGAATGATTTATTGCTAATATATTACAACAGCAGATGTAATTAACTTAAGCTTCACAACAAAGCAACTCAGTTCTAAAGGGCTATAAGAGTTCTAGCCCAACAAAACCTGAAGGGCCACATGTTCCCCACCAATTTTATGATGCTGTTATTCAGATACTCATTTATGTTCACCCGTGAAGGATGTTCATGTAAACAAAAATAGTGTCCCATTGAGTCTAAACAGCCCTAAGAAGTATGGGGAGTTCTTGCTGTAGTCCATCACATCTGAAGGAATCCAACTAGAAGGCTGGATTATCACAATAAATGCATGGACTTCACTTCTTTTAATGTTCATGCAGTGCATGTGAAGAAATGGAAATCTGACAATTTATTGCAAATGGCCCCAATCCTCCTCCAAAGAGTACAAGGAGTACATTTGTGGGTCACGTCTACATCTTCCGTGCGCTCTGGTGTCTAGTCATGCCTGCCACATGACCATGGAAACGTCTGCAGAAGCAGACAACGCTGGCTCTTCGGCTTTGAAACACAGATGAGCACTGGACCCTAGAGTCGGATACGACTGGCTTTCGAGCAAGGGAAACCTTTACCTTTTACCTCTACATCTTTTAAAACAAACCTCTGTACCAGGAAATGAAATGCCAAAAGCCACCATGTAGGTTCATACCAATCTGATCCTAGCCAAAGTTCAAACTGGCTCTCCATACTACACTGGGCAGCACTCTGGCCCACCCCAAATCTCCATACAAATACAAAATGAATAAATAAACGCAAAGCATACCTTCGGGAACATCTTTATCAAGGTAGAAGATAAGAATAGGTTTTTAAAATTATTTTACCCATCAGAAAATTTCCTTGAACTCTTGTTTAAGTTTAAAGTGATCCTATAAAACAGGAGTTCTCAATCTTTTAAAGCCAGGGGCCGGGTCACGCTCCCTCAGACAGCTTTGGGGGTCGGATGGCCATTTTACCCTCCCTCCGCCACATGGCACTTCCTGGTGTGGTGGAGGCGGTGGAAGGGTGGGGACATGAAATGGTGCTGTGGGCTGCATTCGGCCCGTGGGCCACAGGTTGAGAATCCCTGCTATAAAAGGTATCACCTTCCTCCTATATTTGTTTAGGAATATTATTCTTATATTTCTATATACATACTTTTGTCAGCTTGCTTTAAGCAATGCAAGAAGATGAGAAAGAGACTGTTGAAAGGTGTTTGGAGGCCTTAATTAGTCAAACAGTAATCAAGTGTCACAGGGGATCTACAGAAGGGAGAGGCGACAATTCAGTTAACAGAGCATAGACGTTGTACGCAAAAGGTCCTAAGCTTAATGCTTAGTCTCCACAGCAAGGACTAGGGAAGAATCCCACTGAAAACCCAAGAGAACCACTGCCATTCAATGTCAATGAGTACTGAAGTAGATGATCCAAAGGTCCTCCTTTATATAGTACAGTATACAGAAAATTAAGTAGAACAGCCCAGAACCATGCGTCTTCTGGGAGTTCTTTATTTAGAGCATTATGTAAATGTGAAATGTGTTCTTGTTCTGCTAGGGTATCTGCATCATATCTGCAGTATGCAGATGGTTCTAGCAGAAATCCTGTTGCTTACCAGAGTAGGGTCACTGAATCAGTGAAATGTATGGAGGACTTTACCCACCAAATCTGCTTTGATTTAATGGGCCTACTCTAACTGCAATTTACTACTCTAAATAAGTAAAGGTTTCCCTTGCTCAAAAGCCAGTCGTATCCGACTCTAGGGTGCAGTGCTCATCTCTGTTTCAAAGCCAAAGAGCCAGCGCTGTCTGCTTCTGCAGACATTTACGTGGTCATATGGCAGGCATGACTAAAGACCAGAGTGTGCAGAACGCTGTTACCTTCCCACCGAAGTGGTCCCTATTTATCTACTTGCAATTTCTTGCTTTCAAACTGCTAGGTTGGCAGGAGCTGGGACAAAGACAGAAGCTCATTCCGTCCTGCAGTACTTGGGAATTGAACTGCTGACCTTCCACCTCCCAGTCAGCGTCTTAGCCACTTGAGCCACTTGTCTTTTTGTTGTCAGAAAGGCTTCTATGAAATACTGTATAGATGTTTCAAAATGTTTTTAAAATTGGTTTCAATCTTCACCAATATTTAATTTTCTTTAACATATAGCTTTATATAAAATTTAACTTCTAAATAAGTATCTAGCTCCTGCCAACCTAGCAGTTCAAAAGCAAGGAATTGCAAGTAGATAAATAGGGACCACTTCGGTGGGAAGGTAACAGCATTCCGTGCACTCCGGTGTCTAGTCATGCTTGCCACATGACCATGGAAACGTCTGCAGAAGTAGGCAGCGCTGGATCTTCGGCTTTGAAACAGAGATGAGCGCTGCACCCTAGAGTCGGATACGACTGGCTTTCGAGCAAGGGAAACCTTTACCTTTACCTCACATTTATTTTTAAGAACAGACCCTGGCAAACACAATGCCAAGAAAATTTGGACTTTCATTGATGATTTCCCTACCTTTGCCTGAAGAAGTTATCTTGAATCACGAAAGCTTGCAATGATTTTTTTTTAGTGATCCATAAAAAGGTGTCGCCTTTTTCTTCTACGTTTGTTTTGTACAGTAAAACTCCGACTTACATTTGCCTTGAGTTACATAAAATTCGATTTACATAAT
The DNA here is from genome assembly GCA_035047345.1 of Bradypodion ventrale. Lineage (NCBI taxonomy): Eukaryota > Metazoa > Chordata > Lepidosauria > Squamata > Chamaeleonidae > Bradypodion > Bradypodion ventrale. The sequence goes on along the minus strand of JAWDJE010000001.1, from coordinate 288,226,513 downwards.
GATTTTGTGCTAAAACCATGTCCTGATTTACACAATTTCCTATGGGTTTGCTTCGAGTTACATAAGGATTCTTTTTCCTATGGGTTTGCTTCGAATTACGTCAAAATTTCATTTTTGCTATGGGCTTGCTTCGGGTTATGTAAAACAATAATTTTTCCTATGGGTTTGCTTCGAGTTAAAAAAAACCGATTTAAGCAAAAGCCTATGGAACGGACTTTTTTCGTAAGTTACTGTATATGGATCACACGGCTGATTTGTTTGTTTTATAGTCTGTAAAAAGTCCTGAAACCAGGCTGAAATGGATCTAGATAATCCGCTTTAATCTCAGAACCTCTGAAGCTACAATGCCACATCCCATTCCAATCCACTCACACTTAAAAATAAAGACAAATTCTACCAAATAATAAAGAGCACAGTACTGTAATTGAGGGGAGGAGAATGAAAGTTTAAAATAGGTGTACTCCATGTTCTTTAGATTCTGCCAATGAACTAAATGGAATTGTTTGCAGTGGCCAAGAAAAGAGGCACCTGAGAGCTCCAATCATAAATTCCTTGCTTTATAAGTAACTAGTATATTTTGCCCGGTTGCCGGGCTTTTTAAAATTGTGTTGGATAGTAAAGGGTTTCGTTGTTTTTTTCTTGTACAAATGGTGCTGGGCTGTTTTAAATCGTGTTGAAAGGTTTTGTGGTTTTGTGGCTTTGAGGCGCTGCGTCTGCCTGCGGCGGACTTGCGCTCTCAGTGTGTGTTTTATTTTTATTTTTTGTGCGCTGGCTTCCTTAGTGCTGGGCTCTTTAAATTGGTTTTTGAAGGTTTTTGTTTTTTGTTTATGCAAATTTTATTTTAATGTTTTTATTTTAAATTATGTTTTATTTAAAATTTAATTCTGGTTTATGCAAATTTTATTTTAATTTATTTGATTTAAATAATTTTTTTAATTTAAAATTTATTTTTGTTTTTTTAAATCTTTATTTTTATGCATTTTTTATTTTTTGTTTTGGTGTTTTGGGTTTTTTGAGTGAAAAGTGATTTCTGTTGGGGGTTTTTTTTGGTATTTTTTGAGATTAGTGTGAATATTTTTGATTTTTTGGCTAATTTATTTGATTTGTTTGGGAATTAATACTTTATTTTGAAATATTTTTGAATGTTTTTTCTCTTGTGGCCTCTGGGTGAGGGTGGTGAGCTTTGCTTCCTCTCTACAATTCTTCTCTTCTGTCCTCTGGGTGCTTGGCTGGCCTGTTGGAAGGAAGGGCATTGGCGGGGGGGGGGGGGGGGGCTTTCTTTGCTTTCTTCTCCACGGGCCATGCTGGCTGGCCCGTGGGGAAGAAGGGCTTGGGGGGGGGGGGGCTTTTTTTGCTTTCTTCTCCACGGGCCATGCTGGCTGGCCCGTGGGAAAGAAGGGCACTGGCAGCGGGGGGTTCCTTTTTTTCCCCTGCGGGCCATGCTGGCTGTCCCGTGGGGAAGAAGGGCAGCGGTGAGGGGGGGTTCCTTTCCCCCCCCCCCCGCGGGCCATGCTGGCTGGCCCGTGGGGAAGAAGGACAGCGGCGGCGGGCGGGGTTTTTTTTACTTTTATTTTTCGCGCGCCGGCCGCCTCAGCGTTCTGTGCGCTAATGGCGCACAGGACGCTGGGGCTTGTAGTTTTGCCTGCGCGTTTGCTTACTGCAGTGGTTTGCTTCCTGCGGGTTTTTTTATTGGCCATGGCGCGTTTCCGAACGTTCCCTTTGCTGCGCCGCTCAGCCTGATTGGCTCTGGCGCGGTGCAATGAACGTTGGGAATTGAAGTTCCCTTTTTTTGTTTGCGACTGGGGGGCTCCTGCCCCCGGGTCGAAAATTTCAACCCGACAGTTACCTGTGAACGGGGTTCGAGCTAGTGAACGGAGGCCCATTACGGGCTAGTGGGGCCTGGTGCAACATCCTTTGTCACATTCCAACGGTTAACGCACCATTTTATAGGTATAGATATAAAGTCTACATGGATGGTGGTCTTCTCAATCACATGTATCAAAGCAAGTCTGTGTTACATAACAGAAACAGAGTAATGCTTTCTAATGCGCTAGACACAAAGTTACATCGCAAACTAAATTTACTATTTTAGGATATGCCCATGTATTTCAGAGGAAGTAATTTAATGAGTCTATTTTATGAATGAATGTACTGATTTTACATGAGAAGACTCTATGGACTGGTTCAATTATGTGTTTAACCACTTTAACATAAATATGTGAATGAGTTATTTCAGATTAAAAAGGAAAAAATCATAAAAAGTCAATTCAAAGACTTTTTAAAGGGAGTGCCCAGCATCAGTTATTGAGTAATCAAGTGAAAAGATTATTGAGTCGCCACGGCGAGTGGGCAGCAATATAAATTTGAACAAACAAACAAATAATAAATCAGGTGTAAATTCACAGTGAACTAACTTTGTTATTCATGAAATACCTTTCTTACTCATTAAGTGTAGGTACCTCTCAAAACACTATAAGGATATCCACAAACATACATGTCTACTTTGGCAATCTGGCGAAGTGCTAGACATGGGAAACCATGCACATAACACAAACCTTATCAATTCACTGAGGCAGCTTCCAAAGTTAGAGTTCTGTGTACATAAATATTGATCGGAATACTGTCAGATATATTTCCTACAAACTTACCAATGTTTACAACCTGTACTCTTATAAATGTATAGGGCACAGAGGAAAAGGTTAACAGTAGATGGGAACAATTATATTATTCTCCCCCACCCCCACCCGTCTGACTGATATCTTAAATAGATTATATCCTGGGTAAGGTTCTGTGCTAACAAAACATGTGGCAAAATGGAAAATGACATAAATGGAAAATGACATAAATGGAACATTTAGATCACAAATCCCCATTTCATTTTAAACAATGAATAACTCCTCCTTGAAAATACATTTATCACCATACTTCCATTTTAGTGGATTACAGTCATCCACAAAGTAACAGATTATGTCATGTCTTAAAGTAGAAAGAAGAAACAGCATTGGAAATCACAAAATAAATTGGATGGAAAGAAGATGGATTTGAACCTTCATTCTGCCCACCTCTTTGTTTTCCCATTAGCTCCTGTGCCCGGTGAGGGGCTGTGGTGGCTCAGTGGTTAAGAAGCTCGCCTTGTTAGCTGGAAGGCCAGCAAGTCGGCAGTTTGAGACCCTGGTACTGCATGACCATTTGAGCGCCTGTCTCTGTCCCAGCTCCTGCCAACCTAGCAGTTCGAAAAAGTAAAGATTTCCCTTGCTCGAAAGCCAGTCGTATCCGACTCTAGGGTGCAGTGCTCATCTCTGTTTCAAAGCCGAAGAGCCAGCATTGTCTGCTTCTGCAGACGTTTCCGTGGTCATGTGGCAGGCATGACTAGACACCGGATCGCATGGAATGCTGTTTACCTTCCCACCGAAGTGGTCCCTATTTATCTACTTGCAATTTCTTGCTTTTGAACTGCTAGGTTGGCAGGAGCTGGGACAAAGACGGGAGCTCATTCCGTCCTGCAGTACTCGGGAATCGAACTGCTGACCTTTCTCCTCCCCGTCAGTGTTTTAGCCACTTGAGCCAAAACAAAGCAAGAAACTGCAAGTAGATAAATAGGGACCACGTCGGTGGCAAAAGACCTCGGGGACATGTATCCTTCATATAAATTCATAACTTTTGTTTGCATCAGAGCATTGTGCAATGTAAAGTTTATTTGTATAAAAACAATCAGATCAGTAGTATGAAAAATAAGTGTATAAACCAATACAATGGCTTTGTGCACATTACCCAGGGCAAGGGGGAAAGCAACTATATGTGCTACAGCCTCTGGTCTGGCCAGGTAGTCCTGCTATGGCAATAGAGTAAACCCTACTGCCAGCGACTCAGCACCGAGTGTCAGGGGGCAGTTAACTAACCTGACAACCCTGAGGAGTAACAGCCTTGGTTGGTGAAGTCCACAGGGAAAGGTGATAGTCCCCAAATGGATTAAATCCCACTTGAAAACGTCTTAGTGGAGGGCAGCAGCTTCATCAATACTGCCCTGGGGCTGAGGAGGACTTTGTGTACCAAAAGGGCTCAGGACGAGAAAGTGACTTGCAGAACTGGATCAGTGGTACACAGGTGTCATGCTGTGATGTGGAAGGCAGATGAAAGGCCACTGCATTATATTCTCAGGACAGTCTTCATGGTTGGTCACCATGAGGATGGCCAATATTCAGATTCAGATATGGTAGAAGAAATGCTACAGCCAGGGTTTTCCCTGCAACGCAGAAACAGACTGGAAAACTGATTTTGCTCTTCACTGAACCGTCACGCTCCCTTTTGCAGGTAAGTCTGCCTTACAAGGATGACAGTCTTCAGTCCCAGCGAGGCACAATGTTATGTACGTGAAGCGTTCTAATAACTAGTTTCAGTACGTTTGTGTTTTCATTCTTTTCTGAACCAAATCATCCTTCCTGAGAGACGACTTGATCCACGAACGCTCACATTACAACACAGCAGTCTTTAAGGGAGGGCTGCCCAAACTTTTCAGGCTGTGTGCTGGTCACATGGTTCAGGGGGCCGGTCACTACGGCCCAGGGGCCGGATCTGGCCCCTATGCCAATTCATCCGGCCCACGCTTCTGGGAGCGGCGAGGATTTCACAGGCCGGATGAATTGGCATTGGGGCCAGATCCGGCCCCCGGGGCATAGTCTGGGTACCCCTGCTTTAAGATGCCACAATGGTTTTGTTTTTTTGTCCTTTTGCTTTGATTACTCTCTGATATTTTTTTTCCCAGACAGGCAGACTTTCTTTCCAATCAAACGGGACTCTCGCACGAACTCGTATGACAGACACGTGTCGGGATGGGAGACAGGCCCAAAACACAATTCCCAAACCGAGCAGGTCAGGCTCGTTCACCCTGGAGGGACAGCAAGGTGAAGGCCTGTTCCCCGTCCGCCCCACCGTCCACCCACGTCCCTCTCTCTGTCTCTCTCAAGGACGCAGCGAGGAAGCGCGGCCTCCAAATGCGGCGGGACTACAGCTCCCATCATCCCCCGCCCTTGGCTCGGGCGGCGGGGGCTGATGGGAGTTGTGGTCCCGAATGGGCGGCGGCCCGTCGGCTCCTCGCTTTGGCGTGGCAGTTTTACCCACGCTTAAGGAGGAAACGGACCGGGGGTGGGTGGGAAGCAATTGGCGAAAGAAGGAAGTGGCTTCCGCTCCTCCTCCTCCTCCTCCTCCTCCTCACCTGCTACTTGGGTCACGAAGGCTTCCGCCACCAACGACATCGTGAGTTTCCCTCTCCGGAGGAGACAGTGCAGGGATCCCCTTGTTTAGACCGACCGCGTCTCAATAAGCGCCCCAGGTGAGAGAGGCCACGCCCACCGACTGGCAAGCGAAGCACATCCGGGGACAGCGCTCCGCTTCATTGCCCGCCGCCCCGCAGTGCGCTTGCGTGCCATTTCTCCGTAGAACGGAGGGAGTAGGGTGGGGAGAAGTGTCGACTCCGCCCCGAACCTGGCAGGAAAAAGCAGTAACATTGGTGTCGACCAAAGCCTAGTGCAGTACTGCACGGTAGTGTTTTTGCCATCTCCTCCTCGAGGGTGACGAATGTGACCTTCCGTGGCGGTGATGATGATGATGATCTGAAGAAGTGGACTTGATCCATGAAAGCTCACAGTAAAAATATAGCAGTTAGTCTTTAAAGTGATGCAGTGTTTTTATTTTGTTTTGGTTTACTGTTTTTGTTGGCTCAAGTGGCTAAGACGCTGACTGGAAGGCGCAAGGTCCGCAGTTCGATTCCCGAGTAGTACTGCAGGAGGGATTGAGCTCCCGTCTTTGTCCCAGCTCCTGCCAACCTAGCAGTTCGAATAAGCAAGAAATTGCAAGTAGATAAACAGGGACCACTTTGGTGTGAAGGTAAACAGCGTTCTGTGCGCTCTGGTGTCTAGTCATGCCTGCCACATGACTGTGGAAACGTCTGCAGAAGCAGACAGCGCTGGCTCCATACCTGTCAAGTATCCCGGATTGGCCGGGATTTCCCGTATTTCCGCGCCACTTCCTCCACTTTCCTGTCGCTATCCCATAATTTCACCGGTGGGGGAAAGTAGTTACTACGCATGCACAGGAGGGTTCTGCACATGTGCAGAAGGGTTCTACACAGAAGGGTTCTGCGCAGGTCCCATATTTTCCGGAGCCGTGCTTGACAGGTATGGCTGGCTCTTCAGCTTTGAAACAGAGATGAGCACTGAACCCTTGAGTCGGATACAACTGGTCTTCGAGCAAGGGAAACCTTTACCTTTATGCCTGAACCACAGACTAACACGGCTACTATTCCAAAAAAATCGATGATGATGATAGTAGTGACACTTATCTACCACCCCTTAGCACTTAGTGTACTCTCTAGGTGGTTCGCAAGGTAATTAGCATTTTGCCCCCAACATCCTCATTTTTACCGACCTTGGAAGGATGGAAGGCTGAGTGAACCTTTTGTCCCATCAGGATCAGATTCACAATGTTTTTGCTGTAGTACAGCAGTGTAGCCACTGCGCCACCAGGACTCTGATGATGATGAATTGTCAGCATTGTATGTTTGACAGAATGGACTCTCACCAACATAAAAAATATAAATAGAACCTGAAAATCTGATCATACAAACATACCACAAACATACATGTACATAAGCTAAAGTTTTGAGCTAACATAAATTCTCTAATTTTTAGTGTGGCTTTTGCCAGGACCAGCTCACGCCCTCTCTTCAGATAATGATGGATAATAGTAGTGTGGCTTTTAGAATAAAAAAAGGCATGCCTTCCACCACAAGCAAGATTTTGAGTCCTCAGTTTTTTTCCGGATTGGATGGGATATTCAGGAAGAATACCCAGGAGGGCTTTTGTTCCAGCAAGCTAGCCCTCTATATCTGAGGTGGCTAAGACGCTGACTAGGAGGTGGAAGGTAAGCAGTTCGATTCCCGAGCACTGCAGGACGGAATGAGCTCCTGTCTTTGTCCCTGCTTCTGCCAACCTAGCAGTTCGAAAGCAAGACATTGCAAGTAGATAAATAGGGACCACTTCGGTGGAAAGGTAACAGCGTTCTGTGCACCCCGGTGTCTAGTCATGCTTACCACATGACCATGGAAACGTCTGCAGAAGCAGACAGCGGCTTTGAAACAGATGAGCACTGAACCCTAGAGTCGGATACAACTGGCTTTCGAGCAAGGGAAACTACCTTTACTATTTTTATTTTATTTTAAAAGGCGGGGGGGGGGGGGGAATCCATAGAGACTCCAAATCAATTCCTAGCTATCAACTTAAATCTGTGTAAGAAAGTTTGCAGCCTAGACAAGTCTCATGATGATGCAGACAGACTGGGACTGTCTGAGATAGACAGGTTTGATTTTCAGCATGCAGTGTTTCTTAGCTGCTACCCTGTTTTATTTTTCACACACACTCAAATTTTAAGATGAGATGCTCAGCCCTTACTCTGTCTCTTACAGTGACAGACCATTACTCACATCACCCGTTCTACTCTCCACCAATGAACAGGCAGTCACCTTAGGGGGGGGGGACCCATTCTGCCCCACCTCCTTGTTTTCCTACTTGTTCCTGTGCCTGTGTGCCCAGGTGTAATACTGAGCAGCGGGGGGGGGGGGGGGGTCACACTTGTGAAGGAATAATGCATGGTAGAGGCCTTGGCATGGGATGTTTTGACATCAGTTTGCTCACAATTACAACAGCAAGGCATAATATACGTACATGAAATGTTCTAATAGTTTTAGTTTATTTGTGTTTTGATTTTTTTCCCTGAACCAAATTATCCTAAAGATTTCTGCCATGATTTGGCCAATCTTTATTTATTTATTTATTTATTTAGAAAATATCCTTGTTAGAGTGGTGCAATGCTGAAAGAGCAATTTCTAGAACTCATTCCTTATTTCTTTTTTATTTGACTTTTTGAAATAAAATTGTTGCCTAAGTAACAGGTACATGAAATTTGGTTTTACTTATATGCCATTGCACTGCTAAAGCAGCTTTAAAATGCTCCATTAAATTGTAATCCAACTACTGAACCTGAAAACTTTGTTCCAGAGAGGATAGGACAATAAATGTAACATATCCTGAGCCTTAGAGCCTGATTCAACCTTTGAAATATAATATATGTGTAATGGTAAATCCCATTGGCTGAAATCCAGCAGTCAGTCACAAATAGATTTGGCCCATTGAATAGGTGGAGGTTTGATGAATCAACTCCTCTGTACATGCCATTGATTCAGTGGGTCATTGGTTCAGCTGTGACTGATTGCTGGATTTCAGCCAATATAAGCTCTTCTGAATTTGAATCTATGGGACTGTGGTAATCTAAATCCAGTTCCAAAGAAATTAAGTGGCATTTCTTCTGCATTGGTACTTTTGTGGTGAAGATAAAGTGTTATCTTTTCCCCATGTTTAAAGTGAGGTAGCCTTTCTGTAGGAAATAATCACATTTGTATTTATGGTTTTTCTTTTTAAGAATTCGTAGCTCATAAACCAAAGAGAACATCATTGTGTTTTTAAGAAATGAAGTGAAATAATAGAATATTATTCCTGGAGACGAAGGAGGCAGTTGTTCTCAGTCCTGATCTATTCCACTAAGAAGGAAGGAACATAGCGAGTGTGTTCACACACATATGCACATGTTAATGACTAAGGTCTTTAAATCATGTACAAAGCAACAACCAAAATCAAAGAATTATGGCACCTTAAAGACTAAAACAGATGTATTTTGACGTGAGCTTTCAAGGGTGACAATCCACTTGTGGTTTCATTTTATGTTTGGTAGGCGTGCTTCTTCTTCTTCCATTTCTAAGCCAGACACGAAATTGTCAAAATAAAGCCACCTTTTCATGATTTCATTCCATCCTTCCTTTTTCCTGACCTAGTATGAAAAAGATTAGCTGGCACAAGGTGGCTGTTGCTCAGGGTGTACCCGATTGTAGTTCAAAAATCTTCGAGGAGGCTCTTTCTGTGTACCCCAGTACACATGCTAACGCAAACTAACACAAGTTGCCTCTTTGAGGTCTTCAAACTACAATATATTCATAAAGCAATAGTGAAGATTTCTTCTGTGCCTTGAAAATTCTGTGCAAGCAATTCAGATTTTTCCGTGTGTTATTAGATAACAGCAATGTTGGGAAACCATAACTCTGCATCTTCTGAGCGTATCTATGCATCAAGTCACCTTGATTCCTCTCATGCTTCTGCCATTGGCAGCAGTCACTGCAGTGGACAGCGAGTCTCACACTGCATACCCCAACAATTCCAGTGTCTGCAGGCTTTCGGTCCTTCTTACTTCATATTTCATTTTAATAGCAGAAGCAGAATTAATCTGCCAGCAATATTTGAGAAGCCAACACTGTTTATGTTACTAACGGGTTTTACATTCGTCATGGATTATGTAGTAAATGTCGTCACCTTAAAACATATGCTTTGCCTCCATTTGCTGGATAGTTATGGAGCTAATCCTCAAACCAACAATCCATCATAATGAACAGAATTATGATGAATATCCTCATCCATTATAATATTGGCCAGTACTTTTCATTACTGCATTGTCTAGATCTAATTTCATCTTGACTCTTTCTCACTTTATTTCCACAATGAGCTAGTTATTATCCTCAGCCTAATCTTGCAGCTCTCAATGAAGAGGTGGGGGAAGCAATTTAATGAGAAATTTTATGGGAATTTCACCTCAGATTGTGTCTACCATGAAGAGTGCTCTGTGATCTTATGGACGGCAGCTGTTTATACACTGAAAGAAGGCTTATTTTCTGCTTCACATTTATATCTGACTTTTCTTAAAGCTCAAGCTATCAGTTGGTGCAATATTAATGAGCAACATGTGGACTCTATAAATTCAGCTGAGCTTTTTATCAGGTGGAGCTCCGTCATGCACAAAACCTTAGAAATTTGCTTTTGCTTTTTAAAGGATTTGGTTAAAGTTATACTGTATTTCCAAGGGGCACAAATAGTAGTTTATTTTTGTTACAATTTTTAAAAGTTACTCTTTGCCTTTCTTATCTCTCTCATTCAATTACAATTGTTACTTTTCTTTAAAACAGGGGTTCTCAAACTTTTCAAACTGTGAGCCGGACCATGCCCCCTCAGACAGCAGAGTGGGCAGGACTGGTGGTTCCCCTACTGTAAACGTTGCTGTAAAATGTGTCTGTGGCTGTCGTAAATGCATTTACGAAAGCCACAGGTGCATTTATGGCTGTCATAAATGTGTCTGCTTCCTGCGGTAATGGCAATGTGGGCCGAATGAAATGGTGCCGCAGGCCGGGTCTGGCCCATGGGCCATAGGTTGAGAACCCCTCTTTTAAAAACGGAAAACAACACATGGGGTAAGAAACACCTTCTCCTTTTCTATCTTGCTGTTGCCTCAGCTGCCAGAATGGAGCTTAAGTAACCATATGAATCATGGGATATATCTCCTCCATCTTTTAGATTACACCACACACCTCATAAGGATAGAAATAATCAACAGAATAGAAATAATGGAAGAATTAGAATTGTACCACAAATGGGGTCATCATCATCATCATATCAAATGATGTCTGAACTCTCACTAGAAGCAAAAAGAACTAATTCTTGGTGCTTATATTTTTAACATACCATGAGAAGACAAAACTCAGTGAAAAAGACAGTAATGCTAGTAGAAGTTGAAAGCAGCAGGGGAAGAGGTGGACTGAACATGAAATGGATGGAGTTGATAAAGGAAGCCATAGGTTCTAAGACCCGAGTAGTGCTGTGAACTTTTTGTTGATTCCTAAATCCAAATGAGAAGAGAGGACTCATTTGAGAAGGCCTTGATGCTGAGAAACATTGAAGGCAAAAGGAGAAAAGGGCGGCAGAGGATGAGATGGCTAGATGGCATTGTTGACACAATGGGCACAGAGTTGAGTGAGCTGCAGAGGATGGTGGAGGATAGTGGTGCTTGGCATACAGAGGTCCATGGGGTCGCAAAGGGTCGGACTCGACTATGCGACTGAACAACAAAAAATCATGAAGTCACAAGCACATAACAACACCATCCACAGTCCAAATACCTTAAGCCCTAACTATTGCTGCCCATCTCCATTACCTGGTTGCAGGGAGGTGTTTCATCTGGGCCAACCTCTCTATTGCTCATAATACTCTTCTAAGAAGTCAGGTGATGGCAAAAGACCAACTGGGTGCCACTGGCTTACAAATGAGATCTGATGTGCCATCATACCTGATGTGCTAAAAGGGAGGAAACAGAAATACAGTAAAACTTACATATGCCTTGAGTTACATAAAATTCAACTTACATAATGATTTTGTGCTAAAACCATGTCCCGATATACACGATTTCCTATGGGTTTGCTTCGAGTTACATAAAAATTATTTTTCCTATGGGTTTGCTTTGAGTTACATAAAGATTATTTTTCCTATAGGTTTGCTTTAAGTTACATAAAAATTTCATTTTTCCTATGGGTTTGCTTTGAGTTACGTAAAAAAATAATGTTTCCTATGGGTTTGCTTCGAGTTATATAAAAATCAATTTAAGTAAAAGCCTACGGAACGGATTTTTTGTAAGTGGGGGTTTTATTGCAGCTCCTATTTCTGTTTTTATAAGATTACTTGCGTTTCAAGGGGGTGCTTTGAGGACACAAATGAAATAGCTCCTTTTAAGCTCCATCTCCAGAGGTTGAACTCCAAACACTTTATAATGAAACTAACAGAAGGGAATGATTGAAACTTCCAACAGCAAGTAACCGTTTAAGATATGAGTAAAGAACCGCTCCTGGACCGGGACTCCTTGCTCATGGTCACTCATGCTCTGGTGACCTCCAGACTAGATTATTGTAATGCGCTCTACATGGGGCTGCCCTTGACAACCATTGGAAGGCTGCAGCTGGTCCAGAATGCGGCGGCCCGGGTGGTGATGGGGTGTGGATGTTATGCCCATGCCACACCACTGCTTCGGGAGCTGCACTGGTTACCAGTTTGCCTTCGGGTGCAATTCAAGGTGCTAGTTTTGACCTTTAAAGCCCTATATGGTAGTGGGCCAGGATACCTAAGAGACCACATCGCCCTAAGGATGCCTGTCTGTTCAACTAGAGCGGACTGGAGGAGCTCTCTAATTGTTCCATCAGCCAGAGGGGCTTGCCTCTCTGTCACAAGGAGGAGGGCCTTCTCCGTGTCTGCACCAGCCCTCTGGAACCTTCTGCCAACAGGGTTACATCTCCAGACGGAATTGCTGCCCTTCAGAAAAGAACTCAAAACCTGGCTGGCAGGCCAATTATGGGGTGCAGGTGGAAGGGTAACCTCCATTGGGTGGTTGGTATTATAGAGGACTAGCATATTTTGCCCGGCAGTGCCGGGCTTTTTTAAATTGTGTTGGATAGTAAAGGGTTTCATATTTTTTTCTTGAACCAATGGTGCTGGGCTGTTTTAAATGGTGTTGTAAGGTTTTGTGATTTTGTGGCTTGGAGGCGCTGCGTCCGCCTGCGGCGGACTTGCGCTCCCAGTGTTTTGTTTTGTTGGGGTTTTTTGTGTGCCGGCTTCCTCAGTGCCGGGCTCTTTAAATTGGTTTTTGAAGGTTTTTGTTTTATTTTAATTTATTTAATTTAATTTTATTTAGTTAAAAATTAAATTTTGGTTTTTTCAATCTTTATTTTTACGCATTTTTTATTTTTTGTTTTGGTTTTTTTGAGTGAAAAGTGATTTCTGTGGCTTTTTTTGGTATTTTTTGAGATTAGTGTGATTATTTTTGAATGTTTTTATAACTTATTTGATTAATTTTGGAATTAATCTTATTAGTTTCAATATTTTTGAATGTTTTTTCTCTTTTGGCCTCTGGGTGGGGGTGGTGAGCTTTTCTTCCTCTCTACAATTTTTCTCTTCTGTCCTCTGGGTGTCGCTTCCGGGAAGTTTTTTCTTTATTTTCTCATTTGAGTTCCGGCCCTCATGGATAGAAGCTCTCTGGGTTGTTGTTGTTGTTTTGGGGGGTGGGATTTTTTTGGGGGGGTCTGTGTGTTTTTTCTTGTTTGTTTTTGGCTGTTTTGTGTTTCCTTTTTGGTTTTTTGAGTGTTTTTGATTGTTTTTGGTTTGTGTTTTTGTGTTTACTTTTTCAGGGTGTGTGGCTTTCTTTCCCGTGGGCCATGCTGGCTGGCCCGTGGGAAGGAAGGGCAATGGCGGGGGGTGCTTTCTTTTCCACGGGCCATGCTGGCTGGCATGGGAAGGAAGGGCAGCGGCGGCGGGAGGGTTCTTTTTTTTCCCCATGGGCCATGCTGGCTGGCCTGTGGGGAAGAAGGGCAGCTTCAGCAGGTTTTTTTTTTTACTTTTATTTTTTGCGCGCCGGCTGGCCCATCGAAAGGAAGGGCAGCGGTGGCGGGGGGGTTTCTTTTTTTTCCCCACGGGGCATGCTGGCTGGCCCGTGGGGAAGAAGGGCAGTGGCGGCGGGCATTTTTTTTTACTTTTATTTTTCATGCGCCGGCTACCTCAGCATTCTGCACGCTAATGGCGCACAGGACACTGGGGCTTGTAGTTTTGGCTGCAGGTGTTTGCTTACTGCAGCGGTTTTTTCCTGTGGCTTTTTTTTGATTGGCCGCGGCGCGTTTCCGAACGTTCCTTTTGCCGCGCCACTCAGCCTGATTGGCTCTGGCGCGGTGCAGCGCAAGGAATGTTGGGAATTGAAGTTCCCTTTCTTTGTTTGCGTCCGGGGGGCTCTTGCCCCCCGGCCGAAAATTTAAACCCGACAGTTACCTGTGAACCGGGTTCGGGCGAGTGAACGGAGGCCCATTACGGGCTAGTGGGGCCTGGTGCAACATCCTTTGTCACATTCCAACAGTTAACGCACCATTTTATAGGTATAGATAACTCCTTCCCCCATGGTCCCTTCGGTCCCTGCACCTGTTGTGTCCGAACACTGAAAGGATTACTCGAACAGAGCTGGTTCAAACAACAACATGGTTTATTGCAGTGAGCAAACGAACAGAGGAACAGGTGCAGGAACAACAGCTTCTATACAGAACATGATGGTTACATTTACCCAGTGTTGTGTATGCATGTAATTCAGCTGCCCGCCAGAGCGCACCTGGGGGAGCTCACCTCATGTGGCTCCAATCACCCAATGAATAACAAGCGTGGGAAACCTTCCCGCCACAGGTGAGCCACGCCAGGTATGCAGTATGTCAGAATGACGTCACTGGTACCGCAACCAATGGGCGCCCTGTGGGCGAAATTCAAATGTGTTGTACCATATATAAGGAGGCAAGCCTCCGCCATTACCTCATGTGCAGATTGACCATGCTGCAATAAAGAAGTGTTTGGCCCACCTGCTGGCTTGTGTGCAATCAATCTGCCTACATCAAACCCAGGCTTCCAGAGAAGCGGGAAAACATTGATGGATCAGCATCAGCCAGAATGGCGCCTTTTTTGCAAGATGCCTTTAAGCATAAGTAAGCTTAATACACACAACAGCACCCTTTTTAAGGGGGTGGGTAGTTTTAATTAGTTTTAATTATGTTTTATCTGTTATTGTGAACCGCCCTGAGTTGGCCTAGGCCGAGTGGGGGGTGTAGAAATCGAACAATTAAAATTAAATTTAATTAATTAAACCCACAAGAAGAAACTTCATTAGAGTTGGTTTTTGTTTCTGTTTTTGTTTTTTGTTTTTTGGGGGGAACCTATCTGCTTGCAAAAGTGAAGCCCAGCAGGTGGGACTAACTGTCCTGTCGTGGGAAGGAAGTCAGTGGAAAAAACTCAAGGCAACTTGAATCCAAGTATAAGGTAGATGAATAAATAAAACAATTCCAGCAAGAATGGGCTGCTTCTATAAATCCTCTCAAACAGATGTTATAGAGATCTGTTGGAAAAACTATCAGGGCCATCAAATGCTGCTAATCAAGACTTGATGTTGCGGATTGAGTACCAACAGTCTATAAAACTCTAGTCAGCTGCATGGCAGATCTGTAGGCCAAACTGAGTTCAGGGGAAATGAAGCAATACACCCCATTTTGAAAGTAAAAGGAGTCAATTCTCCAGAATGTGAAATTGACTTGAATACTTTAAACCAAGGGTTGTCAACGTTTTCCTGCCGTGGGCCAGACCATGCCCACTCAGCAGGGCCTCCATCAGGGCAGTACTACCAGTATTGCCGTATAGGGCCTGGAGCTGACAGGGGCCCAGCCACCGCCCGCCATAACTGTGACATTACTGGGGGGGGGGGAGGAATGGGCAATAGGATTGCTCAGTATGGGGCCCACAAATTTATGATGGCGGCCCTGCCTCTCAGACAGCTGAATGGGCCAGACACGTGGTTCCCCCTGCCATAAACACTGTCGTAAATTGCGTCCATGGCTGTCATAAACATGCTGTAAATGCACCCACAGCTGTTGTAAACATGTTTACGACTGCTGTGGGTGCCATACCTGTCAACCCGCGGCTCTGGAAAAAACAGGACCTGCGCAGATCGCTTGTGTGCAGGTCGCTTTCCACGCATGCGTGGAAGGGTTTTACACTCGTGTAGAACCCTTCCACGCATGCGTGGAAGCGCTCCGCCGCTTGCATAGGGGCTGCGCAAGTGGCGGAGCGCTTCCACGCATGCGTGGAAAGCGTTTCCCCCCCCCGCTGCCAAATTACGAGGTTTTGGCAGCGCGGGGCAGGTTATGACGTCAATCGGTGTCAAATTCCGTGGTAATCCCGGCCAAATCGGGATGGTTGACAGGTATGGTGGGTGCATTTACAGCATGTTTTCAGCTCTTTTTTCTGCTTCCACTGATAGATAGATAGATAGATAGATAGATAGATAGATAGATAGATAGATAGATAGATAGATAGATAGATAGATAGATAGATAGATCTTTATTGTCATTGTCCTGCACAGAACAACGAGATTGGGGGGCGGGGGGGGGGGGGGACACTTATCAACCCAACAAAACCTAAACAAAATACAACTATACAAAATTATCAACATAGTCCCACCCCACATATACACATTTAACCCCTAAAAAGCTCTAAAACTCTAAAAACTATATACAGAAGCTTCCTCATAAACTGCATTGCACTGCATTCAAAGCCAGAACCACTTTTGGGTAGAAACTATTTCTTAAGCGGCTGGTCCTGGTCTTTATGACCCTATACCTTCTTCTAGATGGCAGAAGCTGAAAGAGATCACTGCTTCCAGACATGGCGGCAGTGGCAGGAGCGAGGGTGGTGGGCCACATGAAATGGCTCCAGGGCCGCCCCATAGGTTGCAAACCCCTGCTTTAAACCCTCCAACTGTTTAGTGTCCTGGATTACATCTTTCAAAGGAGTACTGTACAGTATTTTATTTCAGTGCACAGAATTTTTCCTCTCACTGTAGTGAGAAACAGAAAAGGCCTATGGTGACATAGTTTTCAGATTTGCAAGGAAACACAAGAAAGACGCCATCTTAGCAGCTCTTGAGGACAAGAGTCCTATGGTGTCCCGGAATGCAAACATACAATTTTATAAAGATCTTTGTCCCTTAATTTTGCAGCTTCACAAAATATACCAGCCATTCATATGCCTTTTACACGAAAACGGAATAACACACAGATGGGGACATCAACCAAAATGACTATTAATCATAACGGGAAAAGAACCATTCCTTCTCTGCCTCTTCTGAGGCACAAGATTATCTGCTCTTTTTGCAGATATTCCCTCATGGAGGAATTCCCACCTTCCCATAAAAAGGAATATTTTGGATCATTGGGGCTACTTCCTGTGGAGTAGCAAGGAAAAATGTAAGCCAGACACAATCCTGTCAACCCCACACAGCAATAAGGTAAGTGGTTGTTAATTCTATGAGAATTTTATCTAATTAGAATTGTATCTAATGATCACATTTAAGTGCTTCTGACTCCAATTCTCCTTTGAGGATTTTGTAAACAATGATCTAACAAGGTTAACTGTTGTTGCTGGAGGTGTATAAAATGTTACTGTCAACATTTCCCCGTCTTTGCTGTTGAGTTTTGGGTAACAACTTGGAACTCCCTGCATAAAAGGATGTTTCAGACAAATTTTATAGAGCCTTTTTCGACCAAGATTAATTAATTGCATGCCATTAAGTCAATCACACACATTGTTTTTTCAATGATACAGGTTGTTTGTGTGCTTGCTTGCTTGCTTGTATGCTTCCTTTCTCCCCATAGGGCAGTGGCAGCAAACCTATGGCACACGTGCCAGAGGTGACACTCAAAGCCCTCTCAGTGGGCAACCGTGCAGTCGCCCCAGCACAGAGTTCGCCCCACCCCTCTGTCCAGCAGCCCAATGAGAGCGCTTCCTCCCTCCCCCCAGCAGAGTTTGCCCCAACCCTCTGCCCAGCAGCCCAATGGGAGTGCTTCTTCCCTCCCCCCCAGCACAGAGTTTGCCCCGCTCCTCTGCCCAGCAGCCCAATGGGAGTGTTCCCTTCCTCCCCTGTAGCTGTGTTGGCACTTTTGCGATAAATAAGTGTTTTTTGGGTTGCAGTTTGGGCACTTAGTCTCTAAATGGTTCACCATCACTGCTAGAGGGGACCAAGGCAGCTGAAAACAACTAAAACTATAAAGCAATCAAAAATTTTAAAAAATACAATATAAATATTATATTAAGAACAGTTTTATCAAAATTAAAATCAAGCATAAAACAAATTTAAACATATTTATAAAACATATATTAAGATCCATATGCTAATAAAGCATTCCTAAGAGCCATCAGGAAATCATTTGGATTCGTTAGTCTCCTAGGGCAGGCCATTTTATTTGCCCCGTATCCCAGCAGGTACTCAAATTTCCAATAAAACTGAACCCTATCAGGAAACGATCTGTCCATGAAAACAGAACTAAGAGTTCTTCCTCATCACCAGCCTGCCCAGTACAAAAAGAACAGGTCAAGAGTGTGCCCTACAAATGGAGAGACATAGCTGTAGATGTGCCCCTAGCCTACACACTTCCCTACCCTGGCAAATGACACACAAGACCTTTCTTCTCTCCCACTTAGAAATGCTGGCCATAGCAGCCCTCATATACACACACTGGCTTTACACACTTCTCAGTTAATATAGCTAGTACCTAATAGTGCTAACTTTGTAACTGCTCTATCAAGGTCTTAACAATGGCAATCACACTCAGATGTTTTTTCTACCCTTTTGGGATTGCTCCCAGTGCTCCTATCACCACTGGTATTATGTTGCTCTTTTCTCCTAGAGATGCTGCACTTTGGTTCTCAAACCCCTATATCTCATGATCTTTTCAATCTCTTTTTCTTCCACCCACCCATCACCTGGGATCGCCACATCAATCAGATTAACCATTTTTCTTTTCAGCCATGGTAATGTCTGGAAGTGTTATGCTTGAGCTTCTTATCAGTTTGGATCTTGAAATCTCACAAGATCTTAACCATTTTATCTTCATTCTCAACAACTTTTCCAGGTTAGTGTTCCCATCAGTAACTTGAAGATGGTGTTCCATGATTCTTGCACAGATTCCAGTGTAACATTGCTGCCATTCAGTTATGGTGTCCTTTGTAGTCAGTCTGAGCTATCTTACAGCATCCACTGATAATGCTGTTGTTAAAGGTTTTTATGTTAATAAGCCTTCTGTGTCAACCTTGGGTGCAGTATTCTAACCTGATGCAGATTGAAATGGTGCGAGGCACTATAACAGATTATACATTTCTAGTGAGAGACCAATACTATTATTTTGTCATTGTTGTTGTTTCTATTTCTTTCAACAATGATTCATGGGAGAGAATTTTTCAGTTCGGATTGGTAACTGAGAGCAAGGTCAAGAGAAAGGTCAAGAGACCTTTCTTTTTTTAAAAGGCCAATTTGTAGGCAAGTGAGGAACAAGACTGGTACAGGCCACCTTGCACCCTTTTGTTTGTTTGTTTGTTACATTTATACCCCACCCATCTGGGATATTTTCCCACTCTGTTGCCTGGTTGGTTGGCCTTTCCTAACCACAGGTGAGTGAATATCTTCCACAGTAAGCTCTAGCCAAAGGTTTTAGCAAAGAAATTGGGGAAGGGGGGGGGGGGGTCCAGTGGTGGGCTCCAAAAAAATTTACTACCATACTGTGGGTGTGGTATGGTTGGTGGTCGTGGCCAGGGGTAAAGCCCTGTGTTGCTCCCAAATTAGGACTACTGTACTTTATTTCAAAACTTGGGTGGACGGGGCCAGTCAGAATTTCTGCTACTGGTTCTGGCGAACTGGTGTGAACCTGCTGATGCCCACCACTGGGGGGTTCCTGCCCAATCTTCACCACAGACAGTCTCTGAGCAAAATCTTTGTCCCCCGCCCGCAGGTTCAAACTGTGCGATTTCTGTCTTCCTGTTTTTAACCTTTCATGGGGCTGGAGAGTTTCACACCATGCTTTCCCAAACTTGCACTGAAAAATCTAAAGCATACTGTACAAGTTAAGCATTGCCCTGTTCACATCAGTCACAAATGCTAAATTCAGGAATTTTTTCCAGTTGATAATATCTTCAAACAGATTTTTCTACAGAGTATAATGAAAGACATAATGGAAGGATTTTTTCTGTAATATTTCTTATGAGACAGGAATTTTTTGTCAATATCATCATCAGCAAAACCTTATCAGTGTGGGACTAATCTCTTCTCATTTAAATTTGGATAAAAATCTACCTCCTCATAAATCGTAGACAAAGCTCTGCCTGGAAATGTCAAATTAATCAGACATATAACCTCATTTTGCTTCTTTTTCAGGTATTTGTAGCACTAGATGCCAAGTCATCAGAATTCTGCTGTATCATGATGTTCTTTAAACCCTATTGAGCACCTGGATACACTGCTGTGCTAGAATTAACATGATGTGGGAGAAAAAAATAACTAATCTGTAAATTGAATCAACAGTAGCTCATAAATGTTTCCTTGTAATGTCTGTTCTAGGGTGTGAGAGAGATATGACAGGAATAATCGTCTGGCCAACCTCAGTGCCTCAAACCCCTGTCAACCCTGGATTGGTCCTTCAGGGCTAGTCTTGTAGGATGAAAAGATACGGGTAATCTCCTTGCAGGTGAACAACTCCAGTCATGCAGAGGGGATGTCTCCAAGAGACCAACCCTTTGCCAACTATGTGGTTCCAGCACATAGTCCAGCTAAAGTTGCCTCTCCGCCTCCTTGAACAGAAACGAGAGCTGCAAGGGAGAAATCCAGCCTGGCTCTGTTTGGACATGTTTTCCACAGCAGCCTGAAAAAGAAAAATGGGACACTTTCTGTGCGGAGTACTGCTTATCCAATGGGAGTCTGCCTCTTATTCCACCACCCTTCTGCTGACAGGATTTCCTGTCTTGCAATTCAATTTGAACCAGAAAGTTCCCTTGCCATAAAATGAGTTAGGTGTGTCTTGACTGCAAAAAAAAGGGGTTTCCAATCATTTTTATTTTTAAATGGAGTTATGGTTGTATGGTACTTGTATCGGTTTGCACATCCTTTACCTGAACAGGTGTTTTTTTTAAAAAATGAGCTCTGGTGGCACTGTGGTTAAATTGCTGTCCTGCAACCAGAAGGTTGTGAATTAGATCCTGACCAGGGCTCAACCTTCCAAGGTTGGTAAAATGAGTACCCAGCATGTTGGGGGCAAAATGCTAATTAACTTGTGAACTGCCTAGAGAGTGCACTAAGTGTTATGGGGCAATATAAATTTGCTTTGCTTTGGCTTCTTCCACCAAGCATCCTCCTTATTCCACCACCACCTCTTCCCTATGTTCCCCCATAGGGTTTTCTTTTCTTTTTACTTAGCACTGCCACCAGTCAGCTGTTAGGTGGCCAGCCTCCATTCCGAAGGGAAAGGGGGAATCTGCCGCAATTGCCATCTCTATTTCCACCTCTACTGCAGAGCTGTTTGTAGCAGCACCAAGCTCAACCACAGCACCTGTCACTGCTGTTCTGTGCCTACCAGCTGATACCAATGATTTTTAAAAATTATTTAATTGTTATAGTGCTGCATCCCATCTTTGGCATGACAGTGAATGAACTACTGAACTGTCATAATATTATAACTATAAGAGGCACAATATTTGCCAACACACATATACATACACATGCATGCACACAGAAGAATACAGCAGTTCAGGAATCGGTGCAAAATAAATGGTGCCTGATGGGTAGTTTAAAATAACCAACAGTTTGGCAGGTTAATGCATACATCAGCTGTGTGTTGTGTGTGTTCCTCTGTCTTTGAATTGATTTCAAACCTGACAAAACTGATGCAAATGTAGAATATTTTGCTAATCAAGAAGATGCATCCTTACTCTACCTATTTTTTTCTTTGATGACCTAGAATTTTTAAACTTCTAGTTTTTGGTCCCAACTAAAGCAAACTTGTTGAACCAATTGCTTTTATCTATTCTGTATGTCCTATAGAATGCAACATTATTAAAATAAATATAAAATGTAAATCAGTAAAAGAATAAGTTCTGCAAGATTTAAACACACAGTACAAATGTTAATTAACCAGTGAAATAGATTGTGTATGTTGCTAAAGGGACTAAGCCTAAGGCTGGATGACTTAAGTAATTTAGCGACTGAACAGCAGTGGCCTCAAGATGATGTAGTTCTTGCAGAGAACCAGGGAACCTTCTAAGTGGGCATTCCACCACAATGTTATATAAAGTTTGCGGGACATATCCACAGTAGCAATTAGAATTATCGACCACCCCCAGTTATGTTTCCAGTATTGGTACCTGACATGGTTAGTTCAAATCCAGTTAAGTGCTATCCCCCTCTTCCTTGTAAGATCAAACCCATAAAAGCATTGTACTGGCTTGGACACTAAGTTGAACAGGTCTGGTTTTAAACAGGTTTCAATGAAGCAATTGTTTATTTCCTTGAATATGTCACATACTGTACTGTGAAAATCATATTAGAGTCATCACAAGTCTGAAGCAGCATGCTGGCATATAACATGCACACACAAGTCAGCATTTACATAAATCCCATTGATTCAATGGGCCTCCTCTCTTTGGGCTTTGTTTGTTGTTCAGTCGCACAGTCGATTCTGACCCTTTGTGACCACATGGACCATCGCACGACAGGCACTTCTAACTTCCACCATCCTTTTCAACCCACACAACTCTGTGCCCATTGCTTCAACAATACTATCTAGCCATCTCATTTTTGGCCACCCATTCTTCTTTTGCCCTCAACCTTTCCCAGCATCAAGGCCTTCTCAAGTGAGTTCTCTCTTCTCATTTGATGTCCAAAGTACTTTAGCTTCATCTTCACTATTTGACCTTCCAAGGAGCAGTCAGGGTTGATTTCCTTTAACTTATTAGTTCTCCTTGCTGCCCAGGGTACTCTCAAGACTCTCCTCCAACACCACATTTCAAAGGTGTCTATTCTTCTGCACTCAGCTTTCTTTATGGTCCAACTCTCTAGATGCATTTTAGCTCATATATTTAACAGCTATCAATATCCTTTATGTCTGGAATCCCACAGCTTCTTTTTTGCTCACATGTCTGCTTGCTGGTTCTAAATGTTTCATTTTCTTTCTATTGCCGGACAAATACTACTGCTTACCTTAAACACTACACTAGTGTGGTGAAGAAACTATTACCTTACTTAGGCCGGAGCTCATTTTAATTCCAAACTTACATGTGCTCAGCAACCAACATTTGCTATCACAATGATTAGAAGCATGCTCCATTACTGCAGTTGGAATGTAGAGTAGTTTTATGTGAGCATCGTTATATTTTTAGCACTGTTAGTTTGTTTTATTATCTTAATCAAGCTGTCAGATTGTTTTACTAAATTGTCTTTCATCTGTAGACATCCCGGATGATCATTTTCAGTCATCGTTTATCTGAAGTGGCTGTGAATCTGTGTAACCTACAAGTAACCAGGTTTTGAGGTGGGAAATACATAATAAAGACTCAGGTTATAGCTGCTTTTAAACAAACTCTGGAGGGGAAATAAGAATCAACAGCTAAGCATTATAGACCAATAAACATGAGAATCAAAGGAGTGTTGAAAAGGAATCTGGGAGGCTTTTCTCTGTGTTGCGATTCCAGTGGGAGTTCTGAACCAGGTCTTAATTCTTTTCAGCATAACCTACAACCTGTTTCCAATTGTTTGGCATGCACTGAACATATGCGGCACCCAACTGCTAGACTTAATGTTGTATGAATATATACTAGACCTTATCTATCATTTATTTGTCTCATGTGTATGCCCATATATATTACAGACATTTTTATTTAATTATTCAGGAATTGGCACACAAGTTGCATTATCTCATTCCTCTGGGCCCCGTTGCTGACAGAATA
This sequence comes from Bradypodion ventrale, assembly GCA_035047345.1. Lineage (NCBI taxonomy): Eukaryota > Metazoa > Chordata > Lepidosauria > Squamata > Chamaeleonidae > Bradypodion > Bradypodion ventrale. The sequence continues at coordinate 288,203,258 of JAWDJE010000001.1, read as the reverse complement.
ATGCAAAGGAGCAATAGCTAACGCTTAGACTCTCCGGGTTGTTCATCAGGAAATAAGGACTCATTAAGCTGCACTTTTCACATGGGAAGAAATGGCCTTTAATAAGAAGTCTTCCACATAGGCAGTGTCGCTCTTTTCCTTTTCAAGTTGCTGTGGAAAACCCGTTTGGAGCGAGCTGCATTTGCAAGTAAATCTCAATATTTGGGCTATGTCACTTTGATGGATATAGAGCTGTCCTCCACTACAAGGTCGATACATGTATCTATTTATTCAGGAAAATATATACCTCAGGGGAAATATCATTATAAATAAACGTGCCTAGGCTGTGAGACTCTTCATAGAATTGGTTCCCTGCTTCTACTGCATGGCTTAAGACAAGTTACACTTCTCTGGCCTTAATTTGCCAAAATGCAATAAAAATCAAGGGTGAGCAAGCTGACACCATCACAGCTCCCGCCCTTCCCTTCATATCAGCAGTGGATGCCTGGCTCTGGTCTATGCCAATGCCTTGAAGCGACACAGGAGATAGGTGCCATGTGATGTGGCATTGTTAAGCAACAGACCAGAATGCATCCCAGGGCACACCCATGCTGCAACTCTCCTCTGCCAGGTATTCCTTGTGGGTGGGCTGGCTACTTTATTGAAGGACACAGGAAGAGGCAGCCCTTCAAGAGCAAGCAGGCTGAGCTAAAGCTGAGAAGAGTGAGACCAAACCTCCTGGTCCATTGCTCCAATGAGGCACCTTTATCTAGGATCTGCTTACCTGTGGGGCATAGGAACTATGCCTGTGTTAACCAAACTAGGAATCCTGATTCAGAACTCTCTCACAACAACAAGGGCCCTGATCTCCATACCTATTTACCAGAGCTCCAGTTCCTGAGTTGGCTGGGGTCTCGGTTTGAAGTATGCTTAACTTACAAAGTACTACATCCATGAGGATTCACCAACATCAGTGCAGTTCACGGAAGCTATACAGGTGGAATTAATGGATGGAAGTCAACATGTTGGGTGTGATCAGAGGCAAAACCTCTGGTCAACCTTAATAAACATTCACTTGGGAAAGTACACACCTAGCTCTGGTCTGATGTCAATGTCAAAAGGCATTTATGATGTTCTAATGCCCATGGAAAGGACTACAGTGGCTCAAGTGGCTAAGACGCTGACTGGAAGGCGGGAGGTCAGCAGTTGGATTCCCGAGTACTGTAGGATGGAATGAGCTCCCATCTTTGTCACAGCTCCTGCCAACCTAGCAGTTCGAAAGCAGGAAACTGCAAGTAGATAAATAGGGACCACTTTGGTGGGAAGGTAAACAGCGTTCCATGCACTCCAGTATCTAGTCATGCCTGCAACATGACCACAGAAATGTCTGCAGAAGCAGACAGCACTGGCTCTTTGGCTATGAAACAGAGATGAGCACACTGAACCCTAGAGTCAGATATGACTGGCTTTCGAGCAAGGGAAACCTTTACCTTTAATGCCCATGAAAGAGAGAGGGGAAATATAACAGCAGTCTGAAATTCTCCATTTGGCTCTACTCACACAATTGCACAGCAGTTTGTCTGCTTTATAAGACAATAAAGTGAAGCCTGAGGTTTAAATCTAATCGCTAGTCCCAGCTACAGGAAATCCTGTTAATTCGATGAGATTTGATTCTGTTAGCCTACTCTGTCTGGGGCTAGAAGATAGATTTGGGTCTAAGGCTGCAATCCTATACACATTGATGGGGAAGGAAACGCCACTGAATTCAGTGGAAGATAAGGATCATCCCGTTCTCAGATCATTTAGTCCTTTGGAAACTCAGCAGAGACAAATTAAACGACAATTATATTCTGCCATGTAGAAGCTACTGACTCATTTCACAGTTAATCCATAGCCACCTGCTGACTGGCAATGGCTCCTTTGCTTTCTAGAAGATGGGTGGGCAGAAGGTAGATCAAGATATATTGGCATCTGGATAATGTGTGATAGATCTCAAACATATCCTGGCACACTAGGTTTTTAAAATACTGTATGGTAATAACAAAACGGTTCCCAACCATCACTTGAAATTGTGCTGCTTGCATTGAGAAAGAATGGGAGTAGATATTTTTTTTCTGTGGAAAGGTTGAGAGCTACATTAAGTTCTGATATTCAAAGCAAGTTCCTGGGCTTGGAATGTAACATCAGATTCTGATTCATGGAAGAGAGGAGGAGGAGAAGTGGGTCTTATGTGTGGAACTTAAAATGTTACCCTTTCTAAGCTATGGTAATAGGCTTTAATTATTTTAGTGGAAATTAGAAGCCTATTAGGTCCTCAGTAACTGATGGAGCACCTCTCCTTGATAAACCATGCCTAGGCAATGTGCCCTCCTCAAGCCTGTGGGCTTAGGGTACCCACACCAAGGGAGGCCTGAAAGATATCTACTAGGAATCTGTCCTTTTCAATGGTAGCCCCAAGTCTTTTGAATATTTTACCAATGCATTTTTGACTGGCCTCTCCAATCCAGACATTTTGCAAACCTGTGAAGGCTGAGCTGTACGAGACGGCTTTTAATCTTTTTTAAGTTGTTGTAGTAGTTTTTTTAATGGGTTTTTATTGCTTTTTTAAAATTGTCATTGGTTTTATTTTTTGTAAGCCGCCCAGAGTCTTCGGAGTTGGGCGGCAACACAAATTAGAATAAATAAATAAATGAGGCATTTAAGAATTTTCTGCCCCTACAATGATACTTCTCCTCTGCAAAATTGTTATTTGGTTCTATACCTCCAGTTCTGTTGTAGTTTTATATATGTTTTCACACAGATTTATTGATGAATTTTATTTGGTGTTCTAGCCACATGGGGTTGGGTTATGTTTTTTATTACTCATCTGTTAACCATCATAAAATAACTGTATTGTTAAATGGACCATGTAAAAATGGAAGGAAGGAAGGAAGGAATTAGAGAGAGAGAGATTCCAAAGAGTGCCCATAAGACTGACACTATAGTGAATGCTTAAGTGTTTTAGAGCATCTAGCTGCTTTGATAAGCAACCTGGAAGACCAGATATCCATTGTACCTTTGGGACCAAACAAAGGTACAGTATTCCTTTGGGTTGCTCCAGGAAATTGCTGAGAATGGGAGGGAAGATTTCATGCTTAGGCAACTCTTGGTAAACAGCAGTTCAAGAGGCCCCATTTGTAGGGTGCTGTTTTGTTTTGTTTGGTTTTGTTCCCTTGCATACCACTCTCCATTTCTCATGTCTTCTTTATTCCTGTGAATCTGCTGATGAGAGACAAGAAAGCCAAAGCTGACCATGTATGTTCTTTTGAATGGAGAGCAAGAAACATTAGGAAACAAGTAAAATGAAATACTAGATGAAGAGCCCAATGAGTCAACTGGCAGCGGGGAGCAGGCAGAGGAAAAAGCCGCTTTGGACAGTGCAAAGGTATTTTGCCAACCCCAAGGTATCCCTTAGTAAAGGTCACCTCACCTTTGCTCGAAAGCCAGTAATATCTGACTCTAGGGTTCAGTGCTCATCTCTGTTTATAGCCAAAGAGCCTCTTCTTTCTGTGTCTGCAGACCTTTCCATGGACATGTGGCAGGCATGACTAGACACCGGAGTGCACGAAATGCTGTTTACCTTCCCACCGAAGTGGTCCCTATTTGTCTACTTGCAATTTCTTGCTTTCGAACTGCTAGGTTGGCAAGAGCTGGGACAGAGATGGGAGCTCATTCTGTCATGCAGCACTTGGGTTTCGAACTGCTGACCTGCCAACCTTCCAGTCATCAAGTACAGCATCTTAACCACGAAGCCACCGTATCCCTTAGGCAGGCACAAAAGAGCCTGCCTTTCACTGCATAATGCCATTGGTTTGTGTTGTTCAGTATTTATTTATTATATTTATACCCCGCCATTCATGGGGATTTTCCTACTCTGGGTGTAGCAGCAGCTCTTGAATTTCAGAGAGGGATCTTTCCCAGCCCTACTTAGAGTTGTCAGGGTTTGAAGCTCAGACCTTCTGCCTGCAAAGCCACACAGTCTTGCCATGCTGTGGCTTTTTCACTGTACCTTCACATTTCCATTCAGTGCTGGGGAACACGGTTTTGCTTCCATAGCATCTTTTAAAATATTGCTCTCCTAAGCAACTACATGAGTGCCTGATGCAGTTGTGTTGGTTCTAGCCAAGCACTTCTCTGCCGTACAATGACATATCTACAGTCATTCTCCATGTTGAGTTTTCTATTAACCTGTCCTTTTCAAAACCTCACTTTTCAGCTCTACCATCAGGGGGCTTTCAAAAATATGGGGGAGAAAATCTTGTCAGAAGCATAAGGGCAAATGATGTAACTATACAAACTGAAGAATGGTATAAAGAAATGTGGAATTTAGCATTGAACGATAAATTGACTTGGGAGATTAAGAAAAAAAGGGATAATTTAAAAGTGAATAGATTTTGGAATATTTGGAAACCTTTTGTGGATCACTCCCTTATGGGGGAGGATAGAAACAGACCTGTACCTGAACAAAGTTAATTTTGGAAATAAAATAATGAGATATTCTATTAAGTCAAAATTTAAGAGAGTTTTTATTATTATTTTTTAGGATGGTGTTAAGATTTTGATTTTAAAAAGATAGATATAAAAATGTATTAGGATAGGTGTGTATATTTTTTCTCTTTTTTTTCATTGTTTGTGTATATTGATTTTTTTTGTTTCTTTAGTATGTTGTTTTTTTGTATTTTATTTGTTAAAAAAATTAATAAAAAGTATTATTAAAAAAGAAGCATAAGGGCATAGAAGTTCTGCTGGATCACAACAAACCTCTCATTTCTCAAGTTTTCCATCCACTGAGTAGCCACTGGGCTACTTGAAGGTAACAGCCACTCTTGCTCGAAAGCCAATCATATCCGACTCTAGGGTTTGGTGCTCACCTCCTTTTACAGCCAAAGAGCCAGTGGTGTCAGCATCTGCAGACATTTCTGTGGACATGTGGCAGGCATGACTAAACACAGGACTGGATGGAACACTGTTTACCTTCCCACTCTAGTGGTAACTATTTATCTACTTGCAATTTTTTGCTTTTGAACTGCTAGGTTGGCAAGAGCTGGGGCATAGACAAGAGCTCACTCCATCGTGCAACACTCAGGTTTTTAAACTGCTGACCTGCCAACCTTCCAGTCACCAAGTTCAGCATCTTAACCACTAAGCCAATGCAGTCTTATAACTATAATTGCAACATAATTAGGTGTCTATGGAAAGCCCACAAGCAGGATATGTGCAGCAACAATGCCCGACTGCTTATGTTCCCTAACAATTTACTTCCATTAATCCTGGAGATAATAGATGTCTATTATAGCTAAAGGACATTGATGATGTTCTCTCCCATAAATATAGTTCTTCCTTGCAATTGCACATCCTTGGCTGGTCTTATTCTATTATTTAAATTTCTACCACATTAAGCACTCACTGCAGTAATGGTTTCTGCCCAAACATCATGGTGCTATTGTAATGCAGTTCTCTATTCTTTGTCCTCTGGAAAAGCAAAAATTACAGATGTGTTTATTATTGTTTAATCTAATTGTTCTGGAGAGTGTGGAACTAAAACATTATTTACCTCAATATTCACCAAGAGACTGAATAGGGAAGAAACCAGCATATAGTAGCTGCACAAATGCACATTTGTCAAAGTAGACAGAGGCTGTACTAGGTAGGGCTGAGAAGTAATGCATTACTAGTTGCAAGTGTTTTGCTAGTTACTTTTTTGAGTAACAAGAATATGAAAAAGTTCCATTTCAAAGCAAGGCAATAAATAGGAACAAACTTGCTTTTATGGGGTAATGAGTAACATTTTGGTGTTACTTTTCTGTGTTACTTTTCAAGCGGATTTTCCAAAGAAGTGGCTACATTAGTCTATCTCAGCATGTTAGCAAATGTAAAGAAGGAAAAAAGGAAAAAAGTAAACCATTTTACCACTTCAAAGGCTAAGAAATTTATTGCAAAGTGAATGCTCACAGATCAAATATATTTTGATTCGCCAATGCTCATACTGAAATAAATCAGTAAATAAATAAATTTTAAAGAGCTACAATATTTTCCCTTTTTCTCCCCCCCCCCTTATTTTTAGAGGACATTTTGAGGACATTTTGACATGAATTTTCACTAAGTTTATTAAGTTTTACACCATTCTTGTCTCAAGCCTTACTATTGTTGTTTGTTTAAAAGTATAAGTAAGTAGTGAAAAGTACCAAGCATTGCAAGAAGCAAAATAACTTGCCAATTTGTTGATAATGTAGCAAATAATGATTACAGGCCACTTTTCTAATGAGTAACACAAAGACAGTTTCAAAGTTGTTAGAAAGCTACAGGTTGTTAGAAATGGAAAATGGGTCAATAGATCTATTCAAAGGGGAAAGGGGGACTCAGAGAGGAATAATGTAACAGCACAAATCCTGTTTCATAGCCATGCCAATACAGTGGGAACGATGTCATGACTGGTGTTAATTGAAGAGTCCCTGCCTGGGTTTTGGGTTCTGTTTGACTTATGAACAATGGGACAAATCTTGCCCAACCCAAATTTGAATCAGGGTCTCTTTGATTGTCGGCAATCGGCCATTACTAGGGGTGTAATTCCTTCTATACTATTATAGCTATGCAACAGGATATTGGCCACCACAGTACTATATATGTATGCTGAGAAGTCAGTGTCTTTTGGAGTTGAGTGGAGCTTACTCTAAGCTAGATCTGTGTAGGGTTGCAGCATTGGATGCTTTTATAGGAAAACCCAGCTTGTCGGTTGACTGGTGGCCCTGAAAGCTCAGTGTTCAAATCTTTATTCAGGCTTACTTAAAGTCTTTTATCTGCTTTCTTCTTGTATTCAACAACTTTTTGGCCTACTCATCTACTGCTCTTTCTCCTGTCAAGATGCCATTCTATCCATCTTGACAAGGGTGAACTCTAGCCCATAAATGTTTCTGCTCAAATAAATCATGTTGGGGGTTTTTTTGTAATGGATTCACAAGGCACTCCCCCCCCTCTTAATTTCATTTCTTTTGAAGCCTGAGCCCAAGCAGACTTCCTTGTAAACCAGCCTCAATGAATGCCTTAGGGCTTACTTTCAGGTAAATATGTTCCTTGGACTGGATCTTCAATGCTAGCCTCCTCCTGCCTGTGCGCATGAGAAATAAAACACCCACATAACCCTCTCCCGCAATGGATTTACAACCACTTTCGGATCTATGGAAAGAGGGAGTCCCCTCCACTCCCCTCTCTGGCATGAACTCTGTTTGACCTCATCTTCCTTCAAGGGCCTAGGAAGGGAGAGAAAAAAACGGTCTTATATTTACAACCTCATCTCCTTCAGCACTACATATTAAAAAGCGAGATTCTTTTATCATATTTATTTAGACAGAACCCTTTGCACATTTATTCGCCTGGCTGATGACCTCCAGCAACCTCAACGATCCACTAGGTTTCCTTCTAAGCTGGAGGGGGGGGCACGTTTAATATTCACATGTAACGTAAAGGTAAAGTTCATCCTTGCTCAAAAAAGCCAGTCGTATCCGACTCTAGGCTTCAGTGCTCACCTCTGTTTCATAGCCGAAGAGCCAGCGCTGTCTGCTTCTGCAGACGTTTCCGTGGCCATGTGGCAAGCATGACTAGACCCCGGAGCGCACGGGAGCGCTGTTTACCATCTCACCGAAGTGGTCCCTATTGATCTACTTGCAATTTCTTGCTTTCGAACTGCTCGGCTGGCAGGAGTCAAAGACGGGAGCTCATTCCGTCCTGCAGTACTCGGGCATCGAACCGCCTTCCGTTCAGCGTCTTAGCCACTTGAGACACTGCAGTCCCTAATATTCACGTGTACAGTCTCGTGAAAGGCGTAAAGGTGCGCGTGCTTTCCTAGGGGTGCCTCTTAAGTTCAGCAGGGCTTTACTACCTAGTTAGTAACTAACTTAGGATCGCACCCTCAGGAGTTTGACTCTGCACCACCGCGAGACAAACCGCGGTGCGAACGCGCTCAGGATCGGGAATAAAAATAATAATCATATAAGTAGCAGTCCGATCCTCCGACGTCTGAAAATGAAGATTGAAAAGGGCACGGTTCACCGTGCCAATTACCTTAGTGGGGCTTGTCTTCCCACAACCCTGGTAGATTGTGACCAAGGAAGGACTGCCTTTGGCCAGGCTGAACGGGGGTAGAGGAGGAATCAAATCCACTCCTTCCAGGTGCAACTTAATGGTCAGCCTGTGTCGCAGCGCGGAGCTTCTGCCCCCCCCTCCTCCTCCACACACACGCATCGCTGCAGAAGTTTGCTCAGAAGTAAATCTTCATTTGCTCGGTTTGCCTGGGCTTCCAACTGCAAGCCGGAGCCGAAATGCTAAGATTTAAGATGATTTATTTATGTTGATCCCGAAAAGGATTTCATTAACTTCAATGTCCACGGACCTCCTTACATGAGTTATGGGACCGGTTTCTCTAATGGTTCCCTTCCTTATGTTGAGATGTTAGCAGGAATCGCTGCTGCCTCTTGTTTTTGCATAGATTTTAGTGCCCGGGTTTGTATATCACAGAGCTTGCACTGTCGGAATTCAGGGAGGATTCCTGATTTTAAGACCAATGATTACATTTGAAATGTTGATGCAAAGACCGCTTAAGTTTAAAAGAACATCACATCACCCCCTTTACACTGTGGTGATAATGAATAGTATAATAACCAAACAGAGCTTTCCCATCAAAGTTTATTAAATTTCATTTATTCTTGATCTGACGTCATGATTTTCATTTTAAATAACCCACATACTATAATGTGTTCCCAACCTCCAGTTTGCATCATTACCTGAGAAACAATGCTATATTCTCATTTTCAGTCATTCTGGTTTTCTTTTTCCTCAAGGCAGTCTAGCTGACATTTGTTACTCACACATACATACAGAGAAAGTTATTCATCTTGCAGTTCAAAGAAATTTCTGAGGTTTCTTATTAAAATGTTTGACAAGAACTGTAACCAGAACATCTTCAATATAACCACAATTTAAAACTAGGTGGAATTCTTCATCTGGAGGAAACTGATCTTATTCCTTTTATGCCTTTGCTTGCTATTTTCTGAATGTTAACATTCAACTTCCTAGTAAATTAATGTCATATATAAATGTTAAACTAACCGTGTGTATTTGTTTTCTTTTATTTAAGAAATAGCTATACAGATAATTTGATGAACGGTATGTGCCGATAAGAGTCTAAGAGTGAATACTGAATAAAAAGAAAAATGCTTTGCTTGCCAACATATAACCAAAAGCCAAAGAAGAATGACAGTAAACAGAAAGCAAATTTCTCCTTCTTAGAATATCCAACATTATGGTAACAATTGTGGTTTTTCAAATAAGGTTAATATTTATCAATGCTAAAAATTCAGTCTCTATAAAATCTCTACCCCAAAATATTAATCACAGCGGTCTCCCTCCCCAAAGCCTTAACCTAAACTGGAAGTTGCACTGGATGGTGTGTTGAACTTTCTTACAAGCACATTTCTTTAGAATTGCAGTCTGACCCCAGGAAAGAGATGGAAGGGGGGAGGAATCCAATACATTCACTGATAGATGCACTACTATCTTCCTCATGATTGTGTTTATACGCAGGCACATTAGAAAAGGAGCACTTGGGATCCTTGTACTATTCGCTTTACAATTGTGGTAAGTCTAACTTAAAATGATTTTTTAAAAAGTCCTCTTAGCAGACAAATAAACTTCCCATCTTTGGTTTTTCTTTGTAGAAGACTTCTCCATAATGCACCATTTGACCCTTCTCAAAACACACACAGAATGGGAGAGACAGTCAAAAGGTAAGCAAAGACTCAGAGCCTATATGGACACTTCACAAACTCCTCAGAACCATGATACTTCTGAGTAAACAGAATGGTGAGATCAGCCCATATGTGAATTCCACCAAGCCAAAAGCAAAGTCTGTGGCATGTGGTGACTGAAAGCACTTTCCCCTGAAAACATATATAAATAAAATGTAAACAAGTCATAACATTTCATTTGTGCCCTGAATCAACTCTCTGTAAAAGTGGTGAGTTGTCTTTTTGCACGTGAGAAAGCTGAACTTTTTCAAGGGTATTGTAAACAATCTGTAGTGCAACAACTTTTTCTTTTGGCTTTTCCTTTGTGCAGGATTTTACATACTTGAGAATTTCCCAATTTTTGCTTTCAATTTTGGAAAGTCTTTTCTATTACAAGTTGCTTGTCATAACTGGACATTCTTATCCCCAGTGCCATGGTGGCATTAGGGTGAGCCCCTGGCAGGTGAAGAGGGAGCAGAACACTTCCTTGGGTGTGCAGGGCTTGAATCTTGGAGGGAGGCATGAAAAGACACCCCAGAGGGAGAGATCATCATCCCTTCCCTCTCCCTCTTCTTCTGTTTCATCCTGCGATTCTGGAACCAGATTTTCACCTGAGTGTCATTGAGGCCCAAAGACTTAGCGATCTCCATGCGTCGGGCCCTGGTGAGGTATTTGTTGAAATGGAACTCTTTCTCCAACTCTGTGAGTTGCTTGGTGCTGAAGTTGGTCCTCACAGCAGTGGGAAAACTGGAAGGCAACCCATAGGAAGAAAGGTTGTCTAGAAGAGAGTGAGTAGAAAAGAAAAGCCCCGGAATGAGAAGTGAGAAGCTATGACTGTGACAGTTAACTTCCCTGGTCATGAAACACAGGTGTTGTTTGAGATTCTTTTAGCCCAGGGTTAGTTCATGTTCAATAACTGTCCTTCAATGTTTTACTACCTGAACGTTTTTTTATGTGTGCTGTAAAAAGATGAGGAGAGACAGTTTCATCGTCACTGTTCAAAATATTAGGAGTCGGGGTGGAATTATGGGAGAGACACCCCTGCCAACTCAGGTACTGAATTTTCATGATCTATGCTTTTTAGGAGATTTATGTTCCTATGGCAGAAGCGCACTAAGTTCGGGAAAGCTTGCCTGACTGCTCTGCCAATCGCCTGTGAAAAAGAGCCTACTATGGGCCACTTTAGGGCCTCCTGATTCTTCTTTGGTTCCTCCTGCTTCTCAACTTAGAGGCCCCATTCGGAAGCCTGGCTGGTGAAATTAAGGGAGCCTCTCTTCTCCAATGCCCAGGTAAAGGTCACCCATGCTCGAAAGCCACCCATGTCCGACTCTAGGGTGCAGCGCTTATCTCCATTTATAGCCAAAGAGTCATCACTGCCTGCATCTGCTGATGTTTCCCGTGGTCCTGTGGCAGGCACGACTAGACACCGGAGCGCACGGAATGCTGTTTACCTTTCCCACCAAAGTGATCCCTATTTATCTCCTTACAATTTCTTGCTTTCGAACTCTTAAATTGGCAGGGGCTGGGACAGAGACCAGAACTCACTCTGTTGCGGCAACACTCGAACTGCTGAACCTACCGACATTCCGGCAGTCAAGTTCAAGGTCTTAACCACGAAGCCACTACAGTGCCCTTCCAGCGCCCAAGCCAGCTGCAAAACCTGACCCCAGGCAGTGCCCCCACCCACCCACGATCTCTGCACCCTTCCCTTTGGGGAAGAAATTGGCAGAGAAGATGCCCCAGAACCTGGGCTCCATCGGGAGCCAGACAGGTGCCCCTCAGACACTGGGGAAGGTCGGAGCCCCTCTGCAAGATTAATTCGAGGGGGGTGTGTGTGTGTGTGTGTGTGTGTGTGTGTGTGTGTGTGTGTGTGTGTGCACGTGCGTGTGCGTGTGCGTGTGTGCATGCGTGTGTGCGTGAGCCATAGCCACATCTTGGCCCACCCTGAGTTAGCAGTTTGTCCATCCCTCTAACTCCCGGTTGCTTATATATAAAAACTGGAAGGCAACCCATAGGGAGAAAGCTTGCCTAGAAGAGAGTGAGTAGAAAAGAAAAGCCCTGGAGTGAGAAGATACGACTGTGACAGTTAACTTCCCGGGTCATGAAACACAGGTGTTGTTTGAGGTTCTTTTAGCCCAGGGTGAGTTCATGCTCAATAACTGTCCTTTGATGTTTGACTACCTGAACGTATTTTATGTGTGCTGTAAAAAAATGAGGAGAAACAGTTTCATCGCCACTGTTCAAAATATTAGGAGTGGGGGGGGGGGGGACATATATAGATATATGACACTGTTGCCCACCCTGAAAAGAATATTTGCCCAGCCACATCTAGAATCCTGGCTATGGTGTGTGTGTGCGTGTGCACATGCCAGAGCCGTAGCCAGGGGAGTCTTCGCCCACCCTGAGTTAGTAGTTTGTCCACCCTCAAACTCCCTGCTGCTTATATAAGTGACACAGTATGTATATGACATTGTTGCCCACCCTGAACAAATATTCGTCCACCCACATCTAGAATCCTGGCTATGGCCCTGGTGTGTGTGTGTGTGTGTGTGGGGGGGGGGTGTTTGTGTATGTGTGTGTGGGTGGGTGGGTGTGGGTGGGTGAGGCTGGCCACTTACTTCGGGGCGGGGTGCTCCGCTTGACTTTCATCCACTGGTAAGCGCTGAGAGCGCCGCCGCCGCCGCCGCCGCCTTGGGAGTGGTTGTCTTTGGGGCCGAAGAAGCCGGAGGGAGGCGGCGGTGGCAACAAGGGCGCGTCTTTCCCGCCAGGCTGGAAGGTCCCACCGAGCGCCCCGTAAGCGCCGGTGCCTCCCGGCGAGAAGCCGTAGAGGCCGGGCGCCCCTCCGCAAGAGGGCTCCCCCTCGGGCCGACGGAGCCAGCGGTACCCCGGCGCGGCGGCGGGGAAAGCGCAGGGCGCCAGGCGCCGAGACAGCTGCCCCTGCCTGGGCGCCGCCGCCGGGCGCTGCTCCACCTCCGCGAAGTGGTCGGCCGCGCCTCCCGCCGCCCCCCCAGCCCCCTCAGCATAAGCGCCCCCCGCCGCCGCCGCCGCCGCCGCCAGCGGGCAGGACGGCCGCCGCGCAGCCCCGCTGACACCCAGCTTGCTGGCCAGGCTGAAGCCTCCCCTGCCCTGGGACAGGGAGCCCGGGAGGAGGAAGGAGTGCATGGCGGCGGGCGGAGGAGGAGGAGGCGAGGAGGAGGAGGAGGAGGGGGGGCGCCCGCTTCTTCGCCGCCCAAGCCTTTCCGAGTCCTCCCAGTCCGCCGCCGCCGCCGCCTCCTCCAACCATCGTAAACAAGGCGAAGGCGGCGGGGTAAACATTGCCCTAATATAGAGCCGGCAGGGTGGGCCACGTGCTTTGCCCCCTGGCCAATGGGGGGCCTCGGGCGGGGCCTCCCGGTGCGCCACCTGGGGTGGGACGGGGGCGGGGGAGGGGGGGGCCGCCGGCCCGGCCCGAGCATCGCCGGCCTCTTGGTCCCCCTCAGAGCTCCATCTCTGCCAAAAGAACGGGATGTGGGGGGGAGGGGGGAATCCAGAAGCAAGAGTCGGCAGGGTAAGTTAGGATCCCGAAAGGGAGGTTCCACCCCCCACCCCCACCCCCACGTCTGGCTCGCATGGAGATGAGGTGGAGTTTCCCACCACCCACCCCTACCCCGGCCCTCTAAAGCTCGGTTTCTAAAAGAGAACGAAGACACACACACACACACACACACACACACACACACACACACACACACACACACACACACACACACACACACACACACACACACACACACACACACACACACACACACACACACCTTGCGATCCGTTTCCAAAAGAAATGCAGGAGGAAAGCGATGCCTTGATTGGAACACTTTTTATATATATAATCAAATATTGCATGCGCGAGCTTTCGTGATTTCAAGAGACTACTGCAGACATGCATCCGTTTCTTAACAGGAAAATTATCAATGAAAGTCCCAAACGGACTTCTCAGAGAAGTTCGCTTTTCAAGAGAACTCCGGATTGTCGCGAACGGTCCTCCTTCGCCCACACCTCCTGGATCTCCTCCAAAGGTAAACTGGGCGAGCTCTCTCTCTTTCTCTTTCTCTCTCTCTCTCTCTCTCTCACACACACATCACACACACACACATCCCACATCCCACACACACACACACACACACACACACACACACACACACACACACACACACACACACACACACACACACACACACACACCGATGGGATTTGGCAACACATGGAGCCCAGCATTGGAAGAAGTGAAACTGTGAGTAAAGTGAATCTTTAGAGTGGGGGCTTGGGCCAAGGAGGGGGTGTGTGGTTATCCTCCTTTTTCCGATAATAATCTCCCCACCCCCCACCCCAATAAAATAATGTCTCTAGTGGAGTTTGGATAGGGGTGGGATCCAGACTGAAATCCTGCTTACTTGAAAGCAAATTTTGTGGAACTCTGCCGAACTAATGGACATAGTTAGGAGAAAATATGGAGGATGGAATGGCTTTTCACTGCATCCCTCCATCTCACCAGCCTCAGAAGAACCTTGGAAGAAATAATTATTTCCTTTGTTCTGGAAATGGGAGGCTGCAACACTCTTTAGATGCCCTGGACAGACTTACTTATTCTGTATAGGTTCAGTCTGCGTAAGCTACCCAGGGGTGCTCAGTAGCCAGGGGGGCCAGGGGGCATACCTGTCAAGTTTCAGGAAATTTCTGTAAAAACCCCATATTTTACACTCTTTCCCGCTGTCATCCCATATTAGTTAGACTGGAGGCCAGCACAGGATAAGCATAGCTATCCAGTTTCCTGTTTTGGCCAGGAAATTTCCCTTATTTGTCAGAAATTTCCCAAAACTTGACAGGTATGCCAGGGGGGCAAAAACACTCCTGAGCTAACAGCCCACCCACCCCGTGCTGCCAATGTTATATATGTGAGTGTGACATTGTTGCCCCTCCTGAAAATGTTTTGCCCTTCCTGAAAAAATGTTCACACACACACACACACCAAAAAAAATCTAGAATCCTGGCTACAGCCCTGATACTACCTATGGTTTCAAAAGAGTGGTTATTAATATACATAGCAATTACATGCTGCTAGCCAAAGTTTATCACCCTTCTTGCAAATGGCATGTGGAGCCTTTTGTGCATACCAACATGGGCTGTACCACTTCTCTGCCTCCTGGAACATATTTACGCGCATAGGATTGACCTGCGAGTGTTTTCAGCTGATGGCTCTCAGTTCTGCTTTCCCTGGGTACTGAAAAGCTCCTAATATAGGTTCGTTGCCCTCCTACAGCTGTAGCAATTAATACTGAGATCTAGTAGAACCACCCTCCTTTTAAACAAAAATGCCCATTATGTGCAATCCTATATACATAAATATAATTAAATCCTATCCAACTCAAAATCCCTATTTATTTAATGCTTTTACTAGATCAATCAAAAGTTCACACATACCACAAATGTACAGGCTTTCTGGATCTACAGATCTCTTCAGCAGATCAAGGGGGGAAAGTGATAGTGGTAAAGAAGAAGGATAATAATAATCTAATACCGTACTGAAGTCATCATGGTGTCTTCTTGTTAACAATCTTAAAGTGATTTGAAGGATCTGGTTGTCTTTAAGCTTCCTCTTGGATTGCTGTGTTAGGCCCAATCTTAGCCTGCACCTTAAAGGTCTTTGTGTGGAGTGGAACAGATGTTTCACGGGCTTTTGCTAGAGCTAGGTTGCTTAAGAAGTTGGTATTTTTTTGTATCATAAAAAAGGCAGACTATTGTAAGTTATTGTTGGGCTAGATTCAGATATAACCAACTTTACAGAGGAGCCACTGAAAACAATGGAACAAACCAAATTTGGCGTAAGCCTAGTAATTTCAGTGCACATCTAGTATTACTACTAAGCTGGGAACAACCCCATTTGGTGCTTGTAGGGTTTTCTGCCCCAATAACTCCTAGACCTTTAGGTACCATGTCCCACAACTGGGAAGTGGGGAGACATTTTCTATTTCAGTCAACAAATGTATATATTTTTTTTGTTTTGTTTTGGAGTCTGGAATCATGGAGGAATGGTATCCCTCCCATTTAAGCCTTGATTTTTAGTACTGTTAGGTGAAAGAAATGTCCTTGTTTGTTTGGTTGCCTCAGGACAGCTCCTAAGTAAGTCTCAGAGGTGAGAGGTAGTGACTGCCATTTAGTTTTCTTTTTGCTCAGAGAAACACTCTGCATTCTCTCTCCCTCCCGCCCGCCTCCCACTTTTCTCCCTGAGTTTCCTAAGAACCCTGTGCTGGCCTAAAAAGCCTCCGGAAGGCAATGCAGACCATCAAGATGGTTTCAACAGCACATCACTGTACCAAAGAGCTATTAATGGTCCTCCGCCAGCCAGTAAGTGCTCTGTGGGTCCTCCTTGCAAATGAGTACCAGGCCCCACAATGATAATGGGCTTCCTTGTTTCCCTTGGTAATAATAATAACAGCCTTGTTGCTTAATGACTGCTTTCAGATGGCACAGCAGAAAAGAAAGGAAATGGGCTCACAAGTAATATACATCTTTACTAAATTCTCAAATGGTGGAGTATTCACATACACACGCGTGCGCACAGACATGTGTGCGCACATGCATATGCATGCACACACACACACACACACACACACACACACACGTGCGCACACACAAAGATACATACACACCATCCTGGGGGATTTCATTTTGCTGTAAAAGCAAAAACATGCAAAGATAATTTTTCTCCCTTTCCTCCTTAACTAGGCTGAGCGCATGTGAAACTGCATGTGGGTCTTGAAGGCCTGAAGCCTTCCCTGATACCATGGCTGAAGGAATTTGGGAGTTATTTTATTATAAGGAGCACTCACACCCCTATAGTCTATCCCATTTAGTTAGCTTTTCAAAGAAATAGTAAAATTCCTGAATTTTATTCCTCAATAGTTTCTTGACATTTCACACCCCCTTCTGAGATCTGTTCAACTCAGCTGCTTTTGCAAATAATCCACATGTACAGTAAAACCCCTACTTACAAAAAAAGTCTGTTCCATAGGTTTTTTCTTAAGTCAAATTTTTATGTAACTCGATGCAAACTCATAGGAAAAGCGAATTTTTTATGTAAATCGAAGCATAGAAAAACCCATAGGAAAAAGAATCTTTATGTAACTCAAAGCACACCCATAGGAAATTGTGTAAATCGGGACATGGTTTTAGCACAAAATCATTTTGTAAGTTGAATTTTATGTAACTCGGGGCATTTGTAAGTCGGGGTTTTACAGTACTTGGTTTTTGAAAATACCAGCTGATGATTTCAAAAGAGGAAGCTGCAGTACAAGCCTGAGTGATGGTCACACCTGGATCCCTGCTTAGGAGGACTTCACTTGTTAAGATGGGATGGGTGTTGTTGTTGTTGTTGTTGTTTTCAATAGTGAAGGGGAGGGCTGCATTTGGGAACATGAAAGGAGCCTCATTCCGACATCCCCTGAGCGGAGTTTTTCTAGCAAAAATCATTTTAACCCAGAGTAATCTCTGAGACAAAATTATTATTATCTCAGCCTAATCTACTTTACAGGTTTTTTGAGAGGATAAAGTGAAATAACTCCATTCATGCAAATTACCCTGGAGTGCATGGAGGATGAATGTGATATAAACAGGATATCCAGAAGGCTGGGAGATAGTATATACCCATGATGGCTAACCTTGGCACTCCAGGTATTCTTGAACTTCAGTTCCCAGAAGCCAGATCAGCAGGAGTGCTGACTTGGGCTTCTGGTAATTGAAGTCCATGAACACCTGGAGTGCCAAGGTTAGCCATCACTGGACTCTATACTCTAAGCCCATCTTTCCTAACGTGATACCCTCTGTGTTAAGACTACAAAAGCCATGAGCACCAGCCAGCAGGACATGGCCATGCTGAAAGGTGGGGGTGATAGGGTCTATAGTTTTAGGGCACCAGATAGGAGAAGGCTGCTCTAAGTCTTTTCCCTTGAGACATGCCAGGTTTTTGGACTGACACCTGGTGCCCAAAGAAAATCCCATATGTAGTTCTTGGAAATTCCAGGGTAAATATTAAGCAGCAAACACACACACACACACACACACACACACACACACACACACACACACACACACACACACACACACACACACACACACACACACACACACACACACACACAGAGTTTCCAATTGTTGAAGTGAGAGGCAAAACTTTGGAAGAATTTAAAACAGTTGTCTGTAGAAATGCAAAGAAAGCAAAGTAATCTGGTATCACTATTTTCTCAGGTTTTTATTGGGGGAGGGGGGGGATTAAATGTCCAACATTCACATTTTAAAGCTTTTTAGCCAGAAAAGCGGGTACATCCTCAGTCACACCAATCAGTTCAAAGTTGACTTTAATTTTGCTACTAGTGTATAATGGCCATTAGAAATTGATCAATTTTTATTTTATTTTTTAAAAAATCACAGTTATTAGCAGAGTGGCATTCCAAAACAATCTTTGTAGGGCAGTTGTGGGGCATAAGCATATCACCTCCCTAAAACTGAGTCTGATATATTTATGATGATATTGTTTATAATAAAGGTTACATATGGATGTGTATATAACCATTGGCATTGGTTGGGAAGAATTACTTTTCATACTTTTAAGACTAAAAGGCAGAGGTGTGCAGGGCACCATGGGAAGGTGCTGGACAGGGATTGATGGGGTCGCCTATTTGGGGATGGTTGGGGAGGGGGAAAAATCCCATACATTGCTATTGGCACCAGAGACGAGGGCAGGGTGGGACAAAGCCCAATTACCCGGTATATCAGCACGCGCCTGCTAAAAGGGTATAAAATATATGTTTTATTCTTAAAACAGGAAATGCAGTGCCACTCCAGAAGGAAGTTCAAGTGCTTGGAGAAAATATGTTGAAGAAATGAAGCATGTGGATTTCATTTTTTTAAAGAAACAGAAAAGACAACTTCAAATGCACCACAAGGAATAATTGTGCCTTACTATGAAAGAGTTGGTCATTTTGTTTAGATGAGAAAGCAACGCCTTAGTAAGGAAACACCTGCTTTCTTTGGGAAGGACTGTTGACACCCACCTGAAAGCCTGAGGCTTGGAAGACGCCTGCAATTGGAAAAAGGAGAGAGAAAAGGAGTTCCAGTAAGACTCAAAACTGTCCGGCAGAAACCGATAAAATACAAAGAGTGGAAGGAATGCATAAAGAGTCTGTTTGAATCAAACCAACCATCAGAGGAATTGACTCACCTAATTTCCACTGATTCAGTGGGCCTACTCTAGCACAGCTTACTGTGCTCAGCAACAAGATCTTGGCCATTGTGAAAGAGACAGTTGAGTTTGCTCTACATGGGTAGCAGAATCAGATTGTGAAAAACTTGAATATGGTGAGGGTTTACTAGTTTTTTTAAAAAAAACCATTCTCTGTATTGGGTTGGGGCAGCATTTACTAACCTATGGTTTTTGGACTTCAATTCCCAGAAGCCTAAGTCAATTCCCCAAAGCACTGATCAGCCAACGTAGTAGCTTAGGCTTCTGGGATTTGAATTCTGCCGTGCCCCCCTCCCCATGGTGTGTGTGTGCCGCAGGTTGGGAACCACTGGGTTAAGGGGACGGGTTCTAACTAGACTTGCTCTCTCTTCTGCCCGTTTTCTTCATGTGAGATTGTTTATTGTGTAAGTCTGGCCAGGTTATCCTGCTATGATAATAAAGTAGACCATACTACCAGTGACTCAACGCCAAGGGTCAGCGTTAACTAACCTGACAACCCTGAGGCCTTGGTGAAGTCCATGTAGTTTGCTCTACATGGGTGATGGTACCCAAGTGGATTAAATCCCACTTGAATCCATCTTGATGGAGGGCAGCAGCTTCATCAATCCTTACCTGGAGCTGAGGAAGACTTTGCGTGCCAAAAGGGCTCAGGACCAGAAAGTGACATGCGGAGCTGGATCAGTGGTACGGGGGTCATGTTGCAATGCGGAAGGCAAATGAAAGGCTACTGCATTATACTCGCAGGACAGTCTTCATGGCCGATCACCATAATGATTGCCAATATTCAGAATTGTTTATGGCACAAGAATAATAATAATGTTTTTACTCTTTTAAAATCAAGGGAATGGATGGAATACATCTAGTTAAAACCAATGGAGAAAGAGAGAGAAAAAACCAATGTATTTTAAAAAAGATTTATTCTTTTAAAACAATACAACCTAACATATATTTATATTTAAAAGGGACTTTGTTATTCTCATACCTTATGTTTTAAGTTGATGAAGACAACAATGATAATGTGCTATTGGTCAATTTTGTCTTACAACAACCCTTTCTAGGGTTTTCCAGACATACTCAGAAGTGGTTCACAATTTTCTTTCTTCTGGGGGCGCTCTGGGACCATGTAGCTTGCCAAGGGAACATCAAAAGAATGTACCACCATTCTCCAACTCTACATTGCCACTTAATTCTACTGGAGAAGTAGCCTGAAATTTTTACACTAATTCAAAAACCTATTCCAAGCAAACACTCTAAATATCTTGAGAAAGAGAAAAGGAGAGGCAGAAAGAGGGAGTGGCAAAAGGAGAGGGAAGAATAGATTTTGAAGGGGGGAAGTGGTGATTCATCTGCTTTGTGTTCTGGCTTGTGTACCATTGCCTTTAGATCTACCTTCCATCAACTTGTGGCCTCCAACAGACAACATGCAAGGTAATGCGATCCTCAAAAGGTAGTGTGAAAGTGTTCTTCAGTCCTTTCTGATTGTCTCATATACCAGGAACAAGGTCATAAGGCTGGAACAGCAGTGGACCAAAGATGAGCAGCTTGCAACCCTTGGGATGTTGATGGACTCCAAAATGTGGAGTAAGGGCCAGCAGGAGTTGTAGTCCAATGACATTTTGGAGTGCCACATGATGCTCAGCCCTGGTGTGAACCAATCCAAGGCAGCACAATTTCCTCATATCGATGTTTCCAGAAGAAGCAGTATCATCAGCTGTTTTAAAACTCTCCCAGTGTTTTTGATGATTTGGTAATATAATAGGCATCTGAATGACAGAGTGGTTTGGAATAGGAAAAGGAGTAAGACAAGGCTGCATTTTATCACCCTGCTTATTCAATCTATACACAGAGCACATAATGCGAAATGCAGGGATGGAGGAATCACAATATGGGATTAAAATTGCTGGGAGAAACATAAACAATCTGAGATATGCAGACGATACCACCCTAATGGCAGAAAGTGAGGAAGACCTAAAGAACCTCTTGATTGGGCTGAAGGAGGAGAGTGCAAAAGCTGGTTTGAGACTCAATATCAAGAAAACCAAGATAATGGCCACAGGCCCCATCAGTCCCTGGAAACTAGATGGGGAAGAAGTAGAAGCAGTGACAGATTTTACTTTCCTGGGATCAAAGATCACGGCAGATGGGGATTGCAGCCATGAAATAAAAAGGCGACTGATTCTTGGGAGACAAGCCATGAGAAACCTGGGGAACATAGTGAAAAGCAGAGACATCACATTGAAAACAAAAATTAGAATAGTCAAAGCAATGGTATTCCCAGTGGTAATGTACGGATGTGAGAGCTGGACAATTAGGAAAGCTGAACGCAGAAGAATAGATGCCTTTGAAATGTGGTGTTGGAGGAGAGTTTTGAGAGTCCCCTGGACAGCGAGGAGAACAAATAGGTCAATCTTAGAAGAAATCAACACTGACTGCTCATTGGAAGGGCTAATAGTAAAGACGAAGCTAAAGTATTTTGGACATCAAATGAGAAGGGAGGATTCACTTGAGAAGGCCCTGATGTTGGGAAAGGTGGAGGGCAAAAGAAGAAGGGGGAGGCCAAAGATGAGATGGATAGATGGTATTGTAGACACAATGGGCACAGAGCTGGGAGTGCTGAGGGGGATGGTGGAGGACAGAGGCGCCTGGAGAACAATGGTCCATAGGGTCGCAAAGGGTCGGAACCGACTGTGCGACTGAACAACAACAACAACAATAGGCATCTACACAGAACAGGATTTATATAGAGTAGAACCCTGCATAATGTTCCATGGAGCTCTTTGCTATGCGATTCCCCCCGCCCTTATGTGGGTCAAATGGGTGATACCCCACATAATGAAAAGAAAATGTTTGTTATCTGGGATTTTCGTTAACCGTGGTATACCAGTTATGTGGGGATCACAATTGCTGCATGAATGCTTTGTTGTATGCAATTTTCGTTATACAAAGCATTTGTTATGCGGGGTTACACTGTATTTTCTTAATATTTTTATTGCAAAGCAATCACACTTATATTCTGTCCCATAGCACTTAGTGCTCTCTCTAGGCAGGTTGCAATTTAATTAGCATTTCTACCTTCAATGTGCTGGGTACTCATTTTACCAACCTCGGAAGGATGGAAGGCTGAGTCAACCTTGATCCCTGGTCAGGATCAAACTCACAACATTTTGGTTGCAGTACAGCAGTTTTACCACTGTGCCACCAGGGCTTCTAATTTTTAAAAGTAACAAAATCAAGTGCCTTTCCTACAAAAAAAAAAGACTCACCAACATAGACATCATTCAAGAAATGTAAGCAGTTAAAAATCTCCTTTCCCTAACACAGACACACAGTCCATTACTACCCCTAAAAAACAACAAAGTTAGCAGTTTGCTGTCTCAATTTAAGGCCCATTTCATCTTCTTTCCCTCTAATATTTAGCAAATTTCTAATCATCTGCAAAAAGGCAGTTATTTCTAAATTAGGTGCCTGTCTAATCACAACTTCCACCAACCCAGTGCTCTGGAAATGATAGAGGTTGCAATCCAACAGATCATGAGAAAGCCAAATTGGCACAGGTACAGAAAAAGTATTTTTCACTCTGAATATCATATTTGTAATTGCACAGTGGTTACATCTATTCTAACATTTTTAGATGATGCATAGCTAGAAAGCACTTTAGAGCTGGAAGGATAATTGCCCAGCAAAGTGGTTCACCCACTACCCTGTGTGTATGTATGTATTACAAACTCAAGCAGACATTTTAAAACATACTGTATTTGCACTTAGTGGAAGGAGATTAGGAAGCCGTTCTGAAAAGTTCATTTAGAAGTGCCTTGTTAATTTCAAATTATTTTGGCGTCTAAGGCAGAAAAAATCACCCATAAGCACCTTGTAAAAATGCACTCATAATAAATTAAATAGTTAACCATTTGCTGCCCTCTAACAACATCCAAAATGATCTAGCTGAGAGAGACTCCCTTAACGATAGATCAGCTTGTTGGTACAGCATCAACAACACCAAACGTTAAGTCTTTAAGATGACTTTTTAATGTTGCAGATGCAACTCACAAACATAGGTACAGTATCATTCTTGAATCTGTAAGCATGTTATAGAGGACTATTAGGCTAGACTTCTTAATAGGCTGGCATATATTCATTTGCATCAAAGGATGTAGAACTTTTAATTTTAAAAAAGCATTATAATTATTAATGAGGTTTATTCTTCAAACACCATGACATCCCTTTTATAGATGGGAGAGAGAAAGCCCTTTTTCTAGGCTTAGCAATGAGCCATTACAAAAAGATACACTTGCATCTGTCAGCAGCATTATAATCAATTGAATACAGTTTATGGTAGGGATAGGACATGTGCAGTCTGCCAGTTGTCAAGAAACTACTACTCCCATCATGCCTCACCACTGGCCAGCCTACTAGTCCTGAATGCCCCATAATAGGAGCTTTCACTCTAGGATAGTGATGGCCAACCTTGGCATTTCAGGTGTTCTTGGTCTTCAATTCCCAGAAGCCTAAGTCAGCACTCCTGCTGATCTGGGTTTCTGGGAACTGAAGTTCAAGAACAGCTGGAGTGCCAAAGTTCGCCATCACTGCTCTAGGACCATCTAGCTAGAAAGTTCATGGAAAGGGAAAAGTTTCTGATCACATACTTGTACTAGATTATATTTAGGTGGGAGGGGAGAGAGAAAAAAATAAGGGGCTGAAACCAAAACAATCCACATTTGTGACAAGATGTGACAGTCTCTACCTCACAGACTAACATTACAATCAGGACAGCTTTCCAGATGTAGTTCCCAAAGTTACCTGGGCATGCAGTCTTTCTACAGAATGCTGCTGATTGAACCATCTTCCTTCAGACTGAGAGGTCTCTTCTGACACATTAGGACTGGGAATGAATGTTTGAGCAATAGTGTATTGCCTTCAAGTTTCATCTCACAGAGCTCATTCATCCTTTTCTTATTCTCACCACAGTTTGGGGCCAACCCATATGCACAAAAATAAAATGGACCAAATAAAAAATGTGCCCTAAATTTCATATACAGTAAAAAAAACCTACTTACAAAAAAAGTCAGTTCCATAGGCTCTTGCTTAAATCAGTTTTTTATGTAACTCAAAGCAAACCCACAGGATTTTTTTAATGTAACTAGAAGCAAACCCATAGGAAAAAATGAAATTTTTATGTAAATTGAAGCAAACCCATAGGGAAAAGAATTTTTATGTAACTCGAAGAAAACCCATAGGAAAAAGAATATGTAACTTGAAGCAAACCCATAGGAAACTGCATAAATCGGGACATGGTTTTAGCACAAAATCATTATGTAAGTCGAATTTTATGTAACTCGAGGCATATCTACAGTAAAACCCCGACTTACAAATGTTACATAAAATTCGACTTACATAATGATTTTGTGCTAAAACCATGTTCCGATTTACACAATTTCCTATGGGTTTGCTTCAAGTTACATAAAGATTCTTTTTCCTTTGTTTCCTATGCTTCAATTTACATAAAAAATTCATTTTTCCTATTGGTTTGCTTCGAGTTACATAAAAAAAATTCCTATGGGTTTGTTTCAAGTTACATAAAAATTTGATTTAAGGCAAAACCTACGGAACAGACTTTTTTCCCTCGTAAATATGGGTTTTACTGTACAGTATTGTAAGTCAGGGTTATACTGTACTGTACTTCAAAGAACTGGCTGGAATCCTATGCATGCTCTTCTCAGAGTAAAAAAATACAGCTGGTATTGCTGTTCAGGGTCACACTCTATGTCAGTGGTTCTCAACCTACGGCCTGGGGGCATACGTGTCACGTTTCGGGAAATTTCTGTCAACCCCCTGTATTTTGCACTCTTTCCCACCATCATCCCGTATTAGTTAGACTGCAATTAGACTGGAGTTAGACTGGAGGCCAGCACAGGATAAGCATAGCTGTCCAGTTTCCTGTTTTGGCCGGGAAATTTCCCTTATTTGACAGAAATTTCCCGAAACTTGACAGGTATGTCTGGGGGCCAGATGCGGCCCATCACGTGACACCATTTCATGTGGCCCACCACCCCACTGCCTCCGCCACACCTGGAAGTGCCATGTGTGGCAGGCAGGGCAAAATGGCCATCCGGCCCCCCGAAGCTGTCTGAGGGAGCGTGACCCGGCTCTCGGCTTGAAAAGCCTGAGAACCCCTGCTCCACCTCTTCCTCCTAATTATACATGGTTCTCATATCTGTGGGTATACCTCATGGGGGGCGGGGAGAGAACATGAGACTGAAGCATGGCCCGATTGTCCCTTGCTGGCCGGCCGCCTGCCCAGGAGTCCCTAAGCATGCAGGACTCAGAGCAACAGGCTCTACAAGGCTTTGACTCCATCATCATCATCTCCTCCTCCTGCTCGACTACCAGCTGGCTCCGGACTTGAGCGGAAGCCGGAGGGGAAGCAGCGCTCCCGCAGAGTGATTGATGAACCCCGAAGAGAACCAAACCCCCACCACCACCACCACCACCACCACTCCACGCCACGAGTCTGACTCCCAGCAAGGGAGGGGCTGTCTTCGTTTCTCTCCCCCCCCACGCCCCCCTCTTTCCGTTCACTCTGGAGCAGAGAGGGCCAGTCGTGGGTCTCTGGTGCCTATTCCATCTTCCCTGGAAAAGTGGCCGGGCAGGCGGGCGGCCTGCTGTAGGCGCCTTTCCAAAAGTGTGATGAAAGCCCTGGCCCCTAGCCCACCAAGGCCTCCTTTCCCCTCTTTCCCGCCTTTTCCGTTGAGCGCTGCCAAGCAGTCTGGGCCAGGTGGTACCATGTGCAAATCCCGGGCAACCTAAGTCAGTGGCTGCCTGGCAAGGCCAGATGCTTTAGCATAGGGGTGCCCAAACTTTTTGGGCCACGGGATGGTCACATGGTTCAGGGGGCTGGTCACTAAGACCCAGGGGCCGGATCCAGCCCCTGATGCCAAATGCTTTGTGGGTCGGATGAATTGCCTTGGCGCAGTGCGGTTGCGATTTGTATGTGGGATTGCTTGGGCTTTGTCCGAAAGGAAAGCCTGCCCTTTGGAAGGGCAGGGCAAAGCAAGAGGAGGGAGCCCCCTCCCCAGGAGAGGACAACCAGCCATGTCTCCTTGGAAATGTAGCCAATGGAATTCTGAAGGTTGAATCCTGCCCTGGTCTGGAAGAGGCTGAGCAACAGCAAAACACAATGGCAGGCAGGACCATAGGGGGGGCATGGGGGGGGGGGAGAAAACCCTCCTGAGATAACAGCCCACCCCCCAACCCACCCTGTTATTGCCCTCCTGAATACCCCCCCCCCCCAAAAAAAAAACTAGAATCCTGGCTAAGGACCTGTTGGCAGGAGTCCTGCTCGCAGGGCATGGTGGTGATCCACCAGGTGCGCGGGTTTTCTTGGAAAGGAGGGCACTGTGAGCAGAACATCTTTGTAAACCGCTTTGGGTCATCAATAGGTGAGGAAAGCGGTATAAAAATATACTAAATAAATAAATAAACACTCTAATTGCAGGTCTATCTGAGTGGAGCTACTTTTTTGCCTTATGATGCCCAGAATCCATTTGTGGGATTCTGGGGTTTTTAATAGTAATAGTAATGACACTTCTTAGTGCACTCTCTGGATGGTTCACGAGTTAATGAACATTTTGTCCCCAACATAAAGGTGAAACTCGGAAAATTAGACTATCGTGCAAATGTCCATTCATTTCACTTAAAAGGTGAAACAAATATATGACATATACTCACTACATGCAAAGCGAAAGATATCATGCCTTAATTTGTTATAATTGTGATGATCATGGCGTACAGTGTACATGAGATTATGTGATGATTATGGGGTACATGAGATTGGGGGGTTGGGGTTTTCATAAACTGTAAGCCATAAGCATCAATATTATAACAAAGTAAGGCTTGAACTATCTCGCTTTGCATGCAATGAGTCTATCACATATATTTGTTTCACCTTTTAGGTTGCATTACTGAACTGAATGAACATTTGTATGATATTCTAATTTTCTGAGTTTCACCTGTACTGGGGCCTCATTTCACTAACCATGGAAGGCTGAGTCATCCTGAGTAATGGGGGGCGGGGGCAGGAATAACTTCTTCAAGCTCTGCAGGTCATTCTTGATCATCTCTTTGAAATCAAGAAAGGCCCCCAAAGTGCTGTTGTCTTGTTGTTTGAAGAACAAGGAGTAAAAGTTTTATTTGGCATAATTTTTAGGGACTATAGCCCACTCCTTTGAACCATGCAAAGAATCACATGTATTCATTTTTGTAGCACTTTAGTACCTTACATTGTAGCATAAGCATTGTAAACCAGGGGTGGGGTGGGGACCAGTTAGTTTTTAATGTGTCACAAAACTCCTTTGGTTAAAAGATTTATTAAGGGTGGAACTCTGATTTATTCAACATTGAGGCTCATGGACAGATTTACTTTTTGTGCATGGACTAAAGCATTGTGATTTTTTCTTGTGAGCAGAAGCTGGCCTACCTGCCACCTTGTGTTTTAAGTGAATGAATCTATGACCAAGATTTCCTCTGTATTTAATAATAAGTTGACCCTTTTTATGTATTTGTGTAGTTTATATGAGGTGAGGAAGGAATTCCTTCCATTTCAAAGCCACTGCAGAAACCAAAGGGGTTTGGTAAAAGGCTCTAAGGTCTGCCCTTTGAATGGATTAATATGAAATTATACTATGAACTTGTTGATGAGCAAAAAGACCCACCAGTCCTTTTTAGGACCACAAATGACAATAATTTCTATTAATATGGGGGTAGAGTTGCCATATGCCCCGGTTTTCAAGGATTTCCCCAGATTCAAGCTGTCCTGGCCGGTTCAAGAAAAAACATGTAAAAGTCCCAGATTTTTAAATTTGAACAAAGGAAACAAGATCACCCATCACCAAGGGATTTTTGCAAAGAGTTACTGTAATTCACTGCCTCCCTGCCTTTCTTTCAATTATCCTGCTTGAAAGCGGCAAAGGCAAAACAGTACCCTGAGAAGCCCGCTGGGGAGGGGAGACACTTGCAAGCGAGATAATTGAAAGAAAGGCAGGGAGGCAGTGAAACAACTCTTTGCAAAAATCCCTTGGCTCACCTTGAAGTTTGGGGGACAAGGAGTTGTCCTCAGCCCTTTTCCTTGAAAGCCGGGAGGGAGCAAGAAATACCCATATCTAAAAAGCCAAACCTCCACCATACACTGGGACGGAGGATTCCTTCTTCATGTAACCACAATGGGTTAATTGCATATGGTCGGTATTCCTAGAGAGGAAGGGGACAGGGTGGACAGACAGTGAAGAGTCCTCCATTGCAAAAGTCCTCTTCCAAAATAAGTCCCTAGGTCCTGTCTCCTGCTTTTCTCCTTCTGGAGGGAAACGGAGGCACCATGGACTGCATTGCTGTTCCAGGCCCCTCTTTAGAACTTTCTTCCAAGGGATCCTTGTGTGGGGTTTGAGGGTGAGTCTAGTTCAGTGTGCGTGCGTGCGTGCATGCGTGCGTGTGTGTGTGTGTGTGTGTATGTGAAGGAGAGGGTGGGGTGACCTCAGGGGGAGGAAGGGTAGTTTCAAGAGTGGCCCAATAAATTTTATTCAAAAAAATAAAAATAGAACCATCAAAAATAGTCTTTTGCAAGAAGAATCACACTGGGGGAAAAACTCTTGACTACAGTTTATTTTAAACTGACAAAAGCTGTCCGCCCTGGACGGGGATTCCGTGGGGTGTTAGAGCCACAGTCTCCCTGACAGCCTCGTCCAACATATGCACAGTTTGAAGAATGCAATGACGTCACATGGCTGTCCTGGTTTGGCGGGAGAGAATTATGGCAACCCTATATGGAGGGCATCTTTTCATCTAAAGAAAAACTCTTGGCTTCACTTTGCCACACATGGAAATGTGACATCCTTTGTGTCCAAGAAACTCACAGAGGAAACTGATCAACACCAACCAAACGTTCCTGCAATACGTCTAGTTGCCAAGAGGCTCCACAAACAATATGGAAGTGCCATATTTGTAAGACCAGGTATTATAGTCCTCTCAGTGGACTATACTGAACACGATGACATAGGAATCTTGATGGTAAAACTTTTCAGGGACATAAATGCAACCCAAGGGTGTACATTAGCAGCACTAACACAATTAGTCATGTAACAGGAAAAGCTTGCATCTAGGGAAAACTAACTTGTTTGTTTTGTTTGTGTCTAGTCAGCTGTTATCCATCCAGCTTCCTCCATGACTGTCTCACTAAGCAAGCCTGGACACATCAGGATTCTGGTCAACAAACTCCCAGCTTTTATTCACAGGAGAAAAGAAACCAGGAAATGAGGCATTCTCAATGAATAATAACCTCAGTTTCCCCAGTGGTGGCTAGTTCTTTCACTTCTGTCATGAGGAAACGGCACAGTCCGTAAGTTTTGGCTGTCCCACCTAGTAGCAGTGCAAGTGTCAGGCAGTGGGACTCCAACTGGCATTTTAGTTCCACCAGTGTCTCATTCTGCTCTCGTGCTCCTCAATAAGGGGCTTGCGAATGATCCTTTCCTGGGCCTACTGCTCTGCCACTTTTTTAGGAATGCAGGACTGCACCCTCTCACCCATCCAGTCCTTCTTCCAGACCCAAGCCCAGCCCTATGATAGCTCATCCTTGTGGGGTGTTTTGCCTTCCCACCACAAAGCCTCTTGCTCTAGTTCTTGGGCCTCCAGGGTTTCTTTCTCCATGAACATCTCTGCTTCCTTTCTCCCTTCTTTGTCCTGTCTTTACCTCTGTCTCTCTTCACCTGGCCCCACCTTTCCCCCTTCTCAAATATCCTCTCTCACCTCATTACTGAGGCTGAGTGGTTCAAAGGCCCCCAGTAGCCCCAGTGACTTCCATCCCCAGTAAACTGGTGAGCTATGTGTGGGGAACTCTGGGCTGGGGCTGTCCTGGTGTTGACTCATAGCATCCAATTAGAAGTTCCTGTCTTCCCACCACAGACATTACCTGATCCTATTTGCATATCTTGTGACCTTCCTTTGTTCTGGTTACCAGTTGTCTGTTTGCCATGGAAAACGAAAGATGCTTCTATTATCCATCCTTCTCAATCAAGTGAAGAAAGGCAGCATTTACCTACCTTTTAAATACCTCACCTGAATTTTCTACCTGCACTATTACCCTGATGCCACCTTATCAAGTCTTCTGAGCTCATGTATATTTAGAGCACAATTTTGTAAGTAAATACTATTTCTTTTTCCTTATGCCTTTTGTCTGAGTGACTGGACTGAAAGGGGAGTAAATTTAGGAAACTTGCTTTCATATAAAAGTCTTAAACCTACCCTGTGTTTTGCTGTGCACCTGTTACAAAACTTCACAGATTACAGAAGGCCAGTTTAGCTAAAGCAGAAATAAATGTTGAGTTCACAGCAGGCAATCCCATTGTGGCTTGTGTTTATTTTACATATTAACATGGAGATGGGATACTCCAGTACTTGGCAAACATAGTCATTGCCTGTTTTGAATCTAAACAGCCAATCAGCAGGCTAAATGTTTCTTCCCTCAAAAAGTAATTGCTTTCCATGCTGAGGTCTGTGTCTGAGTTTAGTTAAGTCTGTCTGAGTTATTCAGCCTAGTTCTTTGTGGTTCAAAATATGTTAGTTTCAGAAAGCTCGTAACTCAGTAATATCTTGCAACCATCATTTGCTTGAGATTTTTTCTGCCTGCTTTTTGCAACTAAGATGAAGTGCATTACTATATTATATTTTGCCATCTACCTGACAACTATATTTGAACACAAGCATCATTAAGTAAAAATTGTTTTTTCCTTTTGCTAAATCTGTGCCAGAGTATTTGTTCAATAGGAATTAAGAAAAAAGAAAAGGGGAATTCAGGAGGGCTTCCATTTCAAAATATTCAGTCTCAATCTTTTGGGGCTTGCTTGTTGTATCACTCTGCAAATATTATGCATCAATAAAAGGGCTGATTGTTTAAATCAAGTATTGTTTGGGATTTGTTATTTTTAAAGTGTGTGTATTTCTCTTCCCTGCCATCAATAGGCACACTCAGATAAAGAATAGAAAGAGATTTTTTAAATTGCTTGTTTGTGCTAAGAATACAGAAAAGAAAGTTGGATGGATCCCATTCAGCTAAAGAAATTGAGTGGGAAACTTCCCAAATTCACAAATATTTGTTGTTGTTGTTCAGTCGCACAGTCGGTTCCGACCCTTTGCGACCCCATGGACCATTGCTCTCCAGGCGCCTCTGTCCTCCACCATCCCCCTCAGCCCTCCCAGCTCTGTGCCCATTGTGTCCACAATGCCATCTAGCCATCTCATCCTTGGCCTCCCCCTTCTTCTTTTGCCTTCCACCTTTCCCAACATCAGTGCCTTCTCAAGTGAATCCTCCCTTCTCATTTGATGTCCAAAGTATTTTAGCTTCATCTTTACTATTTGACCTTCCAGTGAGCAATCCGGGTTAATTTCTTCTAGGATTGACCTATTTGTTCTCCTCGCTGTCCAGGGCACTCTCAAAACCCTCCTCCAACACCACATTTCAAAGGCATCTATTCTTCTGCGTTCAGCCTTCCTAATTGTCCAGCTCTCACATCCATACATTACTACTGGGAAAACCATTGCTTTGACTATTCTAATTTTTGTTTTCAGTGTGATGTCTCTGCTTTTCACTATGTTCCCCAGGTTTCTCATTGCTTGTCTCCCAAGAATCAGTCTCCTTTTTATTTCATGGCTGCAATCCCCATCTGCAGTGATCTTGGATCCTAAGAAAGTAAAATCTGTCACTGCTTCTACTTCTTCCCCATCTATCTTCCAGGAACTGATTGGGCCTGTTGCCATTATCTTGGTTTTCTTGATATTTAGTCTCAAACCAGCTTTTGCACTCTCCTCCTTCAGCCCAATCAAGAGATTCTTTAGGTCTTCCTCACTTTCTGCCATTAGGGTGGTATCATCTGCATATCTCAGATTGTTGATGTTTCTCCCAGAGATTTTAATCCCATATTGTGATTCCTCCATCCCTGCACTGCGCATTATGTGCTCTGTGTATAGGTTGAATAAGCATGGTGACAAAATGCAGCCTTGTCTTACTCCTTTTCCTATTCCAAACCACTCTGTCACTCCATGTTCTGTCCTAACTGTTGCTTCTTGGTTCATGTACAGATTTCTCAGGAGGCATATGAGGTGCTCTGGTATTCCCATCTCTTTAATTACTTGCCACATCTTGTTGTGGTCCACACAGTCAAATGCCTTAGTGTAGTCAATAAAACAAAAGTATACTTGTTTCTGGTATTCCTTTGTTTTCTCCATGATCCAGCGTATGTTGGCGATGTGGTCTCTAGTCCCCCTGCCTCTTCTGAAACCTGCCTGCACCTCTGGTAATTCTCTTTCCACATGCTGCTGAAGTCTATCCTGTATTATCTTGAGCATCACTTTACTGGCGTGTGGGATGAGTGCGATTGTTCGATAATTTGAACATTCTTTGGCATTGCCCTTTTTTGGGATTGGGACGTATACTGATCTTTTCCAATCCTGTGGCCATTGTTTTGTTTTCCAAATCTGCTGGCATATTGAATGCAGTAATTTGACGCCATCGTCTTTTAGCGCTTTGAAAAATTCAACTGGGATACCATCATCTCCACTAGCTTTGTTGTTTGCAGTGCTCTTTAGGGCCTTTATGACTTCGCTCTCCAGGATGTCTGGCTCAGGTTCTACTTCTTCATCATTGTGATTGTCAGGAGTGTTGAGGTCCTTTTTGTAGAGTTCCTCTGTGTACTCTTTCCATCTTTTCTTAATCTCTTCTGCATCAGCTAGCTCCTTTCCTTCTTTGTCCCTTATCATGGTCATTTTTGCTTTAAATGTTCCCTTAAATTCCCCGATTTTTTGGAAAAGATCTCTGGTTCTGCCTCTTTTGTTGTTTTCCTCCATTTCTCTGCACTGTTCTTTTAGGTAGTTTTCTTTATCTCTCCTTGCTTTTCTTTGAAATTCTGTGTTCAAATGATTGTAGTTTTTCCTTTCTCCTTTGACTTTTGCGTTCCTTCTTTCCTCTGCTATTTTAAGAGCCTCATCAGACAACCACTTTGCTTTCTTACTCTTCTTTTCTTTTGGTATGGTTTTCTTTGCTGCTTCCTGCATGATGTCCCTCATCTCTGTCCATAATTCTTCTGGCACTCTATCTATTGAGTCTAAGCCATTGAATCTGTTCATCACCTCCACTGCGTATTCTTTAGGGATGTTGTCTAGGTGATATCTTTCTGGTCTCCGTGTTTTCCTTATTTTCTTTAGTCTAAGCCTGAATTTTGCGATCAATAGGTTGTGATCTGAGCCACAGTCTGCTCCAGGTCTTGTTTTTGCTGACTGTATGGAGGTTCTCCATCTTTGGCTGCAGAGTATGTAGTCAATCTGGTTTCGGTGTTGGCCATCTGGTGATGTCCATGTGTAAAGTCGCCTCTTGTGTTGCTGGAAGAGGGTGTTTGCTATGACCAGTGCATCCTCTTGGCAGAACTCTATCAATCTTTGCCCTGCTTCATTCTGTACTCCCAGACCAAATTTGCCTGTTATTCCCTCCACTTTTTGATTTCCTACTTTGGCATTCCAGTCTCCTAATATAATTTGGACATCATTTCTTGGTGTCTGTTCTATGAGGTGTTGTAAGTCCTCATAGAACTGGTCCATTGTGGCTTCATCTGCGCCAGTGGTTGGTGCGTATATTTGGATCACAGTGACATTGAAAGGTTTGCCTTGAAATCTAACTAACATCATTCTGTCATTTTTGAGATTGTATCCCATTACTGCTTTTCTCACTCTTTTATTGACAATTATGGCTACTCCATTTCTTCTAAGGTTTTCTTGCCCGCAGTAGTAGATATGATGGTTTCCAGAGCTGAATTCACCCATCCCTGTCCATTTGAGCTCACTGATGCCCAAGATGTCAATGCTTATTCTTTCCATCTCATTTTTTACCACTTCCAGTTTACCTTGGTTCATTGACCTCACATTCCATGTCCCTATGCAGTATTGCTCCTTACAACATTGCATTTCCCCTCCCCCCTTCCTGTCCCTCCCCTTCCTCCACTCTGTGGTGTTAAGCATCCTGTATCACCTAGCCTGCCCCTTTGTTTTGCCTTTTGTTTTGGTCCATAGGGTTCTCTTGGCAAGATTTTTGGCATGGTTGCCGGTGTCTACGCCATTTTTCTCTCCTCATACATTGTATCACAGTTTTTAAAAGTTTAAAAACATTTAAGACAACATAATATCATGCATATTATCACACTTTAACAGTCTCTATGTCAGTTTCTATGTTTAGTAGAAGGATAAGTAGTAGATATATAAATGTAGAAGACCTAATATAGCAACTGACATAGAGACTTTATACTGACTAAACATTCACAAATATACATTTTAGATAATGATGTGAATGCTTAATAGTGGACCTGCAGGCATTAGAAATTCTGGGTTGTAGCTCACTGATTCGGAAGCTGGGTAGAAATGAGAAAACTATGATAAATCTGCAAAGTATATAATTTATTGTTCATTAATAGATAGCCAACTCATTTATATGAGGAATTGCAGAGCAGCTAAAGAGACAATTGAATGTTTACAAGGTTTTGACATTGGAAGCCATACCTCTATAATGAATCTCATCAGACAGGTAGGCAAACTCTGCTTACATGACAAATGAAATTAGGAACAACATATTTCTGATTATCTGAAGATTACCAATGATTTGCAAATTGCTGGTTTTAAAATGAAAGATAAGCTGAAAAAGGGAATTTTCTGGCATCTCTAGGGGGTTAATTTGAACCATGTGTGTCTCTGACTACTGTGCAAAAATCAACCTTTCAAGAAAATGTAAGAGCGCTAAGGGAGCAATGTAATGTGCAGAAGGATTTACCTAACAATGGTTCAAATTACAGCTCAGAGGCATCTGGCTCATCACACAGCTGTTTCACCTGTGGTAAAATAAGCCATTATTGTAAAGATTGAACCTCCTCCAGAGACACATCAGCCAATGGCAGCTATCCTCGTCCTCCTAGAAAACCAAATTGCAGGCAAGGGCAGACAAAAAGGGAATCACAAATTTAAACTTAAGAAAAGAGCTTGTGTGTGCTATGAAGCCACACAATTTCACAGAAGTCACTGGAATGGATTGTAAGATTCAGGGTGCTCAAGTCCATTCTATAAATTAGAAACATTTCCACCTCACTCACCCACCCACCCCCAAATACCTGATAAACGTGAGTCTGGTGATGTCAGGGTAGCCCATGGTGAATCAATGAAAACCTATGGGAAAGGTGTAAATTGCAAAACCTAAGATGGACTGTTTCAGAATACAGTTAATGAAATACAATACATTCCCCAGGTAGACTGCAACTGAATTAGCATATCAGCTTTGGACAAGAAAGGTTTTAATGTGGATTTTGGGAATGGCAAATGTTATGTTAGCAAAGATGGTGAAGTACTCTTTATAAAAATGATAGGTGACAACACACAGGATGAGAATACCGTAGTACACCAACATAAGGGGATGGAGGTGGAAATGTCAATGCTGCTGTAAAACCGTAAGAGATCCCCATGCCACAACAGGCCCCAATGCCACCAGAGGTTCCAGAACCAAATGTCAGCTACTCATCATGATTTACCCAAGATGTACCTCCTGGCTACTTGTCCTACCTCCCAAAGTTGTCACACATGAATGAACCAGCAGCTTGGGAAGACATTGAGCAGATGATGCCAGGAGAGGTGCAAAATGGAAAGAAGCAGCAGAAGAGGAAATTGAGGCACTACTTACACAATGGAACTTGGATTTTAACAATGCTGTGGCCAGGCAAGAAAGCCATAGGAAGCAAAGGGGTATTCAAGGAGATGAAAGGTGCCCATGAAAAAGAGAGTGATTCAAGGCAAAGATAGATGGCCAAAGTTTTTTGTCGTCCCCCCCCCCGAAATATGGACAAGACTGTAGTGAAACATTTGCACCAATTCCCCAATATAGCAGCATAAGAATTCTCCTCAGTTTAGCAGCTTCCAGAATTATGGAAATCAAGCAGCTAGATGTCATGACTGCATCTCTACATGGAGAAATTACAGAGGAGCTGTACAAGGAAAAACCACCAGGCTTCATCAAGAATAAGTATCCTGAATTTGTTTGTGAACTGAGGAAAAATGTGTGCGGCCTGAACTAAACTGTTAGAGCAAGGAATGAGAAACTGAAGAAAATGCTACTTTAACGAAGCTTCAGGCTTTAAAAAGCTGTCTAATATGGAAATCCCACCCTTTCTAGTTGGAGATTTCAACAGCCATAGCAATGGTTGAGCTATAAACATAATTTTAAAAAGATAAGACAGACATTATAAAATGGGCAGAAACCCATTCATTGTACCTTATACATAATCCAGAAATACCCAGTGTATGTAACAGTGGGTGGTGGCAGAGAGGCTACGATCCCAATCTAATTTTTGGTAATAAGTCCATTTACATTACAGGTTTTGCTTATATAGGCACATTGCTTATATCTGCCTTTGGTCATCTATCACAACGGGTCTTCATGAACAAAGACTTAACAATCAAAAAACTTGAGCGCTTTCACCAACAGAGGCTAAAGTCCATCTTGAACATCAAGTAGGATGACTATGTCACCAACATTGCAGCTCTCGAGAAGACAAATATAAATAGCATTGAAGCTTTCATCATAGGTCACCGTCTTTGATGGATAGGGCACACCCACCATATAGATGATTCCAGGTTTCCTCATCAAATTCTCTATGGGGAACTTCACTCCAGTGCAAGACCTCATGGAGCTCCTTTGAAGTGCTTTAAGGACCAGCTGAAGCAAACCATGAAGGTGTCAGGTATAAACCCACAAATTTGAGAGACAGCAGTCGAAGATCGCCCACTTTGGCGGCAAACCATCTCTGCTGCTACCCATCACTTTGAAGGAGAATGCCACAGACATGAAGAGGCTAAGCGACAAACACGAAAGCTTCATCAAACTCAACTGCACCCTCCACCATCCATTCAGTGCACAGTGTGTGGTCACATGTTTCATGCCAGGATCAATTTAATATGGAGTCACCAGAGACACATCCATCAACTGAGAAAATGACTTCCAGAAAAAAAAAAGAATGCTCGGATACAAGTAGCAACCAACATCGGTATGCACAGAACTCTTCCCGCTCTATCTCAGTTTAAAAGTAAAAAGCATTCTAATTGAAAAGCACTTCTTAGAATATCCAGGTTCTTGGAAATAAATTTATATGAAGAAAAAATATTCTTAACAGTTAAAAGCATTATAACTCTTAAACAATCTTAACCTTTAAAAGGTTTCCCTTGCTCAAAAGCCAATCGTGTGTGCTCATCTCTACAGCCAAGGAGCCAGCGCGGTCTGCATCTGCCGACAGCGTGGACATGTGGCAGGAATGACTAGACACCAGAGTGCACGGAACACTGTTTACCTTCCTACCGAAGTGGTACCTATTTATCTACTTGCAATTTCTTGCTTTTGAACTGCTAGGTTAGCACGTTTT
Source organism: Bradypodion ventrale (assembly GCA_035047345.1). Lineage (NCBI taxonomy): Eukaryota > Metazoa > Chordata > Lepidosauria > Squamata > Chamaeleonidae > Bradypodion > Bradypodion ventrale. Next base: position 288,165,708 of record JAWDJE010000001.1, on the reverse strand, counting down.
AAAAGGACACACGCAAAGTATTTTAATAGCTCACTGAGTCATGCCTATTAAAGTCTATGCAGAATGAAATCCATGGTGTTGAAATGTTGTGGCATCAAGGGAAAGTTGATGCCTGCATTGCTACATAATGGCAACAGTTGATATCAGCATATCCTTGCGTAGAGCTGTGAAGTATTCCTCCCAGAATCTGCTTATGTGTGTGTCTGTGGATCCAGCTATCCTTCTGGCCATCATTTATGCTCTTTAATTGTTCTTCTCTAAACATAAATATGTTCTCAGTTGGCCCTGCCTATCTTTAGAGGTGCTGTTGACAGGAATTGCTGATTTCATAGACATATCCATGGGCTTAGCAAGCCTAGTTGATTTATGACAACTGGCCATATCAGCATTACTTTTGATTAAATCGACTGACCCAGAATGGGGTCAGATCCAGTAAGTTTCTGGACCTGTTGACAACCAGAGAATTTATCTTTCTTTATGTAACTACACTTTCAATTGCCAAGCATTATGACCTTGTTTCCAAGCCTAATTAGATAGCAGCTTTGAAACTATAGTAAATAGATATCTGAGCAAGTGAAATGCACATTTAAAATGAAAAGCACAGTTTCAGGGTTGAATTTCTTTACACCTTCTGTTGCTATTTTAACCCTCTGTACCTTCTCCCAAGAGTGACCTTGATCTTACCTTCTCCCAAGGGGTTTGCCAATCAGGTCCATCCCTGTGGTGGATGCAAGATCTGTAGTGGAAGCTGATGCTACAGTATCTCTGAATAATTCAGCTTTTTTTGTGCTGGAATAGGAGGAGGCTGAGTGAAACCTGGGAACAACAAAAGAGTCTTCTACCCTCAGCTTAAAGGGTTCCAGAGAAGGAGAACCCGCCTCACCTGCTGTTTTGCTATCCAACAGTTTGTATCATTAAGAAATCCCCCCCCCCAAATTTGAATTCCTGTAGTTTCCATCCAAGTTGCCTCCAGTCATGTCCTCTGGAGCAAACAGAAAACAATGCTGCTCCCTCTTTTACCGGCAGCATTTTAGACTACTACCATGACTCCCTCCTCTTCACCCTTTCCAGACTAAACATGTCCAGCTCATATAGTTTCCTATATGATCTGTGTGTCCAGACACCTTATCTATTTGGACGCCTTTCTGTGGATGCTCTCCACTGTCAATTTATTTCTTAAAACACAGGATCAAAAAGGGGTTACACAGGGTCCCAAATGTAGCAGAATAGTTCCCAGGTGTAGGCATAATGTTTCTGTTAATTTGCTCAAGATCGCTTTGGTGCTAGGGTCTCACTTATTGGCTCACAGCATGCAGTCAGTATGAAACTATAGCCCTAATTCCAAACTGAAAATGGGGGGAATGTGTTTGTTTTAAATACTTTAAATTTCTTACCAACCATCACTGTCCCCCAACAAAACCCTAGCTGTCACTGCAAAGATTTAAGATCAGTTTAATAACACAGATTGTGAATAACAAAAACAGGACAGAACAAAAACCCAATGACTCCTGGTATCTTTAAGACTTTCAAGATACTGTAATAGTTTCCAGTTTCCTAGATTACAGCCTACTTTTTCAGACAACAAGGTAGCCACTCCACATCATTATGTTTCACTAATTATAAAGGTTGCAGGAGAGCTACTAAGGAGGAAGATTTAACCTCAAGGGACTCATATAGAAATCCTTGCATCTTAAGCATTTCCCCCCTAAAACAATGTCTCTTTGACTTCAGTGAAAACCCCATTCTAGTTTAGGAAAAGGTTGACAATCATCTTAAATTCAAACGGACATCTTTATCTCAGCAGTGGATCAGCATCAGTCTCTAGAGTAACTACACCCACCCACACAAGAGTTGCTCGCCTTCCTTCAGCAAACAACCACTTGATAAGCGGAAGAAATCGGCCAATAACCAGGAAACACTGAAAGGCCTATTTAAGCAGGGCAGTGAAAAGAAACACAGGGTCTAAAATAGCAGAGGAAAATGACGCTACAAGTTTTATGACTGAGATTAATGTGAAACCTCTGAGAGGTTAGGCACCTTCCTTCATGAATAGATGGTCTAGCCTGCCATCTCACGCCCACTCATTTGGGAGTAAACTCCACTGAACTCAATGGGATGCACTTCAAAGCAAACATGTGTTAGTTTGTGCTTTTTGCTCCAGGACTTGGCTGTCAACCGCCATCTACTTCAATGGTAATAAATTCCATTAAGCCAAATGGGGACTACTATTAAGTAGACTTTTTTCTGAAACTGAACAATGTATGCCTTCCTTCTGAATGAGCATGCCCAGGATTGAATCGTAGTGTGTTTGTGATGAGAGAAATCTAATAAAATAACAGACTATACTCAGGAAGTCGTTTATGCAGCCTCATCCTAGGCATGTTAAATCCCACAGTATTCAACGTGGATAATAACATATGTATACTAGGAAGTAAATCAATGAAAACAGAAGGGCTTACTCTTGAGTAAGCCTATTATTCTGCTGTCAGTTGGGTCACACAGAAAGAGCATCCTAGAAGACTGGTATTTTTGCACCACAACCGGGTGTACCCCAGGAAGGACAACCTGGTTGTGCTAGCTAATCTTTCCCACAATCGATCAAAAAACTACAGAATGAATTCACCAAAATGTGGCTTCAGAAATTCAATCCCTAGCAGCAGAATTTAAATCTTTAGGTCGTTTTAATCTGTAGGGGAAATATGCAAAAAGGAGGGGCTAGGGACAATTCCACCCACCCACCTGCCCCTATGAAAGCTTTTCTGGGTTCCCTATCTGTCATTTCTGATTCTTCCCCGATCCTCCGCATGCTGTTGCTTGAAGGAACGACACAGAGACACAGAAGCAAACCCAGAGCCCATGGAATTAGACTTGTGCAGTGCAGAAAAGCCTAAACTGGGGTGGGGCGGGGTGGAAGCGCCTGGCCAAGCTCTCCTCCTGTGCGGTGCTTGCTTGGAAGTCAATCCCACGGTTGTTCAATGCGGTTCACCCTCGGGTAAACCGTGGATGGGACAGCAGCCTGGCGGTGTATTCCTGGGCCTCTGGACTCAAAGGGGCCTGGCCGTGCTCAAGGGGGACATTTCTCCTAGCCACGCGAGCCGGAAGACTTCTGAAATGAGGGAGCCCAGAATTGCACCTTAACGTGCTCATCATGGGAGAAACCTATTTTTTAAAAACCAAGAGTCCATCTTGGCAGCGGCTGCGCAACTCGCTTTTCTCCCTCTGAGCTGCTGGAAAGGAAGACGCAACCTTTGGGGCTATGCGGTCGCCCCAGACTTTGGGGTTTAAGCTATTGATTCCGACGTCGTCGTCTCCCCCCCCCCCCAAAAAAAAAAAACACCTTGGATTTAAATGCCCTCCTTCTGCCGCTGCTGCTGGGCTTTGCTAAAGCCTACAAAATGTCTAGTGCCGAACAACGACAGACACAGGATCGCACCTAGAACTTCTAAAGGGTTCTTTTAAGGCTCCTGTCAGGTGTGTGTGTGTGTGTGTGTGTGTGTGTGTGTGTGTGTGTGTGTGTGTGTGTGTGTGTGTGTGTGTGTGTGTGTGTGTGTGTGTGTGTGTGTGTGTGTGTGTGTGTGTGTGTGTGTGTGTTGCAGCCGGCTTTGTTCCTTGCGGTCTCGCTTAACCTCTGCTTCTGCCTGGGCCAAGATGGCTACCAGGGCCTTTTGTTTTCCCACTGATAGCAGCCGAGGGAAAGGATGGATGGGGAGTGGGGGAACGAGGCGGCAACCAGAACGAGACAAGCAGCACACACACACACACAAGCACAGCACACAGACCCGGGGGGGCGGGCCGAGTGGCTGCCCCCCCCACACACACACACACACACAAACACCCTCGCATGCATCCTCCTGGCCAATCGCCCCAGCAACGCGCGTCTCCTCCCCACCACCCCAGCCCCCGCGCGTGACCCTGCCGAGCGGCGCCCCACCATCCCCGGGCGGTTGCCTAGCTACGGGGTTCGCTTCAATCCAAGGAGGGAGGAGGCGCGAGCAGGCGGCCGCCGCCGCCTCTGGTCTCTTTACCTAAGTGTGGGGGTCGCGCAGTCCCAACATAAACACACACACAGAGAGAGAGACACACACAGGGCCAGGAGGGGGAGGGGTGGGCGCCACTCGAAGACGTCGGGGGCACTCAGGATCGGGGCAATTTGTGTGTGTGGGTGTGGGTGCGACTATTCCAAACCCTGTCAATGGGGACCTGAGGGGTTTTTGTAGAAGAGCCTTCCAACCACAAAAGCTCAGGGCGGTGTGTTTGTCGTCTCCTCCCGACTTGACATCGCCAGCGCTTGTCTGACTGGGGAAATCTGATCGCTCTCCCCCCGCCGCCCCGCGTCATTGGGTGCATGGGTGGCAAGGAGAGAATCATGCTATGGCTTTCCAATAGCCGGGCCCAGAGATCCCTCGCCATCACCGCCATCAAAACTTCAGCTTCTCTGAAGGGAGCACGGAAAGCCCTGGCTCCTTCATTTCGGGACGGGTAGCCTTCGTAGTTGGCCCCAACAAAAGTGATAATAAGTACATAATAAACGTGACAAGTATTCCCAGCGAATGCGGGACTCGCTGCTACACTGGGAGTCAACTGTTGTGTAAATCTCATTTATGTACTGAATAGTAGTCTAGACTGTCTTCTAGTCCCTCGACTCTTGCCGGGGCAAAAGAAGAAGAAGAAGAAGACTGACTTCTAGATTGCCAGCTGGATTCAGGCCTACGAGAGAAAGACCCACACCTTTTATTCAGCAGAAGCTTTGGGCCCTTGTAGTCCCCTTGGCAAGGCTCTTGACTCCCCATGCGTGTTTCTTTTGTCCCAGAGAACCAAGATACTTAAACCACTTACTAACCAGATGCACTTCTTTGTCTGCACGTTGCATCCTGAAAAACCACACAAGGACTCAAGATCAGCCTTTCACCCCTTCTCCTCCCTCGTCTAATTTTATCTTGTCTGATAAAAAAATATATATATATACCATTCTCTAAAAAGCTTAAGAGAGTTTTTTTGTGTGTACCTGTTATGTGCCTTTGACCTATTTTTGGTTGGCATGTGAAGGTATGATCTCAGTATTGAGGGTGAAATGTGTTTTGTTCCGGCAGAGCCATCACGGCTTTTGCATGCTACCACTGCTGTGGTTAGCTTTATTATCTATCCCTCAACCTTTTCATTGTTAGGTGAATTGCAAGAATGGGGGTGGAAGCTGAGTAAGCTTGAAGAAAATGAGAGGGGGGGAAAGGATCCTAGGGTAGACAATGTGAAGAGAAGGAGGGGTAATGGCTCTGCAGTGTGTGTGTGTGTGGGGTGGGATGGTTATGTGCTCCCTTTGGTGAGTTTGGGTGGGAGTGAGGTTTCTGATTGTAAACTAGTTTACTTAGAAATAAGCAAGCTGACTTTACTGCAACAGACTTGTTTTCTGGAAAGCATGCTTAGGTTTTGACTCAGGAAAATTTTCTCTTTAGTATTTTTCAATTGCACCCCACATGTCACAGAAAGCAATAGAAATCATTCACCTTAAGACCCTGGGACAAAATGAACTGGTTTTTCTTCTTCTTTCTTTCTTTCAGAATAAATCAGAATAAATTTGTGCCATGAAATAAACCTGTGAATAAGGATGGTGCACAAATCTAGTATCTCTCCTGCTTCCACTACAAAATATTTTTTTAAAGAAAAGACCTGAGATGGTTACTTAAGAGGGCTCAATTCTCTGTCCTTAACTTTCCATGATGTGGTGGAGGCAACACTGTCTGCAAGAAATTTTCCAAGGGGAGGAGGGACGCAGCAGATTACCCTGTTAGTATAATTTCCTCAGATAGCTGGATTAACTTGGCTATAACTTGCAACCAGAGAAGACTTGTTGAATCAGTAGCGATTTGGTATAAGTTCCGTTGATTTAACAGGTCTTCTTTAGCTGTGATTTACAACTTAGATTTCTACCAATGTGTCTCTCTGTATACCTTAAAATAATAAGTAAATATAGGATGGGAGGGGACAAAATCCCTCTTGCTCCTCCTACAGAGACCCATTGGGGAGAGGTAGGGTGGCTTCTTTTTTAAAAAAAAACCACACATTTTCAGAACCAGTCACTTAAACAAAATAACTGAAATAAGACCAAGAGCCAATCCAGCCACCTTCTTGCCAACTTCTTTAAAACTGTGGGATTTGGGGTTTCCAAGGAGAAGAGCTGTCAGCTTTTTATCAAGTATGTAAGGTGAAGTGAAGAATCTTGAAGCTCCTTGCAACACATTATATTTGATTCAGATCATCCAATAGTTTGGAAAACCTGGTGAATCAGGGTTTAGGCATGAAAATAAGTTGTTCATAATTCATGAGGATCTGAAAGATGAGCCAAAACCAAGAAAATTTTGTGCCAAAGATGTCTTTAGGCACAATGCAGTCACATTAAAACCCAATGGAGAGTTAGTGTTGATGTCTATGTCTGCTTCCCTGTTCCTATCCCTCTCTCTCAGATGCAGATCCTATGGCTGTTCACTGGAAAGTTAGACTGCTATTGACAGTACCTTGTTCCAATGTTTATGAGCTTATTTTATCCACAGCCACATACACTATCACAATTCATTCATTCATTCATTCATCCATCCATCCATCCAATGAAGAAATGAATGAATACTTTGTGCTGTGTATGGCTGCTAGGATAATATGATCTACAATGGTTTGAAAGATTTGCCAATCCAGTGTTAAGAACAAGGAAATTAAATGTATGGCTCCTCCAATCTATAGTGTTTTGTAACACTCAGAATTTTTTAAAATTGCAAAAACAAGTTGTAAGTTCTATTTTTTCTTCTCCCCTAAAATGGTTATACATTATTGTATCTACTTTGTCTGATTTAGAACACAATAATATGCAATGCAACATAGACTCCATTTGAAGCTAAGCCCAAAAAACATTAAGCTGTGGATAACACTTGGGCTTTGGAGTCCTGCAGAGTCAGCGGCTGCCTATTGAGTGACATTGCTTACCATAAAGGGCCTACAAGGCTGGACTCCTTAGGCAACTGCTTTGATTTATACCGCTGGAAAGTGAAATATGCCCTCACACAAGCAGTATCAAAGAAAATCTGTACACACTATTTGTCAATTGGATTGCTGGGTATTTTCCAAAAGACTTATTAGAAATCATTTTTCTGTTGTTACAACTCACCAGCTGTACATATAATTTGTTATTTTATTGTGACTTTAAAAAAGCCAGAAGAAACAAACTGTCATAGAAAGCCACGTTAGATCCAAGAGTGGTTAAAATATTTTTTCATTTCAAAGTTGTTTATTCTGTTTGCTTACAGATCTACAACACTTGGGTAAAAGGAAATTTTAACAAAATGATACATTTTCTGCCTTTTCTCATTATTAGCACTTTTTAAAAAATAAACAGTAATGGGAGGAAGTTATGAGAGTTCACTCACATACATATCTGAATGAAATTTTCTTACTTTGATGTAGCCATCATTGTAGAAATAAAAAACCTCTTGCACAAAACAAAAACAAATAAATAAAAATGCTGGAGTTGCCAACAGGATGCAGAGAGACAGAATAGTGTTATTAGTCAAACTGAAAAGTGAGGTTTTGCCACAGTTCTGTTGTGAGAATTCAGAAGATCTGAATCTTAACTGAAGGCTTTTTGAAGCGATAAGGAACACTCCCTCTTGAATTGATGGGTATGTATCACTTCTAACATGTACCTAATGCCACTTTTATGTTGAGAAAAGCTTTATAAAGACAGTAAGAGATTAAAGTGAACATATAAACAAAGAGGAAAAGTGGGCAGGAAAAAGATGTTTATATTTCTTATCCCTTGTAAGCTCTGGGCAGAAACATTTGTTTACACAAGGATTGTACCAATGTCTGCTACAGAAGACTATATTATACATTGATAGATCTAGTAATTTCCTACCTTGAAAGCCATTCTGAGAATTTCAGAAGGATTTCTTCTCTTATACCCTAACACAGTCTTTCCTTTATGGAATACTTGATTGTCAAATTTTTCATTCAAAGTTTTTTCTTCTTCTTTATTTCCCTCCTTAATCAGCAAAAGTAAGTTTGGGTTTTCAGTGACAAATAGAAAAGTGATGTACAATAATAATAATAATAATAATAATAATAATAATAATAATAATAATAATAATAAAAATAATAATAATAATAATAATAATAATAATAATAATAATAATAATAATAATAATAATAATAATAATAATAATAATAATAATAGATGATGGATGATGATGATGGATGATGATGATGGTTACAAAAACAGTAATACCAATAACAACTGAAACTGACTTTTTTTAGTCTGCATTGGTGTGGAAACCCTAAGCACATTAATATTGCATTGTTCCTAATCATCTATCTGATATGTTTTCATTTTTGTAAAATTAACAACCAGACAAAATGACTTTTGTGGCAGACAGAAAGCCTGCAATCCTACATACATCTACTTGAGAGTAAGGCCCATTGAACTTGTTTAGTCTCACTTCCGAGTAGACAGCCATAGAACTATACTGTTAATTTACCACTATGGGAGACTTTACGTCTGTCAAAAAGATGCAACACAGGCAAGAAAACAACAGCACCAATATATGTGTGTGTGTGTGTGTGTGTGTGTGTGTGTGTGTGTGTGTGTGTGTGTGTGTGTGTGTGTGTGTGGACATCATTTTCAACTTGAAGTTAAATGATACCAAACACTCTGAAATAAATTAAGGTGCCCATTCTGGGACAGTGTTTCTGCTTTTATAAACTAATGACTCTTTGCGATAATGTTTCATTTTGTATTAATCTATGATTTGACTTAGAATTTGCTTAAATCCTTACATAAACTACAAACACCAGCCACTGTTACAACTGTTCAAAACTACTCTTTCTATTTCAGACCAAATATACTAAATAGATGAAAATGTATAGTCAGTCACCAAAGTCCTGAATCAATCTTCCAAATTTGGGGTGGGGTGGGGTTAAGGTGGGAGGAAGGGAGGGGAGAATCTACAAATATCCACATAAATACATTGAAGGTCAGGATTAAATAATCAATTATACAAAAAGAAGAAGAAGTTCCTCTTAGAATAATAAATACATCTTATTTAAGTCCAAAGAAATCCTTTCCATTGCTGAAAAAATCCTATAAATTAACTTTACCAAAACAAGTCCTTATTTTGGTCCCAACCATAATAAACACTAATGCTGTGTCTCTACAACTTACCTTCCAGTAAGTCATCACCAATTATTACTCCCTTGTGAGAATGTTTAATTATTATTATTATTTTTTAAAAAGGGGGGGATATTGCACTGCCATGCTTTTAAACTGTTTAAAATAATACATGAAAAAAGAAACAAAAAAAAATGATTTTCACGGACTTAAGATATCTGTGAAGGAATAAACAAGGCAATATAGCTGCTTATGGGCCGGGTGGGAATGGGTCAGAAAGGACCACACAAAAATCCACTAATACTCCCGGGCTTTCAAAATAAATGTACTGTAACATGGGGGGGGGGGAGTGAGGTAATTTAAACGCCAGTACGTTTCAAACACTCGTTCTTTCTCTCTTTCTCTCTTTCTGTCTCTCTCTCTCTCTCCTTCCAGAGTCCACTACAGATGCGTGAGTTTGGGGGCTTCCTGAATCCTTCCCTGAGTTGTGTGGTGCGATGTCAGGTCCGTGTATGTGGGGTGGGGGTCGCATGGTCCATGGTGATGGTTGCCCGGGATCTGGGCGGCGCAGCTGTAGTCCACGCTGGCGGAGGACGGGTGAGAAAGGTGGTGGCTGAGGTTGAACATGGGCCCCGAGGCTGGCATGGAGTCGACAAAGTTCCCTCCGACGTACACGGGGCTGCCCTGCAACGTGGGGTTGCCGAAGCCGCCGCCGCCGCCGCCGTTGCTCTGCAGGGCGTGGTGGTCGACGTACTCGGCCGAGCCCGGGTACCTTTTCTGCGGGGGCAAACAGCTGCTGAGCGGGGCCGTGTAGGCGGCCAGGCCGTACATGCTGGGCTGCGCCTTGGCGAAGGAGGAGGTGGGCGAGGGCGCGTCGTAGCTCAGCCCCCCGACGGCGGGCAGCTGACCCGGGTAGCCGACGTGGTGGTTGGGCCCGCTCAAAGGCGGACTCCGCTCGGGGGACTGGCCCACCGGCGAGTGCAGGATCCCTTTGGCCTTCTGGTCCTTCTTGTACTTCATCCGCCGGTTCTGGAACCAGATCTTGATCTGGCGCTCCGTCAGGTTGAGCAGGTTGGCCATCTCGACGCGGCGGGGCCGGCAGAGGTAGCGGTTGAAGTGGAACTCCTTCTCCAGCTCCACCAGCTGCGCGCTGGTGTAGGCGGTGCGGACCCGTTTGGAAGCCGGGCCCGGGGGGCTTTTATCCTCGCAGTTCTCTCCTGGGGGGGGGGGGAGAGAAAAAAAGAGAGAGGAAGAAGAGGAGGAGGAGGTTGGCCCGGTTGATTTACAATGCTCAAGAGCATTAACAGTACACGGCGGGGGTGGGTGGGTGGGGATACTTTTGACATTTTGGGCCTGCAGACGACGAAGGTGCCCGTTTTCCAAAAATGTACAAACTATCACCATTTCCACCTAGTTTGAATCAAGCCATTTCCATTCCGCCCAATTTGTCTGCAGTGATACGATTTGTGCAACCTTCAATCGTAATTAATAACACACACAAACACACACACACACACAAACAGACAAACACACCCACACACTTTAGCGGCTGGCTTTTCTTTTCTTCCACCAGCGAGCCCTCTTCACCTTCACAATAATTTGTTTTTTTTTTAAAAAAATTATTTTTGAAAACTTGGAGTCTAGCATTTATTTATTTATTTATTTTTCTGATTTATATTTAAAGTGCAGTGAATATAATCTAAGTGCATATAATCTAAGTGCGTTCAAAGTGCAGTGAACCTGGACGAGAAAGGCATCTCTACTAGCAGCGTCAGGCATACTTTCAATAAATTAGGAACAACTGCTTGCTTCAGATGCAAACTGCGAGAGGATAATGAGGAACTGGGGAAGCCAAGGGACACTTTCGCCAAATCCTTCTTTCCATTTTTTAAAAAATGATTAATTCTTCCTCTTTCTTCCCCCTCCCTCCCCCCCAGGCAATCATACTATGGCGGCTCTGTTCTGTCTTCCCTTGAGCAGCACCTCCGATGAAATGAGAATCAGGTTCGATCTTCTGCCCTGTAGGGAAGGACCTAAGGTTGAGGCTCAAGTCTGGGATGCTCAAAGGGATACGAAAGTTACAGTTCCAGGCGGGAAAGCTGTAAATCATTGAATTTAATTGGAAGCATCGATCGATGCCTGACAAAATCCAGGAAGATTCTCTTGTCTGGTCCCAACAAGGAACGAGGCTCAGGTCTTGGAAAATCTGAAAACAAAGGAAGAGCCGTTCCTACTGCTAAACTGAGCATCTTTTTATTGCCTACCAAATGGTGCCCTAACCAACCCATCGGGATAGGGTCAGAAATAGCCACTCCCCTCTTCAAAATAGGCCGTCATTTCAAACTCAGAAAGGTTATCTGTAGAGTAGGAGCCGAAGGAACCACCGTTGGCTTTGTGCACACACGCACACACAGACACACTCCTCCCTTTATCCCCACCTCAGGCGATTTTGAATAAGGAAAGGGATGCCAGTGGCATCACATAGAAATCCCCTTCTCTCCTCATCCCCCCCAATCCGCCTTGGATGCCGAGAGAGATCAGCTTGCTGAAAAATAAATGGACAAGGGTGCTCCCAGCCAGTCTTTCTCCACAGCCAGAGTGCAACACACACACTGTCTCTCTCTGTCTTTCTCTCCCCATCCATCTCCAGTCCATCCTCCCCCTTCGCTTAGGACCTAGTTTCTTAGTAAGTCGGCAACTGTGAGAACAAGGGAGAGGCCAAATGTTTGGTTGGGCAGAGATGTGTTAGATGAAAGGGGCTCTTTAAAAGAGAAGGCATCTCTTATGATAAAGGACATCTGGCAGCCGAGGTTGGAAAACTAACCCCTGGCAGACCAAATTCTGAAATGACAAAGGAGAAAGAACCACCCAACCCAACTGCTTTTCTTTCTCACTTATCAGTCCAGCCCAAAACCTTTGGTAGGAAGCAAGGCCTCTTGATCAAAAGAAGACATTTCAATGTACAGATTGCAGTCACATCAAGAAACCACCTAAAGGTACCAGATTGACTTACACTACTGTCAACAGGATGTACACCAAGTAACCTATTTGTGGATAGATTCTGAAGGTTGCCTTGCTTTGTAGGCCACAGAAGGCATTGAGGGACAAGGGCATTTTACTTCACAGGAGACCTCAAGGCATGTTTCACTTTTTGAAATGAACTGACCAAGCTGAGCAGATGTAACTTAAAGCATCTAATTCCCCACCCCCACCCCTTTTCTTCTTAATGTGCGAGTGGATATAAAAGAGCAAAGAGCAAAATAGAATACGGTATTTGAATCTGTACACTTCAGCAATTTCAGTCACACAGATTTCTTCCTCAGGCTCTCAGAATATCTCCAGCTCACTCACTCTCCCTCTCCTGCTCTCATCCTGCAGGCTTGGAAGAGCAGGAGAAAAGTTACAATCTGGTAAGGATCCTGAAAGTCTGCAGTTGTGGGTCTGCTACCTCTCAATTACATTCAACTATCAGCCAAGGGAAGAGATGTGCTACTTTTGCTCTTATGACCAGAAGCTGAATTGCAAGCTGTGCAGGTGAATAGCAGTCTTCCGCATCAAGATGGCCTCCAGATGTGTCATTACACACATCTGGAGAGACAAAACATAGTGTATAGAATCTGTGGCCAGGGAGTGTAAAGGCAGACCAAACTGAGATGGTCTGAGGGTGGGGGTGTGACCTACAGATCCACAGGAAAGAAAGCCATCCAGGAATACCAGTCCTGATAGCCAAGTGTAATCTCCAGATTCAGAACCAGAGCTTCTGTGAAGTTGTGGGACAAGCTGGACTGGCCACACTTTTGGTCTGACCCAGAGAGGTCCGTTCATCTAGTACCTGGGGGCGGGGGAGCAGCCTTGATGTGAGCTTGGCAGGAGTTTCTTGCTTGGATTGCAACTCCTAGACTCTCTGGGCTTGGACAACTGCAGTCCTTCATGCAACATTTGCACAAAGCAAAGGCAAGATCTCTCATCCTCTCTCTCTCTCTCTCTCTCTGTGTGTGTGTGTGTGTGTGTGTGTGTGTGTGTGTGTGTGTGTGTGTGTGTGTGTGTGTGTGTGTCAACCAGGAGGGCAGAGCCACCTGGCCTCCTCCCTGGTCGAGAGGGGCCGGGGTTTACCTGCCGGGGTGCAGTTGTTGTTGTTTTTCTGCTTGGCGTTCTGGCGGGACTCCTTCATCCAGGGGAAGATCTGCTTGCTCATGGTGGCCGTGGAGCTGCCGGAGGTGCCACCGGGCCCGCCTTTGCCCTTTTTGGCGGGAACTCCCACGTGGTGGGCAGGGTTGCTGCTGGGCGGAGAGGGCGAGGGCGGCTGCTGTGGGAGGGCGAGCGGTGGGGGCGCCTGGGGGGGCGCCGGCTGGGGCTGGGGCTGGGGCTGGGGCGGCTCGCCCAGTCCGGGGGGCGGCTGGGGGACCTCCGGGCCACCTCCTCCCCCTCCCCCTCCGGGCCGCATGCAGCTTCCGCCCAGCTCGGTGCTCTTGTGGGCCGCCCGGACGGAGGTGGCGGCGGCGGCGCCCTGGAGGGAGCAAGCCGAGCCTGGGTAGTCGGTGTCGAGCGCCGGCTGGGCGTAGGGCTGGTGCGGCGGGTAGCCATAGGCGTCCGCTTTGCCGTAGCCGCCGCCGTAGCCACCACCGAAGAGCGCCGCGTTGTCGTAGTAGGCGGCTTTCTGCATGGTGGGCTCCGCGCTTGCCAAGGCCTCGGGCGCCCGTGCGAAGAGCATCGACTGCCGACCGCCTCGCAGGGCTGCTCCGTCGGCTCCGGGCTCTGGATGCCACCTAGAAGGGGAGGGGGGCAGATATATGTATGAAAGAGAGAGAGAGAGAGAAGAAGAAGAAGAAGAAGAAAGACAGACAGAGAAAAAGAGAGAGAGAGAAGAAAAAAGAGAGAAAAAGAAGAAGAAAGAGAGAGAACGAAAGACACACACAGAGAGACACAGAGAGAGAGAGAGAAGAAGAAGAGAGACAGACAGACAGACAGAGAGAAAGGGAGAGACAGAGAGAGGAAAAAAGAGAGACAGAGAGAGAGAAGAAGAAGAAAGTGAGAGAGAGAGACAGACAGACAGAAAGAGAGAGTGAGAAATAGAGAGAGACAGAGACAAGAAAAAGAGAGAAAAAGAAGAAGAAAGAGAGAAAGACAGAGAGAAAGAGAGAGACACACAGAGAGAGAGAAGGAGAAGGAGAAGAAAGTGAGAGAGAGACAGACAGACAGAGACAGAGAGAAGAAGAAAGAAAAAGAAGAAGAAGAAAGAGAGAGAGAGAGAGAAGAAGAAGAAGAAAGTGAGGGGGAAAGAGAGAGAGAGAGAGAGAGAGAGAGAGAAGGGGTCAGTCACGGGGAAGGAGGGACCTGGGAACCCCAGCCTCTCCCACCACCTCAGACTGCTTCACACCTCATGAATGACAATGTTGCCCATCCTGAAAAGATATTCCCCCACCCACATCTAGAACCCTGGCCACGGCCCTGATAAAAACCCTTTGGTTGGGGTCGGGGGAGGGCTGTCAAGGGACTGGGCGAGTGACAGGCACACCAGATTTTCAGTAGCCCTTCTGTCGTGAGGCCGAACTGTCCAACCTGTGAAGAGATGTGGATTAATCGCAAACGTCTTGTGCAGGAATTCTCAACCTTTTAAAGCCAGGGGCCGGATCACGCTCCCTCAGACAGCTTGGAGGGGGGGGGGGGCTGATGGCCATTTTGCCCTTCCTCCACATGGCACTTCTTGGTGTAGTGGAGGCAGTGGGGGGGCTGCAGGTTGAGAATCCTTGGTCTAGTGTCGGTCTGTCACACGTAAACAGATGCATCCTTGGATCAGTGTGAAGCACACATCACAAGGATAGAATGGACCACAGACTGGATGTTATGCCAGTTGCTGCCTCTGGTCATTGGCCACCCAGTGCTACTTCCACACCTGCATGACTTGTCAATCCTATGAATGCACTGAAAACAGCAGAATCCCTTGCTCTCCTCCTTCCTTTTATCAACTTGATATCCCACACTAATCCACCTCTTTGCTTTCCCCACAGCAAGAAAGTGACACACAGATACACTTGGGTGTCCTTGCCTTCAGCACATAGGAGAAGAATATAGGGTCCCTCTTCACAGGTTGTCTTTCTCTCTTGCACACACACCAAAGCACATATTTCACACAATTCACCACTGTCCTGACTTGTGCAGAACCTATCTTCTCTCTTATTCTCCCACCTTCTTTTCCTGATATCTAGTAGATAGGAGGACAATCAGCCATTAAAATCTTACAGGATTTCCATTGAAATTACAGGTTCCTCTTGTCACTATATGAAAGAAGTGGTCCAGGATCTTTAGTCAAGTGGGTTGTGTTGTACTTTTACATTTGAATGCCAGGAACATTCAACTGGGGTACACAGAAAGAGCCTCCTCGAAGATTTTGGCATTTTAAAACTACAATTGGGTGTACCTTGTGTTGCAACCTTATGGTGCTGACTAATCTTTCTCACACTAGGTCAGATGAAAGGAATTGCAGAATGAACTCACCCAAAGGTGCCTTTAGAAGAAGAAGAAGATTCAACAGTGTTTGAAGCACTACAACTTAGGCTATGCTGTAGCCCAATCTATAATAGATCAGCCTTTGAAATCAACAAACTCAAGTTCGGGTCAAAATGTTCTGTTCATTTCAGCCAGTCTGCTCTAGGTAGGATTAAAATTGGATTTAGCTCTTTGAAATACATAAATGATGGAAGTGGCTTCTCAAGTGGTTATGACATCAAAGAAGGTAACCATCCAAATCTCATCCAGTACAGGATAAATTGATCTCAGATTAGCAGAAACATAAAAGTTTTCTGTACAGTATTGTACAAATGAACATTTGTTCATTTTTTTTTAGACAGAGGAGTAAAATGTTTCATGACTGCTTTCTTGAAAAAACAAATGGTAAAGGCAATTTTACTCACTCTTGCTTTTAGGTAATGCACAATTAACCACTCCAGCAGACTTACATTAAAAGATAAGTTAAAGGCCCCTTACAGACAAGAACTAAATTTAAACTTGGCTTCCTAAACTAACCTGGAGCAAATGTTAGAAAGTCAAAGTTTAAATAAGGGTCACTAATTTGTAGGGTCACCATGAGTCAGAAATGGCTTGACCTGACATAACAATAATACAACAATTTAAACAAATTCCTACCATTTTTGTTCTTTCCATGTTAAGAAGATTTCATTTTTGTCTCTTCATATTCTATATTCTACATTGTTTCTATATCATTTTTGTATCCTAGTTATTTGACCTTTAAATCTTTTTTTGGTAAAAATGTTAACCACAATTTTTTGTTATTGCTTTTCTTTTGGTCTGGTTTGCCCTCCCCATACTCTTCGTCCCCCCTCCCCCTCATGTCACACATGCGCAGTAATATTTGTGAGCCTGTAGTGACATGATGGATTGAACTAGAATTGAAACCTGAAAAACCAGAGAAAATTCCATCTCTATTGTATACCCTGTCTCTTAGTGTTTTGTTTTGCTTTTCCTGGGAAGATTTGTAGGAAGTTAAAGTGTAACTAAGGGCATTCAATAACTTTCATTTGCAATATAAAGAAAAATCCTTAGGTCAGCTACCTTGGATCTTAGTCTTTTTTAGAGATACTTCAACCAACCAATCTTTTGTTGGTTATTTTGACTTCACAGTTTTCTAAAACATAGCAAGCAATTTTCAGTATATAGGTTTGCATGTGAATGTGGAGGGCCCCCATTTTTTCTGTTTATTTCTATGTTGAGAAGATTTGCAGTTCAGGAAAATCACACTATATACAAGAGAGGTTTACCCAATATTTAATGTATAGTGTTTGCTCTCAGATAGAATCTATAGATACTCCGTTTGTTGTAAGGGTGTTTATTTTCTGTCCTGATGTTGATGTATTCTTCGACATATCAGTTAGCTATTTCTGAGCAAAGATACTAAAATATGTTTTATGCATGTCATGAAGGATAGGATACCACTTTGGTATTAGACTGAAAATATGTAGAGTTCCAGTTGTCCAGAAAGCTAACTGGTGGCCTTGAGCTGCAGTAGATCTAATTAACCTATCTTACAAGCTTGTAATGGGAATAAAGTGGAAGGGGTGCAAAATGTCCTGAGAGGTTTTGAGGACAAGCAGAATTCAGACTCAGTACATTAATAAAGATATTATCTTTATAATCTTCTAAGGCATTATATATACTGAATGCCATGTGTCTGATGTACAGTGTATCTGTTTATAGGCCAAACCTATAGACTTTATTTTAAAGTAAAGTATTTGGCATTGAGGTGCCCAGAAAATATGCTCTGAAGTTTACAATTTCCTAAGAGGAGAAGTGACACCAGCAGTCAATGAAAACCAGGTTTCTAATGCTCAGTTTCTAAATAATTAATTCACAAGTAATATCCATCTGATTCCAATTAGTGGAACTTTGCAGTAAGTAAATGGCAGACAGCCCAGTCTCATGTCTGTTTATTTAGAAACTCCACTTTCTATGAGAATTGTCTAAAGTGTACACAAAATTTTGCACCTTTGGGAACAAACCAGAAAACAGGCTATTTCTTGCTGTAAAGAATTCCTGTCTACTGAGTGGTTTAAAATATTTTTCACTTGTAATCATAGTCACTCTTTCTTGTGAGTAAATACAGTTGAAAATAGGACTTATTTTTTGTAGAATTGCACAGTGAAGAATCAATTCCTCTCTATTAAAGGTATGTTTTTTTCCATTTATTTCTGTTTGTGTTACAGCTTAAAGTCAGTGAACTCTGGGTTCCTAAGTAAGTCCATGATTAGGCAACATGAAAATTGAATGGCATATGATCTGATTGGCTGCTTGCAACTTCCTGCATGTTTGCATCTAAATAAATTAACTTTTAATCCCATAACCCAGTCATCCAAATGTCATTGGAAAGGATCACCTCACCCAAACCAGTAACCAACCCCTGTGGTGGTGTTGGTATACTATTATCTTTGGGTTGTTTTACTTCAGAAACTTGCTGTCTTCCCAGAAATCACTGGTGGACACTGTAGCTGGGACCTAATTAATCATACATCATATTTGTCATTAAAATAGTCCTGATTTGCTCCGCATTCCTGACCCTTTGGGAAGTTTGAAAAGATTCACTCTGCGTGTTAAATTGAAGAAGACTAGAATCTTTGGACACTTTTAAAAATCTTAGGGTGCTTTAAAAATTTTTTTGAGTCTACAAAAAACATATTTTAAAAAAAATCTGGTGGGTTGTCAGTTTCAACTCACAGCCTTAGAAAATCAAGATTTCATGAGTCACTTCAGAGGGCTGGTAGGTTCATCTGCTGCTGAGGCAGAAACAATGGGCTCTTATGCTACCTACAAGATTTACAAATTTATTTTGGAATGAGGCTTTCTGGACCAACACTCACTATTTATCACATAAAGTGTTGTTATTATTAGCTGGCAGATATATGAGTATAGGGAGGAGAGCAAATGGTCATGAAATGCTTGAAGAACTCTGCTAAGAAGCAGAAAAGAAAGGAAGGTGGTGGTTGGGGGTGCGGGGGAGAGGACCAAACGAAGGTTCAGAATTACCTTCTCCTCCTCCATATATTAAAAGCATTTAAACATTTGTGTCTTCCCAAATGGGAAACCTCCATAACTGCACAGATCAACTCTCATTGCTTCACAGCCTCAGGGACAGCCTGTTTTTCGTTTATTCCAAGCCAGCATAAGATCGTTGCCTCCCGTTTCCTTCCCTAAAACCAGGTTCCCTTCAAACAACACAGGAGGCCTTCAGAGAGAAAATCGCAGCAAAACTGAGACCCTTTATTTCTTTTCTGAAATACCAGCTGCTTGTGAACTCTGCTTGAACCTAAAAAGGAGGCAAAGGGGCCATAAATCATATGGACAATACTCTACTGTTTGGTGGCTCATCTTTTAGATCTCCCTCTTTTCTCCACCCCCCTCCCTGGACTCACACATACATACACATACGCAACCAGAGCTTCTCCCACATTCTTCTCCTCTTAAAACAAAGCCGACCATTTCGGGGCTTCGTTAGCATGTCCCTCACTTTGGCACGGCTTATATTCAATCAATAATTTGGCCGGGGTACGCATTAGGAAGGGGTACATCATTAGGAAGGCTGAGCGCAGAAGAATAGAGGCCTTTGAAATGAGGTGTTGGAGGAGAGTTTTGAGAGTCCCCTGGACAGCAAGGAGAACAAATAGGTCAATCTTAGAAGAAATCAACCCTGACTGCTCCTTAGAAGTCAAATGAGAAGAGAGGATTCACTTGAGAAGGCCTTGATGCTGGGAAAGGTTGAGGGCAAAAGAAAAAGGGGACAGCCAAAGATGAGATGGCTAGATGGTATTGTGGACACAATTGGCACAGAGCTGAGCAGGTTGAGGAGGATGGTGGAGGACACAGGGGCCTGAAGGACAAGGGTCCATAGGGTTGCAAAGGGTCGAACCGACTGTGCGACTGAATAACAACACAGGATAGGGGTGCCTGGCGTGTGATGGTCCATAGGGTCGGACTCGACTATTTGACTGAACAACAAACACAGAAAGAGCCTCCTAACCCTATTTTTGAACCACAGTCCCGGGCAACTGCTGGTGTTTCTCACACTAGGTCAGGCGAAAGGAACTATGGAATGGAATCACCAAAATGTGGCTTCGTTTTGGCAGTTTCACGTCTGGCCTAGGCACAGAAGGAGGGGGAGAAGTGATTTGACTGTTTCTAGTCAGCGTGGGCGACTGAGTCGAAGGGAAGCCGCCCCGTAAGCAGGCCTTAAAGCTCTTCGGATCTGCTTCCCAAGGATCTGGAGTGGCTACCCTGGTCGGAAGAGCAGCGAGTAAGGCCGAGGCAATGGATCCTTTGTTTCCACACTCTTCTCAATCTACTGGGAAGAATCATGTCTGGAAACCAAAATGACTGCGTAGGCGGAGGGGGGGGGGGAGATCAGGTGGCTCCCCTGCCTTCCCCCTCCCTCTTGTTCTCGTCTCGCCCTCCACACACACACACACACACACACACACACACACACAAACACACACACAAACACACACACACACACACACACACACACACACACACACACACACACACACACACACACACACACACACGTGTGTCTGCAGCGGAACCACCGAATTCCGCTCCTGTCCTAACAAGCCCCCGGCGCTCGCAATGCTCTTCGATCCCACATATTCAGATGAAGCAAGTCCTCGACTAATGCGTCCCCGACACTTAATTCTGCCGGGGGATCAATATCTAATATGATGCCGAATAAATAAAAGGCAGTAAGAGAGGCCGGAGGAGGGGTTATTAAGCTGCCGGAGTTTTCTCTCCGCATATCAATGCACCTGTCGGGGTGGGGCGGTGGAGGGGGATTTAGCGAAATTTATGATTCTTGGCGCTGGGGTAGTCAACGCTTCGGCCAGGGACGAGAGCCGGGGAAGGAAGGAGTGGGTGGGTGGCGGAGAGTACGGAGGGGAATGGTGTGTGTGTGTGTGTGTGTGTGTGGTGGTGGGGGGGAGTGTAGAGAGAAAGGGCCTGGGCACTGCATCGTGTGTCAAACAAGGCTGCGTAGGAGGCTGCACGGCGGGAGTCCCCTGCCCCGCTCCTCCGCAAACCCAAGAGGTCTCTAAAGGGCCCCCGCGCTCCGCCAATGGAGAGCAAAGCTGGGGCTTCTCCTCCTGCGCCCCAGCCTGGCCGAGGAGACAAGCCCAGCGTGGCCTCGGGGGCCTTCGGGAACCCCTTCTCTACCGACTCTGGAAAGGCCCCTCCGGGCTTAGGCTGGAAGGCATGGCCGGCCTGCCACCCAGTGATGCCACCGCCTAGTAGGGATGGAGGGACCCCTCCCTCCTTTCGGGGAAAGAACTGGGTGATGGGTGTGCAAATGGGCCGTAACGGCGTCCTTCCATCACCGCCGTCCTGCACCATTGGGCCGTCACTGCCGTGTGGGCAGCGGCGTGGCACATCAGGCCTGAGGAGCCCAATGACACACACACACCCCGCCCCCACCCAACCTGCCTGTGTGCCGTCTTTTTCTCCCTTTGCTTCCAGGGCCTCAATGCATCACACTGGCCTAAGCTCTGACCAAAGCCTCTATTCAAAGGAACCTATGGTTCAACATTTTTAAGTCTAGCACAGGGATTCTCAACCTGCAGCCTGTGAGCCAGATGTGGCCCATGGCACCATTTCATGAGGCCCATCACCACCTACCTCCACCACACCAGGAAGTGCCATGTGGTGGAGGAAGGGCAAAATGGCCCTTGGGCCCCCCCCCCCAAGCTGTCTAAGGGAGCATGATCCAGCCCCCAACTTTAAAAGGTTGAGAACTCCTTGTCTAGCGGGTGTCAGTGTCGGATGCCCACCGCCTTCCTTCCCAGAAATGAAATCTGTGGCGTTCCCATTGCTTTCAGTGGATGCGGGATCGGGTTTGCTTGGGCGTCTCTGAGGTGGCCACCGAAAGAAGATCCACGCCCACGCTTCGTGGGACCTACCTGAACCATCGTGGCACTGCTTCACAAACAGGGGTTTTCCATCCTCCCCTTCTCCCTTAATAATGATCTCTTGGAGTGGGATGATAGAATATCAGCCCCACTTGGCAGAAATAACAGCACTACCACCTTCGTGGCAATAACCTTTTCTGTATATCCCGAGTACTGGTATTATGTTTAAGGCTACTGAACACACACCATTTTGAAAATCGATTGTGTTGGGTCTGTGATGGCGAACCTTGGCACTCCAGATGTTCTTGGACTTCAATTCCCAGAAGCCCAAGCTGCCTGTGAATCCACATGAATGGGTTTTCTGCAATTCATTTGGCCCGCACTGCCCTCATCGCTCCCGGAATGGGAAGTAAAACACACCCGTATGGTTAAGACTCTTCTGGGTTAACCCTTCCTCCATGCTGCATGTTTTACTTCTGCTTCTGGAGCGATGAGGGCAGCGTGGGCCGGATAAATCGCAGTAAACCCATTCGTGTGTTTTTACAGGGGGCTTGAGCTTCTGGAAATTGAAGACCAAGAACATCTGGAGTGCCAAGGTTCACCATCACGGTGTTAGGTTATAAGGGTTCCTGGGGGTGTGGACTCGATTGCCAGGCGATTCCCCCCACCCACCCACCCACCCAATCTCTCTTCCATGCAAAATGCATAATCTGCTGGTAAACCCCATATGGAGGAACAGAGGCAATTGACTCAAGCCAAACAATGATTTGAAGAGGAGGGAAAACAAACTCACCAGCGTTACGTTTTTCCTTCAATTTTATCTGTAACCCTGCCAGTAGGATCTTCAGCTTCCTTTGGATACAACAGCAAGACGTACCTGGAACAAAGGGGAAACTCAGTGGAAGTGTTTTCTTTCTTTCTCTTTCATTTTGAACCTGGATTTCTTACATAATACATATATCCAGGGCCATAGCCAGGATTCTAGAAGTGGGTGGGCGCATATTTTTTTTCAGGATGGGCAACAAAGCCTCTTTTCAATGCATTCCTATGGGAAACCATGCTTTGCCAGGATGGGCAAACTGCTATCTCAGGGTGGGCCAAGTCACCCTGGCCAGCCCCTGGCTACGGCCCTGCATATATCTTAGAAATAGACTACATTTGAGTAATAATTCCCACAAACACACCTAGGATGGAACTTATTCCCAAAGAGGTATGTGTGAGTTCCTAACCTTATTTGATTGTGTAATATAATTTCTTTTCTTGCTGAAAAGAAGTAATTTGATTTTTATTTTTGAAAAAGATCATACCCAGAAGATGAAGGCAACTTTAATACTCTTTGAACGTATGCAAGGTAAGGCAGTCCTGGCATATCCATCCAATAAACTATGGTTTAGGCAATAAAATAATTGGGAAAAAGCTCATTTACTTTTTAATCATATTCTTGAAGGCTCTCATTTTGTCTCCAGTAACATTTTAAGAAGAATATCTGCAGCAATTGTAACATACTCCTGCATTTTTCCTTGCACAATTGGTGACAGGAGGTGGGTTTAAAATAAATGGCCCGTAGTTGTGTGAACAGTGATTTCCTAGCCTCCCCCTTCAAAAGGAGGCTTGAGGGAATCAAACCATGGGCCCCTGGACAGCCCTACACACATCCCGCATATACAGCAGTGGAGGTGAATCTAGTGTCCATGTCCACCCAAAGCACACCATTCTCCTCCAAAGAATGGAAAGCTGGCAGGAAGACCCTCTGTACCATTATAACCACGGTTCATGCATAATGCAGGGCTGTGGTTAGCCTGGGCATGTCACACTAAGTAAGATCTGACCAGGACACCCCTTCCAGTATCTTAGCAGTCCACCTTCAGAGTGTTGTATGTAAATACATTCAGACTGGGTGTGTAGGAAAGAAAGAGGGGTGGGGGTGGGGAGAATGTATTGGTACGTAACACATTTTTTAAAGCCACAATTTACTCAACCTTCCAAAACACCACTCTGTTTATCTGAAACAGCCATAAGGCCTCTAATTCTGCATTTGCCAAATAAGAACTTCTGAGGACATTAACAGAGCTGCTCGTGTGCCGAGGGATGGGTGGATGGCATCCCCCCCCTACAATGAAGCTTGGACTATTATAAAGAGAATATCTAACAAGCATAAGCCTTTGAAATGACCTTTGGCTTGTACAGCAATAACTCACCACTTAATGAACAACCCGGCGGAAGCACCCTCCAACAGCTGCCAGCAAAAGCTGAGCTTCCAACTTCCTTCTCTTCTCCCTTTCCAAGTCCAGCTGTGAGGCAGGCAGCCCTCCTCTCCCTCTTCCCATCCACTTTTGATTTAAGCTGGCAAAGTGGGGTTGGGGCAAATCCCCTAGCTGGTAACATACGGTGCTTCTTTCACTTGAAGAAGGCCTGTACCAGCAACTGTCTTATTTAAGATATTCACCTGGGCAGGCATCGATTTTAAGTGGTTTTGTTTATTCCTCCCCCCCCCCATCCTATTAATAAAAACAGGTTCATGCCAAAGAACCCTGTCCTTCGAGCTGGGTGGGTAGGTGGGTGGGTGAGTGCAAGCCCACAGAAGCACCTGAGCGGAAGGATCATTATTTGAAAAAGCCAGCCATTGTTCATCGCTGTGAATTAACCTGGTAAGTTTTCATTTTGGATCTGACTAATTACTGACTTCTGAGTAGCTCTGCAGCACCAATACCGCAAGAGAAGTACATTCTGATTTAGACGCCAAGTTGCTGTTTTTGCCAAAGACAAGAAAAAGACAAAACAAAAGCAACTGATCCTAAATAGTTGCAAGCCAGTGCGGGCTACCATCTGCCTTTTGAGGCGACAATTGCCAGGCTGTTCCATGGCACCAACTTTTTGTGCACCCAGCCCCAAGAATAAGGGAACGGTAAAACACTTTGGAGCATTCTCTATGCCAAGAAAGCCCGGGTAAAGGTCGCCAGGAGGCAGAATTGACTTGACTCTAGATGGACATACAAAAGCAAAATAAAATCTTGTAGCATCGAGCTGTGAAACTGAGCTGTTTCTAAATGTGGTCTATGACTTGCTTAAGATAGAGTGCCAGACATCAAGGATCCTTCAGGCCCCAGGCCTGGTGAAGAAAGAAAGAAAGAGAAAGGAAGAAAGAAAGAAAGAAAATTTCAAGGATGTTCCAAGAAAGAGCAATCCCTGACTTGTAAGGAAATGAAATGCCGCTTGGCGTAATTGGATTCTGCTGACTAACTTGTCAGCTCCAGGGCTTGGAAGCAAAAGAACTTGAGGATAAGAAGCGGGGCTCTCTGGCCTAAAAGCTGTGCACTAATGCTTTGGAGTGGGTGGTGGTGAAGAGTGGTGGTGGTGGAATCAGGCAAATACATTCATGTGTTTACCTCTGAATCGCTATCTACATATACAGTAAATAAATCTGGTTGCACAGATACAAATTGCCTTTCAAGTCGGGGAAGGATCCAAACTCTACTTCTCATCCTGAGCCCTATGCAATACTTACTAAGAAGCAAGCCTCTTTCAATTTGATAGGACTTGACTTTTGCGTGAATAGTCATATAGCAGACTGCATGGCCCAAATAGTGCTTGGCATACTTACCTGGCAATAAATTCCACTGAAATCAACTGGATCTCCTTCCAAGTAAATATGCTCCAGATTAATGTTCCACTAAAAACGTCTACATTGACTTCCAAGTAAATTAATGTAAAATCACAATAGCTATAACTCTTAACTGCTCTCCCTTTAAATACATTCTGTTGAGAAGCCTTTGATATGTTTATGTAAGCAAAACATACTAATGCGATAATAGCTACTGCAGGTGAATTGGAGTCCACAGGCCTCAGTAACAGTTATTGGCCACAATCTAGAACAGATTTAGGCACACCTGTGCTGCAGTTCTAAACAACCATATTTAGAAATAGGATTTGCTTTACGCTTGTGAAAAACACTGAGAGAGCAGAGGTATACCTACCTCTCTTTGATATTGGCTTGTTTTTATTTATGGTGATTCATAAGCATGCACATGCACACACCTTAGCATTTTATTCTATTTTTGCTTTCTTATAGATGCATACAAATCCATCACAGTTCTGACAAAACATTGTTCTTTGTCAGCATGTTTGTTTGTTGGGGGGGGGGGGGGAATAATTCAGAGGAGAAAGAAGGTGCAAAATAATAAATATAGTTTCAAGAATTCCCAAGAAACAATAGGCAGTGACGCTACTTCCACAGTGTGTGCGTTAAGCATTACTGTACTATATACTGCATTGTAAATCAGCCCAGTTATCAGTGGCAAAAGAACAGAACTATTAAAATACATAGGAACCCTAGAATTTAGATAGAGAAGTTTCATGCCCAAAGGAATACATCTGCTTTCCTAATTAAATGTGTTTTCTCTCCTCCCTTCCCAAGGTAATCCTAAATAAAGGCAGTCTTGGAGGGAAACTATAGTTAGGAAAAGCCCATAAATTACAACCACCCAAACAATCACTACAATAACCACAAAAACAATCCTAGGCCTTTTTACCGTTTAACGCAATCTACAAGGACATATTTTAGGTTTCACAGATTACCAACACATTCTCCTCTATTTTCCATTCACTGGGACTAGGGATGGATGCAGAATCCCTCCTTTGTTTAAGCCCATGCAGTTGCTTACCTGCTTATCCCTGCTTATGCTAAAACTGTTCTTCTCGGTCAAAAACTGTGGGTTTGTGGCTTTGAGGATATATCCGTCCTCCTTTGTTCTGTAGACAATACACTCCTAAACCTGATCTTGCGGGTTTGCACAGGCATTTCCACAGACCAGTATTCCCGGTAGAATAAAGACGAAAGCTGGAGCGCCAATAAACGAGCGCAAATGGATTTTGAGTTTGCTGGGTTTAATAATGTATACTTGTATATGCAAATACATATATACACACACGTATTCTAAAAATCCTTCGCAATCAACCCCACGGAAAAAAGACGTCAGTTGGCCATCTTATAGGGTTGCTTTGTTTGTAAATGACCAGCGTTCAAACTATATATGCGTTATAATCATATATATATATATACACACACATATTCACACACACACATATATGAGCAACAGAGAAAGCCTTCTGTAATAAGAAAGGCAGGCGCTGTCTTAAAATACGAGCATATTTGTTCACGTGATCCTGAGAGAGGAGATGGCTCTGATTAAGGCTGGAACTTTCGCCCCGGTTTATCCTCTGTGTAAATCCTCCCCCAGCCTCCTCGTTTCAGAGGTCTGTGGAGCTGGGATGGGCTAACCCGGGAGGATGCCAAAAGCACCCGCAAGCCTTCCTACGGGAGGACGAAAAGACCATCGTAGCAGCCTGTTTTTGGTCAACGTCTCCATCCACACAGTCCAGTGGCATCGCAGCGCCGGGCGGGAGAATCCTTAACAAATCCTTAGGTCTCCAACTGACTGGCTCGGATCTCTTTAGTCAAACATTTCACAGGATAGATGGGGGGGGGGGGGGTGAGGATGAAACTGGAAGATCTTTCTCTCCCTCCCTCCCCACCTCCCTGAAGTCTGCTGGTAGCAAATTAAACGCGCCTGCAGTAAATTTGGTTCAAGACTCGGAGGGAATTATAACAATAATAATCTTGGGTGTAGAACAAAAGGGAGGTTGGGAGAGACTGGGGTGGGGGCTCATCTTAATAACAGGGGAGGTGCTTCTTCTCCCCCATGGCTCTTCCCAAAAATTGTAACTTTCAGGTGGAAAGGAGGGAGGGAGGAAGAAGAACTGTGGGTCGCAAGTCCGAGTTTTCAAACTCTTCCTCTATCCGCCGGGTTTCTGTACAAACCGCAGGGTTTGTGGGATGGCTGCGCTTTGTGCTCGAGTCTTGCGCCACGGAAGAATCCTGCTCGTTGCTATCTGCTTAAATTAAACAATTTAATAATATGGGAGTCGAATTAGGTAGAGCCGGGTTGAACAACTCTGTGGAGTCTTCCAACGGCCTGGCGAGAGAGAGAGAGAGAGAGAGAGAGAGAGAGTGTGTGTGTGTGTGTGTGTGTTTTCTTTTTGTTCTCTCTCTCTCTCTCCACGCCCGCCCGCCTCCAAGTCAGGTGTAAACCGTCTTTACAGATAAAATGAGAAAGTCGGTGGTTGATGCAAATAATATTCCAAACCGTCTTTACAGATAAAATGAGAAAGTCGGTGGTTGATGCAAATAATTATTCCAAGCAAATCAGATCCGGCAGGGCTTTGTTGCTGGAGGGCTTTTGTCTGAGCCACCAAAGTAACCCGGAGAGGTAGAAGTCCCCGCGACCTAATCTCGAATCTCCTAAAATTGCATTGCCATCCAAAGCACGGCGCTCTGACAGTAATAGATTGCCTTTACAATACTCACCGCAACTGCGGTTGCATTTATCTAAATTACTTTCTTTTCGCCTGAGTTTGTAAGCCAGTCTTTAAGAAAATCGGACGGAAGAGGTGGCAGTCCCGTCCTGGAAGTTTCAAGGAGGTGACAGAGGAAGGGAGGGGGGGGGCTCCGATTCAAGTGGGGGAAAAACATTCCCTGATACTTGTGTAAATGTAAAGCCTGAGGAAGCAACAAAACTTTATACATGGCCTGGGACTTTTGCTTGTGGAATTTACTCCTAGGTAAATGCGCTCAGAAGATGGATCATATCCCATGAAACCCACACGCCTCCCAAGGGCTAGACCTAGAGAGCCGTGGTGAGCATAGGAACCGACCGTCTTTTGCCCTTTTCTCACTCGGAAAGGGAAGAGTGAGTCCAAATACAGCGCAACGTCGAGGGGACCAGGAGGAGGGTTGCCTACAGGACTTTTCCTTCATTTCTTAGAGGGGTACCTGCAAAGCCCCGTCGCCCATCCAGGACAGATAAAGGAAGAAGAGTCCTGAGCAAGACTCTGGCACCACCCTCTCTTCGCCCACCCCACCCCTCTGCCCGCTGTTAGAAGAACAGATTGTAAACATCTCTGGAGGGGGTGGTGGTGGTGTTAAGGCGCAATAATCCAGAGAAATCGCACATCCCAAGGAAGGCCACCTATAAATCCTGTGTTTAAAATAAACACGCCGAAAGCAAAAGGAACCAGCCCCACGTTAAGCCTGGAAACGTTGCGATCCAAGTGTGAATGCAGACGGCGGTGGGTGGGTGGGTCCCAGTTTGGCTGCGAGGTGCCTCGGGAAAGGATCTAAGGCTTCCCAGTCGCGGCATATGTTCATAGAGCAATAAAATGGAAAGATTTACAGTCCTGGCCAGCCGGCCGGCCTCCTTCTCTCTCTTTCTTTCCCTCCGCACCCCACCCCTCCAACACACACACACACACACACACACACACACACACACACACACACACACTTTTCCAGGAATTAGTTGCGATGATTTATAACAACAAACACGGCAATTGTCAAACCGATAAAATATTCCTGCCGCTATGCAGGAATCACAGCTATCATTTAAAGGGCCTTCTCTCTCTCTCTCTCTCGGTGTGGAGTTTATTTCCCAGCTTCTCGATCTCTTTTTAGGTTCTTAGAAATAATACAAACGGTGTGTGTGGCTGGGCGTGCATGCACGCGCGCGCGTGTGTGTAAACACATGCATTTTGAAACCGTGAATCCTGTTCCTTAGTATTTCAGCCCGTAAGGGTTTGTCAGTTTTGAACAACTGAGCTAATGCATCATTGTTTGAGTGTATATTCAAACCGCAGGACATTGTGCCTGTGTTCTGGCACACAGAAGTAATAGTAATTTTAAAAATCTGCATTCAATTGTGCTTTATTTTTCCCCGTTCAAAGAAGAGGTTTCTAAGCGAGGCTCAATAAAAAATTGCACCCTGCGAAAAATGTTATGTCTAGAGAGCCGGAGATATGGAAGGGAAGGCTTGCCGTATGTTCCTTGATAGGCATATGTATGCGTGTCTGTCTTTTCATCTGCTTATCTATTCACACGCAAAAGTGCATAGACATAATATAACGCATTGCATGTTCCAAATCCCTGTTTTATTAAGTAAAGAGACGAAAAGAAAAAAGGACAATTCGCATTTTTATGATTATTATGATTATTTTTTTGGGGGGGGATCCTGATTCCAGCGGGACTGTCCCTTTCTCAGGTGGCATCTCCGAATCCTTTCAGATCCTATTTCTTCTCACGAATATATTCTAAGCTGGCTTCACCAAAAATCACCACGCCTTTGTGTGATGGCAGGACGCTATCGCCTAGCAGGGCCCCGGAGGGGCGGCGGCGGCAAAGTACCCTCAGAATTCATTATCTGTTGGCTAAAGTCTGCCTTGGGTGAAATTTCAACTCCGTTTTATAGCCTTCTATTATGACGCAAAGAAAAAAAAATTTACGACCCTGGCTTGAAAAGAAGTTCAGGCCCTTTTCTCACCGATTAAGAATGGACGGCAGATGCCGTGACAGCTAGCATTGTTCCCAGTAAAATATAAACAACCAGTAAATCTTCACCCATTTCCCTACACACACACACACACACACACAAGCAGTTTTCTGGCCAAACCTTCCCTTGCTCGCTCTTCCACCATGGGACGCAGAGGAGACCCGCTCTTTGCACGGCACCACATATCATATAATAAAGAGTAAACATTGGGGTGTCTCTCCCCCCCCCCCGCCCCCCACTCAATGCCCATACCCATATGCCCACAATAGCTTCTCACTGGAGAGCAGGGTTACAAATCAGGAAGGGAAGGAGCACTATTTGTCAACCGCTTGACAGCTAAGTTCATTAAGGATTTCGAAATAGGAAAGAAAAGGAAGAAAATGTGTACCTACCAAAAGCTCCGCTTTCTTTCTTTCTTTTATTATTGGCTATTTTTTCCCCTTCTTCGGCTATAGCCAAAGAGCTAGGTGTGCATAGAAAAGAGTCTGCGCCCCTTGGTATATTATATTCTTGGGATCTCTTCAGTTTTCAAGTCTGATAGAGTCCTTTGCTTGGCAGATTAATGACGACTCCGTGTTTCTTAAGGGACGCGCAGAATTAATTATTTCGCCCATCACGTGGTCAGGACTTGGGAGGGAAAAAAAATCTATTCTTATCATCTTCCGTGTACTTTGAGAGGCTGTCTGCTGTGACTCTTCCCTAGCAAGATGATTTGGGTCTACATGGTTATATTAACCCTCTCCTTCACCACTACCACAACCATCACACACACACTCTCTCTCTCTCTCTCTCTCTCTCTCACACACACACACACCAGGAAAAGGAAGAAAGAAAATAAATGAAATCAGGGGGAAGGGTTGGCGAGCCTTGGCCGTTGAAACCTATGGGAGGCGCTTCCGTGAGAAGTTCTTCTTGGCTGTAGGGTGGGGGGAGAGAGAGAGATGTGAATAGAGATTTTGTTCTGGCTGCTGCCTTTTGCTTCCTTGTCCTCAACATCATGACCAGCAGCGGTACAAGAGACAAAACCACACCAGGAGGAGCAGAAGGAGCTGCTGCTCACCACAAGCTTCTGGAAGAACCTTCATCCAAACATGTAGACCAAATCTTCACTGGTCTACGCTGTGTTGTTATTGTTGTTGTTTATTAAGATGGTGTTGATGTGGCGCGGTGGTGGTCACATAGTGTCATATACAGACAAAACAATTCCTCACCAACTGGTTCCCCAGCCCCAGCGTCTCCAAGATAATGGGAAATCACCAAGCCTCGTTTTAATGTGCAGACCAAATTCCTCTTTCAGGCATATTGGGGTGGTGGTGGGGAGTGAAATAAGATGCCCACCTGGGCTATTCTTCAAGAGAAGGCAAGCCAACATGTGGAGAGCAAAGGGATGAATGTGGGTTATCAACTAATCTGGAATAAAAATAGCACAATCCACCCGGAAAAATAAACATTTCAATGCTCTCAGAAGCATTTGTGTCATGAGTGAGGGAAGGAGTCTTTCTTCTTAAAAGTCTACAGGGACTTCTTCAGTCCACCAAAAGGTGCCTTAATTTGGGCAGCTTTAGTCTGGCCTAGATTCAGAAGAAGAAGTCCATGATTGCATCTACAAACTGATTCCTCCCAAAGATAAGGACTTGAAATAGAAAGGCCTGCTTGCCTGGCCTTCTTGAAAGCTCTGGAGTAGCACAAAGTAGAACACAGATCAGGATGTACTGGTGTGTGTGTGTGTGTGTGTGTGTGTGTGTGTGTGTGTGTGTGTGTGTGTGTGTGTGTGTGTGTGTGTGTGTGTGTGTGTGTGTGTGTGTGTGTTAGCATACAATCTTTGATTTCCATTTGATTAACAGCATCAGAAAATTACTCCCCACTGGTGTTGTTATGATATATTGAAATTAAGAAATTTGAGATGATACAGAATGGATTTTGTATGGGAGGACTGATTTCCTCTCTCTCTCTCTCTCTTCTGGTATTCAGCATGGATACCTAGGCTTACAAGTTTTCAATCTAAATGTATTTTACATCAGGCTTCAACTGGTAGACTTGGGCACTAGTGACTCACAAAGTGTGCTCAGCCCTGGTCTGAAGAACTGAAAATCTGAGAAATGTTTTCAATCAGCCTATTGATTCTGATGTATACAATACTTTAGATTCAATAGCCATTCACCTAGAAACAAATTTTACAGGTTCATATTAAATTTCTTTTGTTTTCATAACTCAATTAATCAAATGCCACTACCCCTCTTCCTTGAAATTTAGCTGCACTAAGAGAAAACCCATTGAAATTGATAGGATACTAAAATGGGTCTATTTTAATTATCACTGGGTCTGGTCCCAGGCTGTTGGAGGTAGTGATGATGATGATGATAGTGATGGTGAATTTGGTGGTGGTGGTGGTTTCTATATATTGTCATCTGCTGAAGCTCTGTGGGATTATAGCACCTGTTTTTCCAGCTCAGCCTTAAGACTAAATGTGTGACACAGTAATATTAGAGTTACTCCATCTTGAATTGAATTGCTCAAGTCTTAGTCCATCCCACTAAAAGCAGCATAGCTTCTGCTGTAGGTTTCAGGGAATGTGGGCTACATCTTAATAGTTGGAGGAAGTTCAATTAAAATTGTTAGTTATACTTTGGAGTAAATAGTGCAATAATGGAAGTTGATGGGCGATAGTCAATGACAGATTTAGCTAATGACATAGAAGACATTGAGATTTGTTAAATCTCACTAATGTCGATGAGTTAACTCCATTTGAGACTATCACTGGATTTAGTGCTTTGGCTAAAACTTTTTCATGTCCAGACTTTGTACATGTTTCTTCATAAGCATGTGAATTTTATTGATTTCAGATAAACATACTCCCAAGTACAGCAGGACAATGACTTCTTCCATGTCTAGGCCAGACGTGAAACTGCCAAAATTAAGGAACCTTTTGGTGAGTTCATTCTGCAGTTCCTTTCGCCTGACCTAGCATGAGAAAGATTAGCCAGCAACACAAGGTTGCTGTTACCAGGGTACGCCCGATTGTGGTTCAAAAACACCACAATCTTCAAGGCAGCTCTTTCTGTGTACCACAGGACACTGACTGTAACATGCTTTTCATCTGGAAATCAGCCCCATTGAATTCTATTGTTTTGGAAAGTAATTTTTTTCCAGTGAAGAAGGGGCATTTTCTGAAGCTGAAGTAATATCCTTAGGACTAGGAAGGGACATTTCTATGTGATTTACCCATGGGTTTCTCATCTGCCAGCAACTTTTAAAGTAAAGTGTGAGAGCCGGTGTGTAGAATTGCATTATCTCTACAACACATGAGATATGAGAGCTGATTTGTAGTGCTGCCTATCAGTTATGAAATTTTACCATGAAATATGAGAACTGATGTGCAGTGTGGATGTTAATTGTTGCACTGAAAAAACATTAAAAGTTGCAATGTCAGTGCAATTTTTACAATCAAATCTGAGAGCAGTTGCAGTGTAGTGGATCTATCTGTAGGACACCAGAGTGATCACATTTTCTCAGCCACGAACTCTTCATGAGGCCTTAAGGTCATCAATATTCACTGCCAGGCTGCCTTCTGCAAAAATGGGGACATAATACCACCAACTTTTGCAAGGATGACTGTGTTGAGCCTTACATTATATATTGTCTTGTTTATAATATGGTGATATTATCATGTCCTCTACAGCAGAGTTCCCCAACCTTTGGGTTTTGGACTTCAATTCCCAAAAGCCTAAGTCAGTACATTGGCTGATCAGTGCTTTGGGGAATTGACTTAGGCTTCTGGGAATTGAAGTCCCAAACCCAAAGATTGGGGAACACTGCTCTACAATATATATGCACACAAAACTGACTGACGGATTTGGTCAATAACTGCTTGATATTCCTCACTTGTTTTTAGGACTGCAGTGGCTCAAGTGGCTAAGATACTGACTGGGAGGCGGAAGGTCAGCAGTTCGATTCCCGAGTACTGCAGGACGGAATGAGCTCCCGTTTTTGTCCCAGCTCCTGCCAACCTAGCAGTTTGAAAGCAAGAAATTGCAAGTAGATAAATAGGGACCACTCCGGTGGGAAGGTAACATGACCACATGACCACAGAAATGTCTACAGAAGCAGACAGCGCTGGCTCTTTGGCTTTGAAACAGAGATGAGCACTGCACCCTAGAGTCAGATACGACTGGCTTTCGAGCAAGGGAAACCTTTACCTTTACCTATACTCCTCACTTTAACACTCTAGCCTAGTTCCAACGAAGCATTTTAACTGAACTCAGGTCTTTGCTTAGTCCATAGGGGGTGACTGTTGTTACAGTATTGGTGTTTTGCTGCTGCCACTATTTTAACATGGTCTGGTTTTTTTGCACACAGAGTAGCATGCATGAATGCAATTATACATACACAAACAAGGGTACTATAACACAAATAACCCTGGAAAGTCCTAAGGCAGTTTGGTGTGAGATTTGAGTTCTGTTATCCAAGGAGATCAAAGGCCTCCTCCATCCATATTTAGTTTAGGGACATTAGTTATAAGATCCTTTGGATCCCAGCCACAAAATGAAAAGTAATTCCCCCTGAAAGAAGTGGAAAGTTGCGAACTGGCATACCCAGGAAGAGGATATAACTCTGCTATAGATACATTATATGAAAGGGTCACCAAAGGAAAAGGAAAGTAAATAACATCAGATACAGAAAGGAACACTTCAGCCTTGCCTATCTTATCTTAATTCTTCCCTTTATGTAGATTGCTTTGGAGAGCTTTCAGAAGAGTTGTAGAGAGATGTTTTAAACAAATATATTTAAGAAAGCATCAATATTATGCCCTTTGTTTTTTAAGCACATTGTCCCTGCTTAAAAGTGGGGTTTATTTATATAGCCATCCTATCTGTAGGATTACATGAGAAAAAAGTGTCCAGTGTAGGTAAACAGGTGTGGACAGGATTGTGGATTTGGATTAACTCCAAATCCAGCTGTAATCTTAAATATATTTACTTCAAAATAACTGCAATTGGGATTAGTGGGATATAATTCTGAGTAAATATGATTTAGCCTGAAATATAAAAATGTAACTCTGTGCAAAATTACTTGGAAGTTCTGTCTTACCCATTGAGCTCCAAGTAAATATAATTAGCTGCAATCCTTTGGACATTTAATTTGGAATGAGTCTGAATCAGTGCAATTTGCTTCTCATTAAACAGGCATAAATAAGATCTGTCAGCTCTTTTAGCAGACATTGGGATGTGGCCATCAGCACCCAGAATACTACCTTCATGCACTTCTGTTTCCTACATTAATACATATGGCCGTACATTCCAAGATGGTAAACAAGTTTAGGTTTTGTAAGTATGAGGGAAACTATATATCACACATGATCTTCCTAGGTTTTTGCTTTATTCTTTTTCAGTAAAAATAGATCATCAGTGTACAGAGGGAACTTTGATCAAGAATTTTTTGTATAAATAGTTCTTTAATCAGAGGCAGCAAAAAAAATCATGAGCAACATCTAGAATAGATTTTAGGAGAATAGACAACTGCTGCTTTACAAAGCAGTTTAATCATTAAAATCTAGTAATATACACCCCACCCCACCTCTTCAGTTTGTAGTAGGATGATTTCAGCACAATTCAATATTAAAACAATCACCATCAAAAGCATCTTCCCCCTCAAATCACTAAGAATAGATTATCAGAAGTGAATGGGGGTATTTTATTACATTTTTGGCCAAATGTTAAATCTCGGACCCATCAAAAAGAAACCTTTTGATACTCTGCCACATATGATTATTCTCTTCCAAGGGCTGACTAGGATAAATATAAACAAGATTTATTTCCTCTTTCCCCTGTTCCTTAAAAGAAGAAGAAAGGGGGGGGGGGTGTCACTACTTTGAGAGTTTAGACCAAACATTTGTCCAGGAGACATTAACATTACAAAAGGGTTTGGGAGACTGTTCTGTTTTCTTCACACCTTCTGAGTTCAGGTGGTTGAAGTTGGGGGAGAGACAGAGAGACAGATGAATGGCATGGTGAAGTCAAATCTGCCCAATTGGCAGCCCTATTTACTCGGAAGTCTCTGGGCCTTTCCTTCACTCAGACCATGCTTAAACTGAAATTTGCCCAACTGGCTTATGTCCCATTGAAATCCAAGGAGGCAAGATTTGCGGCCAAATGGGCACATTAGATCCAGGCTTTGGGTCTACAGGCTTCAAGTCTACAGGCTTCAAGCTCAAAACTAAATAACAGGGCAGTTCCATGGAAATTCACACCTTCCTAGTATGTATGATTAAAGTGTGTAGAGGGAAGCCCCCCACCCCTCCCCAGTGCACATGCACATATGCACACACACGCGCACACATGCACACACACGCGTACACACACACACACATACACACACACACACACACACAAGATTTATCTCTTTTTTTTGTTCCTTTGCTAGCTTGATCTCACCCTTCTTTCCCTACATGGTAGGGAATGCTCTGGGCTTAATTTCTGAACAAACCCAAATAGGATCAGCCAGAAAAGCCAGGAAGGCCTTGAGGACCGACCAAGGGGGCAGTAAAAGAACCCCAGAACCTAAACATCCAGGCTTGGGACTGGGGCTTTAGCTTTAGTGGGAGGGGGGGGGGGGCTTTAGGATTCCAGATCTGCCTACTTGAGGCCTGTTGCTTTCCTTGCTCCTTTTCAGTAGTACGGGTGGGAGGGGGGGGAGAGGTCCAAGAGGTGAAGGGTTTAGAGGTCATTCTTCCCAGCTGAAATACAGCGGATGGGAGAGAAAAGTTGTCCTCTTGGTGACCCGGCTTCTACAATTTACCCGAACTTTTGGCTAAAAACACAGCAGAACAACAACACAAACAACAAAAGCCACCCCCGCTTTTCAGCCTCTCAACGTGAAGGCGTCAGAGGAGAAGATGGGGCTCACTTTGTACCAACCCGGCGCTTTTTTGTCAGACAGACAATGACGTGGAGCTAAGGCTGGAATATCCATCTTTAATATCCCGACGGCGGATAGTGGAGCCCGGGTCGGAGCCTGAGAAGCAGGGCTTGGGTCAGAGTGGGAGAACAAAGGAGGGACTCCAGGACCTCAAACAAAAGGCCAGGTCTTGAGAGATCCCAATCCGAAGAAACCTGCCCGGATGGCTGCCTGAGAAGGGGACTTTACTTCAGGGGAATCGCCACTGGCCCAACAGAGGAACCCTTCTTAGGCCAACCTCAACCAAGGCCCAAGAAATTAAATGTGCACCCCATAAATTTAATTTATAACCCTCCATCTTTCTCCTTCTCCTTCCACTCTACCCAACCACCGAGTCCTTTTCTCTCCTCCCCCCTTCACCTTTGTTTTTAATCAAGGAAAATATTCCAAATCCCAGTTTCTTACAGAATCAAATTCATTTATGCCATGGGGTGGGTGGGGGTTTACATAGAAAGAGCCTCCTCAAAGATTGTGGTATTTTTGAAACACAAATACCAATAGTTTGTTGCCAGCTAATCTTTCTCACACTAGGTCAAGCAACCAAAAGGTGCCTTCATTTTGGCAGTTTCACGTCTAGCCTAGACAAGGAAGAAGAAGAAAGCCATTGGGGGCAGGGTGGGTGGGTGGGTGTTTGGGTTTTGCAGGTTCTGCTGGATTTCTTTCCTAGAAGCCACAAATTTCTGAACTGCAGATTTGAGAAATACTCTTGGAGGCAAACTCCATGGCTGGAGGCTAAGTCTTGATGGCATGACCTGATTTATTTCCAAGGAAGAGGCTGCAGAAGATCTAAAGGGAAAGTGGAATTAATAAATTATCTCGCCTCCTCTTCTTGCTTTTACAATTGTCCCATACTTTCCTTGTATATGTGCTGTGGTGAGGGGGACATTAGTAGGTATAATTGGCAGGGCCCCCAAGGTTTTATTCTGCTTTATTGTAGTAGCAAAAATATTTCACTAAAACTAGGATGTTCTGACTTATTCTCCTCTTACTAAGGTGATCTCATTCCCTCCAATGTTCTTTAAAAATATATATCCACATTTTCCCATTTTGCTTTTAATCACAAGAAACACAGACCTCTTAATTCAAAGTATACAGACCATCCTCTTGGTTTTTGTTACAGCTTGTTTTTCTTTAAAGCCAACACAGCAGTTTAATTTGAAATATGATAAAGTTAAACACCACATCACGTAGTCTGAATACAGACAAATGTTCTTCCATGTCACAAATCAGTGGAATAGTTACTACAATTTTGAGTCTCTTTTCTTTCTTTCTCTCTGTCTTTTGTGCACAACCTGTTTTTGAGTCTGCCCACTCTTTCGAATGGACTCAAATATGAACAGGAGTGAGCATTTGTTCTAATCGATTTGATTAGAAAAGGCTGTTGTTTGTTCTTCATCTCTAAATACTATTTTTTAAAATTGCCTATATCTAGAGGACTCCTAAAACCTAGAGAGAAGGTGGGTGAGAGAGAGAGAGAGAGAGAGAAGTAGAGAACATTTTATGAACAAAAAAATTAGTTACATGGAGAGGGGAGGTACTCGCTTTCGTTTGTGTTTGCAGTTTTTGGTTTGCTTGTTCTCTAATTGCCCTTCTTTTCCTTTTCCTAAGCTACAAATAAATAAATACACTAATACAGAAACAAAATTAAGACAACCCGTTTCACTTATTTTTTTTAAAAAAACCAAAAAGTTAGAGGGAATGGGTAAGTCTCCTGCTTTATTTTGGGGATAATGCAAAGGGAGGGAAAGGGTTGGAGAGAAAAAGTTCACGTCTCTTCCAGCCTAGACGTTTTGGACTTACCCAAATGCACAACCCGGAATGCCATAGAACGGGCAAAACAAGGGGGAGGAAAGACCCCTAATTGCTCAGAAACAAAACCTCAAAACTTCCCCTGTAGCTCTCAGATGCAACATCAAACAGTCTTGTGTGCAGGGGTGCATTTGTTGGGTGTCCACAGAGGAGTTTTATTAAAAATATTATATTTATATAGACACAAAGACATTTGGATCACTTTCTCTCCACCTGGATGCAAGTTCGTTTGGTTGCTCGTAGAGTATTTGCCTTTGTTTGCTTGAGTGGTTCTTCCTATGAAGTTCTTTAACGCTGCGGTTTTTGTTCGGTCCTGCAAGCAGTTTTTTTTGTTTTTTTGCTTAGTCAGAAAGTGGAGTGTATTTGCTTGTCTCTCTTGGCCTGCCTCTGCTTGTCTACCTCCTGGGCAGTTTTAGCTCCTGATCCAGCCGCTGAAACCGACCCGTTGGCCAAGTTTCTTACAAAGTTGTCAACTCAGTCTGATGCTCCTTGGGAACCGTCTGTAAGTGTTGGATGGAGGCCGAAGAAGAACCGGTGGCCCGACCCTTGGTGTTTGGGAGTTTATGGTCTTTTTTCCACTTCATGCGCCTGTTCTGGAACCAGATCTTGATCTGGCGCTCGCTGAGACACAAGGTGTGGGCGATTTCGATCCTGCGGCGCCTGGTCAAGTACCGATTAAAGTGGAATTCCTTTTCCAGTTCAAGGACTTGCTGCCTGGTGTAAGCTGTTCTCGACCGTTTCGGTTCTCCTCCGGTGTAATTCGGATTCACTGAGGGGGGGGGAGGGAAGGAAAAACAATCAGCGAGACTAAAAATGACTCTCTTTCAACCGCAAAACGAAAATCTCGGTTTTTTCACTAGATGTTGCCAAAGCAAAAAAGGAGACCCCATTCTTTGGGGGCGAATAACAAATGGTTGGAGTTTCTTATTCTTCCCCCTCTCTGTTTTCCTCTTTCGCTCATCCTCACATTCACTCACTGGACGTAAACCCCCCTCCCCCATCTTTCTGCAGACGATTCTCCTCCTCCTCCTCCTCTTCTTCTTCCTCCAAGCCACATGGCCAAGAGGCCTATTTCCTCCGCCATAAAAATTTATGGCGAGTGTAATTGGCTGCCCCTCTCTCCCAAACCCTCACCTCTTTTCTTGGAGCCTGCAAAGGACTTGGGGTGGGTGGGGGGTGTCAATGAGGGTAGGATGGGGGGTGGGTAGGCGGTGGGGGTGGGTGGGAAGGGGAAAGCAGAGGCAGGAGGCGAGACTCACCCGAGTTAACGTGGACTTTCTTCATCCAGGGATAAACCACCGCGGGTTGCTTGGTGGCGGCTGCTCCTGCTGATGCTGCCCCGTTGGGGCTCTTGAGGTGGGGCGGCTGGCTGCAGGTCCTTGGAGGGGCTGCCATGGGGGGCGGTGGGGCGCAGGGCTCCGCTGGCCCTGGGAAATGATGACTCGGGAGGCCCGGCTGCTCCTGCTGCTGCTGCCCGTGACTCCGCGACGGCGCGCCCTGGCCATTGCTACAGCGGTAGGAGGAGGACTGCTCGCCGTAGCTTGGCCGCGGGTAAAGTCCCGGGGGCTGGAAGTCCGAGCTGGGCGAGGGCCCATAATACTCGGAGCCCGGCTCGGCGGCAGCGAGGTAGCTGCTCTGCAGATACTCCTCGCACGGGGGGAATTTGGGATCCACGTACTTGGAGTTCACCATATACGAACTCATGGCCATTAATTTCGGGAGGTGGGAAAATACTAATTTTTCTCGTGTTGTCTTTTTTCCCCCCCTCCTTCCACAGAGCCCTCCTACTTGCTGTCAACTGAATAAAGTTAGCCGCCCATGTGACTGGTTCAGCCAATCGGCAGGCAGGGAGGGTGAGCACCGGATTTGTGTGCGCACCTCATAATTTCAGCACGTTGCACTAAATAAGACGCCGGCCCATCCAGGGGATCCACGGGCTATCTACCTCGCCTGTGTTCCCAGCCCACCCCATCCGCAAAAGAATGCCATAAAACTCGATCCATCAATGGTGGCCAAGCCCCATGACACCCCCCACCCAACACCCCACAGCCACCCCATCTGCCCTCTTCCCCTCCCCCCCCACCCCAGGTAAATCAAAGCCTTTTGTCTCCGCGGACTTCCCTAACCTTTGATGCCCTTTCGCTCAAAAACGTTGACCATCGTACCAAAACATTTCGTGAGCCTCACGTTTCGGCAAGCGAGAGCCGAAGAGGCGAGAGAGGCAGAGGAGCCATGCCAGCCTCAGACAGAGAAGGTCCAGGAAAGAAGAGGGAAATCAGAAGACATCAAACAAGAAGATCCACGCCATGCACAATGGATCGGCCTCGCCCTTTGTTTGGCAGGGGTCAGCCAAAAGTTACCAGAATCGAGCTGGCCAGGAGAAGAGTAGGCAATGAGTAACTCATTTTAATTTACTTCGCAATTGTAAAAAAAAGAGGAAAAGGTGTTTTAAAAACCCAGACAACAACAGCAAAACAATACAGATAAGAGGGAAACCGTCCTTTTATGTAGTGTATATTTAAAAAGATGTTTAAAAAGATCCAGCTTTAGCTAAGTAGTTGCAGTATTCAATTGTGTGTTGCCTTCTTTTGAAAGACAGAGACAATCATGTCATTTTTTCCAAAGCCGTAGTATAAAAATCTGAATAAAACTCTGGACACAGGAATGGGAAGGTGTGTGTGTGTGTGTGTGTGTGTTGTTAATATCAGCTTTTCTAACCACCATATCATCATCATTATTGTTATCATCATCACCATTATCCTAAAACACCATATAAAATAGCTAACTAACGTTTATTTTTCATATTCATGGTATTAATTATATTGGAATGAAGAGGTTTATGATGGGATGCATTACTAAATAGCAAGCAGGCGTTATGAAAGAATGGTCCTAATATAGTGGCACAAGACAATATACAGCATCCAGCATCATACATATCTTTGGGCATCTTTTACCTTTGAAACTCTAACCATTTGCAGAAAGGTGAAGTTTTTGCATCGACCATATATTCCCCTAGAATCGAATCTGTGACTATATAAATACCACACAAATTCGGTTCTACAGGGTATATATAGACAACGTAATAACCTTTCTGATTTCCTCTACACAGGGTAACAAAGGCAGCATCACTGAAAGCTTGAGATCCCTCTTATTTCTTCCGAGGAATCCCGTACTATTCTCTGGGGGTGGATAGAGGGCTGAAATGTTGGATTGGAAGAATGTAATGATTTTGTAAGAAAAAGTAAAGTTGTTATGACTGTGACATTTCTCTTTATCATGGTGTCAGAATGTCTAAAAACGGGTTTGGTGACAGCTTGT
This sequence comes from Bradypodion ventrale, assembly GCA_035047345.1. Classification (NCBI taxonomy): domain Eukaryota; kingdom Metazoa; phylum Chordata; class Lepidosauria; order Squamata; family Chamaeleonidae; genus Bradypodion; species Bradypodion ventrale. The sequence continues at coordinate 288,123,703 of JAWDJE010000001.1, read as the reverse complement.
GTGACAAACACAGTGGATGCCTCAGCATTTAACCATGCACTGGGGATGAAATGAAATGAGAAGAGTGTACATGGAAGATCATGGAGGGATTGCCACTGATTTTTTAATAATAATAATAATAATAATAATAATAATAATAATAATAATAATAATAATAATAATAATAATAATAATAATAATAATAATAATAATAATAATAATAATAATAATGGCAGTATAAAACTCTTGGTGCAAAAAGGACTCTCTTAGAGAAGGAAGGGAAGTATTCAGTTTTAAATTGAAAATAACATGACTTGTTTCTTTTATGGCACTCCTTCTTGAGCTATTTCTCCTAGAGCCAGGAAACACTATCTTTCCCTGTACATAGACACAGGCAAAATGGGAGGTCATTCTAAACCATTTACAAAAATACACCCATGTTTCATTATTTCTAGAGAGCAGCACCCCAGAGTCCAAACGTTCACTGATCCATGTCCTCCGTGTACTGTGTCCTCTGGACCTCTTCCTTGGCTATTCTAACTAACAAACCTTGAGCAAATTTGGAGGTTTTATAAATGTGAAGGGCATGGAAGCATCTGGAAACAAATGGTTTCTTAAATGGAGAATCTTGGGAGAAGGGGTGGCTTTCATATTGAAAAGGTGGTCTCTTAAAGTCAGAAATTCTAACGAATTTCTAAATTAATCAGGTACTGTATCTGATTTCTGGGTTGACTGAAGAGGTCTTATCCTTTCTAATTAGAAGGATGGGAGGACTCTCCTCACCTTGTTCTTTTTGATTAATAATCATTTAACTAAAAAAAAGAAAAGGTCCCTAAGCCGTGAGCTCTACAGAACATGCGTTTTGCATGTTCGGTAAAACACATCCCTTTCCAAGGAAGGGGTAAAATCGTGGAAGGCATAAAAGAGAAATCCTCAAGGCAAGCTTTTTGTTATTGTTATTATTATTTGAGGGGGGTTTGCCAATATTCTGTGCAATGGCACAGATTTTCATATTTGTTAGACGCTGTGACCTGCGTTTCACCTTATTGCACGACTAGTTCAGACAGGTCAAAGCCAAAGGAGTTATTGATGAACAAAAGCGTTAAATATTCACCTCCTGCTCAACTGCCCATACAAATTCTTTTGATCCATCAAGCCTTTTTTGTATTCTAGTTTGCAATCAGTATGCTAAAGCTAAGTTTAAGGAAGAGGTTTCCCTCTTAAAGAAAGAAAAAAAGAGAAGAAAACAGAAGAGAAAAAGAGGGTTGTTTTAAAAGTGTGAAGAGCTTACCAAGGAAAATGGCAGCAAAAGAAAAACAACAGCAAAAGTTTAGCTAGAAAAGAAAATTTGAGGAATACCATTCCTCATGTTAGTGATCTAAAGCCATCAAAAAGCCATTCCAAAACAATATTGCAATTTTAAGGAAGAAGAAAGATACATCAGCCTGGAACTTAAAGGTACAGTAACAGAGTAAATTTCTCAAAAAGCAAAACAAAAAGGGAAATCACCTTTAGAAGTGCTAATGATTTTTCTTTTTAAGATGGGAAAGTAATACTTTAAATTTTAAAAAAAATCTGTTTCAAAGACATGAATGTATTGTAAGACAGATACCTGCAAACGGTGCTTTGCTTTCTTTCCTTCTCTTATTTTTCTTTTCCGTTCAATTGAAATGAAACACACCCTCCCTCCTCTCCTAACCTTATAATATGTCTTTTTCTGGAATTAACTGTTACTGCTACAGATAATACTAAAATAATTCCTAGAAATAATCAGCCTTAGTCTCAGAAATGCTTCAATGCATCAAAACAGCACACAGCCATTATAATATTTAGCAACTGCATTATTAGATTAGTTTTATTGTAATCTTAAGGATATTTATTACGAATGCATATTTTAGTCAAAAAGGGAGCTTTATTTTCAAAATTTTCAGGCTGCAAGAAGAATCTGTGTCAACATCTTGAGAATGTGTCATTGCTAAAAATGTCTTTTTTAAAAAAGCTGTAGAGTTAGGTTACCAATGTATATGAATATTGAGTACACATGGAAGGAGGGGTCCAAGGTTCTATACTTGAAAGATTCAATATTTGCCCAGATAAACATTACTGTAGCTTTCTTGCATTAAAATGGTAATGCTGTTCATTAGCTGGAAAGTACTGATGAGAGGCAGAACATGGTACCTTGCACCTGTGCAGCTTTAAAATTATCTCCCTATAAACTGTACAATCAGCATTATCTGTGATCATAGTTGTGGGGGAGGATGGAGAAAATCAAACTGAAACTCCAAGACCCCATCTCGGAGGAAGAACCTCACATAAACATCAAAGACAAATTATCTCTGTTTACAAAGGCAAAGTTTACAAAGTAATATTTGGAAAAACCCACATTTTTTTTGCAAAAAATTAATTTACTTACTGTAGCTGCCCTTCCATTGTATCCAACCTGTTGCAATCAAGGAGAGAGAAAGAGAAAATGAAATCCATGTTATAATGTAATATATACTGATAATAGTTCATGAGAGCAATGCTCTCCTGTATCTGTAAGTAATTTTGAGATAGGCATTGTATTTAAAGATGAAAAATCAGCACAGCTTTTCTTATTGATCAATCTTGCTTTTTGTTCATGGCTATTAATATTCATGTTTACTGCTACTATTATTTCACTAAGGGAACAAGTTCAGTTAAATAATTTAGCTTACCACATACATGATTTTGGAGGTTCTTTTTGACTATCCATTTGAACTCTACACCTTTTAATAGAGAACTATGGGTGCAATGGACACGGTCTTCCTCCAAAAAGCTCAGAGCTTCTTTCTTTGGGTTAATGCTAACCCATGGCAGACCTTATCCTGGTGCAGAATCTCTGGAGCATATATAACCACCTACATATTCAGGGTGCTGGATGACTTTAATCCCTTTAATCCTCACAAATTTCTTAAGATGCACTTCTATATTTCCTTCTTGGACTCCAGTAGTTACTAAAATAGACACTGCTTTTCTGCTCCTTCTCTCTTTTTTTGTATCTTCCTTTTCACAAACAAATGCATACTACATCACCAGGGGTAGACACAGAAAGGGAGTTTACAAAGGTGGATAATCAAAGTTGAAACACCCACAACAAACCAAAACCTTGAGACCATTTTGCACGAGAGGGACACAGAGTCACAACAGTTTTGAGTTGCGTGAGCCTTCTTCTTGTCTTAGGAATTAGTCTTTCCCCTCTGTTTCATCCCAGAATAACAAGGTCATTTACGTTGACATTTCTGCAGAGGAAACACTCGCTAAAGATCTACCGATGTGAAGCCTAGGCTTGTTTCTTACACACAATAGTAGCAATTTCAACATGCAGTTCTACAGATGTTCGACCCGGCGACATTCCTCTAGTATTTCGGGGCTCCTTTCAATTTAGCCTAATCATTTATGTTCTGTACAGGTTTGCCGGTTTCTTCAGGAATACTACTGGAGTTATGTCTACGGGGAGTCAGAAGAGACTTACTGTAGGCGACTTCTCCCCATGGAAAGAGCAAAACAACCGGCGAGAAGCAAAAAAATGAAGGAAGGCACTGCTGGGATCCTGGCCGCGGGTCCCTCCCGAGTGCGCCTCACACTTGCTCTGTCACTGCTTCCTGGCACTAAAGCATCTGCACTTGTATGCTCTTAAACTAATTTATGGTGGGAATTATATTTTGGCTTGTCAACTCTCGGGCCATAAAACAAAGTTTATTGGAATCACGTGCTTCGAAAGAGCCACTCAGGACTTATCTCCGCGGAACAATAAATAACCTCCAGCTTTAAACTTTTATTCACTTAAATAAAGAGGGCCTGGGAGGGAGGGAGGGGGAAAAAGAAGGGGGAATTGGGGTTAGGGAGCGAAATGGCTCGAGGAGGTGTAAGTCGTTCTAAATAGCAAGGGCCATATATATAGGCGACGCCCCGCATGTGCGCGTATGGATTTGGGCCAAGGTTTAAAATAGTCACAAGTGGTGTGAAGAAAGCAGCCTAAGTGGCAGCTGACTAGCACTCTCCTTGATAGTTGTTGAGGAAAAGGAAGTGTGAATTTCGCTGTGAGTATCGATGTAAAAAGTTTATATGGATGAATATGCATGGGGGGGGGGGGAGTGTGAACTTGGCGGGGAATGAAGAAAGAACTGTTTAAGTAACACGTAAAGCGCATCCTGTCTGTCTCCACCGTCATGGATCGGTGACTGTGGCTGGGTGGTGCAAAACACGCAGAGACAGAAACACGCGCGAGCGAGCATGTATGTATATGCGCCTAGGTAGTGCGCATGTGTTTGCATCGGGGGTCTGTTTTCATCGCGTGTTTGGTCTAAGGCGAAGCGTTTCGTGGCCCTTTACCAGTGGTGGGCTAAAAAAATTTACTACCACACTGTGGGCGTGGTATGGTGGGCGTGGCATGGTGGGCGTGGCCAGGGGAAAGCCCTGCGTTGCACCCGAATTAGGACTACTCTATTTCAAAACTTGGATGGGTGGGACCAGCCAGAATTTCTGCTACCGGTTCTGGCGAACTGGTGCGAACCTGCTGATGCCCACCACTGACTCTATCCTGGGAGGAAGGGGGCCACGGTTGAAAACTGGCCTGTCAGGTGGGTGCAGATGGGAGTCAACCACTATGGAACCTCCACGAGCAGGGGCAATCTACCTCTGAAGCATGAGAGCAAACGAAAGAGGAAAGAGGGCCTTGCTTGTCCATCCCCAGAGAAAGAGGGTGGATGGGTTCGAAGCGTTGTCTCGGCTGGAAGAATAAGGGCCAGGGAAGTTCTAATGGTCACGCTCTTGCCCAGAAGTTTTTCCGAGCTTCTGGACAATCTGCCCCCCCCCCCCCTGGACTCGGAGGTGGGCGTTAACTGGACGCAAAGGCAACCTGGCTGAGCCAAGTCTTGTCCCCCCCCCTCCACCTTCTCCCTTGAGAACTTTGCTAGGTGAAGTTTTGAGGAGAGTTATAAAGCAAGAAGTTCGGTATGGAGGAAAGAATTTTTTTTAAAAAAGAGGCGGAGGAGAGGAAGCGGATTCAGCAAGCCAAAGTTCAATGTAAACAGGTTTAATTCTAAACCCCAGGAAACGAAATATTTCCTAGTGGAGAATCAAAATCATCTTGGACGTGAGAAACTTTGACACCACCACCACCCCCAATTTTGTTTTGCAGTGGAGCTGCAGTGGCTCAAGTAGCTAAGATGCTGACTGGGAAGCGGAAGGTCAGCAGTTCGATTCCTGAGTAATGCAGGACGGAATGAGCTCTCGTCTTTGTCCCAGCTCCTGCCAACCTAGCAGTTCGAAAGCAAGAAATTGCAAGTAGATAAATAGGGACCACTTCGGTGGGAAGGTAACAGCGCTCCATGCGCTCCAGTGTCTAGTCATGCCTGCCACATGTCCACAGAAATGTCTGCAGAAGCAGACAGCGCTGGCTCTTCGGCTTGGAAACAGAGATGAGCACTGCACCCTAGAGTCGGATACGACTGGCTTTCAAGCAAGAGAAACCTTTATTTTGTTTTATCTTTTTTTAAAAAAAATTCTCAGTGGTAATTGTCTTTCCAGTTATGCAGGTCAAGGAGGAGATATTGATTAAACTGACTAATACTGTACTGCAAAATTTCTGTAATTGAAAAAGAGGAGGCAGAAATCTTTGAATGGGGAAGGCACCTCACCCTTTCCCCACTCCTATCATGTGAATGGATCTTATTACCACTGTGGAATAATTTATGAAAATTGCATCAAATATGTTGTGTAGATAGATTGCACAGCCTCACAGGGGAATACTCCTGCCTGGTTTAAGAAAGTAGGATCTTTGCCAGATATTTCAGGGGGTCAAGACTGAATACGCCACTATCAGAAACCACACCAATTAAAGCCATGGATAACTTCCACCTGATGGAAATACTACTGAGGGCCAGTTCTTCACCTTTAGATCCAGTTCAAAATGTTTAGATGTTTGCCTGATAGAAAGCTCCTTTCTCCCCACCCCATCGGTAGGCACAAAACTTTGAAGTAAACTTTATAGAAAGCAGCTTGGCATTTCATTGGGAGGGTTTATTGCCCTGCTATAAACTGTATCCAGGTTTTGCCATGCTTAAAACAGACTCACTGTGGGGAAATATTGAATTCAAGTTAATTGTGACTAGCTTGTCCCCCACTGATTTAAATGGGTCTGCCTCAAGCTTGTTTATCTGGATAGGCACCAATGTGTGCAGAATGTGTGTAAATTAGTTTAGTCCACTCATGTGTTCAAAATTTTAAACAATATGAATCTAAATACAACTTGTAATAATTTAAATGATGAGAAAATAGGTTGCAGTTTGTCAGCACTTTTTATTCAGTGAAACACCTTTAGGAACAAGGCACTATTAGAACTGTTTTGGGTTTCCACATACATATAAGATGTTGATCAAATCATATTGTTGTAGGCTAGAAGACAGGCTCAGTCTAAGGAAAGGGTAATTGTATATATAAACACTACCTCTGTATCCAGCCCCAGTCTCAATTCTTGACCTGAATAAAAGAACCTCCGAGTTTAGCCCAAACATTGCTGTCTAGTGTACTTCTTGAAGCGGATCTACCCTGGACAGCCAGGATAACAAATAGGTTAATTTTAGAAGAAATCAACCAGGACTGCTCATTAGGAGGTCAAATAGTAAAGATGAAGATGAAGTACTTTGGACATCAAATGAGAAGGGAGGATTCACTTGAGAAGGCCTTGATGCTGGGAAAGGTGGAGGGCAAAAGAAGGAGGGGGAGGCCAAAGATGAGATGGCTAGATGGTATTGTAGACACAATGGGCATAGAACTGGGAGGGCTGAAGGGGATGGTGGAGGACAGAGGCACCTGGAGGACAATGGTCCATAGGGTCGCAAAGGGAATTGACTGTGCGACTGAACAACAACAGTTAAAAAACACTTTTCCAAGCAGGAAGGAAATCAGAAAACTTTAAAAGCAGTCCTGAATAAGTTATCTGTAGAAGTTGTTGCTTCTGATGTCTGTACATCTAACCAGAAAAACATTCCAAAGCTTGCCATATTATGATTGTTTCAAATCAGATTTGCATTCAAGGATATTTTTCCTCACCTGATAGTTAAATAACTGTAAAATAAACAAATGAAAGATAAAACACACTGAATTTTTCCCTCTACTTGCATGAATATCCATAATTCTTTTTCTAGAAGACTATAAAGGTGCATGGAGGTATATCAGCATAATTTGAGCATGTAACCCACACCACAGTGTGGGTTGGGAGGGAGGTGGGAAGTGGCTGCCTTGCCCTCCCTTGCAGACATCAATTTCCCCAAATTTTCTCCTAATGGAAAATATTCACATCAGATAAAAAGGAATCAATGGTGCACATGATATGGATCCAATCTCCTCTACCACATGCATGCCTCCAACATCCCAGTGAGGTTTACTCCTAAGTAAATGTGCAGAAGAGTATAGTATCCTTATTTCCATTGGAATGAATGGTGCTTACTTCAAATTAGCTGAAATGAAATACATACAGGCAATGGGTTTTGCCTGTGAAAGATTATAGCAATGAGTTCCATTTCCTCTGCATGCAGCTTCTGACAGCAGATTATGTACCTAGGCTGTACATTATATACAAGAAGTCCAAAAGGTCCAGATTCACCAGAGTGGGTGTAACAGAGTTGAACATACAGAAAACACATTGAAATCAGAGGTAATGGGAGCCCTGTTGATTCCAGTGGTTCTACTCCAACTACGTGTAGATCGGCAGTTTCCAAATGTGGGGCCCATGTCCCACAGGGGGACTTCAATTCTCAGAAGCCTAAGTCAGTACATTGGTTGATCAGTGCTTTGGGGAATTGACTTAGGCTTCTGGGAATTGAAGTCCAAAAACCAAAGGTTGGGAACCGTTGGTGTAGATCCAATCCACAGGATTTATACCCATTGGATTCCATTGACTCTGTACTAGTATGAGAAGTCATCTCTTGACCTGTGACCTTGCAGTTAGACCTAAGCATGCAAACTATACACAGGACTATAGACTGGGACCTGTTACTGTGCTTTAAATGTGTCTTGCCTCCATGACACACATGTATACATGTCTCAAAATATTTCCACTTATCTGGGATGTTGAACCCAATGGCCATTTTGGATATGGGGGTCTAATTCTGGGAATATATTCTCAACATGTAGTTTACTGGAACACTAAAGCCTTTAGTATTGGAGAACATCCTCATATGACATCCAGCTGTTTTGAGGCAACTGAATAGGTCAGGAAGAAGGGGAGTATTAGTTCAAATCACCTGGGAGGTACTATGTTGGGAAAGGTTATTCTAAGTGGCAAACTCTTTGGGATTTTCATTTGGAGATTTGTGTATTGTGCAGCAACCTTGACATGCAGGTTCACGCCAAAGTAGTAAGCCAATAGTAAGGAAGGTGTGCCTCTTCAATTGTTTGAGAACTGCCAAAAACTCCCACAAAGACTTTCCTCTCTTGCTGTCAGTAAACATACTACCATGTTAAATTAAACAACAAACAATTTGTTGGCAAACATTTCCCCCTCATCTGAGATCGTTTCCAAGCAATTGTCAGGTCCTATGAAGAAAAGACATTCTGAATATATTCAGAAATTCTCCAATCTTCACATGTTTTTGTCAAAACAGAGTCAGTGTTCAGGCTTGGAGATGTTTGACTCCAGCAAATCCCTGTTCAAAAATGCTTTGTGGATATAGAACAGCTGCTACTATCACCTTTGTTCTCCTGAGGAGGATGGCCATCCAGCCAGTAACAACCTTTTTTTCCCTATCTGCCTTAAAAACAAAACAAATCAGAACCATACTTTAGAAAAGTGGAGAAACCAAAAGTAACACCATAGGGTTCTTTAGTGGTGATTTTTTCCCTGAGAAGCCAACACTGTAGAGTTTTGGTCTCCATGGAGTACCACAGAAACTCAGGTTAAAATTTTCATTTCGATATGAAGTTTATTCTGTGAAGTCAGTCTCTGCCACAGATTGTTAGTACAGTAAAACAGAGAAGTGAAAAAATAAGTGACTCAAAAGACAGGCAATATTTAAATGTAGTAATTTAGAAAGGCCACATGAGCAGACAGAACCAAGTTCAAAATCTTCTTTTGCCAGATAAAAAGAAATGCCTCAGGAAATATTTCTCTATGTGCATGTGTACAATTCGGGTTGTGAGAAAAATACCTGTAGGGACAGGTCAATTGGCTATGCCTCCCAAATGATAAATGGATAAAGAGCTGGTTCGGCTCCTTTGCACGAACTTACACTACCTCAAGACAAATGTGTCCAGTAGAAATTGTCAAGAGGCTTAATGCTCTTGAAACCACAAAAGGGAGAAATAAAGCAAATGAGCTGTGAGAGGAGATGATGTGGCCTTTCATTGATGTGGTCAAGGATATACCAGCAGAGAGAAAAAGTGGAGAGTTCTCAGATGAAAAAAGTAGGAAGCTTGAAAAATCGTACTGCTCAAAGCTGATGCAGACTTCAAAGCACTTTTAAAAGGTCTGAACAGAGAGAAAGCACATTGAGAGGAGGGGCAATCTGGGCTTTTACTCTGCTTCCCTTCAGGTAAGAGGGAGTAGAAACATACCTCTTGAATATTTGCTGAAGAAGGTCAGGGAAATACCATTGCTTCCAGAGGTTCCCATCAGGCCAATGGTCAATCACAATAGGGCTTGTGGTCATGCCAAAACAGAGAGCCACAGATAGCCTGACTTAGACATTAAGTTACAATAAAGCCACTTAATAGTGGAGGCCACCTTACATTAAATTACATTCCAATGAGGAGGGACTACCAGTCATGTATTGAGCTTCAAAAAGTTATTCTTCATTTCAAGTGATATCAGTGGTAAGATCTCAGTGAAATTGTTATCCTTGATCAAAAGGCAATTGTCCCCATTCATCTATTTTGTGTTTGTTGGCCTACACAGTTCTGGCATTTTCTTCAGATCTTTTCTGTCCATCTACTGATGATGGCAGAAGGTGTTTCTGCTATAATTTATGTTAAGAGCACTTTATGTGGACAATCCTTTGCTGGATTATGCTAGACTGTCTTGCCAAATCCATGTCCTCCAGATGTATTTGAGCACAGTACACCTCCAATTTACTGTCAGGAGCTGGTGGGGATCAGTAGTGTTATACATCAGAAAGACACTAGGTTACTGAAGGCTAGTCCAACCCAAAATTTACAACCAAGACTTGGAAATGGTGTCACTTTTTTATGACCCAGCAGCTTTCCTCAATTGAGGGCCCAAGTGAAGCAATGGAATACATCCCCCACCATACCCAGTCAACATAACCATGCTATTTTCAGGTGATAGGAGCTGTAGCCCAAACCATCTGGAGGAGGATAGGCAAACAAAAACTGTCCTAGGAAATTTTCCCGCACCAGACATTCCTTAACATAGGAACTCTAACCACGGACCTTTCTCCTCAGCTGTCAGAAGGGTAGGGTAGCCTGGCATTTTCAAGGATCCAGCTAAATCAAGAGTGAGGAGGCAGCAATTAAGGATCTATGGATGATTTCCAATTGATTGGTTAGAGCAGGGGTTCCCAACCTATGGCCCCGTGGGCCAGACCCGGCCCACAGAGCCATTCCATCAAGCCAGTCTCCACCATTGCAGCACCTAGAAGTGGAAGCGGACGCGATTATATCAGCCATAAAGTGCACCCATGCATGCATAAACATGCCTACAACTGTTGTAAATGCGGAAGTGGCTCACTGTCCTGGGGCATGGTCAGGCCCACAGCGTAAAAAGGTTGGGAACCCCTGGGTTAGAGCTTCCAGCTTCCCTGCTGTTTTCACAATAGCAACCTTGATATCTAAAGATCAGTAGGATCTCTTTTCTCTAGTTAGAATCCTTGATCCGTAGTTAATAAACAGGTAGATTTGCATTTGTGTGCATGCATGCATGCAGCTGTCCTCAGCATATGAAGTATGTAAAGCTCTAATTAAACCATTCAAGGACTCCCGGTTTGCCTCTGGGCCAGATGGTGAAAGTTGTTAGTTTCTTTTAAATGCAAATAGATCTCTGAAAGCTTTGTTTACCTTCACCTGGGCTTGGCAAAGTCCTAAAAGAAAGCTAGCATGTCAAGATGGTAAAAAGAGGTGTTTGGGAAGTAGGCACAAAAGCTACAAAAAATTGGAAAGGTCAGGTTTGGTAAGTGGAGAGCAATTTCCCCACTGGAAATGAGAAGGGTGATTCCTAAAGCCAAGATGAGACAAAGAAGTGCAGGTGTATGACAATGTGGCTCAGAAAGTCAAGCTAGGATAAGCACTTGTGTCATGACTGTGGAAGATGAACTTTGGAAGAGTCTAGGGAGCAAGGCGGGCATTATGAGGAGTGGGATGAGAGACATAAATAGCAGAAAAGGGAAGGTGAGGATCCCTTTGTGTTCAATGTGGCAGGAGGATCCAGAGGCAAGGGGCAAGCAGAAAAGTTTGAGAGGAATGTGGTGTGTGTGGGTGTTTCATTGGGCCAACAGCGATCAAAGAGAAAACAAAGGAAGCAGGAGCAGAACAACATCAAAGAGGAGACAGATTATGATCTGGAGAAGTAACAACCTGTGACCGCTTGTTTGCTGCTGGGGCACAAAAGGCTGTCTATACAGCCCTGTAAATGGGCTGCCCTGCGGGTGGAGGAGGCTAGAGGGGAAATGTTTTTTACAGGGTCCCTGCCTGTGAGAGACTCAGTTGTGATTGCCCAATTGGGTAGGGGTTTTTATAGGGAGCAGTTAATACTCCTTTCCTTGGGGGTCTGGCTGCCCTACGCTCACAGGTATATCTGTAAGGCTGAAAAGAGAAGCAAAAAAAAAAAAGAAGAAGAAGAAGAAGAAGAAGAAAATGAAAGAAAATGAAATTTAGGCATGGGATTCATGACTGAAATTAAAAAGGACCGTTGAGGAACATCATTTTTGGCCCACCAAAATATTTTTAAAAGGAAGTCAAGAAGAAGAGAGTTTGAGACCTTCAACTTGGTCAAGAGATGTGAAGGGCCCATACCTGTCAAGTTTCGGGAAATTTCGGTCAAACCCCTCTATTTTACACTCTTTCCCACCATCATCCCATATTAGTTAGACTTCAATTAGACTGGAGTTAGACTGGAGGCCAGCACAGGATAAGCATAGCTGTCCAGTTTCCCATTTTGGCTGAGAAATTTCCCTTATTTGACAGGAATTTCTCAAAAGTTGACAGGTATGGAAGGGCCAGAAAGCTCATCCTATTTCTTTGAGAATTAAGTTCTACAGAATTCAGTATTCCAAGTGTGTACACTCCCGCCAACCTAGCAGTCCGAAAGCAAGACATTCCAAGTAGATGAATAGGGACCACTTTGGTGGGAAGGTAAGAGCGTTCCGTGCACTCCGGTGTCTAGTCATGCCTGCCACATGACCACGGAAACGTCTGCAGAAGCCGACAGCGCTGGCTCTTTGGCTTTGAAACATAGAGGAGCACTGAACCCTAGAGTCGGATACGACTGGCTTCTGAGCAAGGGAAACCTTTACCTTTAAGTGTGTATAAAGACTGCAGTCGGGGGCGGGATGCTTTCTAGATCAGGATCAAGAAACACAGAACGATCAGAAAGACTTCGCCTGCTTAGGCTTCTCTTCAAAGAAAAGGGGACTTTAAAGAAAAGGATGCAGAAGGATGCGCCAATCTCTCCTAGAACTACGTCTCCCAGAATCCCCCGGGACCTGGCTCAGGAGTCAGGGCTTAGCAAGCGTTTCAAGAGTGGGAGGAAAAGATGGGGCATCTTCCAGGCAGGGTCCCCTGTGCCTGCCAGCCCTTGACAGAAGGACTCTGCATCTTTCCAAGGCGGGGGTGGGTGGGTGGGTGGGGAATGGGGTCTTTGGGTAGCCATAGATCACCGAAGGCCTTCCTGCCTTTGCTGTCTGGCTGAGGCTGGTCTCCAGACCCAAACCCTGCGAGGCTTGTCCTGCAGCGCCTTCTCCTGGACACGAGGCCAGACACAGCCAAGGGATGGTTTATGCCCGGGGAAGGGGGTGGCGGTGGCAGCTGGGTGACTTTGAGTAGGTGGGATGGAGGGAGGGACCCTACTCGGACCGGTGGCCAGACCCCATCCAGCAGAGTTACAGTCACCACAGACGGGAGGGGGCTTGGCTTTTATGGGGGGGGGGGGGGTAAGAGATGCTCCTTGTGAATGAGAGAACCGAAAGGAGAAGGGAATTATCCTCAAATCTAGGGGTCGAATCTGTATCAGTTTCAGGCGTCCAGGAGGGGCTGCCGTTAAAACAAAAATAATGTATATTATATATAGTTCAAGCATTATTTAACATGTAAGTTGGTAAAGTAAAGGTAAAGGTCTCCCTTGCTTGAAAGCCAGTCATATCCGACTCTAGGGTGCGGTGCTCCATCTCCGTTTACAGCCAAAGAACCAGCACTGTCTGTGTCTGCAGATGTTTCCGTGGTCACGTGGCAGGCAGGGTTAGACGCCTGAGCATAAGGGACGCTGTTGCCTTTCCCATCGAAGTGGTACCTATTTATCTACTTGCAATTCCCCAGTAGTATTTGTTGAGCAAGTGAAGACATGCCCTTTCCCCTCCTTGGAGTAGAGTTAGTCCTACCCCGGGAGCTTAGCAGGAAAGGCATTGCTGGGTTCTGTGTGTGTGTGTGGGGGGGGGGGGGGGGGGGCAGACATGGATTGTTAAAGGAAAGCAAAGGAGAAGCTGAAGGTATCATCTTAGGTTTGAGGGGGTGGATTGAGCCTAGAGAGCTAAGCCAGTTTGCACAACCACCACCACCATGGGGCAATGGAAAGGTACGAGGGCAGGTATAAAAGTACATGCATCTGGCTGAGTAAACAGGAGCAGAATACACCCGCCTCCTTCCAAAGACCAAGCGGGCACTCAGGATGTAGTCTCTTCCTCTGACATCCGCACTGAGGCTTTGCAGATCCCACCAGAAAAAAGAGATTTTTCTGTTCTGCTCAGGATGAAGGAGAACCTGGTGTTATCTGGCCCATTGCAAAGTCAGACAGAAGCAAAGGGAAAGCATTGATAAAAAAAATATAAGGAAGCAAGCGATGTTTAAAAACTGCAGTTCTATCAAGAACCAGAAAACTGAGTCCACACAGCCAGAGAAGCCAAACATGTAATGGACCAGAAATGGTCCTTTATGGCCCAGACTTCCTGCTCCCCCTTGCTCATTGCTTCAATTTCTGCACTATTTGTCTTTGCAACCAGGGGTTTTAAGCCAGGCTAATCTCTCACGCAGGCTTGTGGCCAAGGATTGTAGTGTCAAACCCAGTGGCATGCCTGGAAGAATAACCTGTGGGATAAACTGTAGGCTGTCTTCCTTCCATATCCCATTCCTAACAGCGCCCTTGCACCAATTCCCCTCCCTCCTCCCTTATGTCCAGGGCTCTGTAAGGATCTGGAATGAAAGAATTCCAGATTAGTTACTTATTGCCTGCTACCTAAAGGTAAAGGTTGCCCTTGCTTGAAAGCCAGTCATATCTGACTCTAGGGTTCAGTGCTCATCTCTGTTTCAAAGCCGAAGAGCCAGCACTGACTGCTTCTGCAGATGTTTCCATGGTCATGTGGCAGGCACGGAACACTGTTACCTTCCCACCGAAGTGGTCCCTATTTATCTACTTGCAATTTCTTGCTCTCGAACTGCTAGGTTGGTAGGTTGGCAGGAGCTGGGACAAAGACGGGAGCTCATTCCATCCTGCAGTACTCGGGAATCAAACTGCTGACCTTCCGCCTCCCAGTCAGCGTCTTAGCCACTTGAGCCACTGCTAACTTACAGTGATATTTTTTGTTACTCCCATCCATTCACTCATAAGTTTTTTGGATTCTTACATTTTTTTAATTAATTTTGAGCTGAACTCTACCCATGACTTTTAAAAACATTTTTCTTGGTTGTTAAGCTATAGGCCAAATCTAGTTCTTGATCTCAACTCCAGTAAACTTACTGGGAGAATGGGACCAAGTGGTATGTCAGGAGCTCATGAGATTCGACTACCTTACTCCTCCCAGATTATCCATTGGATTTGTCCAAATATTTCTGTTACAAGGTGCTCTGAAACAATGACTGGCCTTCCAAGTCTGGGAACAGCCTCTTCTTTTTACCTTTTTTTTCAGTCTTTTAAAGATCAACAAAATTTGGTTGAGCTGATAGGAATCTTTATTGCCCCCAGCAAAGAAATTCTTCTCCTCCACTTCAGACTCATTTTCTGCAGTTCACCCATGAGTTTTCCTACCTGCAGGGTTTGGAGAGGCATGATTCTTAGGCCCCCCCCCCACCCTTCCTCCAGCCACCCAGGGATACAATGAAAATAGTTGTTTGATAGTCAGTTTCCCAAAGAGATTCAGTACGAAGACCTTATCTAATGTTACTCTTCCGTCCTCCTCGTTAGAACAAACGAAAGGTTTATGGCGGCTGCTTTACTCGCTTGGCTTCCTGTTTTTGAGTCCCAACCCTTGCAGGAGCGGAGTTCAGTGCCGCAATGCAGTAGAGCTGTAAATACCTTTAACAGCTGCCTGCCAACCAGGGAGTGAAATACTGTCTTTGTTCCAATTCTCTTTCCCACCAGAACCTCATCAAGGAGTCCATGAGAAATATATTTCAGGGGGGTGGGGGAGGGCAAGGCGAGAGATAACACTCACACCACATACTAAAAAACACACAGTAACTTTTAAAACCCACTAACATTGAGGAACACAGAAAAATACACGAATGCACATACACACTGAGCATTATTTCCCTGAAGTATGCAAAAGGTCTGAATTAGGCAGGATCAAGACATGAATCTGGGGTTGGTCTGCTCTCTGTTAGAGAAATTACCACCCCTAACTCCCCTTTACTCAAAACTTTGCCTCCTCCCCCAATGTGAACAAGGGCTAATTAACCACTAATTAATCACTGGCTCTATTTTTCTTACTCCAAGAGCAAAAACCTCTATTTATGGGGTTCAAACGGGTGGGTGAATCTTATGAATCAACCTTTGAAGAAAATGCATTAGCTAGAATCCCAAACATAACCTACATGCAAAATCCTATTGATTTCTAAGGTAACTGGAAATTCCCATTGAAGTCAATAGCATTTCCTTCCTCAAAAACTTAGGCCAGTTCACCATCTTGAAATCAGTAGCAATTTCAATGACTGCAGTATACTTAGAATTAGAGTTTTGAGCTCAGGGTTTTGTTTTTTGGTCAGGACCCTTAATCAACTAAACAAAAAAAACCATGAATATATGCTGTTCCAGACCCTTAGACTCTATTGGAGATTTTTGGTTTTGTTGCTACTACTGCATAAAAATGCTACATGTTTTTTTTAAAATCCAAGTCTTCTATCTTGAATTCTGTCTATTACCAACTGGAACTGATGTGCAGTTGAATAAATCTCATTGTGAAATAGGTGCAAAAAAGCAAGATTTCCAGGAGTCATCCCCAAATAAGTCTATCCGGAATCTGTAAAATGTCCCCACCTATAATCAGTGCAGTCGAATGGCTACTGCTATGGGCACTGACAACACCAAAGGGAAAAAGTGGGTGGGCTTCATACAATATTTTTGCTTGGTGACTTTCTGATATAAATTGCAGCCATTAAACTGTAATCATAGAAAAACCTCACAATCTTGCAGGTATTTTATTTAGCCACTAAACCGATTGCCAGTAATGCAGAAATAAACATTCGACAGAATAAGGTTCAAATGATGATTTCTGACTCAAGACTGGGGGAGGGAAAATGAAGTACCTGCAACCATTCAGCATAATGTGGAATGAAATAACAGGAAGGCAACTTATTTCTCACTCCAGCAAGTTACCTGATCAGATTTTAGAATATTCATATATAGAAAGTCCTAAAGCAAAACAGGCATAGAAGGAAAATAAACAGCTTTAAGCATCTTATTATGGAAAGAAATATTCACCAAGATATTAAAATAATGGACTACCTGGAAACATACAATTAATTTTTTTACAAGTGATTTTTTTTAACAAAAGCAGAAATAATGCAGTATCACGCTCTTTTAACTGTAAACAATGAAGACTCCTGAATCCAGCTGGGGACATTATAAATATATTATTGGGAAAATATAACCTGTATTCTATGATCTTCGCTGGTTCAGTGGTATAGGTGTGTGTGGCTTCAAAGCAAGAGGTTGACAGTTCGATTCCGGGGGAATCCCAGAAGAGCCAGCCAGTGTGGTTTAGGGCAAACTGCACAGTCCCAGCAAAAGGGAAATCACTTCTGTGTATTCTCTATCGAGAAAAACCCTGAAAAGGGTCGCCATAAGTCAGAATTAACATGATGGCACGTGATTATTATTACTCTGTGTTCTTACCCATATTTACTTAACAGCAAGCATCCAAATGGTTTAGCTAGTTTGCCCAGTATCATTGAAAAAAAATTCTGCTGAAACAACCTACGTCCATTTCTCATTGTGGACACTGAAAACACACAAGGAAACCAGACTTTCAGGTATTTTACCCACCCCGGCCACAGAAAGAACAGAGAAAGAAATTACAATACTGTGTCTCCCTTCAGCTGGCATTTCTTTTGTGTCACCTACATAGAAACTGCAGAACCCAATCTTAAATTCTGAATGCCTCAGGGATAAGTTGATGTGTCCACGTCGCTTTCATTTGCTAGACTAGAGATATCACCAGGAAGAGTCGCCCTTAAACACCAAAAAGTACATCTCCGCGCAGTGGCAGCCATATTGCTCTCTGTTCGACGACACGCAAGCTCTGTTACCGCAGAACACACATTCACACGCGCATTATCTTTTCGGTCAATAATGAATATTTTAACGCCCCCACTCATCCTCATCCTCATCTTCCTCCCAAAGCAGTGACCTGTCAAAAACGTTTCAAGATCGCCAGAGAGGATCCAGGAAAAAGCAACCCCACCCCCCACCCCACCGCCCGCAGGTAGAGGCTGAGCAAGACCCTGAAGTCACCACGGTGGCAAAACCTTTGGCCTCTGTCGGCCTTGCCTGGAAAGCTCAAGGCACGCCAGGGCTATGTCGAGACTAGGGCGCCAAAGGGAACGGCATCCTGGGCGGAAATATGTGTTTTGGGGTCCCCCCCTCCCCACAAAGGCTGCTAACCCCCACCCACAGGAACCGCAACGGTGGCTGCAGCCAGCCCTGTGGGGGTGGGGGAGCTTAGAGCCCTGGGCTTTGCTTAGTGACCGGGATAAGGGAGGAGAAGTCCACCTGTTGCTAATTAGAGGCACGCAGATGGAATTCCAGGAGCAGGTCGTGGGTGGGGATGGGGGACACCGTGGAGAACACGGCGCGGGTGGCGGCAGCGGTGTCCATCCTGGGGAGGGATGGGGCTCTATGTCGTGACCATGGCTATTCCTCTCTAGCTGCATGCACTGCCTCGCTTTCTCCCACGCTTACCCTGCTTTCGCCGTCTTGGGAGCCTCGCTGGGGTGGGGTGGGGGTGGGGGTGGGGAGCCGCTCGCCGATGCCACAAATGCGTTGGCAAAAGGCTCTCCGCCGTCAGGTCCGTGTGGCACAGAAGCCTCCCCGGGAGAGGCAGGTGGCAGAGGGCTTTCTTCTCTTTCCCCACCGCCCCTTGGCACCGCCCTCTGGGAATGGCTCCCAGACTGGGCAAAGCCTCGACGTTTCGTGGTTCGGCTTAGACAGGTGCACCTCTTTTACAGCTCATGTTCCGGAAACCATGAAAGAAAGCGAGGAGGGGCGTTCATCTGGCTGCCTAGCCAGATCTATATACTATATACTACACACACACGAACAACCACGTGTGTGTATATCTCTATATATCTATATATCTCTAGATATCTATATATATACCGGTAGATATATAGATATATAGATATATAGATATATAGATATGGGTGTCCCTCCTCACTTTCTTTTATGACTTCGGGAGTTTGGTTCTACGGTGCCTCCAGGCAAAGGGACGCCCTGACGCGACCGAAATAAAATGGAATAAAAATCCTTACCCCTCCGTTCGCTCGGTGGAAGAGCGAGGAACCGCGGCGCATCCCTGTAATCCATTGCGAGGCGCCTCGGGTAGCAATCCGAGTCCCTTTCCCACGCAGGAAGGGGTGGGGGGGGAGAGAATAAAGAGGAAGAGGGGGAAGAGGAAGAAGGAAGGAAGAAAAGAGCAAACCAAGGGGGCGAGAGACAAGTCGGGCTGGGAGAAAAGAGAGCTGCCTAGATAAACAAGCTGCCTGGCTGGCAAAGACGAGGAAGCTCCGTCTCATTCTCTCTCTCTCTCTCTCTGTCTCTCTCTCTCTCAACGCCCCCCCTCCGCGCTGCGCTGCCCGCCCCGCCCTTTCTCTCTCTCCCCCCCCACACCCTCCCCACCCGCCTTCCTCCGCCGCCGCACGTCGAGCCTCTAGTGGGGCTGCTGGACCGCGATAGGGTCGGGCGAGGGGGGCACAGGGGGCACTTCCATCCCTGAGCCTCCGGCGCCACTAGACGGGCACCCCCCCCCCCCCCTTCTCAGCCGGCGCGCGAAGCCACCGCGTCGGAGACAAAGGTTAAAAAAGGAGAGCTGGAGGCGTCGGGGATGGGAAGGGAAAGGAAGCCTGTGGTGGGGGGGCGGTGAGGGTGGGCTGGGCTGGGGGGGGGGAAGAGAGAGAGACTTGCCAGGGAAGCCAGGAAGGGGAAAAGAGGAAAGGAAGGAGGCCCCGAAAGCCCTCCGCATGACCAGGCGCAGCCAATCGGGTGCCCCGACGGGTCGTAAAAAAGGTCTATTACCGAGTTGTAAATTTTCTTCAAACAAAAAGGAATTTACTGCAGTCCCATTGCAGGTTTTCTTTCTTTCCTTAAAAAAAAAACAGACACACACACAGAACGGTACAAGCGCCAACCCCCGCCCCCCATCTCTTTCTCTCTCCCTGGTTTGTTTTCTTTCCTCTTTTTCTCTCTCCCTCCTTTTCTCCCTCTTTCCGCATTACTGACCTCGCCGCCAGCCCCACCCCACCATTCATTTCCCTTCGTTAGAGATACAGTACCAGCTGAGTTCGACTAAACTCAGCAATAAAAGAAGAAAGGTTTTGATCCTTTTTTTTACGTTTATTTTTATTATTATCTTTTATGAAACGGGGGAGGAAAGAGAGATTCGAATGGCTAAACTCCCAAAGAAAGCTCTCATTCGATTCCCAGATCTTGGAGCATGTCCAACCCAGACGTAAAAATCATGTTACCTTCCCCTTTATCCGTGTGTAGAGGCTACTCAGAAGGATGTACGTCTGTTGGGTGCAGAACAAAAGGATGAGCAGATAACCACCCATCATTGCCTTCATAAACTTTATGAAGAAATGGTTCTTAGGCTCTTCTGGTTCAAGTTTTGAGCCTCCTCCTTTAGACTTCCTTGTTCAGCTTTGCATGTAGGGAAAGCGGATGAGGAGGGAGTTTCTATGAAATTAAAGTTGGCAAAAATTCCAAACCTAGTTGAATTTGGAATCACAAGATGCAGCTGCGAAGGCCTATTATGTCTCCCCAAGAGCATTTGGTTGTGAAGGAATAGTACAAACAAACAAAAAAACAGGGGCCCTCTCACTGCTTGTAACTGTTTATGGTTGTCCCTTCTTTGTTGTAGGAAAGACCTTCTCAAAGGGCTTCCGCCCCTGAAGATAAAACCAGAGGAGAAATTCCACGACAAGCAATGGCCTGAGTCCATGATAGCAAGGTTGCGAAACGCTCAAACCAAAGTGAAATAAACTATGTCGCTTCAATGCCCTTTAATAAGTGGCCTTTCCATCTCAGATCGCAGAAGGTCGGCCCAGTGCTGTGTCTGTTCATGCAGTCACTGGAGCGAGCATTGCTATGGCTTGCCTCTCTTTCTAGCAGCCCTTGCCCACCATAAACGTAAGTAAGAGAGGAAAAAATAGGCCACAATTTGAAGCCATGTAAATGTGGTCGCAAAAATGAGTTGCTGACATTTGGTAACATTTTACAATTGATGTTCATGGATCTGTGCCAAACATATGGAGTGAAATGGCGGCATGGACATTCCCTATTTCCAGGAAAAAAAAGAGCAAAACCTGCTTTTTTTTGAATTCTGAAAATCGCTCTCCACTGAAGATCAGACTTTAATAAGGGGCAGACAAAATGCAATTGAACTAAATGTTTTAGGGCTTTACTGTGGCATTAGTTTGTTACTGTTTTCTGTTTCAAAACAGTATTTCTTTGATGACTCCCCAAGGTTCACGCATTTGGGAATTTGCTTCTGCCTCCTTGCCTTAAAGGATAGTAATTGCAAAAATATCATAAGCATAATTTCAACCAAATAAATTCTTTGAAAAATTTATAAATGAACAGGACCAACAGATTGCATCATCTTCTCTCTCTCTCTCTTTTTTTTTTTTTTTGGGCGGGGGTATTTAATCAGAATCTGCCATAAAGGAGATGCAGTGGCTTGTGAAGAACTATATTGCTTCAATGAGTGACTCAATATATTACCAAATAGTTACAGGAGACCACAGGTGTGAAGGTTCCCCCTTTCAAAATCAAACATCTGCCTCCTGAGGTAACGGATCCAAATCTGGAAATAGCACTGTATAAATTGAGCTAACCTCTTTTCTTGATTGGAAAGATAGTCTTCTTTTGCTATTCTGAAAATAATCTAACCAATATCTATTACTATCTTTTCATAGCCTTAACGCTGCACTGACACGAAGGCAGGTTTCAGTCACCTGGTACAACTTACTTCTAAAGAGGCTGGTATGGTAAAAGAAATAATAAAGACTAGCCCTCTCTCATCACAAAGGTATCTAACAAATAATTTCTATAGATATTTACACTTAGAAGGAAGGAATCTCACCCGCTGCCAAATGTGAGTTCCTGGCGATGTCGCCCATCTTGGATCCGAGGAACTCATCAGAGGTTGACCACTGCGGCATTTTGCCGCATTTATGCAAATCCATGCACCAAATTGTTTGCTGATGGATTTTTTGCCGCAGTTCCTCTGCGCGTGCATGAGGCCACAATGGCACTGGTCGCAGAATGCGGGCTGGAATGGGGAGGGGCTCTTTTTTGGGGGATTTCTCAAAGAGCCTGGAAACCCAATAGGCACTGCAGGTCTGTTTCACTGCAGATAGAACTGTGGAACTGTCTACTGTACAGATAAGCCAAGCGAACAATGCAGATATGCGCTAGTTTGAAAGCAAGGAGGCCAAATCCTAAACTCCTTCCCCCAGGATGTCATCCTCCAGGCTGCAGTTAAGTGAGAACAGTGAGTTCTGCAAATACAGACTTATTCTGCCTCTGAACTCATTTCCTGTCTAAACAAATGTCAACAAGAAGGTGGTCCCTTTGCTTGAAGGAGTTTGCTCTGGACAAACCATAAGCCTTGATCGGCCTCCCGGGTTATTGATAAGAGGTGTCAACCGGCCTAGTTTGGATAGGAAGAGGCACTTTGCACTGGCAATACCGTTCCAACGAAATCCATAGGATTTCAAGGAGGATTCGGAGGGGGGGATTATTATTATTATTATTATTATTATTATTATTATTATTATTATTATTATTATTATTATTATTATTATTATTATTATTATTAAAGGTAAAGGTTTCCCTTGCTCAAAAGCCAGTCGTATCCGACTCTAGGGTGCAGTGCTCATCTCTGTTTCTAAGCCGAAGAGCCAGCGCTGTCTGCTTCTGCAGACGTTTCCGTGGTCATGTGGTTGGCATGACTAGACACCGGAGCGCACGGTGCTTTCGAACTGCTAGGTTGGCAGGAGCTGGGACGAAGACGGGAGCTCATTTCCGTCCTGCAGTACTCGGAATCGAACCGCTGACCTTCCGCTTCCCAGTCAGCATCTTAGCCACTTGAGACTATTATTATTATTATTATTATTATTATTATTATTATTATTATTATTATTATTATTATTATTATTATTATTATTATTATTATTATTATTATTATTATTATTATTATTATTATTATTATTATTATTATTGTCGAACGGGGCAGAATTATAGCGGCTAGCCTTGACTCCTGAGCAAAATGCTCAAAGTGATCAGTCCGTTCTTACAGGCAGAAGAAAACCATCTCCTCTCTCGCTCTGTGGGAAGATAACAGATTCCGAAATGAAACACACAATGCAAAAATGGCGATGAAGAGAGGACGGACGGGAGGAGGAAACGCCCCTTAATGCTGATGATCCTTTTCAAAGAGCGAGAGAGAGAGAGAGAGAGAGATAACTGTGGGTGTTTTATCCGTACCTAAATACTGTATCCATATTTACCTATCAGGTTGCAAGGATATTTGCATTTAATACATGCGCTAACACCATCTCGATCTGCACCATACAGGTGCACACTAGATAGATTGTTCCCTGAAAACCGATCAAGGAATGTCTGTCAGACAATGTTTCACTTTCTGCCGGTGGAATTAAGTCTCTGGCCAAGCGATAGAATTATATATTATAATTATAGCAATAGAATGGACAGTGGACAGTGGTGGGCTCCAAAAAAAATTACTACCACGCTATGGGCATGGTATGGTGGGCATGGCCAGGGAGGAAGCCTTGCATTGCACCCAAATTAGGACTACTTTATTTCAAAACTTGGATGGGCGGAGTCAGGTTCTGGCGAACTGGTGCAGACCTGCTGATGCCCACTACTGCTGGAGGGCCCTTGGGTCCCCAAAGGGTTGAGTTTGCCTGATGCTTTCCTGGTGGACTGCCAGCGTGGCCATTTGGTAAACAGTACTTTGGGAGCATGGGCTGACACAACCCCTCTCTGAAGGCCGTGTGCTTCCCAGGAAGAGTGGAAGCAGAGGCATATTGCTGCCCCAGTTTCCATTTGTTTCCATCACCTTCACACCCACCATGTGTAAAACATATCCCAGTGGAATGGATGAGATTTAATAAAACTTGAGTTATCCGAAAAGCAAGAAAGAACTAATCTTCTTTTGTCATTTGCAATGGAGGAAAGGGAGCAGAGAGGGCAACCTGGGAAAAACGAAATAACTCAGAAGAAAGTAAAATAACTCCGTTAGGATGTAAAAATATAAACCAGCAGTGTTATGATTTCATGTATGCCATGGAGATATCTGTCTTAGTCTGTTGAAATGAAAACAACGATAATTTAGGAGGCACCTAAAGATTAACGCAGTTTTACGCAGCACAGGCTGCAGCCCACATCCTGTGCAGGATTTCACAGGTTATTAAGCACGACCTTTCCCCCACTTTGCTGATTTTGGATATTTTTCTATCCCTCTTTATAAGGTTTCCAAACCTCTACATCACTGTAAAGGTTTCACTCACACATACACCTAGCTACTGTATATGCAGAAACATAAAATAGGACTGTACTCCTTTTACTGTTGCTTAATAGTAGCAGCAATGTTGATACAGCTCACAAAAGTAAGGAAGATATGGCTACGAAAGGTAGAGCAAGGAGGCAGTCCAGAGAAAAATAGGAACAAAGGAAGAAACTTCCCCGAAAATCATACAACCCACTGCCCCTAATCTGCAAACCCACTACCCCTCCGCTCCCTGGGCGGGCATGATCCGGGAAGAATTGGTCAGACGATTAAAGATATTTCAGCATGCTCAATTCTCTGCAGGGAGAACAACCGTAAATTTAATCTAGTGATTCAATGAGATCCGAAGTTATTGCTGTGAAGAACAAATGAACTCAACACTGCATATATTTTTTTGCTAGTTTTCTGCCCATCTGTAACGGTTTACCTGATAGCTTTTACTCATAAAGTTTGTGGAGAAAGAACAAAGTAGTTGGGAGATTGGCACACACAATCAGACTGCTGCTGTTGGGACAAATCTTCTCAGAAGTCTTTAAGTCGTAGCTGGTCCAAAGGCCTAAACTTCTGCTGTGCTTTGCTTTCTCTGGTCCGAATAATATATATTGGATGTATGACAGAGAACCTCCACTGTACCACTGCTACCAAAACCACAGTTGTTCTTACTGTTATCTACAGTGATGCTACCGGTATTTCTCTGGCATACCCTCCCTACACTTCTTATTTGCACGGTTTGAAGTCCGGGTAGAATTAAATGTTTCACTTTGGGGAGCAAAATATTGCATACAGGCAAGGGATGATGTTGCTGCCCAAATAATGTTCACATGAGGAGAAATAGGAAGGATAACAGGTGTTTATAAATGTAGCTGAAGCATCCCTACTGTTCACTGTTCTTCAATATTCTTTGGGTTGCTGGTTGGAAAAGAACACGACCCAATCAATGTCCATTTTCCTCCCCTGGAACTTCAATTGGGTAGATACATATATACAGGTATTTTTATAAACCACACAGCCCACTGAATGGACAGGTGGATACATAGCCTTCCTGGACCCAATTGGGTCTTCAAACATAACAAAGCTGCCCATGAGAAGCCCAAGGAGGACTAAGCCACCCTCAGGACCCACCTGGTGTCCCACCCCAGTAAAGAGGTAGGACTGACCATTGAGTTTTAACTGAGATGTGCCTTTTCTGATTATGTGCTTGGTTATTTCCCAATGGAACACTCAAAGCTCTTTTAATAATGCAGTTATTGCTATTGCAGTCACCTACTTTTCACTTACCTGTGCTGGTCACTATTATTATATTTAGAGCACCCCAACTCTACAGTTCTTACTATGTGTCTGAAAGAGACAGTGATGCATTAATAAATTATACAGCTCTTGGCTATGGAGGCTCCATTATCACAGAAAAATGTGGAAGGGGTTGAGTTGACTGAATTGGAAGCCTTGTTAATTTTATTGAGATTGTTTCTACAGACCAAACTTATTTATACTTATGGATGCAAATGGTCTTGCTCCACATGTGTAAGAATACCATCTTGCAAATAAGATTATTGACCCTTAAATTTCATCAAGATCAATGTAAAGCTATAATTGCTCTACTTTTTAAAATTTGATTGTAGGGTGATTTAATAGATGGGGCTATGCAGAAGTAAGGCATTAGATAAATACCTTGTATGCCTTCATGAATTTATTTTGTTTTCTTTGTTAAATAAGGGCCTATCCATGCCTGAAGTTTATACATCAACACAGTAAATAGAAGATGCACTTTGGAAACCCATATGGACAGAAATCACATGCAGGAAGCTGACTCTAATACAATATGTACCGACTCAGTCAGGTCAAATCAGCCTTCAAAAGTAGATACTGTAACTGAATTTTGTTTTTTGTTATTACTGTTAATACTAGAACTACTGTTATCAGGAGGTAAGCCAACTTTCATCAAGTCAAGGGCATTCAAGGTGATTTGAATGTATCAAGGCATCTGCCTATTGTGATTGTAGCCAAAATCTGCACTATGAACCGCAAAGATGAACTCTTGTAGTAATTGGTGAGAAACTAAGTAGCATTACTCTTCTCCTGTCTGGTGCCATCCAGATGCACTGGACTTTTTCAGTTGCAGTATCCATTCCAGATATTGGCTATCATCCTGGTGATAGTCTTCCTGTTCTTAACTCCTCGGAGGACACGCCACACCAGTCTCTCAGGTTCTTCAGACATGAAGTCTACATCCAGGGCCTCTCTTCCCAGAGATCTTTCCTTGCAGAGCGAGTTGGAGTATTCTATACTTTATGTTGTTCCTCATGATATGGCCAAGGTATTGGAGCTTTCTTTGCTTAATGATCTTACACAGCTATTGTTCTTTATCTATCCGGCACAACAATTCTACATTAGTTACATGGTCAGCCTATGATATCCTTAGCAGCCGTCTGTAGAGCCACATTTCAAAAGCTTTGATTCTCTTCTCAGATGCTTTAGTCAATATCCAAGCTTCAATTCCATACAGCAACACTGGGAATAACTAACATCTCACTATTCAGATCTTTGTAGTGAGAATTAGATCTCTACTGCATAACAAATGTCACATTTTTATGTGCTGGACTACACTTCCATAATCCCCAGTCTGTTTGGCCACTAGTGTGATGGGCACTGCGTTTAAAACTCCTGATGGTTCTAAGGCATAAAAGACTTTTATATCCCTGAAGATTTCCAGACCATTGCAGTAGGATGGTTTGGCTATTCAGATAAAGAAACTACTTCTAGCTAATTCAAACAAATACTCTCAAGTTTCCAAGCCGTCACCCTACATCTAGAGCTCCAGGGCTCTGGTTATAACAACTAGAGTCTCACTTCAATATTCAGTAATGCAAACGGAGAGAAAAAACTCTATATAACTATTAACATGAGAACACATTTTTTTCAACTACTATTTATTCATGGCAAATATTTAATTAAAAATATTTCTTCCCCCTGCAGCACACGTGCAAACAAAAATCATTCAGTGCCTTAATTAATTTACTTTATAAGCTAGAAGTGGGAAAGAAAATTTCAGAGCTATTACAAGTGCACTTGCTTGATATGATTCTTATAGTATTGGATAGGCCTGTCCTGAGAAAAGAACTCCCCGTAGAAATAATCCCCACATACAAAATGGCTAGGTTTTCAGTGTCAAACTCCAGGCGAAAGGTAGATGCAGCAGCCAGTTAGGTCTTCACCTGGAGCGCCCTGTACAAGAGCAAATGAGACGAACTTGTGCCTAGCACAGAAAATGTCGTAAGCAGCTTAAAAAGACAAGGCAGGGCTCTTTTGAGAAAAGGTGCCTGAGCAGTAGAAGCCGAGGAGGAGGAGGAGGCCCCGAGGAGAAACTCTGGCGAGTGCCTCTCCTGTATTGTCTCTCGCCAAGGTTGGCCAGAGGAGAAGAACCTCAGGTCCTGGGGCCTTCTCCTCTTCCTTCTAGAAGATCCTCCTGGTCTTCCTTTGGGGTGTCTCCTCCTTCCTTTCCCTCTGGTCCGGCTGCCGCCGCGGCCGCGGGGAATTTGTCCTTGTTGTTCTCTTTCTTCCACTTCATCCGCCTGTTCTGAAACCAGATCTTGACTTGCCTCTCCGTCAGTCCCAGGGCGTGGGAGACCTCGATCCTTCGCTTCCTGGTCAGGTAGGGGTTAAAAAGGAACTCCTTTTCCAGCTCTAAGGTCTGGAAGCGACTGTACGTTTGCCTTCCTCGACGTCGACCCGGAGCTGCTGTTTGGGGAGAAGAGAAAGGAAGGAAGGAAAGAAGCACCGCCAGGCTTTTAGCGCAAAGAGTAAAACGTGGGGGGGAACAAAACCCAGCCCACGCGGGAACGCGTCCCCCACCCCCGTTTGTGTGTGTGTGTGTGTGTGTGTGTGTGTAACCACTTAAATTTGTTTACTTGGAGACATGTCTTACAGACTGTTTCTGAGGCACTCAACTAACTAAAATCAGCCAGAAAAAAACAACACACACACACACACACACACACACCTCTCAAATCCAATTCACCTTCTCCCATCCAAATGAACCGACGGGCGGGAGGAGTGGGTTGGGTGACTTGTGCCCAAGAGGCCACAAACCTCCACTTGTGGGAGGCTGGGCGGATACATTTTACTTTTGAGCCAGGAACTGCGTGTGTGTTTTAATGCCACAATCGGGCAAGGCAGGAAGCAGCGGAGTCAATCCTCAGAGAGCAGGGAGAAAAATTATCTCGAAGCGCATTATTAAGTGAATATGGTAGCAACAATGGAAGGAAAGGAAGGAAAGAAAGGAAAGGAAAGGAAAGGAAGGGAGGAAGGAAGGAAGGAAGAAAGAGTGAAAGACAGAAAGAAACAGTGAGAGAGAGAGGAAGGGAAGGGCGGCTGCCTGCTCGGGAGGGGATGCCGGGAGGGGATGTAGGAGAGAGAGAGAGAGAGAGAGAGAGAATGAGAAAGGCTTTCGGCTGCCTTTTGTCCAACCTTGTGGTCTCATCCAGGGGAACATTGGAGATGGAGACGCGTCTTGATTTAAGTGCTCTGGTTCCTCGCCGCCAATATCAGCACTGGACGCTTTACAGTCCCGATAGTGGAGCAGTTCGGCCTCTTGGTGTGCCGTCAAAACCGGCTGCCTGGGAAAGGGCTCGTATCCGTAAAACTTGGCCGGGTCCCCGGGGCACGGAGGCAGCAGGCGGGCGCAGGAGGACGCCGGCGGCTGGACCAAGGCGGGCGGCGGGTGGTGGTGGTGGTGGTGGTGGGTATAGGCGGAGGGGCTCCCCTCGGCCAAAGGCTGCGGATGGTGCGGGGGAAGAGGAGAGAGGTAATAGTCCGGGCCGCCGCCGCCGCCGCCGCCGCCCCCCGGGCCGGGCCCAGGCGGGGGCTGCGGAGGGGGGAAGCCAGAGGCGGCTGCGGCTGCGCTGTTTCCGTAGAGCAGGGCGGCGGCGGCGGACGCCAAGTGACAGTCGAAGTAAGCGGGATTGATGGGCGGTTCGCCCCCGCCTGCCGCCCCTGCCGCCGCCGCCGCCGCCTTGTACTTGGAAAAGAGCGGGTTGACGAAGTAGGAGCTCATCGGAGGGCTCGAAGGGGGGCGAGCGGAGGCGCCTCCAACCGCAGCGAAGAGGGAGGGAGGGAGGGGAGGGGGGAGGAAGAAGAGCAGGCGGCGGCGACCGCAAGGCCAAGCCAGGCCGAGCCCGGGAGAGCAAAGGAAGGCCCACGCACCTCTCTGCCTCCCTCGGCTCTCGCTCCGCTACGCCGCGTTTACTCCCAGCTTACTACTCCGCTGGGCTGCCTCCTCTGCCGACCCGCTGGCGGTGACCAGAGCTGCGACCTAATCTCTCTGGCCGACTGACCTGCCTCACTGCTTTTACAATTTCCTATTAGGCACACACACACACACACACACACACGCTCAGGCACACACGCACGCACGCACACACACACAGGGGCCGCCGCAGCACACAAGCACGCACTCCCTTGCACACGGGCCGGAGTCCAGGGCAAGGCGGGAGAGCCGGTTGGCTCGGGTTTGGCACCCTCTGGCCTACAGGGGCCGAGAACCAAGTTCCCGAAAAGAAAATGTCCAGCCCTCCTTCCAGCCAAACGGGGAGAGAGGGAGAGATCGAGAGATCGGGGCCTGATAAAGCGAGAAAAGGTTGAGGCAAGCAAAGCTCACATTCGGAGAAGGAAACCGTACAGAGCCTAACAAAGGAGTTCAGGTTGCTTTGGGGACGGCCATCCAAGGAAGCTCTGAGTGAAGAAGAAGGTTCCTTATTCATATTTATCTGAACTTATTTCTAGAACCCGATAGAAAAGGCTCTCATGCCAATGAGCATGTGCAGAGCGTGTGGTGGGGGGCAATTCCACACACAACTCAGATGCAAGGATCAGATCTGCCACTTCCAGATCAAAGGAGGCGAATTTTAGGCAGGCTTCAGCAGGGGACACTTAAAACAAAAGGGGTGGTGGTCCCCCACCCCCGTTCAAATCCAATGGTCTTGGTAAAGTGCAGTCCCAGAAGGTCATAAACCATGAAAAGGGGGCAAGAGCAGGCGGGTGTGTGTGTGTGGGGGGGGGGTGAGAGTAGGAGAGAGAAAAGGCCTGTCGCCCGCTTGGAGAAATCAATGGGGCCTTGGCATCGATGTCCGCGGGATACGAATTTCAGCCCAAGGGGAGGGGGCGGCAGAGGAGGATCATCTGTTGCTGTCTATTTTTCCCCTAGAAGGGGGGGGGGTGTCGGTCGGCTTGGGTGGGAATGTGTAAAAATAAAGTCGGGCAGGATAAAATCAGGCCCCAAGTAACTCAGCGGCGCAGCCCGATGCTTGCAAATGAGATGTACATTTACCGTCGGCGCAATGCAGCGCCGGGCTACAGAGCCGGGATTAATTGATACTTAATGGAAGTCATGCCCGTGAATACGCTTTCCATCATTTCACTCTTGGTGGACGTCATTAAACCAAGCCAAGCATGCAAGCCAAGGTGGAGGAGGCGGTGGTGGTGGTGGTGGTAGGTAGGAGAGGGAGGGAGGGAGGAGGTCGAGGAGACGAGGAGGAGGAATACCAGCTGGCCGAGCTCTGAATAGCTTGAGGTCGAATCCCAAAAAATAAAGGAACCTTTGCCCAAGGAAGGAAGGATGGAAAGTTGATTGATAGATGGATGGATGGATGGATGGATGGATGAAATTAATTGCAACAAATTCGCTGGGCAAAACCTTTGCGTTTCGGTTGGCCGTCTGGGGCGCTTTCCTCTCTATTCAGCCCTTCCCTCCCAGTGGAGACAAAGACTGGTTTTGGCTGAGGCTGGCTCTATTTCTTGGGACTGGGATGCCCAGGGAGGGTGTGGAATTTCCGGCTTAATTTCCTGAGAAGGGGGGGGGTTGGGGTGGTGGCAGAATGGGGCACTGAAGAACCAAGTGGCCAACCTGTCCAGACGAATCCTAGCTGTCGGTGGGTGAAAGAGATCGGTAGGGATTTTCCAGCCTGGGGCAACGTGGCCTAGTCATATCTTCTCCTAATTTGCGCTCACATTGCGTGGCACTGCCACGCACCAACCCCATCTATCCCGGTAACTTAAAACAACGGATTTTTGGAGTGTCGGAAGCCCTGATCTGACACCTACACCCACACACATAGGCAAGCCAAAACTGAGGACAGGTCGAAGTGAACATAGTAAAGACTTCTTTTGAGGAAGATGTAAAGCACATCCACTGACTGAGACATGGTTCGATGGTCTGGAAAGATTTCCAGGTGTCTTTAATTCAAAGCAGCGTTTACCTTTAACAGTTGAGAGAAGGAGGAAGCCACTTTTAAAAACAAAATGAAAAACCCTTTGAATTTTCAGATTACATAAAATAAACTCCAATCACATGAATGATGTGGACACAAAATTTTATGAAGCCAGACAGAAAAAGAACATCCAGTTTGAGTAATATCCAATATTTGCGGATACAGAACACATTATAGTCTTCCTTCTCTCCCTTACTTATTTCCTTTGCTTTCACTCTCTTCTTCTTTCTTCCAGTCCCAACTGGAACTGTAGTCCTCTCCTACTACAACTGGCTTTCAAGCAAGGGAAACCTTTATCTTTATTACATTTGACTTTTTAGAAACCTCCCCCCCCCCACAACACATTTGTTTATCCCTTGGAAATTGCTACATTTATTTCGGAAAACCCAGCTGAATTTCATGAGGCATAAAATTTATGGTTTTTCCATTAAGGAAATTCTAGACAGAACCACAGAAGAAAGCTGATGTTTAAAGGAATATTTTCCTTGAAATGTAATTTTGACCTCCCAGAAGAAAGTTCCTCCTTCCTTCTGTCAGTTCATGGCTCACGGCTGCAGTCTGACACGGTAGCATGATCAACCACTGCACAGTACCCAGGGCTGTAGCCAGGATTCTAGATTGGAGACCAGGGCGGGGGGGGGGGGGGATTTCAGGAGGGGCAATAATGTCACACACACACCCTGTATATAACATTGGCATCCCGGGGTGGGGTGGGGGATGGGCTGTTAGCTCAGGAGGGTTTTCGGTCCCCCCCCCCTCCCTCTGCCTATGGGCCTGACAGTATCCCATAACTGTTCAAAGATTTTCCTCTATTGATGAAACAGACGCTGAGTTTGTTAGTATGAGTAGGAGCACAACTGTGAGTACGAATTAATATTGACATTGGGACCCTACAGTCTTAATGGGACTGGCTTTCCTGAGGTTTCTGTGTTATTTCTTCAAAGTTCATTCCCTGTGTCTCTTTCCCATCCCCACAACTATGCTCTTCGTGTATACAAATCTGCAGTCTAAGGGTTGCATTCCAAATTTCTGGTGAATCGGATTTTAATTCACAACTTAAATAAATCCATTATCTTCTAGGTGCCTCCAATACTTCTGCTTTGGCTTTATTTTATTTTGCATTTGTTATATTTATATTCCTGGCAGCAATTTTATTCCCATTAACCTGGAGGGAAACTCCAGAGAATATGATGGAACTTACCACTCAGTGCTCTGTGATACCCCATGTGGTGCAATGGATAGGGGATATTAGAAGCCTGGGTTCCAGTCACCACTAAGCCATAGAAAGTCACTGGGGGTAAACAATGGCACTGATAAAACTGCACCTTATATATATATTCTCTTGTTAGGGCATCTATATGTCAAATCACACACAGCACACACATATGTGTAGAAAATGAATACTATATGTGGTAAACCTAGATAGAAAGGATATTCCTTTGTTGTGTAGAATTAATGTACAATAGTTACTAAAAGTTTTCGAAAGGAAATTCGTTTTATTAAGATACACAGTTGTGTGTGGGGAGTTCAAATACAAGGTTAATGGCAATGAAAGATGGAATCCTTTTGTCTCCCTGGTGTGTCTTCAGGGGTGGGGTAAAGCCCCAAATACAGTTTCCATATTGATAGAGAGGCTTTCATATTCAATATCTTCCAATGTTGTGCAGTTTTGCAATCTGTATTTTCCGGGTTTGAGAACAGATCTCAAAATAGGTAAGCAATAGGGCCACACATTCAAAAAATGGACTTGGAATATTTTCTGCTGGTAACAAAAGCAACAACAATTATTTTAAAAAATTAATTTCTTTCCTATTCTACTTCACATATGTGTCATTCTTTATAGATGTGGCATATACACACATATATACACAGCGTTCCATGCGCTCCGGTGTCTAGTCATGCCTGCCACATGACCATGGAAACGTCTGCGGAGGCAGACAGCTGGCTCTTCGGCTTTGAAGCAGAGATGAGCACTGAACCCTAGAGTCGGATACAACTGGCTTTCGAGCAAGGGAAACCTTTACCTTTACCTATACACACACATCGCTAAATGGATGTTTCTCACTGAACTTCCTGCAGGAATTTTAAATATAAAAGTCTGACTTCACAGATATATAGTCTTTCCACAGTCTGTAATAATTAAATCTGGTAGGCATGGCTTAATTGGATGTTTGTGAGAACTTCTCCAGGTGCTGACCGTGTACATTTCTTGGCATAATTAGGTAGAGCAGAGTGAAGTACCTGATTATGTTCATTTATTTCTGGCCACAAACACCAAATCCGTGCGTTCAGAAAACAACAAGCACAGTCTATACATATTTCAATAAACACATGGTCCCGATTAGAGGCTGAAAATGATCAGAGAATGGAACAACACTGCCCTCTAGTGGAGAAACAAAATCCCTCATCGGCAAACAGCCTGTACCAAAGGTTTATATCTTTTCGGAGCTGCTTGTGAAAGAAATGTATCGACATTTAATTTCTATTAATTTAGAAATGCTTTTGTATGTTTGAGAAGAATCTTTATTGACAAAGCCTACTAACAAAATGCCTCTCCCAAATCTAAGCAACTCATAATCATGACAAGGAATAGCCAGTATTCTTTATTGTCACACACGCACACACACAAAGAGGTTATTATGCCTCACCCAATTCTACATCTTAAGTTAAGAGGTAGTTTTTACAGTGAAGGTACAATATTGCCTTCTGTTAGCACAAATAGACTTTCTTCATTCATAGATATTTTACTGAACCAAATAAATGTCTTTTTTTAAAAAAAAAGCTTATGGAAATTGAAATATTATCTTGACAGGAACGATGTAGTCTATTCCTCTCTAAATGAAGAGCTTGTGAAATATACCAACCTAGATTTAGGCATCTTGTTTCCTTGTTCATAAACAAGCTGCCTTGAACTTGGGGGTCTCAAATGCTTGCTCTCTACAACCGTGGTACAATGTGTGTGTGTGTGTGTGTGTGTGTGTGTGTGTGTGTGTGTGTGTGTGTGTGTGTGTGTGTGTGTGTGTGTTTCCAGCGCTCCTGTGTACCATCAATTCTGACTTAGGTAGAAAATAAACAAAAGTGACTTACTATTCCCTTCTTCTTCTGTTGCCCTGGGACTGTGCATCTTGCCCAAGGACACACAGTCTGGCTCTTCTCCCTGGAGGAAGCCCAGGTAGGGAATTGAACTCCCAAACATCTGGCTCTGCATCCAGAGACCTATACCACTGAGTTGTCCAGCCAACTACATGTTTTACCTACACCTTAACGTTTGGAACTGTATGACCAAATTGTCTCTGCTCTTCTGAAAGACTCAACGTATTCCTCCCTTCCCTCATCTCAAAAATAAAAATAAATCAAGAACCACCAAAGAGACTTTTAATTTAACCAAACATTTGGGGGGAAAGGACAACACTCCATTTACCCTCTTTACAATGAGAGGTGACTCTGTTGCTCGTCTTATGCCGCCATTTTGAAATCAATACACATGGCCTTGGATTAATCGGTGGCAAGTTTAAGCCCCCCCCCCTGAAGGGCACCAGAAATGACACTTTCTCGTGAACTCAGGCGCCCCCCCCCAATCTGTCCTTGGGGCCCCACCAACTTCCGTAGCCTTCTTCCTCAATTGCCAAGGGGCTGCCCTTCTAACATAATAGCCACGTCTGTTCCCCACGGAAATTGTTCCTCTCACTCCTCCCCCTTCACGCAAACATACACACACACACACACACACATGTTCGAACTGTGTTTGTGTCTTGGCTCATCAGGGATGTGTCCATTGTTAATAGTCTGATCTTAAGGCCCAGTGTTGCCTGCGGTTGTGTTTTATCCTAACAAACACAAACACCCAGATAAACTGGTCTCAAAGAGGTGGGGGTGGGGGTGGAGATAAGCGCCATCAAGTATCATAAACTCATTAGGTCCAGACGTCTAGCCTTCTCAATGGCTTTATTATACCCCGGTTCTTCCTGTGTTGTTGTTTTTTTAAAAAGAGGAATTATAGGTATATAGGGTAAACACTGAATGGCGAAGAAACGCGGCACCTTTTCCTCTGATTTTTATCGCTCGGTCTTGGTGGGGGTGTGTGAGAAAGGCAGAAGGGCGACCCTGGACATCCCAAAATGCCCTCGGGCCTCTGCCTCCGCTTCACTTCATCTTCAATTTTTAAATTTTTTTTTTAATTTTTATGCCGCCCACTCAGGTGAACCTGAATCAGGGCTGTTTACAGCAGATTAAAAACATATAAAAACAGATTAAAAACTCCAAGTCACCCACCCACCTACCCCCACCATATTCATAAAAGCCACTCTTAAAAGACTAAAATTTAAAAAATGAAAATAAAAGGCCAAGTTTACCTCCTGTTGGTTTCCCTGAAGGAAAACAAGAGTTCAAACCTCTCCCACTCACATCAGTGGGATTTCAAAACAGCCCTGATAAACTATTTTAAATAGATGACTATCCAGAATATTCTGAAAGAGTAAATTGGGTAATAAGAGGGCCTGTAGCTTAAACAGCAGCCATTAATTCAGCTGGTCGTAGCAAATGTGTCAAACGCATTTCCAAGTTAAAGTTTTTTTTTTACAGGGCCCAGGTGTGTGAATGGAACTTTACACACTACTTTATGAATCAATTTTCAAGCCTGTCTGTAGATTCCTTGATTTGGTTCAAGCCCCTCCCTCTCCGTCAGATTAGAAGATAAACCTTTCCAATGTGTGTGTGTGCTTTAATTTTTGTCTAGTTTTTAGAAAGGCAACAAACCTTGAAGCACCAGGAAATGGCCGAAAGGGCCGTAAACTTCTCTCTGAACTCACAATGCAAGCATTGCTGACCAAGTCCTCCCGGGAAAGGAGAAGGTCACCAGTTGGGATCTCGGGCCAGCGGTGACTCTCACCCGCCTTAAATTTTCCCGCAGAAGGCACCTTGCTTTTGGCCAGTTCTCTGTGCAGGCAAGTCAAGTCAGGTTCAAATAGACAACATGGTTGGGAGGGAGTGGTGGTGGGAAATCTGACAATAGATGGAGGGAATCTTCTGAAACGGTTTGGGCCCTGTCTTGTTTCCCTTTCTTCCTGCCAACAGTGGAAAGTCGGTTTTGGATTAGGGTTCTTGACCTTAAAAATTGGGTTCCCCCTCCCCATCTGTGCAAAAAAGGCACTCTCCAATGCACACATTTTAGGGAATTTTAAGAGATCCATCTAAGCACCATTGCAAATAATGCTCTCTCTCTCACACGAGCAGCTGAACGCCTGTTTCCCTGCATTCCCTTGCTCACTGCGTTCCCTTGCTCACCCCTCTCGGCCTTCCCATTGTGGAGATTTTCACTGGATCAGGGCCAGCCTTTAATACACAACCTACGGTCAACTACAAAAATAATCGCCACCCAGGGAACACAGAAAGAGCCTCCTCGAAGATTGTGCCATTTTTTGCACCACAGCCAGGCATGCCCTGAGCAACGGCCAGGCGAAAGGAACTACCAAATGGATTCACCCAAAGGTGGCTACATTTTGGCAATTGCATGTCTGACCTAGGGGTGGAAAAAGAATCGCCAGAGCCCTGAAAGGAAACCTTTCAGAAGGGTATGGATTGATATTTCCAGCGGTTAAGCCCAAAAGCGTTGGGGTGGGGGTGGGGGGATGAACGCCATTCCAAGGACCAACCCTTCCCCCCCACCACCACTTTTTGAGCCTTTCCACAAGAGAAGGGAAGCCAAGATTTGTAGACAGGGGCTGGGGTAACCTAGCCAGTGTCTCCTTTGCAAAAGCAAACGTACAGAAGGAGGAAAATGGGTAGCATGTTTTGTTTTGTCTCATTTTGCTTTATTTCCTTTCGGAAAATTCCATCCCCTGCTCTTTTGCCATTAAATTATTATTTTGGTTCACTTTCGGCTGTAGGGTCGGGTTTGGGGGGTGGCGGAGAGAAAAAACTGATGCCTTTTCCTTTTCTGTTTCTCTAGACTAGGTAACTTGAAAGAAGCTTGTCGAACATTTAACATTGAGATAGTCTCCCCACCCCCACCCCAACTAATGTGCATTCACAATATCTTAAAACCAAGGCCAGGGAAAAGAACCAGGATTGAAAAACACATTTTTTCCAGCGAGAGGGACTCCTTTACCCACCCTTTCCCCTCTGAAATACCTGACAAAGGACCACATTCACTGCTATCTAAACACGGTAAAACAAAAAATAAAAATCAGATCGTTTGAAAGTTCTGGATGGACCAATACACCTGGGAAAACAATAATGTTAATAATAATAATTAATGTCTATGTTTTTTGCCTCTGTGTGTTTGAAGAGAAATCCCAGTAGTCTTCTGTAAACACACTCCACACCTCCTTCAAGGCGCTTAGTCCCCTTTATTGCCTTTTTCCTTGTTCATCTTTTTCATTTTCATCCTTCGGTTCTGAAACCATATTTTGACCTGCCTCTCTGTGAGGTTTAAAATCCTAGCCACTTCGTAGCGGCGATCTCGGGTGAGATACATATTAAAGAGGAATTCCTTTTCCAGTTCCAGAGTTTGAAATTTTGTGTAAGGGCAACGCTTTTTCCTGGTGGAACGAGCGTAAATCCAGTTGGCCGCCGGATTATCTGGAAAAGGGGGGAAAGGGAGGCAAGAGAAAGGAGGACAGCAAGGAAAGGGGGATTTGGGTTTGGAAAGGGGAAAGGGGCAAACGTTGAAATGGGGGGGGGGGAGATGGAAGAAGAGGAAAGGGAGGAGAAAAGTCGTTAAATTAATTCAACGAAGGATGCCTCCTCTTTTCGCAATTGAAGAGGAATCATCATAAAAGCCTGAATGGCCCCGGTCTGTTTACTGTACACATGATGCTTTCTTGATGGCCGTAGGTGGTTATGGGGAGGGCTTCTTTTTTTTATGGGTGCTTGTTGCTGCTTGCGCCCGGGAAGGCGTCTAGACGTTTTTATAGGTTAGTAAAACTATCAGTTTTGCACATTGGAGCCTTACAGGTTTGGGCAATAAATCAAAGCGGGGTGCAATTTCTTTTCTTTCTCTCCCTCTCCCTCCCTCCCTCCCTCTCTCTCTCTCTCTTTTTGTTGGGTTTTTAAAACTTACTTGGGTCAAGTTGCTGCTGCTGCTGCTTCTCCTCCTTCTTCAGATCGCGGCTGGGGCTCGGGTTGCGGCTGCCACCCGAGGCTGCCTTGGCCGACGGGATCCCGCCGTTGCCCGTGGAGGGGGAAGGGGCGGCGGCGGCGGCGGCGGCGCTGGGCACCGGGTGGGCTCCGTTGCTGCCGGCACTAGCAGCGGCCGCCTTCTCGCGGGCTTCTGCCAGAAACGAATGGCACGGATAGTCGCCGGGCGGCAGGCTGGTGCTCGGGGGCTGCCCTTCCGTCCTTTTGGAGGGAGACGCGGAGGAAGAGGAAGAGGAGGAAGAAGCGGCGGCGGAAATGGAGGAAGGGGCCGTGGAAGAGGAGGAGGAGGAGGAAGCACCGGGTCCCGTCTCAGGCTTGACGGCCCCGTAGTGACTGACGCCGGAGGGGACTGGACCCGGAGCCAGGGTAGACGCCGCAGAAGCGGCGACGTGGCCGCCGGTGCCTCCTCCTCCGCTGCTGCTGCTGGGGCTGTCGGGGAAGGAGGCGAAGGGCTCGATCCAGGAGCGCACGAACCTGCCGCCTCCTGTGCCACCGCCCTCTCCGGGGCCCCCTAAGTGCGCCTGGGCCACGTAAGAGTGGTGGTAACTGCCTGGCATGGGCGCCGTCGGGGGCGGCGGGTGGACGGCGGGCCACGAGGCGGAGAAGGCGGCGGCGGACTTGGGCGCGAAGCTGCAGGAGGCGAAGTCCGCGCCCTCGGCCCCCATACCTGGAGCGGAGGGAGGCCGGAGGAGGGTTGCATGCGGGTGGCCTCCCGGCAGGAACCGGCCCGACCCGCCGCCGCCGCCGCCGCCGTAGACTTCCTCGCTGTCGTGGCCTCCTATGAGAGCATCGACGTAGTAGTTACTGAGGGCGCCGCTGGAGGACATTTTGGGGAGGCTCCCTCCGTAGCAGGGCATATGGGGTGGGGAGGAGGGGGAAAACAAAAAAACAAAAAAAAAAAGGGTTACAGTACTCGGTTAACTGTAGTGTAGAGGATCTCCTGGCCCGGAGAACAATCGTAGTATTTTGCAGGGCGGCCAGCTTCCCACCATTGGTCCCTCCGCCCACGTGATCGTATTTACCAATATACTCTGAGTAAATCAATCCGCTAAACTGGGAAGGCGCACGCACGGGGAAAAGAAAAGTGTGTGTGCGTGTGTGTGTGTCCGTGGCTGTGATTTCAACCCAAAATCCCAATCAACCCAGAAGGAGGACACGCTTTCCACCCCTCCCCCACCCATCTTAATTATGTAGGTGTGTAGAGATCGTGGTATTTATGAAAAAGCCATTCTGAAGTGTCACTCTTGCAACAACAGCAACAACAACAAAAGGGAGGGAAAACCCACCCAGCCTTGACTCCAGGCGGGCGTGGCCCGCGAAGAGCAACAGGGAAGGGAGCAAAGGGGGGGTGGGGGAGAACTTCGAGGGACTATTTCTTCCCTCCTGGGGAGGGATCCCTGCCATTCTCTGCCCCCCACTCTCTGCCCCAGGTGCCCGAAAGCTCTTCTGGGCTGGATCCGGCCCTTGCTGTTGGACATGGCCAAGAAGTCCTCGCGTGGAGTAGAAGGCCACGGAAGCGGAGACACTCACGTCGACCAACACATGCCCAGCCCGCGCCTTGCCTGAAAAAACAAATTCTTCCCGGAGCTGCGAAACGCATAAAAGCCCGACTCCTCGTAAAATTGGGGGGGGGGGGGGACGTTACAGTAAAAGGACAGGATGCATAGGCTGCCGTTTTTTTCTTCCAAGAGAGGGTCTTTGCTGTGGCTTCCTTTCTCTCTCTCTCTCTCTCCTTCTATTTATTTATTTTTAAACAGGGCAGGAGAGGATGGTTGTAAAACGAGAGAGCGAGCGAGGACAGAGCGAGCAAGGGCTGCCCATTGTGTTGTTTTAAAACAGGTGGAAGACCTCTCCGCAATGATTTTATGCCTTTCAATAAAAATTTTATGAGGTGCATTTGATTATAGATTAATCTGGCCCTCTAATAAAATGGACTGATGGCAAGCGAGGGAGAGAGAGGGGGGAACCCTCCTGTGTCTCTGTCTCTCTTGATCTTCCCTTTTCTCCCCCCCCCCCCCAACCTCTTTCGCTTCCACCACTGACTTCAATTGGAGCACCACCTGATTTTGGAGAGAATGGGAACTCTGGGAATCAAATAAGGCGCTGATATCCCCCTACCTCTTCAAAGACACTTCAGAATTGCAGGGGGGAAAAATAAAATGAATTAATTAAACGAGCAAACGAATGAATGAATAACTCCTGGTTCTCGCTTGCCTTAAAACAGCCTGGTTGGATGAAGGCAGATATACTTATCTAACTCAAGACCGCTTTGCAAACAACCACTAACAAGGAAAATACCAGATCGACTGCAACGAGGGTTGAAAAATTCAATCCCTCCCTGCCAGCCCGTTTCCACTCTCCCCCTTCTCTGGGATAATTTCAATCACTTAGTACACCCAAGCACACACACTCTCTCTCTCTCTCACACACACACACCTCCATTCTCTCCCCCCTCTCCAAAAGTCAAGGAGATTCAATCTGTTTTTTTATCACCGTTTTTTATTTTCCTGGAGAGGCCAACTTGCCCAGCATGGGTTTTGGATCCGGAGCGAACATTCCTCCGATATTTAAAACTTATCGGCCCAAATCTTTCTCTTCTCCCGCAGATGTCTAGTCTTCAGGCACGGTTTAAAAATAAAACCTGATGCGTTCGATTGTGGAGGGAATGTATAGGGTTAGTTCAATTCCAAAAATCTTGACTTGAAATAAAACAAATTAAGAAACAGTAGGAGGAAAACAAAACATGGTTTGCCACACGTTAATTCCCGGAAGAAAAGCCGGACTTCCCAATTATTTTACCACTAATTCCTCTCTTAAAGCACCTCCCAGAGATCTACTAGAAACCATCTCTTTTATATCAGTGTGTTAAGGTTTGATCTGCTGTAACACACACACACACAGTTCCTGATGTTCAAGAATGCCCATTCCCCCCCCCCCACGTCATCCATACGTTCAATGTCTAAGCCAGTATAACAATATGGTGGCCAATGTCCTCGTTCCCAGTGAAACCAGAAGAATTTTTAAAAATGGGTCAGAAGTGCCGCCTTTCTTAAATTATCAAGGGAATGTCTTCTGGTTCATCTTTTTTTTTTTAAAAAAAAAAAATCAAATTAAAAATGGCCTCAAAATGGCCCAGAAACGATTCATTGAGCCTAGTAGTGAAGCAAATGGGATTGCTAGATTTCCTCCCTCCCAAAGCGCACAATGTACTTCTGTACGTCGCACAATGCCCACGAATGCAGTGGAAAACGTAGATAAACCTCACATACATCCGTAAGGGAGAGGATTTCTCTATCTCATCTGTGCGATTTCTAGGCACCTACCCTGAGATCCTGTAAACATTCATTTCCCCCATACAGAGAGAGAGAGAGACGGTTTAGATAATGTTGGGCTGGGGAAGAAAGCGTTATGCCCATGCCCGGTCCTGGAAAGGGAAAAGGTGGGGAACGGGTCCTTTAGGGAACCGCTGAGAAAAGCAAATATTTCTCAGCCTCTATGAGGAGGCCGTTTCGAAGTTCGAGAAGCCCCAGCCGAAGGTGAAAGCATTTCGGAGCATTTGGACTTCATCTCGGAGTCATGTTCATTTGCAAACTTTTTTTCCGAACTCTGTCCCTGCTTCCTTCCTTCCTGCCCCCCCCCCTTTCTACCCCTGGGGGCATCTCTGCTTCTTCCATTCCCCCCTCCCTCCCGCCCCCTTACGACTCCTCTTGCAGGGTAAAGTAGTAGAAACCTTTCGGTGGGAGGTGGGGAATTGCCGAGAGTCGTGAACTTCGTTTTTCTTTTTACGTGCTAGGCAGGAAGGAGGCAACAGCAGCAGCCATCCAGAACTGAGAGGGTGGGTATGGGCTGGGAAATTCATCCCTTTTGTCACCGGTTTTTCGTGGAGAGAAAAGCGGGGGAGAAGGCCCTAATCAGAGAGACACACCGGCACAAAGCAGGGGGGGGGGCATAGAGTCCATTCCTCAGATCCACAGCTATGGGGACTTCTTTATACCTGGGTCAATGAAAGGGGGGGGGGGGTGTTGTTGTTTTTTAATTTTTAAAAAATCAGGATGCTCTCAAGTGACCATTTGAGCCTGAATAATTTTTTTTAAAAAAATAATTAGAATATCTACCTACCAACCTGTCTATGGATCTGACTGACTACCAAGAGAGACGATAAAGCAAAGCAGCTCCGTTTGGATCCTCTCCTAGTGCGATTTTTAGATACATTTATAGAACC
Organism: Bradypodion ventrale; assembly: GCA_035047345.1. Classification (NCBI taxonomy): domain Eukaryota; kingdom Metazoa; phylum Chordata; class Lepidosauria; order Squamata; family Chamaeleonidae; genus Bradypodion; species Bradypodion ventrale. Next base: position 288,080,894 of record JAWDJE010000001.1, on the reverse strand, counting down.
GCACGTTTACTTTGGCCGCCTGGTAGACTTCAGAACTGGGCTTGTGGGCGCTTTTTCTCTCTTCTTTTTGCATTCACTTTTCTTTTTGCTTTCACTAAAAAGTCCACCTACCCTTTTACCAGTGGCTGGGAGGGAGGCGTCCAGGTTGGTGTTGTTTTTTTAAAAAGTCATTACATTTTACTAGCTTTCCAGAGGGCTGGCTCGTCAAGCTGCGGCAGAGACTTAGCCCGCAACATTTGGCCATTCCTGGACGACCTTACAGTTAACTGATGGCTGTCACTCTTGTGTCTAAAAGAGGGGGGAAATTGAGGAGCTCTGCGCGGATCTAACCCTCCCTCCGCTTCCCCTTTGGATGCCATTTGCTCCCAGACTCCACGCGGGATCCGTGGGTTTCCACAGAAGGGGGGGCTGTGCTGCCGAAACCTCTGCCAAGGGGTCAGTTATGGTCTGGTGTTTTGCTTTATTTTGTTTCGTTTCGAGTTTTTCCAAAGACCAGAGGCACCTCGTCACTTTACAGAGTTTATTGCATTATACATGCGAAATAGGACATGCACAATAAGAAGACATATGGCTGCTTAGACCACTACTATTCCACGTATGCACCACAAGGAAAGGGGGGGGGGGGAATGTCTACAATTGAGAATGAAAGAGTTCATTGCACGAAAGGACAAATAGGACGCACACGGAAGAGTGTGGATTCTTTACATCATAAAATGTGCTTTTTAATCTTTTCTCTCTCTCTTTCTCGTTTTCTTCTTCATCACCATCAGCTTCTTCTTCTTCTGACTCCCACTCCCACCCAAGGAAAAAAGGTTTTTTTTCCCCCTAAAATAAATCTGGAAGTATTTTTACATATTGAAAATGTTAAGGTCCGTTTAACAGCCCCCCACATAAATACCACGTGGCTTGTTAAAACATGGAGGGGGGGGAGTCACATTGTTAGATTTTGAAAGCTCCAATAAGTTAAGACCAAATGATCATATTCAATCAGTTTACCCTGCATTACGATGAGGAAAAATAACAATAAATTACACGTGCTAGGCTTTTTAATATATATATATATATACATATATGCATATATATATATACTTGTCATAGGAACATACATAGACACTTGCAGCACTAAAAATAATGACAAAAAGGTCACATTCTATCAGAATTATTTTTAAAAATTGGAAAATGAAGGGGTGTATTTCCCACTTGACCCCGAAGTCTTTCCTACACGTGTAGCAACTGGTGGTAACTGAGCCTACACCTCAGTTATTGTCAACCCCTCAGGTGAATCAGTTTAAGAGAAGGTCAGATTCGCGGTCAGTTCTCGGATTCGATTCTCTCTGCTCATCTTCTTGAGTTTCATTCTGCGGTTTTGAAACCATATCTTGACCTGCCTGTCAGTGAGGTTTACGCTCTTACTGATCTCTAGGCGGCGCTCTCGAGTGAGATACATATTAAATAAGAACTCTTTCTCTAATTCCAGTGTTTGATGTTTAGTATAAGGGCATCTCTTCTTTCTGCCACTCTTTGCAGTTAACCAATTGCTGGTTGGAGTATCAGACTTGATTTCTTCTAGCAAAATCAAGGGAGAAGGAAGGAAGGAAGAAAAAAAAAACAAAAAGGGAGGGGAAAGAGAGAGAAAACACCTCAGTGTATTACAGTGTACCCTTGGCCATGAACCCACCTCCATTGTGTCTCACAGATATGGTGGCTTGTGGGTATTAAACGTTGCTCACAAGAGGTGTGCACACTGAAGTGGGGTGGTTTTTTACAGAATGGCTTGCAGATTTGAGTTAAACAATGACAGCAGTGCAAACTATCATGCTCGATGACTTCAGGACTTTATACAAAATCTCTATACATTAGCACTTGGGTGTTCCTTACTCTATGGTGTGTGTGTGTGTGTGTGTGTGTGTGTGTGTGTGTGTGTGTGTGTGTGTGTGTGTGTGTGTGAGAGAGAGAGAGAGAGAGAGAGAGAGGGAGAGAACCAGAATTTTGCCATCTTTCCAATGATCACATTTTACTGAGTGTGAATTGTAAGTACCAACCCAAGACGTAGGAGAGGGGAAAACCTCAATTAAAGACAATTTTTTATCCCTATTCCTGTGAAAGAAGGATTCACCTATATCACCCATGCAATTAAACAGTCAAGAAAACCAAGATGGCCTTTTTATCCTCAGTGAATACCAAGATGGTTGTGTGGGTGGAAGGGGAGGGGGTACACCTAAAGCAAAGATATTTTTTCTTCCCTTTTGAAGATTTTTCTTCCCAAGATAAAAGCAAATGATGACCTTAGGCTAATCTGTGATTGTCTGTAATTGTTGTGCACTTGGTATGAATTCAATTATGGTCAAATCCACTGCAGAGACTGCAAAGGTATTTTGTTCTTACTAAAAGCACGTTTCCCAGTTTCTTGGTATTGCACCATATATGTGCCTTCCATTCCCTAATACTGTATAAGACAAAGAAATAGATTAAAAATCCCCCCCCTTTTTTTTTTAAAGTAGGAAACTACAAATCGCAGTAAATATTTATAGAGCCATTCTAGGTGACCTAACGGATCAAATCCCAATTTTATATTTCTTCGTTTATGAGGCAAAGGTTGTTTCTCGTTGTCCATTTCCTTCAAACTTAGTGTAAGTCTGCGGCATCCCATTCTCCCCACCCCATTTTTCCTCTTCTTATTATTATTTTTTTTAAAAAGAAAAGCCTTATTTTCAGTCGCTGTTTATAAGTCAATGGGTCTAGACAAGAAGGGGATCCACAGAGAAAGAGCTTGTCCCAAACTCACTGAGAAGTGGAAATGGTTGGCGTTTAGCAAACCTCTAAAGCCTTTTGGGAGGTGCTCCTTGGGCCGTTGAGTGGGGCAGGCGGTCAAGGGAAAACACCCATTTCCACCACACCACCCCCACCTCTAAAGGAGTGAAAAGGTTGAACATAAGAAATGTTGTGGGAAACCTACCTCACTTTTTTCTCCCCCTCTTCCCACTCCACTGTTTCCACCCCAAGGAAGGGAGGCTGAAAGCGAGACCTTTGGCTGAACCGCCATGGCTGCGTGGAAGCCATTTGCCCCTTGCGGTTTACGAGACCAGGTGCCCAAAGTAAGGCTGCCGCCCCGTTCAGGCTCACCCGGATTCGTATTCGTACCGACCTTTGCTCTCTTTTTCTTGGGTTTCTGGGCTGGAGACGGAGGCTTCGGCCAAGCAGCTCCTGTCGTCTGGCAGCGCCGACTTGGGCTCGGGACTTTCCACTTGAGAGACTTTGCCAGAGTTGTCTGGATGCTGGTGGTGGTGATGGTGGTGGTGGTGGTGGTGGTGGTTGCTGCTGCTGCTGTTGTTGTTGCTGCTGGTGTTGGTGGTGTTGGTGATGTTGCTGCTGCTGCTGCTGCTGCTGCTGGGGTTTTCGTTCATTTTCTTCTCCATCGGAAGTTGTTGCGAGGAGAGCTGCGGTTTGGAAGCGCCGCGCGGGTTGAGCTGCTGCAACATGACAGCTGAGCTGGTCTCAGGGCCGTTATTGTACTCTTGGGCTTTCCCCGTGGCGTAGGTCTGGCTCAGCCTGAAATATCCCGGGACGGGAACCTCGGGGTTTTCAATGGGGCAGGAGTCAGAGACCAGCCTCTGGTAGGAAGGGACGTCGGAGGAGGAGGAGGAGGAGGAAGGCACCAGCTTGGAGCGCTTGTCGGAGTACATGCAGCAGTTGGTCTCTTCCTTAATGTTTGCCGTAAAGGAACAAGTGGGGACCGGCTGAGTAACAGGTTGCTCTATTCGGCACGACCTGTTGGGGTCTGTCCAATTGTCTACTTGAGGTATATACGGGTGCACATTCATGCCCATATTTTGATGGTTCACTTCTCTTTTGGCCAGAGACGGGAGGAGTCCACAAGTTTGCATCCCATACGTCCCAAGGTCTGTACTGGGCGGCATGTACATGCTGGCGCTGCTGTTGGAGTAAAAGCTATCGCTCCTGCACGCGCTGATCAAGGAGTCGACTAGGAAAGTGTTGGCGGCAGGAGAGCTGTTGGGGAAGGACATTTTGGGGAGGAATTTGGAGGAGAGAGACGGTGTCCTTTGTAGGCTGACATCTCTACGAAAACATGCCCTGTGTAATTGTGGATGCCTCCGCACGACCACATGACTGCTAAACCAATGAGATTTGAAAGTGGCCTTGAGCCGCTGCCTCCCCGCCGGTCACGTGCTCCGCGGGACACGCCGGGCTGCGGCGCAAAGGTGGACAACAGCGACACCTACCAGGTCCGGGGGGGAAGTGACGCCCCAGCGCACCTCCAACGGCGGCGGCAGCAGAAGGAAGGGAGGAAGGAAAGAAGGAAGGAAGGAAGGGCCCGAGGGGGAATAGCAGCAGCAGCAGCAGTAGCCAAGTCTCAAACCCATCACCACCACCACCGGCCTTTCCTGCTCTCCACCAGTGACACCACCCCCTACCACTCCCCAATAATCTCCCTTGCAAACATAAAAAGCCATTCTTGGCTTGGCGCACTGCGCTGGTTGAAAAGAAGGAAATGCCCTAACTAACGGGTCCCATACCTTAACAACAACCCCCCCCCCCCCGCCTCCAAAGGTAAACCAACTAATAAGCAAATTGCCCGAAGTCGGCCATATCCTGAGAAAGCTTACGCCTGCAGTTACTCCGGCAGGTACTTCAACACAATCTTTGGTGGGCTAAGCAGAGGGCAAAAGGAGGGTGCGACGGAGGGGGGAGAGATTAAGAAATAAAGATAATTCTGAAAACTAAAATCATGCAGGACAAAATCTGTAGTGCTCTTTTCATTTTTCTCCACCTGTAAATATTCATCCTCGGTTTACCAATGACACAAGTGTTTGTCTCCTAGCTAGCCGCCCTTCCTTCCTTTGGTTTTATCATGGAGTGCTAACAGAGACACCAGGAGAGACCCATCCTTAAAGCTCTCACCAAAAATTGGAGCCCCCCTTTCTTTCCTTCACATCTTCATAATCAAACTCTTTTAAAAGCACCTGCATCAACACAACAACAACAACAACACAAAAAAGTTTCGTGTTTTGTTTTTGTTTTGCTTTTTCTTGGAAGGTGGAGAGTTGACAGCGCCTGAAGTGTAGGAGATCTTTGGAAGTGTCATAATTTGGGAAGATACAAAGGGGGGAAAATAATGTTTTCCTTTTATGGATTCTGTAAAAGCATTGGTTTCTGACAAGTGCAAGGTACAAAAGGTTGTGGAATTTATTAATACAGATTAAGAAGAATCTGGGCGATCAATAAAATTCTCATCTACATTCTTGGGCCACTTGGTAATTTTCTTGCTTCTGAAGCTTTTTCAAGAGTTATACCCTCTGTTGCCACACACGGGAAGATATTTTATGAACAAATCAATCGAGACTTTGTAAAGGATAAGATTAATAGTTAAGATTTAGCATAATGGTGTTCACGTTATGAATTATTGAAAATTATGCTATTGATTTTTCCTCTTCACGATTAACCAGGAAGGTCAATTTTTGTTTTAATACAAATCGTCAAATATTAAAAGCTAGACTATTGTCATAAGCTTTGTTTTACAGTTATACCAACTTCTTTTTTTAATTCACAAATTTCACGGTTTTTTCTTTTACCTTTTCTGTAAATTAAAAATAATTTCCATGGCTGTGATGAATGAAGGGGGGGAGGCGAAGTTTTCTGACAAGATACTTTTGAACTTTTAGAACAAGCACACGCATCAACAACAACATTTGTAGTTCACTTACAATAGTCTCTGACATAGCTTTCTGTATCTCACGTGCTACACAGAACGAGAAATGCTTGACTACAAAAGTGTGGAATTAGTGGACACAGAATACTAGTGGGCACAGAATACTGCCTTTGCGGAGATCTGAATGCTACTTTTAAAACCCATTTCCACAATTCAGGGTTTCCTCCATCTCTTTCCTGTTTCTCACCCTTTGCTCAAGGTTTTTTAGAACACAACCCAGACGCGCTTATGAAACTACTAGCCGATGATGATGTCCTCTTCCTACTTAAAAACAAGGTCAAAACCCCTCATTCCCTCCTCATTTTGACCGTTTTTTACATTTTCACTTTCTTCTTAAACTTCTTTCTCGCTCCCCTTTTTTTCTCTCTGTCTTTTTTAATTTAAGGAATCTTTACACAAAGGTTGCTTTAGATCCATCTATTTATTTTAGGGCCTCGGATCTCTCACTGTTAATTGACCCCCTTTCCCCCCACCCTCTCCTTCCTTTAAAGTAAAACCTCAGGGAAAGCAAAAGAAATCCTTCCAAAAGGGCATTTTAAATAGCACCCTTCGCCCGTCTCCCGTCTCGCCATTACCTGATCTCTCCGCAAACACCCTTATAACAGATGGTTGACCCTTAAGAAAAAGAAGATGCTCTCCATATCTTTTGGGTAGAATTTCCCTCTCCACAACACCGTTTTTGTTTTTTTTTTTGTTTTTTTTTTAAAAAAAATCTCGCTGTGGCAATGAGACAGACCTGTGAAAAGCTTATCGCAGCTGTTCAAATACAACATCATTGTCAGGGTAAGAGCCGCTGGCTTTTACGGGCTGGACGCAGACTTTAAAACGCCTCTTCTTGATAACATTTCCCGCTGCACTGCCCCACCGTAGCCCTAGATTTTTCTGAACACTTCCCCAACACACACACACACACACACTTCCCTTCCCTTCCTTTCCCTTTAAAATTTCTCCTTCTCGCCAGTAAAGGCTTGACAAGCCAGTCGCAACAAAAGACAGAGGGAGGCCATGGACTGGCAGTGGTGGTCTCTGTGTGTGTGTGTGTGTGTGTGTGTATTTGTGTGTGTGTGATGGAGAGATGGAGAGAGAGAGAGGATTTTTTTTCCAGCGGTCTCTCTCCCCCCCCCCCTTTCCCCCAATTTAAGATCATTATCAGAGCCATTGCTAAGATTTTGTCTGAGCTGGGCAACAAACAAAAGTGGAGGTCACGATGATCCCACTTTAGGGGCCGGCTTTGTATGTGCTTTCCAGACATTTTCCTTCTCTGCCCCCTCTCCCCCTTTCCCCTCTAAACAAGACGCCAGACAACCCACGGAGTTTAAAGCAACCCTTACTCCCGGGTCTGTCTTTGCTCCCCACCCCACCCCACCCCTCCCCCACCCCCACCCCGCGCTTCCTGGTCTGCTTCTTTAAGACTTCACCGTGAAACCTAATCAGGGATTTCATTCCCATTACTAGAGGGTGTTCCATAATCCTTATTTACACTTGCAGAAGGTGTCCTGGAAATATCCCAGTAGTAACATCCTTCTGGCTTTATTTTGTCTTGTTTTATTGGTGCCTGCCGTGTCGTTGTAACGTTTAAAACAATAAGCCGGGGACCATCCCTGCTTCGCATCCCTTGGGTCAGCATTGTTTAATGAAGTGATTCGGAAGCCTCTCTTTAGGTAAGGGTTGTTTCCCTGGATCTGAGACGCCAGATATTAAAACCGCATTTATTTATTTTGTGCTCTCCCTTCATTTGGTTAAAGTCAAAACTGGCGAAGGATAATGCAAGACTGTTCTTAAGGAATCTATGGGTCATCGCTAGTCACTGCTTTTACAGAAAGAATCCGAGCAGGCATGGACGTTTTTTTTGGGGGGGGGTTGGGGGTTAAGGGGGGGGGTGTTGGGTGGGTTTAAAACCCAATTTTGAAATTAGTGCATCTAGAGGTTGAATAAACATCTCTTTGGGAAAATGGGCTCCTTGACGTTGTGTGTTTAACACCACTTTGCTTTTAAATCATATTTAAGATGGAGTGGTAGTAATTAACATTAATAAATAAATCAATATTGTGCCATAAATGAGATATACAATCTACATTACTGCAAAGGTTTCCTCTTTACTGTCTCATATTTTTTCCTCTAAAGGGGATGAAACCCCCCAAAAAGCTCCATTTATAACTCGATTACTATTTGCAGTAAAATATATGTTGACACTACCCTTTTCTGTCTTAATAAATAATAGAAAATAAAACCTAGGAGAGAAACTCATTAGTTTAAAACTTAATTTTGACCCCTCAGATTTATTTCACTTTGTTACGGGGTGATTTTAAGAAGAAGAAGAAAGATTTTTTCCCCTTCTCTTTACTATTCTTAGGGAAGTTTGTTTTATTTTCGGCTCTTTATTGAGGGGATGAGATAAAGGGAAAGAAATTAGCCCAGAATGGGAGGCACTCTATAGTATGAACATTAATTTTTTAAAAAAAACAACAACCTGAAAATATCCCATCTAAATATGACTCAGAAATCTGATTTTTTTTAATAAAAAAAATTGAGCAAGAGAAGTGACACCCTGGAAACCTTGAAACATATTTGTATCCATTGGAGTAAATATTCCATCTAAGAAGGCATTTACAAACATCCACATTAGTTCATCAGCCGCCCCCCTCCTGGCAGAGCTGGTACATTTTAAATGACACCCTTAGCCATTTCTTTTAATTAAGACAGGAACTCCACGTTGCAATGGTTCTTTCCTTAGTTACCATAACATTTCAATTATTCCATCTCATGTACTTCAGATTTTAAGCACGGTCCTAAATATTTTGAATTAAAACGAGGTGTAGAAATGGGAGAGATCAGTTGTAGCATCACCATTCTTGGTAACACACATAACATTACTTTATTATTTTTAACTGCATTCAGTAATATCTGTGGGATAATTCAGATATACAGCTATTTCTATAGAAATCTCTGGATCCATAAATGTATGTCAAAAATCTTTCTTAGAGGTTTCACATTTTGTCCTCTGCTTCTTCTTCCGTGTCTAGGCCAGACGTGAAACTGCCAAAATGAAGGCACCTTCTGGTGAGTTCATTCTGCAATTCCTTTCACCTGACCTAGTGTGAGTAGGATTATCAGGTATGCTCGATTGTGGTAGAAAAATACCACAATCTTCGAGGAGGCTTTTTTCTGTGTACCCCTTCTCCGTTGCCTAATCAGAGGTTTTTTGCCCAGGGAATTCAATTCCGGGCATTCTGGTGCTTTTAAAAGGAAGGGCCTAGACATGTTCATGTTCCTCATTGCATCTACTTGTCAACCTCTCATCATCTTTCAACAGAGGTTCCATCATACTGAGGCCAGGTTTACCTGAGATATCATTTAAAATATACATATAGTAGTTGTTGTCCTTCAAACAAGTATCAATATAGTGTATCAGTATAACCACTTCCAAACAGACAGATGGCCAGAATTGCCTAGAGAAACCGCAGAGGGGAATAAAGAAATAATAATTTGGATTTAAAAAACCATCCACAGAACCATCACACATGCCTTGAAGTTCCAGAAAAGGACAACACCTAGGTCTCAAATAGTCTACTAATTTAATGAGCAGAGTGTAGGCATAGTTGTAGATATAAATATGTAAGGATGAGTGCATCTAATACTAATACCGCTCCTACCACAGGGTTACATTTCTTTGAACAAGGCCATCATACCAACAAGGGAAGTGGATCTGAAAAGAGGGTTAAAAGAATCAATATAGCTCCTATCACCATGCAGTCAGTGCCATACAAGACGTGTGTTATATTGACGGAATCGGGAGAACAAGACAAAAATGCATTCTTATCCTTTCTCACCTCCCAAATCATTTATGTTATAACCTCCCATTTACTGTGAAGTTGGAATGGGCAAACGCATCCCTTTCCATTGCAGAATTCTTTCTTTGTGTCCCCTGTTTATTTCGGGCGGAAGGGCTAGTCTAGGTAACTAACAATGAACTTCGAAAACACAATCCAAAACACACACTCGCGCCGTCTCTCTCTCTCTCTCTCTCTCTCATACACACACACATACACACACACATACACACACACACATTTGAGGGAGGAAACCCAAGTGCCCTGTGAACGTTACACCGAAGATAACCTGGAATGTGTGGGGTTTATTGGATCGCCTAAACCTGTGCTCCTCTTCCGTTTGCGGGTAAGGCGAAAATATCCATATCGCAGGTTCTTTTGTGGTTTTAGTATTAAAAATGCGTCTTCGACGACTAAGAGATGTCAAATCAGCGAACTATTTCGGGGAGAAATTCTACCTCTTTCCGTTTTTATTATTTTTTTATTTTGGGCGCCGTTTGAATAAAAGTGTCTCTGGCTTCTCTCTGCAAATGATGGGATTCAGAATCCGAATAAGGAGGCATGCGACTAATTCTCTAAAGATCTGCCCTTCTCCCAGATACCTAGCATTCCTTTTGGGGGGAAAGACACGGTCCAAAATACTGAGGCGTCACAAGGGCCTGTTAATTGATGAGCACTATTTTTAAAATATAATTATAAGGATGGACGAAATGACAGTAGCCATCCTTTCTACCGGAATAAAAAATCCAAATGTGGTGATATCTTTACTAGGACGATAGAAAGGCACAATGGTGGAGGCATTAGCACAAGATGGGTTTGAATTCCTTCCTTCCCCTAGAAATGCCTTGCCCCCTTCACAAATAGCCAGATGCTTCATGGCATTGGCATTCTTTGTTCCTACTGCACTTTCAAAGAAACAATTAAAATTTCGCTCTGTTGAACAACGTCGGGAGATAAAATAGTCCTTGGTTTCAAGTGATGATTTTAGGGTGGAAAATAATCCTATGCATCATTATTTGTAAGATATTATGACCCAAAATATTTCTAATGAAATACGTCTTGTTCATGTCATAGTTATGAGTTACTTGTTTAATAAATCTTGTTTATGCTCTATTTTTCTCATTTCCCAAGCTCTGAAACCTTATAGCTCCGTATATATTAGATATTTTATTAGTTGCAGGATTATTGGGGTTGGAGGTGGGAATACACTTGAACATCAAGACAATTATGCATCCTGGAATATGGGAGCGCCCTCTTGTGGATTTTTCTAGTACAGCAGTTAGGAAGGCTTAAAACTAAAAATAAATTCCTGTTTGCGTTTTTCACATTTTTCTGATACACAATCCAGTTATTTTTCTTTTCTTTCTGAAAATTTGTAAAGAAATAGAAGAATACATTTTTTAAAAAATAAATCTGTATTGGGAGAAGATATATAGGATTTATTTTTAGTATGAATACTTCCGACCTTTTCTTGATTTAGGGATAAATATGGTAACAGGATTTTAAAGATAGCATTTGTGCAGCTAACTGATAGAATGATTCTCCTTTTTTACACGGGCAAATGCTGGATATTTTTCTCTTGTAACATTAAGAAAACGACCATCACTCCATGTCTTTAAAAATAACTTGCTGTATCTGGTTTTCTCTGCCAAACATATACCATTATTATTAATTAGAAATTCAATTTTCTCAGAAGATAAAATGCATTATCTTCTACTTCAAGGTGGCTGAACTGCAGTACTCTGCAGTATATATAGAGCTTTCTTTATTTTTTAAAATGCTTATTATATACTGTTTATCTGAGTTTTGTATGAAATAAAAAAACAAAAATGCCTACACTTCTGAAAAAAAATCAAATTTTATAATCTAATGCAAAAAGAATCAATTTTTTCCAAAAAATTAAAAACAAGAAAATAGATTTAAAAGAATTAGAAAAAGGGTTTTTACAATAAATAACCCTGTTTGACTGAATACCACTAATTAATGGATAAAAGAAAAGCATTCCCAATGAAAACGGTGATATTGGAAGGACTACATGGTGGATTCGCTGCCCCCTATGCAGTAAGAGAGAGGGTGTGTGTCTTTGTGCATGTGTGTGCGCATGCCTCTATGTGTGAGGCAGAAAAGAGGGGAGGAGGCAGCGGAAGAGAGAAACTGGGAAAGAAGCAAAGAGGGTGTCTGGTGGTGGTTGAAAATAAGAGAGGAACCTTTAAGGCTCCTAATTATTCAGAAAGGTTAAAGGTGATGACCTTGACATTTTGGAAGTTCAAAGGCATACACTTTGGTATGTTTTTCCCCCATAAGAGTTTTAAATTTTAATTTTGGTCCCCTACTTACCTATGGGTCTTCTGGTTTTAGGGTTGTTTTATATTCCTCCTCCCCCCTTCATTTTATTCCACCAGTTTGGCCATTACAACATTGCGAAGAAAGTGGGACAACTTCAACTCCTCATTCTCAAACCAACTTCTCCTTCTTCTCCTCTCCCCTAAAAAAGCTACATTCTTTTCTCACTCCTCTACTTTATTGCACATTGCGGAAATCTTTCACCTACCAGGAGGTGCACAATATAACCCAATTAAGCTGTTTAGACCCTGAGCTTTTATGGTGTTGTCTAGACAGTTCAAGGTTTTGTAAACAGATTTACCATGTCACCCAACATAAAGAAGAGGGGAAGATCCCCACCATTTTATTCAGGGGTATGGGGGAGATCAAAATTTGGTAGGTGAGTGGCCAACTAGATTTCCTTCTTTGCTATGGCTGCCTGTTTCTACAATGAAATGTTATTAAATATTAAATCTTATTAAACTTTATTAAATTTAGTCTCTCCCTCATCTAATTTCTTTCAAACACCTGTATATAAATCCAGGTTTTGGAGTTGAAAACTGTATCTGATCAGAACCATAAGAAGTCTTCTGCAGAGTTTTTGCTTTTCCTATTCATATTTTCAACTGGAATGTGATTATTATTTTTGCCTTATGGTTTGTCCTCTGAAAATCAATTCAGAATATTAGTTTTATGAGTCCTACCTAGAGAAACACTTCTAATTAGTACTGGTTACAGTTGGATAGATTACAGTTGGATAGATTATGGTTAGCACCACTGCAACCTTCAATCTGAAACAGGATTTAAATGTGCTTCTTTTTTGTGTAGCTCTTACTCTTAATTTTTAGAAGAAAGATAGGAAGTTGCTCCCTCATAATAAAAAAAAACAGATACTCCGCAAACAGCCATGTTGAATTTGTATTGAAAACTAGATCGGTTTGCCGTGGCGGATTTAATGCTCTTTAAGGATTATTCTAGCAAGAACAGGGGATAACGGGTTCTCCCTGGGAATGTATAGGAAATCAATGGGGAGGGGATGTCCTGGCTTTACAATCACAGATTAGCCAGATTCACTTGGCGACAGGACCGTGGTTAGTTGCAGATAACCCACACCAAAGAGTCAACGCCAACTTGACTAGCAACCATTTATTCACATGAACAAGACAGCATATCATGCTTTCTATATGGCAATAGAAACCAGAGATATATCTCTACCAAGGTACAGATATAAATCCAGGGTATGTTACTGCCCTTCTCCACAAAAGGGGGTTGGAAGAGGACTCCTACCTCGGGAGCCCACAGAAGAAGAGGGAGGGAGAGCAAACACGGTGGTGTGACACGCATCCTCTACATTTTCAGGTCCACTGGTTCCAACCAGGGAAAAGAGGAGGGAGAAGCCAAACAATGCGGGAGGGAAGGGTTAAATTAAATTAAAATAACACATCATGCCAACATTAGACTGGACTTGGATGTACCCCATCCGTCCCCCACAACTGGGAGAATTCTGTACCGCCAAGTGCCCACCCTCACCCCCCACCCCGCCAGATCTCCTGTGTAGACGTGAGCTGTTTAGAAGAACAAGAGCTGTTGACCATGAAAACGTAGGAACCTGTTATGACCGCAGGGTGGATGCTATGTCAACTTCTTGACGTTTGCGCTCAGATGCCAGGATGGGCAAAAAAAGGGAGACCCTCCTTTCGTCTCCCCAGCCTCCTCCCCGTCTGTCCTTTCAAAACAAGGGGTTCCCCGTGAAGTATTGCAATCGGTCTCTGTTCAGTTTCTTTTCTTTCATTCTTCGATTTTGGAACCATATTTTTACTTGTCGATCGGTGAGATTCAGCATCCGAGACAACTGGAGTCTTTTCTCTTTGTTTATGTACACGTTGAAGAAAAACTCCCGTTCCAGTTCTCTGATCTGGTACTTGGTGTAAGGGCATCTCTTCTTCCGGGACCTCTGAGGGATGGCTGAAAATGCAGAAGGAGAGGAAGAGAGGAAGAACCAAGGGAACCAAAAACGGGTGGGAGTTGCTCGCTCTACTCAGTGACTTTCAAGAATAAGAATACTTAAGGACATGGGTTTGGGTTTCTCCTTAGCCACGAATTATTCCAACCAACATCCAAGGAACTTCTGCCTCAATAGAGAAAACTTTGGTAAAGTGATTTGGGAGGGAGGAAGGATGGAGACACAAGAAAGGGGAATGGAAAGGAAGTAGCTCCAAACTTGTTTTGAAAATAGATGCCTCTTTTACAGTGCAAAGAGGAAAGTGATCGTTTGAAACTCATTCCAAAACACCTTTAATCTCATCCGGATGGGAGAAACACCACCACCACCCTCCTCTTCGTTCTGAAGTGAAATAACCTTGGAAAGGAAACCAGGCTTTTCCCCTCCCCAAAAAGCCATTCCGACAGGAACCTCATTTCAGAAGGGACGGTATTTGTTTAATTACTGCTGTTTTTTGAATGGCTTGAATGTCCCCTTACCCTTCTTTCTCTTCCCAGCATCTCCCACCAACGATTTCGTCACAACTCATACCCTCCTCGAAGAATACCTTTCAGGCCACCTCAATGGGTTTCCTATCATAAACGCACTTTACAGCAGTAAAGGGAATCTTATAGGATATATAAAACCCCCACTTGGATGCTTATAAAAATCACACGTAAAGAAGGGAAAGGGAGCAGCCGACGGGCTTGACAACGGGGTGGCCTGGCCTGGCGCTTCCGTGCGCTCTCTCCACATCCACCCCCCGACCCACTCCAGTTTGGGCTCTCCCCCTCCCTCCTTCCAAAGCCAAAGCCCGCCGAAGGGGGGGGGGGGGCTGCTTACCGGCGTGGTGGTTGCCCTTCTGGGCCGGAGAGGGACCCTCCTCTTCCTCGCGGGCCACGCTCTTCTCCTGCCCGGGCCGAGAAGAGCTTTTGCTGCAAACGCTGCTGCTGCCGGGGCTGCGGCTGCCGGGGTGGGGGGCGTCAGGGGGCGCCTTGGGGTCGCCTTGCCCCCCCGGGGGCTGCTCCACGTAAAGGCTGCCGCCCTGGGTCGTCTCGTAGAACTGGTCAAAGCCTTGAGGAAGGATCCCGTTCCTGCCCACTGCGTTGTAGAAGTTGGCGGCGGCGGCGGCAGCGGCAGCAGCAGCGGCGTGATGGTGGTGGTGGTGGTGGTGGACGCCGCAGACGGGGTCCGCCGCCTTGAAGAGCACGTCGGGGCGGCGGCCGGGCGGCGGCAAAAAGTCCCTGCCGTGCATCACCTCCTCGTAGTAACTGGTGGGCGCGTAGCTGCCTCGGTAGGGCCACTTGCCAGCGCCGCCGCCGCCGCCGCCGCCGCCGCTTCCCCCAGAGCCGCCGCCGCCGGTGTAGTCCCTGAAGGCGGCCACCTCGCGCACCGGTTGCACAGCAGGCGGCAGGTTGGAGGCGTAAGGGAAAGCCGCCACTTGGCAGGAAGGCGACGGGGAGAGGAAGGGGGACTTGCCCGAGAAATCCGACGGGGCCACGTAGTAGGCGGCGGCGGCGGCACACCCGGCGGGGAGGTACATGTTGGAGGCCCCGTGGCTGCCGCAGTCGTCAAAGTCACTCATGTCGTCTTCGGATCCTCGGGCTGTTGCAGCGTCTCTTTCTCCTGCCGCCTCCGGGCGATGGCAGGCGGGCAGCGGCGGCGGCAGCGGAGCCGAGCGCATGGGAGTCCCAGCCGGAGCCCCATCTATCTGCTCCAGAGGCTTTGGGCAGGTCCAGCCACAGAGAAGCAGCAGCAGCAGCAGGAGAAGGGGGGAAAAATCCCACCGCGTGCTGCTGACGCGCAATTCATCTTGATTGATTCGGAGTGGTAATTATGTCACGTGACGGAGGCGATGGAGAAATGTCCTTATATCTATATCAGGGTTTCTCCCCCACCCCCACCCTCCGCCTCTTTGCCTGTTCGCCAAAGGTTCTCTGCCAGATCTCTTCGGAAAGAGCCTCCCAGTTCACACACGCGTGTGCTTACACACCCACCCACACACGCACACACATGCACGCACACCCACCCATCCCTCCCGCAAACAGGATGGCTTCCAGCTCTCCCCCACATCTCCCATCCACACCGTGGCCACCTCCTCCCCCTCCCCTTCGACTCCCCTTTCCAACTAGAGGAGAGCTCAAGCGAAAGGTGGGACAGCGAATCACCTGAGGAGGGGCCTCTCCCTGCCCCGGATTCCTTTGCAGGCTTTTGCACACACACCAGATTCGCCAAAGCTAGAGAGATGGACCCCCACCACCCCTTCTGAAAACTCAAGCAGAAGGAGTTCTTCTTACACACACACACACACACACACACACACACACACACACACACACACACACACACACACACACACACACACACACACACACACACAACACTTCTCTCCCGCCTCCACACCTTTAAAATACAGCCATTCACCGGAAATGCAGTCGGGAAACTTACAGGGGCAAGAAAGGGCGAAGGGAAATAATTCTCTCGCTTCCCAGTCCCGCAAACCTTCCCCTAAGATTTGCCAAGATGAACGCAACCTTCCTTCTCAGTGGAAATGCCACCTATTGGCTTGCTGCTCCCTGTTCTCCCCTCCCCTCCCCCCCCACCCCGCACAACACCTAGACCCACACTCTAGGATGGGAGAGACCAGGGTTTGAAGTATAAAAAATTCCCCGTGTTTGGACCCCCCTGAGCGACCATTTCCTCCCTCCAATTTATATTCTGTCTGTTTTGTGTTCACCGTGTCGTTTTTCTTTTCAGATCCCAGCTGCGTGAATGAGCTAATTTTGCTTTGATTTTTGCTTTAACCATAATTTCACTCCCTTTCTCAGAAGATAAATATCATGCATTTTCCTATGAGAGATAAGGCAGAGGAAGGAAGACGAAAATATCAAACTAATTCAAAACGTCCGCTTCATTTGTCTATGCCACCCGCTGGAAAACCTTTAGGAATGCTTTTTGGGCTGGCAAAATACGAGGGAACATCAGACATCTCAGGGTGGGAGGGTGGGTCGTAGGAGCCCAGAGAACTGCGCTATCCTTCTATAGATACATAGAGCCACCGTCAATGTCATTTGAAGGGGAACTGGGGAGAAAGCCCCCAACCTGGGGATTCTTTCTCCCTTCAGACCAGACGTCATTCCACCTCATCTTTTCCGTTGTTCTTTGGAAATGGCTCCTCCATAGTTACACCACTTCTCTTTCTGCTACAGCACCAAAGCGGGCTGCACGAGGGAGGAACAAACAAATAATACATACATACATGCCATGAACAGCCAGCCAGAAGATGGCTAAAAAGTTCCCTCTGACCAACCCTAAAATAGGCAGGCACTTCTGAAAGACCAGTCTCTTCCCCATTGCCATAATAGTAACTAGTTCCATTGGCAAAATACAGCGCAAGGCGCCAGTGCAATGTCAAGTTTAACCCCTGTCCTCGCTTCTCTTCCCAAAGGAAACACACTCGGCGCCAAACCCGGACGACTTTCTGAAAGGCAGCCAGGGAGAAATGCACAAGCATCTTCCCGAACCCACTCCAGGGTCCTCTTAATAAATCAGGCTTGCAATTCTGTTACCCAAAATTCTGATTCTGTGATGGGATCTCTCATTTGTTTCAGTTTAATCTCGAACCCAGGGGTGGGAGCAAACGAGGGTGAAAATACTGTAATATAATCTGGTTTTCAAGGCCACTTGTAGAGAGGACGGTCAAGAGAGCAAGAGAAAGTGGGGGAAAGGCATATATAGATAGATATGTAGCTAAATCCGCAGCTCAACCCTGTAACATCGTCTACAACAAATCCTTTCCAAGCACTGCTGCAGATTTTAACATCTGGACTGCAATCCTGCTCAGAAAACGCTTTTAAAAATCTGATGGAATCCCACAAGCTTTCAAACTGTCCAAACGTATCTGAGATATTTGGTCGCCTCTATAGCTATCTACCTCTATGTCTCGACCTTCACAGACAGACAGACAGACAGACAGACAGACACACAGACAGACACACACACAGACAGACAGACATTCTTTGTGGCTAAGGCACAGAAAGAGAAAAATAATGCCTATTGTATTATTTTGAGATGATAAGATTATACATATACTGTAATATTAAAATCACAGAATCTTGGGCGGACAGGGAGAAGCCAAGAAAGGACTCAGTATCTTTAATGTAATGGGGGTGGGGTGGGGGGGAGATAAGATTGGCATCTGCAAAAGTGGCTTGCCTCTTTTGCTCTCAGCTCTAGGCAGAAAGCAGAGAAGGTCGAGTATTGCTGTTCTCAAAATGCCTTCTCCTCCCAGCGAAGGCAAGCCAAGAAGACTCCCAAATCTGAACCACTTTCCCTGATTCCGAAATGGAAGAGAAAGAAGGAGGAGAGAGATCTTAACCCAAATGCAATCCAGACTTTCCTTCTAGTTGTTTCCCTTGCCTGCTTGTATGGCGCCCTCAGTGCAACACACAATCTTCCACCAGAGGCAAGAAACAGATGCAGAGGTGGCCACCCACCCACCCATCCACCCACCCCCTACAGGAGCCCTCCAGATGCAGAGCCGCCTTTGCTTTTGAACGACCCCAGCTGGGGTTTGTGCTTTTGCTTTTGCTGCAGTGCCTGCCCTCCCACCCAGAGCTCGCCTGCGGCAGCCAAAATGGCCCCTGTATCTCCGACGCAAAGGAACAAGGCAGGGTCTTCCTTGGAGGATGCCCCCAAGACTTCTCCAGGCCAAGCTCACCACCAGGCTACGGGCAGGCAGAGGAGAGACCAACAAGACGTTTCCCACTTTCCACAGAACCAGCTTCCGCGCCCCCCTTCCACTCCTCGCTCCCTATCTCGTCCGCCTGCAACCGCCCCTCTCCTTTGCAAGAACCCCCCTTCTGCACCAACGCCTTAGTGAGGGGGCGGTGGGGCTCCATGGTTTCCCGACCCTTTCAAGTTCAAGGACACTTCCTTCCTTCCACTGCGCTTGCAAGGAGACCCTTCCACTGTCCAGAGGCGCCTAAAGGAGCCAACCGCCCTTCGCCTCCTTAAGATGCCCAGCGAAAATCCGGGCTGCCCTTCTCACTCTACCTGCGCCTGCCATGCCCTGCCGGGAGCCCCGACGAGCCGGGCGATTCCCTCCTCGAACCAGCGACCGCGCAACAGCAGAGAGAGGGGGGGTGGGGTGGGAGAGAGACTTTACCGTTCGGTGTCTTGAGAGGTCTGCAGTCCTCGCCTCCAGCAACCAGCCAGTATCCTGCTCCGAGTGGCATCTCCAAAGAGCCTCCGTGGCAAAAGGAGAGGAGGTGGGGTGGGGGACGACAACCCAACAACCCAGGACGATTCGTATCACGTTTGTTGGGGGCTGCGGGTGGGGTGGGAAGGAGGGAGGGAAGGAAGGAAGGAAGGAAAGGGTCTGTTTGGGGAGGGGGGGAAGACGACGAGAAGAGCCGTGCCAGGGCAGGCTGGGAAAAAGGTGCGGGATGTTTTGCTTGCCACCCAAGATAAGGCACTAACTTGACCTTAACTTTGTTATGGCGCCCCTCGTATCTGGAGAACGTGAACAGACACTGTCTGGCAGCTCTCGTAAAAAGCGGACTGGAGAAGCGACTCTGAGTCATTTCATTTATTGCCCCCTCCAGTTCTGCGGCGGCGAGGAAGCTTCTCCCGCCCCTGCCAAACTTTAATTATTTATGTTCGCGGAGGAAACACAATAAGCGCGCAAGAGCCATTGAGAGCCATCTCCGAGGGACGGTCCTCTCTCTCTCTCTCTCTTTCTCTCTCTCTCCTTATCAAACTCCCAGGCATTTGCCCAAGCGCCCGTGGCTCAGCCTATCAGAGCGAAGGACCGGCTCCCCGACACCAGTGGGATGCGGATTGGGAACCGACTCAGAGAAGGAGGAGAAGAAGAAGAAGGAGAAGATGTAGACACCCAGGCAGGTCGCCAATGAAAGCGGCACAGCCGTCGGGGTTGGCGCGTAGGTTTCTCGTGTCAGTGTGTGGGCGAAAGCCAGGGAGAACAGCCCTTTGTATGATGTACACATGACACACAGAGAGAGAGAAACACACCCATGGGCACACTGCAAACACACACGCGCACAAATACAGAGGAGCACACCGACAGGGACCTGGGCCATTTATGGGAATATCGCCTGGCTTTCCAGCTTCGTCTCTGCTTTCTTCTGCCTTCGGAGTCCATCACACAGAGGTGGGCGGAGGAATGAATCACTTTCTCCTCTTCGATCCCTTTAAGGCCTCAATCCCGTTCACAGGTTTCATCGGGCGGGCAGCTGTGCTTTACCGAAATCCCTGCTGCAAGGGAGGGACTTACTTCTCACCAAATATCTTTGCGCCCGAGAACTGCTTGTAAATCTGTTCAAAATCTCTGGGGGGAGGAAAATTGTGCCTACCGATTTCGACGCCGGGTGGAGGGCGCCCAAATGTATGAACTCATGTACGGACACTGGTATTTATATCTGTGTTTCCACAGCAGTCGTGCCTGCTTGTATTCCTAAAAACCTTTCCTTTCAGAATTGTAAAGCAACCCTGACCTCCATTCTGCTACTCTTTAATTTATCACATAATCTACTTGTTATTATCTTTGCTCTATAATAACATAGTTAGCTGTAGAAGACATATCCGTACGATAAGATATGAGAAATAGAACCGTGGCCGTATACTTATCTACAGCAACGTACATGTGTGAAGCAGTTTACTTGCTTACGATTTTTATTTTGTAATGGAACGCCTCAGCCAGCTAGTTTTTCATTGTGTGCAGAATGGAAAGCAAAGAGAATCTGTTTCGCTGATTATCAAAATATGGATAATGCCCTGCTTACTTACACACAAGCCTGAGCGTGGGCTCGCTCAGTCGCAAAATCGCCGGCTCGAAATTCGCTTTATAGAGGTGAACACTGTAAGCACACTTCAACCACGACTGAGGAATAATTTGAACTTGATAAACACCCGGTGGCCATTTCTACATTTTTAGGATTTGCAATATTGCAAGATCAAAGAATTTGATATTTACAAGATTTCCTTGAAATAAAGGGAACACAAAGAAAAGGGAAAAGAAGAATCATAACTCAAGGCCATATTTTTTTCTTCTTGCTATTTACTTTTAGCCAGAAACACTATTTCATCCATACATAATCAGTGGACATTACAGTGAAACATTAATAAGATAGATAGATAGATAGATAGATAGATAGATAGATAGATAGATAGATAGATAGATAGATAGATAGATAGATAGATAGATAGATAGATAGATAGATAGATAGATAGATAGATAGATATGATGAGTATTATTGGTTGAAATAAAACTAGACCACCTCTTCATCATTTTTATATTTTTAAAAATTACAATTCTGAGAGCACAGGCTCCTTGAGATATATAATAACCTTGATTGTGTAAATGGGAAATCAGCAAATAAGAACAGGAACAGGGAGAATTCATCCACATGTTTTTTTTAGCCAAATGACTGAAGTAAAATATTTACTTTTTTTCCAGGCCTACCTACTTTTATGTTCTGAAATCCTGAACTATTTATCATATTATTAGGACAAGGAGAAATGTGAATATAAACTCTTAGTAGTTTTTTCTGGATACAAGTGCCTTTTTAAAAACCACAGCAACAGTGATTGCTATAGAGCAGATCAAATTTTGCTCCTCATAATATCTGATTTTTAGAATCCTGATATTCTAAATAACAAAATATACATATTTATGTTGAACAATAAATGCATTATATGAATCCTACCATTCCACCATGAAATGTGGAAAACCTTTTCACATCTTAAATTATCATTGGCAACAACTGCACTACTATTAATACTAGTATTTGTATCTATAATTAAAACAATTGTCAACACAAAACCATATTTGATTTTTTAAAAAACATGTGAGGGATTCAAATAATCTCCTTAAAATCAGTATTTTCATTAACATTTAAAATGTAAACAAAAAGCATAATTTCCTCTTTATTTTCTCTGGCTAGAACATCATGCAGACTGCCTATTAGTAGAAACTATAAGGATCAAAACCATTCTTATGTATTTGTAATCCAGGGGAAGCTATTAAACCAAATCCCAAAAATGGTGTCACTTTCTCCTTAGTGAATATATATATATATATGCCTTATTTCGGAGTCTTAAAAAGAAATAGGCATGTGTGTTGTTGTTTTTTAAATGCGATTGCCAAATGAGCATGAAATAAAATAGTACTAAAATTTGAAATAAAATATTACAAAATCTAGATTTTCAATAGATTTTGAGCAATTGTGTTCACAGCTTTTTGCTTGGGGGGGGGGGGGCGTGATTGTGGAGGCAGCGAGAACCCCAGATCAAGGCACTAAAAGCATTTCCCATTGAACCGCATCTCTGGATTCTTTTGTAGCCTTCTTTCTTTTCTTTCCTGTGAAGGTTTCTGGGCAAGGCCAAAGTCAACCGAAACACGACGGAAGGCTGGAAGGGGGAAGAGAGCGAGCGAGCAAAACGCCAAGGGCAACCACCAACGCTAGAGGGGATTCGCAGAACAACAAATGGCGGGACCCCGCCTTGGCAGAGAGGGGGGGGGAGGGTTGAGGAAGGAAGAGAGGCCTGGTACAGCCTTTGGCGGGGCTGTTTGTTCTAAGGAAGAGGGACCAAAAAATGGGAAAAACACTCACAATTTTTTTTTAAAATCAACGGGGAAAATGGAAGGGCAAAGAATCTGGCTTTCCTCCTGAGCAGAAGGCAGAGGTAAGACTCTCTGTACAGGGGGTGGGGTGGGATTACTGGGCGGAAAATGTCTCCCTGTCGAGGTTTTGCTGCCAAAGATGGATTTTGGAGGGTGCACAGAGAGGATTTGATGGCCCAAGTCCAACATGCACACACAAAAGAAACACACACGGTGGGCTTCGAGCTGGTGGCTCCTTCGCTTTTAACACAATCGGCGGCTGGGAAACCTGGTTGCAGGGAGCGGGAGGGCCGGTGGGTGCCCCCCACCAGGGAAGAGGATGCAAAAGGTTCAGGTGGGAAAGATACTTGGAGCTACCCATCGGTGGAGCTGATTATTATGATTATTATGATGATGATGATGATTTTTTTGGGGGAGAAAATATTCCTGAGGCCTCACCTGTCCTCCGAAACCTCAAGTAACTGGTTTTTTTGGGGTTTTTTTTTTTGGGGGGGGGGGTGTCGGACGGTCTTTAAGGTCTTGGCAGGACGAAGATCGTCTTGGGGGTGGGTGGTTGGGTGGGAATCCGTCCGAGATCAGGAGACTCATCCCCAGCCCCAAAAGGACGCCTTTACTCCGGAGTCAAACAAAGGCATGGGTGGAGAATCTGGGAAAACCCCACCACTAGCAGCCTCCGGAGAAATACCCGCCCTTGCCTTATTTCACATCCCTCCAACTTGACATTCCCCTCCCCATCGTCCGTCCTTCTCTTGCTCAAGCTCTTACTCGAGCCTGTTTTCCTGCGCAAAACCAAAATGTTCGCAAGAGTTGCGTGTGGTTTTTCCAAACAGGGGCGGGGAGTGGAGCCTTTTTGCCATACGAAAGGCGCGGTCGAGAGTATAATGGAGGGATGTCGCAGTGAAGAGGTCTCTCGACAAATTAAAAACGTTTTCCCCACCCCACCCCCCAATAAAACACACGCGCAGCCATACCCGTAGAAAAGCACTGCTCTTTTAAAATGATTTTTTTTAAAATTTGAGACCCACTTCAAAACAGCTTGGAGCTACCGAATCCATCGTTTTGAGTTTATTGATAATTATTGTTATCTCTCTCTCTCTTACTCTCTCTCTCTCTCTCTCTCTCTCTCTCTCTCACACACACACACACACAGCGGGAGACAAATGAGAATTACCTTCCAGTTATAAGTGTTTTTAGGACGTTTCGCATCAGCGTCAGACATAATGCGATCCCTTTGGCAACTCTACAGCTTAAGGCACGTTAACCTCCAGCCACAAGGCTATATAAGGAAATACATGGGGGTGGGGAGGCGGACTGAGGGGAGAGATGGAAGGCCTGACACCATAACCACGATTCCTTTTATTCTCCTTGTACCCGTTTTTCTCCTCCTTCGGCTACAAAGGATGGGACTTGCAAAGCCCTCCAGTTTATACGAATAAGGCAGCCTTTGGAGCGGGGCCCTTTTCGAAAGTTCTCCGTCGAACTGAGCAAAGCGTTGTTTGTTTCACCAGCAAAGCGTTGTTTGTTCAGTTGGCCTGGAGCCACTCTAGGAGCCAGTTCGCGCCTGAGGAGGAGGAGGAGGAAGAGGAAGAGCGCCAGCGGGGCGGCCGGCCAGGCGGGGGCGCACGCAGCTTCTGCCCCGCCAGCGGTGTCGCCCTCTAGTAGAGCGAAACCGCCTGCTCGCGCATCACCACCCGTTTCTTCTTCATCCGACGGTTCTGGAACCAGATCTTCACCTGTTGGTCGCTCAGGTTCAGTCTGTTGGACAGCTCTTTCCTCTTCTGCCGGTTAATAAACTCGCTGAGGAGGAATTCGCCTTCGAGTTCGGCGATCTGCTGTTTGGTGTAAGGTTTCCGCTTCCTCCGGGGTCTCCCTGGAGTAGGGCACCAAGGCAAACCTGCAAGAGAGACAGGGGCGCGTGAGGGGCGTCGCCTCGCCTTGCCACAAGCCAACGCAGACAAGAAAGAAGACACCAAACACAGCGCAAGGGCATGGCGGAGGGGGCTCCCTTTGTCAACACAGGGGGACCAGACGGACCCCCCAGGAGTGGAAGGAGGTCTATATTAGAGGCATTCTATGATCCCACCCGAAACACGCTTCCTCTCAGCCCAAGCCCCACCGGCTTTGGCCGGATCGGGGCTGAAAGCCCACCCACCCATTTCTTTAGGTGCAACTGAGGGGGGGGGGATCCGCAGGGTTCCTCTTAAAAACCGCTCTCCTCGGAAGTAAGTGGCGTGGGGAGTGACTCGCCTGCAGCCTGGACCCTGAAGGGGCCGGGGCAGGGCAGACAGGGCAGGGCAGGGGGTGCCAAGGCATTATTAGGGTGAGGGACCGCGGGTTGGCTCTCCAGGGGCCGGGCGGGGCTGCCTTTCCCAACAGCGGCACATACCGTCCGGCAGGGAAGGTCGGAGGCTTGGCAAGGCGCCGGCAGAGGGAGGCGGCCGTGTCACGTTCAAGTTGACGACGCGCCTGAAGTCTTCCTCCTCCTGCGAGGCCGAGAGGCGAGCCTCGACGTCCGCTGCTGCGCCTGGCAGACTCCTGGGCTCGTACTTGAGCGCTTTGGCCAGAGACAGAGCCGCCATCCCTGCTCCGGGCTCCTGGGCCAAGGCGTCCCGGAGACTCGGCCTGCCACGCTCATCCTGCTTGGAGGCGTCG
Organism: Bradypodion ventrale; assembly: GCA_035047345.1. NCBI lineage: Eukaryota > Metazoa > Chordata > Lepidosauria > Squamata > Chamaeleonidae > Bradypodion > Bradypodion ventrale. The sequence goes on along the minus strand of JAWDJE010000001.1, from coordinate 288,055,737 downwards.
GGGGCGAAGGGTTTGGGGTGGCCGGTGGCGTGGAGGGGGAGCGGGAGGGATCTTCCTCCAAGGTAAGGCGGCGGCAGCGGCTGCGAGGAAGAAGAAGAGCCGCCGGCGCTGCTGCTGCTACTACTAAAATCGTGGCTGGCCGGCTGAGAAGGACAGGCACTGGCGCACGTCCAGGCGATGGAGCTCCGCGGGTAGGAAAGGCCGGCAGGCAACGAGGTGGCCAGTTGGTGGCCTCCGTTGGCGCGCAGGCTGGGGAAGTAAAAGGAGTCGGCAGCCGAGGGCAAGTTCAAGAGGGAGCCCATGTAACTGGGCCGACAGAGGCTGCGATCGCACATCTCCCGGGCGGGGTTTTTTTTTTGACGGGTCGGTGTTCCGTTACAGCCCAGAACGGAGCTCCAGAGGACCCCCGACGGCAGAAATCCGCCGAAGTCCTTCGCAGCCCCGCATTGCCTGCCTTCCCGTTGCCGCCTTCTGCTAAAGAGCCTCCTTGGGGTAGGGACCCACGAACTATAGAGGAGAAGGAAGGGGGGGGAGGGGAGGAAGGAGTTGTTTCCAGCGGTGGAACACCGAGGGCAACTGGACGGAGGAATGCCCTGGTGGCAAAGTTTTAGAGGAAGCCCCCCCCCTTCTCTCCCCCCCCCCCAACCTTCAAGACTTCGACCTGTGCAATCGCGGGCTCCCCCTACTCCCTCCCTGCCAGGCTCGATTAAGATTGGTTCTACATGTTTGCCTCCCTTATGTCTTCCCTCAGTAGTCTAAGTTCGTCAAGTTCTCGCTTCCTCTGCCCCGGGATCTGTGGGCACACGCATAAATGATATACAGCATATATATTTGGGTAACGCATCTATTGTGACCCACCAGAATGTGCCTACATATGTAGGCACATCCTGGTGGGTCCCAATGATGTGTTACCCAAATTACTTCTTTATCTATCACCGGAGGAGAGGGAAGTCAGCGTAGAAGGTGGAGGGTCTCCTGCACGATTTGAACCTGACCCCAAGGTCCTGGCTTCAGGTTACTGGTGTGTAAACATCACTCTCTAATGCAATCTGGTGCGCGTTTGCTTACAGATAACATGCATAAGATATCAGGCATAATATGATAGTGTTATAATATAATTATATAATATAATATGATCGCACATGCGCGATCGCTCACAACACATTTATGTTCACACCAATACATGTAATGCAACTGCACTACTGTGCATGGCATACAAGTGGAGTAGAAATAACCCAGCCTTCTTTGCTAGAATATTTTGAAAGTTATGTATTCAATTTGTATTACAGTTTGTCCTGCCTGCGGACCTTCCTACCTTGCTATCTCTAGAAGCAACCATTCCTTTATATTTGGGAATAAATCCTATTCCCATAAATAGGAAAAACTTGCTCTAATTTAGTCCAAATAATATGTGCAGTTTGGGGTGATCGAAAAAACGCCTGCCATGGAAAGCCCTCCTGCGCCAATTTTACCAGCAAAGGATGCCGCAATCGAGACCATGGCAAGGAAGCTCTGAAACTCCTCACAGTTTAAGACCTTTAATCCTCACTTATTGGGCTTTTCGTTAAAAGCACTTCTTTGGAAACTCCTCACAGTTTAAGACCTTTAATCCTCATTGGGCTTTTCGTTAAAAGCACTTCTCTCTTGGGGCATCATTCTTCACAGAACTTGCCGTTAGATTATTTCCTTTTTTTAAAGTGGTCTCCTCGATTTTCCATTGGGGAAAAAAATCACAATAGAGCAGATCATGCGCAGGAGGTGTTCCCAGAAAGGAAAGCAAGGCATGCCAGCCAATTGGGAAAGATACCCTCCTCGGTGTGGCTTGCGAGAAAGCCTGCCAGGGACTCCCACGGGCGCCTCCACCACCTCTCCGTGGGGTTTATCTCCCAGAGGAGGATATCTGGGCCTGGAACTGGACGGGCTTTCAGCAGCAGCAGCAGCCCGACCCCCAGTATTACCCGTGGGGAGCGATGTCCACAAGGCGTCGTGGAAACTGGCCCACTCGGCTCCTCTGGTGGCCAGAAATGGCGGCTTATTTGGCGGCCTCCATCGAGCCCTCTGTCAGCCGGAATAAGAAATGGCCTATCCAACAACGGTGTCTTTTTCGCAGGCAGGACCAATAAAGATATTGGAGGGGGGGGCGGGAGAGTTTCTTTTCTGTCCCTTGAAAAAGGCAGAAGATTCACTTTCTCCCTCCTTTTCTGTCCCCGACTCAGCCTTAAAACGGAAGGAAGGAAGGAAGAAAGAAAGAAAGGGATGCGCTTGAATTTCTTCTGCGTCCAAAGAAAGAGAAATTGCACACGAAGAGTCCATTGCCTTTTAATGTGACCAAAAAAGCAGCAGCTCTGGTGCAGGTAATTAAAAAAAAACAAACAAAAAAACAAACAAACACCGTCTCAGGAATTTAAACAAAATCCCCTTTTTGGGAAAGCAGTTTCCATCCGCCTTTGGCACATGTAAACTCCGTTAAAGTATGACATTAAAAAATTATTACCCCGGAAAGTGGGGTGTCAGGGAACTCAAGTTGGTCTCATCCGCACCAGTTGACAGATTTTAGGGAGGACTATGTTTGGGATTGAATTTAAGCACCTACCGTAGAAGGGTTTCCTGCTCCCCTTGGCATCTCGGCGAATTGGGTGAAACCGGGCTAGACTCCGGAGTCAACTGGGAATCGAGGTCAGACGCAAAAGGAGGGCAACCGAACAACATGGCAGACAGGGCGAATAATCCGGGATTAGTTTACTGGGAGGCGGTAAAGCGGTTTTTCCACGCAGGGAGGAGTGGGCCGTAATTTAAACTTTTCCTCCTTCCTAGTGCCCGCAAGGAGCTGAGTAAAGCTCTTAGTAAAAATTCAGAAAGCAAACGCCCTTGAATCCGGCCCTTTGCGGTGGTGAGAGGAAGGACATTTCGGCTTTTCCAGTTAGGAATTTTAAATAGCAGAATTTGAGGTGGTGTGGGGGGAAATCCCACCGCTTAAAAGCATTTCAAAGTTCAGCCTTTTCTTTTGGAAAGTGAGGCAGCATTAGTACTTCCTCATTAACATGCAAGCCGTTCATTTGGTGAACCGGCACGGTTTACTATCCCTCTGTTCCTGGTCTTTCTTAATTTTAAATATTATAACTGTTATGATGATGATGATGATGATAATTAGTACGACCATGTAAGATCATCATTCATCGCCGAGCCTTTTCTCTCTCGACTTGAACGGCAGTGTCTCCCAACCCTCTTTTTAAAGGAAGAACCAAGCCAACCCAAAATGTCTCCTTAGCTTGGAAAGAAATCTTTAAATCATCATCTCTCCCTTTCCTCCCCCCCCTCCCCCGCCCCGGTCCGGCATGTCCGACCCTCCTGCAGACCATGCCAGACCACACAGGCAACGCCGGGGGATATTGCTCACCACTACCTCTGGATTTTTATTGTTTGACTTATGTCTGCCAATTGAGCTTCTCTTATTAACTCCGAGGGCTCTTAACTCCTACAGGGTTTAGTCATGGAAGGCTTGGATACTGACACGGCCTGAAGATTCAGAGGGCTTTGACAATATTCTGTCTTTTGGAGGGAAACCTTCCAATCACCGATGGCAGGAATAGTTAAATAAATTTATTTATTTATTTATTCTTATGTTAGCATCCGCCCTTTCCTTCAAGGCAGTGTACACAACATTCTTAAGTAGTATATAACTTGTAAATACAGTACTTATGTAGGTACACATATTGTGTACATTTGTACACTTCAGACATGAATGTGAATGCTTATTACAGATTGCTCAGTGACATCTCTGGAGCCTTAATACATATATTAATATATATATTCCATTAGTTGAATGTATATATACCTTGTATGAATAAACATATAGAAGTACATGTGAATCTCATCCCTACATAAAGTACAGTATATCTATTATGTGTAGTCATGAACATAGCTCTGAGACAGGTTCTACAAGTTTTTCCTAAACTGTACGTTTGTTTTATATATTTACATTTCACTTTTCCTCCAGTGAGCTCAAGGTGATGTACACAGCTTCCCTAAAACCATATGCTGTACATAGGATAGGCATGGATGTATATAAATATGCACATGAATCTTCATTGTTGTACGTGAGGGTTTAAATAGACATATTCCATCCATGACATATTGCGGTCTACCATGATTTAATCTTATTTACTAGTTAGTTACATTAATGTCCTCTCTCTCTCTCTCTCTCTCTCTCTCTCTCTCTCTCTCTCTCACACACACACACACACACACACACACACACACACACACACACACACACATTAGAACACTGGCAAATATTTCTAAGTGTGCAAGTACTATATATGCAAATATCCCTCTGAACAACTAAATACTGTCTTAGCCTTTGTACTTTTCCTTGGAAGAAACTCCACAGAAGGGAGCTAATTTCATAGAATAGTGGTCGGTAGATGCAGCCTCAAGCAACCCTACTTAGGCACATGTATCTGGGATTCAATTCCCTTGAAATTAAGAAGCCTTCCTCAAAAATGTATAGGTACATCGTGCTTTCCAAACCAGGAGAGATGTTCAGCTTTAAAGCTTTAAGAATCAAAATATATCAGCTATTCCACCACTATTTGGACATAAACTGCAATCCTTGCATCAAATGGCTTCTACACATGTATAGGCTTGTGCTCTTAAGCACTTTGAATCTTGTTGGTATTATAATAATTTCATGTCAGAAATTATTCTGGGTTGAAAGGATTTTTTTGCGGAAGAAACTCTGCTGAGGGAAAGCCCAAATGAGGCTCCTTTCATGCCCCCAAGAGCTGGGACAAAGATGGGCGCTCAATCCATCATGCAGTACCTGGGTCTCAAAATGCCAACTTGCCAGCCTTCCAATTAACAAAGCGAGCTTCTTAACCACTGAGCCACCAGTTGAGGAGGAATTCTCTGAAGGATGCTTAGCTGTAGTTGGATTGTGTCCTTAGCATTTATATGGGACACACTGATTAACATTTAGAATGAGTTTTCTCCGAGTTAAAACCAGTTTCTGTCCACTCCCGTGAACCTGAGATGGGAAATATACCGAATGTGACACATTCCCAGTTTTATATTTACTCAGACATAATTGCCATTATGTTTATCAAAAAAGTAAGAGAGCTGCTGGCTCAAATGATGGGGCTCAGCAGTGCAGGCATCCTGTTTCACACAGCTGGAACAGATGGTGTGAGGAAGCACAGCAGCGGGAGGATGTGAATACACACTAGCAGTCATATTTTTAATGCCACGTCCCTTCCAGCAACTGAGATTCAAACGTTCATGGGTTCTCATAAGGATTTATTCTCAGATAAGTGCACATAAAATGCAAGCCAGACAAATGTTGGTCTCCTGGCAAGGCATCCCACCAAACAAATCTACTTCCATCTCAATCCAGAGCAGGATAGAACTAATCGGACAGACGGGCAAATAAGACCACCCTAACAGAAGTCATGCCTGCCACATGACCATGGAAACGTCTGCAGAAGCAGACAGCACTAGCTCTTCGGCTTTGAAACAGAGATGAGCACTGAACCCTAGAGTCGGATACGACTGGCTTTCGAGCAAGTCGGATACGACTGGCTTACCTTTGCCTTTACCAGAAGGGGACTGCAGTGGCTTAGTGGTTAAGATGCTGAACTTGACGACTGGAAGATTGGCAGGTCAGCAGTTCGAGACCCGATAGAGTGAGCTCCCTTCGTCTGTCCCAGCTCCTGCCAACCTAACAGTTTGAAAGCAAGAAATTGCAAGTAGATAAATAGGAACCACTTCGGTGGGAAGGGAGATGAGCACCATACCCTAGAGTCTGGATATGACTGGCTTTCGAGCAAGGGCGACCTTTACCTTTAGCAGAAGGGACAACCACCGAGAAAGCTCCTTCTTGAAATTCTTCTTTCTGCATAGCATGTTATAACAACACCTACTAGAAAATAAATTGCACTGAGTTGAAAGTCACTTGCTTCTGAGTCCCTGTGCAATGGGCTACCGAGGACAGCCACCGAGGACGACCTTATGTACATGGGACCTTCTGCTGACTTCGAAGGGAGCTCATCTCCCTTGTGGTTTCGACTGCAAAGGGGGGGGGGGGGGCGTGTTACTAGGTAGGGTGCTCCATTCTGTGGTGTTTATGTGCTTCGGTTCCTGTGCCTTCCTGGGAGCGGGAACGTGTTTAGTCTCCAGCTGCCGATTCTGTGGCTAGGGTTGCCACAAGACATATATTCACTTCCTGTGAATGCATTTCTCAAAGCGGTCGGTTTGGCAAATTGTACTCCATGCTCAGAACACCCTGCATTGGTAATATAAACAGGGCAGTGATGGGAGAGAGGCAAACGCCTATACCCGTGATGGCGAACCTTGGCACTCCAGATGTTCTTGGACTTCAATTCCCAGAAGCCCCCCCCCCCGTGATTCCACATGAATGGGTTTACTGCGATTCATCCGGCCCATTTTTTTTTACTTCCACTGGAAGTGACGAGGGCAGCGCACGGGCCGGATGAATTGCAGTAAACCCATTCATGTGGATTCACAGGGGCTTCTGGGAATTGAAGTTCAAGTACATCTGGAGTGCCAAGGTTCGCCATCACAGGCCTATACCTTCCCTTTTGTTTTTTCTTCTCTCTTTGTGTGTGTGTGTGTGTGTGTGTTTGCACGTGTATGTGTGTACACATGAAATTTCCCAAGACTCATGCTAAAAGACTACCCGCTCAGCTAACAGAAAGAAAAAGTGACTTCAAACCATTTTTATGGTTTACAGAAGCACAAGCCATAAATCTAGAATAAACTCTGAGTTAACCAACTAGAAAGAAAGAAAGAAAGAAAGAAAGAAAGAAAGAAAGGAAGGAAGGAAGGAAGGAAGGAAGGAAGGAAGAAAGAAAGAAAGAAAGAAAGAAAGAAATAAATATTTTTTTTAATTTAAATGACTTTTTGTGGAATTACATTATTGCCATGTACATCACTTTAAAATGTACCTTGCTTACAGAATGAGACCTGAACTCTCAGCCAAAACAATGTGTGTGGAAAAGTTCAACTCACCTTCTGGCTTTATAGTATACCAATTATATCAAACATCTCAAACTTACTCAGATGTGATTCTCTATAAATGTAATATGATGTGCCTAAAGTTTCCGTGCACTCCGGTATCTAGTCATGCCTGCCACATGACCACGGAAATGTCTGCAGAAGCAGACAGCGCTGGCTCTTCGGCTTTGAAACAGAGATGAGCACTGCACCCTAGAGTCGAGTACGACTGGCTTTCGAGCAAGGGAAACCTTGACTTTACCTTTACTAAAGTTTAATTTTCCACCGCAGGGCTTGTTTTAGAAAGAGTCTCACAAATGAATGTTCAGAATCTTCATTAACATGATATTTTAGGAAGGTGTATGAAGGAAACTGAGTGTGAAGATTTCAGTGGAACAGCTATTTCCCTTTGCAATTAATTGACACATCATTTTAAGTACAACCTGCTCACTACACACACACACACTTTCCTGACTGTGGATTGCGTCCCGTTTCATCCTTCTTCAGAACCTATGCCACGATGTTTCCAGCAGAGGGCAGCATCGTCCTACACATACATCAGTTTTGCTTTATTGTGGATAGAAGAGCCTAAGCGCAGCCATAACAAATGTGATGGCCGCCTTTGTGTAGGAAATCACAGTGTAATGTCCACCGCCATAGATTACAAAAAAACTACACTGTGTTTTCAGGAGGATCTGTTCGTTTGTTTGGAGCTGACTGCCCACGCAGGCAACAAAGAACGTGCTACCCCTGAATATGGAAATCTCAGCCAGGCTTCCTAAGCAACGGTGCATGTTTGGTCAAATTGCCAGAGAAAGGTGGAAGAACTTGACGGTGCCCTGCCCTCACCCCTGAGGCCTTAAGGCGCTTTGGGGGCTGTAGTCCAGGTGGAATCAAAAGAGTTGACTTGGTGTAATCTGGTTTAAAGGGACTGTGGTGGTGTAGTGTACACCACCCAGAGTGGGAAATATCCCAGATGAGTGGTATAAAACGTAATAAATAAATAAGGGGTTAAGATGCTGAACTTGATGACTGAAAGGTTAGCAGGTCAGCAGTTCAAGACCCGAGTGCTGCATGACGGAGTGAGCTCCCGTCTGTCCCAGCTCCTGCCAACCTAGCAGTTCAAAAGCAAGAAATTGTAAGTAGATAAATAGGGACTACTTCAGCGGGAAAGTACACAGCGTTCGTGTGCTCCTGTGTCTAGTCATGCCCGCCACATGTTCACGGAAAAGTCTGCAGATGCAGACAGCGCTGGCCCTTTGGCTATAAACAGAAATGAGCACCAAACCTTAGAGTCGGATACGAATGGTTTTTGAGCAAGGGCAACCTTTACCTTAATCTGGATTGGGACCGCTATGTAAGGTAACCTTCTGCAACAGAGCAGTATGCTTCGTTCTTAGAAGTCCCAGACCTTTCCCTACTCTTCACATATTGGGCTAATGTTATCATTTCACTCCCCCAGCCCCTCCTCGGTTCTTCTAATTAAATCTGGCAGGGTTTTGTGGCACTTTCAGGCCATTTATGAGAAAAAAGATGAGAGAGCAAGATCACTTCGGACTCTCTTGTATCAGCAGTCAGTTCAAACCTCACCCTTTTGCAGAGTCAGGCAAAAACAACTTTCCCTCTGTTGATCCTGAGGTCCTCTGAAAGGGTTCCTGCTTCTAAATTTAGGAGGGAACCTACAAAGTCACATATCTCCCCCACGCAAGGAAAATAATATGTATTCTGCAAAATGAAATGTTAGTGCCATTGATTTAAAAGGAGGCTTCTTTCCCCCACGACTGTGACAAGGAACTGGAGATTAGAAGAAAAGTTATATGTAGAACAAACAAACTCTAGATTTAAAACAAAGAGATCGAGAGAGAGAAGACTGTAGCAATGAAACTTTATCCACATGTCCCCCCCACCCCAAGAAAAATATTATAAAGGTTTGTATTGCTTCAAGTTGGAGGCTCAGAATGTTGTTGTGGGTGCTTTTTTAAAAAAAAAAAACCACTTTAAACATCCAATGGACAAAGCAGTGGAAAGAAAAAGTTTTTCTTGTTATTTATTTGCATTACTAATACTTATCCCCTACTCCTCCCCTTATGTTATAGGAACACCATACAACCAAAGTAAATTTTTTTAAGGTCTAATGATTTCAACATTTGGTCTAAAAAAGCTCAGTTTAGACAGCATGTACTGTATACTCTTAAAATACCAGCATATGGTTATTATATAGAATCGTCCTGAATGTTTGTTATTCTCAATTAAAAATAGGCTTTCAAATGGAGGAAGACTGGGAGGGAGAAACAGGGAGGAGGACCACATAAGATATTGGAGCAGAGACTGTATCCATCAGAAGAACATCAGACCTTGAGAAATGTAACAAACTTTCATAGTTTTGGGGATCACACACACACACAACACACACCATGGCTACAGATGGGATGCTCAAAGACTCCCAGATTTAATACTTGCATTTTATGTGCTTCATATACAGTACATGAATCGGGCCATCAAAATTTCAACATAAATGTAAGGCGAAAAGAAAAATCCTTCGGTACTCCCTTCCATCAATCAAAGTAACTTTACCTTTCATGTTGGACTCTACCAGCGTTTTTTATTTCATCTCCAGATAGATCAATCGATCTTTAAAAGGTCACCTGAAATACTAAAACACATCCTGTTATTAGCACGGCTTTTTTTCTGACAGCAGGCACTAATATACACTCTGGATCTTCCACACTTGCCACTTAAACACTTCATTCGGAGTTGTGTAAAACTAATATTACAAAAATCGTTAGCAGCTTGTAAGATAAAGGCTTTTTTTCCCCAAGAAAAGGGGAAAAGACATCCCCTCCCCCCCACCAAGGTGAATGATTAATCAAGAATTGGAGCTCTGAGTAGGAGGCCATGAGAGCAATGCATTAAGGCAGGGGTGCCTAAACTTTTTGGAGCTGTGGGCTGGTCACGTGGTTCAGGGGGCCAGTCACTATGGGCCAAGGGCCGGATCCAGCCCCATGCCAATTCATCTGGCCCGCAAAGCCCTCATCACTCCCGGAAGTGGAAGTAAAACACGCCCAAAGGGAAAGAGAGCAGGTGCCCAGTGGAAATAGGTGTACCTGTAGTCCAATAGGTCAGAGCGAGGAAAGCCCGTATTAATAACTGACATTCTTTCCCTCCTTATTTGTGAAACAAATCCTGTTGGACCCAAATATAAGTGGGTAAAGTCGAGTTCTGCCACTAAAAGCAATTGTGGGTGAGTGTGTTTCCTTTTGCCTTAATGCAGGGGTGCCAGATCTGGCCCCGACACCAATTCACCCGGCCCACGAAGCCCTTGTCACTCCCGGAAGTGGAAGTAAAATGTGCCTCTACAGGCAGTAGTTTGAGCACCCCTGCATTAAGGCAAAAGGAAACACACTCACCCATAATTGCTTTTAGTGGCAGAATTCGACTTTACCCACTTATATTTGGGCCCAAAAGGATTTGTTTCACAAATAAGCAGGGAAAGAACGCCAGTTATTAATACAGTACGGGCTTTTCTCGCTCTGACCTATTGGACTAAGTTACTGTACATCTATTTCCACCGGAAACGTGTTCTCTTTACCTGCATGGGCGATCCAGGTGTTACTCTCTATCCCTTTTGGGGTCATACACTGCATGCAGTATAGAAATCATGGTAGTTAGTTATTCTGTTGCTCTGAGCATCTAGCTACAAGGTTACTTTCCTTATGCACTGGACTGGGGAGATGGGAACAAAGGAATTCGTTAAAATCCAGATTCCGTTCCCCAAAGACTTTTCGCACCTTTCCCTGCCTTCATGCCAATTTAATGGCTATTAAATTATACACTGGTTGAAGCCTCCGGAGAAACATTCACCTAGTTTCCATTGAATTAAAGGGGCTCCCATCTGAATGTATAGGATTGCAGCCTGATAGCACAACACCTAGACACGTTTAACTCATAAGTAAGCCCCATAGTGTGCTGTATGGCAGGGCTTACTTCCAACTAAGTGGGCACAAGGTACCAGCCTTCTGTTTTCAAGCTGCCCAATGAGGATTTCTTTGGTGAGCCTACCCAAAAGGAAACTGAACGGGTGGCCCACCTGGAACAGGCCAATTGCTCTTGGTTTTAAAGGCCAGCGCCTTTCTCACCCCTTGGTTAATTAATTACGGGAAATAAAGCACCCAGAATTTGAGAGTAGTTAATGCAAGACTCTTTTTCCCCTCTGTGTGTGCACGTGCCTTTCTTTCCCTGCATTTATTTATTGGTTCTTCCGCTCACACCCGTTTCATTTAGCAACAAAAGCTATTCACGACTTTCCCATCTTTGATAATAGGTCCCCCAGTGCCAGGAAGGGTGGGGGAGGCATAGCACAGTGGAGACAAACGAATAAGAGAGCATCCAAGATTTATATAAAAATACACATCGATTTATACACACCTTTGTACAATTGAACATACAGGCACAAGTGGCTTGAAGCTCCGGAATTCCAGACTGCTCCATCTTTGTTTGTTTATTAGTACTCAGTTATTTTTCTAGGTTGTGTGTGTGTGTTTTGTTTCTTTCTCTGTCCGTTTTACTACTCTTCAGACTACTTTAGCACCAGATGGTCGAGATTTTAGTACAATAATAATCGAGAGGAAAAAAGCTTACCAATATACCGAAGTTGCGGTGTTTAAGTTGCCTACTGTGTGCTAGGGAGGCCACAACCACGCAACCTCCACCTGCTCCTCCTGCAACTATAGATAAGGACCAGGAAATAGGAAGCAATTCAAAACCCCAGTGATCCTGATCCACAACCCAAGGCTAGGGTTTGTTAAATTGCCTCAAACTCAACTGGACTCATTTTTCCAGGAAATAAGCAAAAGGTTTGGGTTGGGCAGTCCAACTGGGCCTAGATCGTGCCTTTGATCTATGGAGAACCGGAGACAGAACCAGCTTTCTAGTGTCCAAAGGGGGTGAGGAGGGGGGCAGTCCCCCTAATTCCGATGCCGGCTCTGAAGCACCATTTTAAAAAAACATAAAATAAAACGTGATCCATGAAGTGAGAAGGGCAATTCGAAGAGCAAGTCTCACTTTGTTTGGTTATGATTTAGGGAGGGGGAAGGGGAGGGCAAGGTCTCAGAGCACAGAATTTGTGGATAATTTAGGCTTAATCTCAATGGAGTTAGTTTTGGAGCAGGTTGTTGGAGATGTCGACTCCTTTCCAAACTACTGCAGATTAGGATAGGAGATGAGTTTGGAACCTGTGGCTTCCCTCTCCCTGGGGCAACGAGGTCTTTATCACAGCTAGAAATCGTGGTGATTGAGAGCATAAATACGCAGGTATACCTACACCCACGTGTGTATAAGCACACACACAGAGGTACATATATATGTGTGTGTACCTCTGTACACACATGTATATAATATACACTATATAATATACATATGTATACAGAGGTACACACATGTATATAATATACATTATATAATATACATGTGTGTACAGAGGTACACACATGTATATAATATACATTATATAATATACATGTATAATATACAGGTGAAACTCGGAAAATTAGAATATGTGCAAATGTTCATTCAGTTCAGTAATGCAACTCAAAAGGTGAAACAAATATATGAGATAGACTCGTTATATGCAAAGCGAGATAGTTCAAGCCTTACTTTGTTATAATATTGATGCTTATGGCTTACAGTTTATGAAAACCCCAACCCCTCCATCTCGTGTACCCCATAATCATCACATAATCTCATGTACGCTGTGTGCCATTATCATCACAATTATAACGAATTCAGGCATGCCATATCTTGCTTTGCATGTAGTGAGTCTATCTCATATATCTGTTTCACCTTTTAAGTGACATGAATGAACATTTGCATGATATTCTAATTTTCTGAGTTTCACCCACCTGTATACATGTGCGTACACATCTACCAACACACAACTTCCCTTTATAGCACCGAGATATCTGTAGCTCTAGTTTAGACCTTTCAGAAATTCAGGGGTGTTGAGTACTCCAAAGAACACCGACCTGCTGAGTGCGGGGAGAGAAGAGAACCTACCAAGCATACAGTAAAAAAAAGAAAGAAAGGCAAAAAAGAAAGTTTTTTTTTTAAAAAAGAAATACGGAAGTTAAAAGCCTGCAGCATCCGGTTAAATCCATGTCCAAGTGGCGAGTCTTTGGCCACCCTCGTGGCTGGAAAGGGGGCCGGGTGGGGTGGGGGGCACAAGAGCGAGGAGACGTTTCCAATCCGAGTCCAGCCTTCCCAACAGGCTCCCTCGCTCTCGCTCGCTCTCTGCCAGGCCAAAGTGGGGGCGGCTCGCCAGCCAAGTCCCCCTCGCGGTCCTCCTCAGGAGACGCCGTCCTTGAGCTTGGAGACGACCTTCTTGTCTTTGACGCGGCGGTTCTGGAACCAGATGGTGACCTGCCTCTCGGAGAGGTTGGTGGCCGCCGAGATTCTCCGCCGCTTGTCCTTGTTGATGAACTTGTTGAGGGCGTACTCGCTCTCCAGCTCTTTCAGCTGCAACTTCGTGTAAGGCACGCGCTTCTTCCTCCCCCGCCGGTAGACGCACATGTCCGGCTGGTTGAGCGCCACGTCCCCTAAGGCGAGAAGAAGAACCAGAGGTGACTGGCCAGGGAGGAGAGGGGGAATGTGGGGGGCTCTATCCCGCGGCCAGGAGAGGGAGTGGCCTAAAGGTCTCCCTTGCTCGAAAGCCAGCCGTATCCGACCCTAGGGTGCAGTGCTCATCTCTGTTTCAAAGCCGAAGAGCCAGCGCTCTTTTTCCGTGGTCATGTAGCAGGCATGACGAGACACCTGGGCGCACGGAACGCTGTTTACCTTCCCACCGAAGTGGTCCCCTATTTAGCTACTTGCAATTTCTTGCTTTCGAACTGCTAGGTTGGCAGGAGCTGGGATGAAGACGGGAGCTCATTTCCGTCCTGCAGTACTCGGGAATTGAACTGCTGACCTCCCGCCTCCCAGTCAGCGGCTTAGCCACTTGAGCCACTGCAGTCCGTGAGTGGCCTGGGCGGCTGGCCTTGCAGACAGGCCTGCAGGAAAGAGATGTGTGTGTGTGTGTGTGTGTGTGTGTGTGTGTGTGTGTGTCTGTCCTTTATAAAGTCCCACCTACCCACCCCGGAGCCCTTCCCGTTTGCTGCATGCTCTTGAGAAGGGTGGAAGTATACAAAGAAAACGAACGCCTCCCTTTTCGCCAGCAAGAGAGAAATGTGGGTAACACATGAACTCATCATGGAGTCAACTGAAGTCGACTCAATGGTCGTCCGCCGAGGAGGGGGCTGGCGGTTTTGAAACGGGGGAGGCAACAAAAAAACAATGAAACTATCCCGACAGCCCGAAAGAGGCCTATCCTCGTTAAGACTGACAACCCAGGCTTTTACAGTTCTTCTCCTATGTTGGGCTTTTCCGATGATTTCCATTAAATCAGAGGGAGGGGGGAAATATAGGGAAAGAAGCCTGCGAAGACCAGGGGATTCCCCTCCCCCCAGGTAGGAATGAGCTCCTTTGTACAACGAGGGGCTACGTTAACATTTGCCCTGAAAAATGTACTGGTTCTACTCCGGTGAGTAAAAGAGCATTTGAGTTTTAAGACGGGCTGTTATGGTTGGAAGAAGCCAGACTAATGGAGGAGAGATATTGGGATGGGAGTGGAGGCTGGGTCTATCTATGTCTACGCATTCTTTATAACGAAGTCCCACAGATTTCGAGGAATGCATTAAGAACAGGTGATGTCCAAGGCTGCTCGCAAGGAGACCCTGCCGAGTTTGCTAAATTTTTTTTTTTTTGGGGGGGGGGGGAGGCTTCATACCGTGGCCTAGGAAGCCTTAAACTACTTCTTCTTCTGTGTCTAGGCCAGACGTGAAACTGCCAAAGTGAAGGCACCGTTGGATGAGTTCATTCTGCAGTGCCTGACCCAGTGTGAGAAAGATTAGCCGGCAACACAAGGTTGCCGTTAACAGGGCACGCCCGATTGTGCTCCAAGAATATCGAGAAGAGGCTCTTTCTGTGTACCCTTAAACTACTAAACATTCTTTCTTGAAAGGGTAAATAAATGGGGCAGAAGGAAGCTGGGAGAGAGAACTCAGTACTCGAAGCAGCTAGAGTGCAAATCGAGTCCCCTGGTTTCCTACGAATTTCCTCTCGGATGCTCTGGCTCTGGGACTCCCTCCTAAGCCGTGGCAAAGCGTGCAAAGCGTGGCAGCCCGTTCTCTTGACGCTGGCAGGACCAGGAGGACTCTGCCCACCTCTCCCACCTCCCCTCTTTGTGGTTTAGGAGGGGGGCAGCTCATGCGGCCAGATGTCCGTTTCCAATCTAGTTGACCTCCTTCACCACCACTGCCGCCACCTCCACCTCCTTGCCGCGATGGCCCTCCTGGCCGGCCCACCTGCCTACTTACCTGGGAAGGAAGACTTCCAGAAATGGGACCCCTGGGCCTGGTCTTTGGCGCAGTACACCTGGCCATTCCAGCCATTGGCCAGCGTCCACGATTGGTAGCCCTCCATGGAGATGTAGGCCTCGTGTCGGGGCTCCCCTGCCGCCGCCGCCGCCGCCGCCGAGCCGAAGGTGGAGACCACGTCCAGGTAGCCCGCAGGTACGTGCTGGTAAGGGCCGGTGGCGGCGGCGGCAGCAGCGGCGGCGGCGGCCGCGTAGCCCTGGTAGAAGGAGACCTCCTTGGCCCGGGAGGAGACCTCACCGCCGGCGGAGGAGGGGACGCCGCTGCCGGCCAGGCTGGCCACGTCCATGTACTTCTCCACGGGGAAGGCGGCGTGCGGGGAGGCCTTGAGGGCGGCGTTCTGCTGCAGGCCCCCCACGCCGTGCGCCATGCGGCAGCTGTAGTAACCGTTGCCGAAGGGGTGGTAGCCCGGGTGGTAGCCCAGAGCCGCCGCCGCGGCCGCCGCGGCCGCCGTGGCCGAGGGCGCCGGGGGTCCCGACCCGCTACTGGAGCAGTCCTTGGAGGGGGCGGCCTCGGCCGTGGAGGAGGACGAAGAGCGCGCCCCCGCGGAGGAGGCCGAGCGCTCGTAGGCGAAGCCCGGGCCGGAGGCGGCCGGGGGGCGGCTGGGGGGCGCCGCGCCAAAGACCGGGGGAGGCAAGAAGTTACGGCACGGGCCGCCGCTGTTCCCTCCGCTTCCTGCTCCTCCTCCTCCACCGGCGTCCCCCCTCAGCGCCTCCATCTCCCAGCCCCCCGATGCTCGGCTCATCCTTCCCGCGCGAAGGAACCCGGGCGCTGCCGTGGCCGCTGCTTGTGGCGGCGGCGGCGGCGGTCGTGGAGGGGCGGCGGCTTCTCCTGCTTCTGCTTCTGCTTCTGCTGCTGCTGCTGCTGCTCCTCCTCCTCCTCCTGCCCAGCTCGGCCCAGCGGCGGCCCACAGGCGCTCATGGCGTGCAAACCGAAGGCGGGAGGACGGACGGGGCGGGGGCCGGCGGGAGGGAACGGAGCGTCGGGCGGCCTCCCTCGGGCTGGCGTTGGAGAGGGCTTATAAAAACGAAGGCCACGCTGCGGGGGGAGGGAGGGAGGGGGGAAAGCAGCGTCTCGGCTTCGCAGGGAGCCTAGGCGGAGCCCTATTGGCTGAGGCCGCCCATGTGACCCCGACGGGGCCAAGGAGGGGGGGGACTCTGGTGAGGCTGAGAGACCTTCCCCCTCCTCACCAGCCCCCTTCCCGCTCCCTCCGAACTTCTCCATTTCGTTTAATTAATTAATAATTAATCAAGAGAGATGCCCCTCCCCCACTCTGACAGCCTCGGGAAGGGGGTGGGTGATGTACACTTCGAACCGGTTCAGAAGGAGCAAACAAAAACATAAAGTCAACCCACACTTCGGAGTGGGATCCGAGTTAGGACGCGGCCGCTCGTTTGCATGCATAGCGCGCGCATAAACACACACACACACACACACACAAATGCACACAAACGCACACATGCAGGCACGAAACGCTCCGTCGATCACCTTTCGCCTTCTCTCTCCGAAGTGGGACGGAGGACGGCTTGAGAAGGTGAAGAAGTCTTGGAAAGACTTTGGCCCGCGTCGGAGAGGAGGAGACGGAGAGAAAGTCCGGCAGCTTTCTCTAAACTTCCTTTTGCAAGCGTCGCTGAGGTCCGGCTCCAAGTAGTTCTTCATTAGACCGAGATCTGTTTTCGAAATAAAATTATAGCAAATATGTCTGTTTCTGAAAAAGTTGGTGTGGCGTAACCGCAGAGGTTCAGGAGCTCCTGAATAGGTTCTTTTCTCGCATGCAGGGCTGCTGAGCTATTCGTTTGTCTTTTCCACCATTTTGCCACATTGGCACACCCATGCTCACCTAGCCAGCAGCAGAGAGTTCGTCTGAGACGTATGTATACATTGCTCCTTCAATTCATGGGTAGGAAACTGGAACTTCAGCGTTAGAAGGGGGGGATGGAGTGGGCATACATATAATAACCGATCGATGTACGGTAAGACTGCATTAATCCAACCCTGTAGTTCCACAGGGTGGGAGATCCCTAATATCTCTGTCCCTAATATTACCTTGTATTGTTCAGATTCACTCTCATTAACACACTTGTGTTAATTTTGTTGTAAACTTTTCAGCACATGCAGTCGGAAGCACAAATGCTGACCAGGGTCCTGAGCTTTGCACTTGGAGAGAAGTTTATGGTTTTGAAAAGGTCCTTTGGCCTCCCTAGTATGCTTTATGTCCTTCCTGTAAGGATTTAGAGCCTACCTATCTAACGACGATAAAATGGAAGCAATGGAAGAATAAAAAGCAACTAAAGAAAAGCTGGAAGGAAGGATTTTCCCCAGTGTAAAGGCACCTCCTCTATTCGTTTTTGTATGAGTGAAAACAGTACACTGAATTCAGTGAGAGCTGCAACTTTAGTAGAGCCGCTTAATAAGGCCAACTCTAATTTGGTTTAGTAAAAGTAAAGGTTTCCCTTGCTCGAAAGCCAGTCGTATCCGACTCTAGGGTGCAGTGCTCATCTCTGTTTCTAAGCCGAAGAGCCAGCGTTGTCTGCTTCTGCAGACGTTTCCGTGGTCATGTGGCAAGCATGACTAGACACCGGAGCGCAAGAACGCTGTTTAACCCCTATTATATTCTCTTAGCCTAAATACATTCCAAAGTTTTTTTAAAAAGACTCATTTTTGGCAAAATAAGTCAGAGGGGTGACATTCAGGAAGGCAGAGTACATAGCTTGAGTAGGACTGAGAGGTGCTAAAAGAGTTCCAGCAGGGAGGTGAATGTGGTTTCACGTCCAGGTCCAGAAGGAATCCATGCAGAAGGTGCACCTTCTTGGTTTTTGCGTGAGTGAACAGTAGCAAAAAATAAAAATAAAAAGGATTCCTGGCGATAAAAGCTGCTCGCCCTTGCCAAAGGCAAGAGGCAGACACCGGCCTCAAGTTCAAGTTCATTTGATCCTTGCTCAACTCACTAACAATCCCTCCTAATCAACTGAAAAGGCCCATAAGTGAACCCGACCAAAGGTTAAGCCATTCACCCCTTATTTAAAACCCAGTTCTTATTTGTTTCCAGGACGTGTAAACCGTAAACCAGCCTGTAATTAGGCAGTGGTTGTTACTAAGGGTAGTGGTTGAAAGGAAAGGACAGGAAAAACTTTTCTTCTCACCACTGATTTTCTTTTTCCTGCCCCATTTAATTCAACAATGTTCGGAAATTAGTATTCCTGCAATAACAACAAGATTTTTATTTATTTTATTTATTTATTGTTAAATTTCTATACCGCCCACTCAGCCAAAGCCGACTCCGGGCGGTTCACACAGTTGGTAAAAACAGATAAAAACAAATAAAAACAGATAAAAACCAGCAATAGGAACCCACCCCTAAAAAGAGAGGGGTGCAGGAACTGAAGAAATCGTGGGACAGGCTTCCTCCCCTATATTAACCACCCAACGGAAGCCACTCCTCCACCTGCACCCCTGCAGCACCACAGCTTCTCACTTGGATTTATGCATTCTGTGATTGCAGCATTTGGCTATCTTTATTGCATTTTGTACACACACAAATGTGAGTAAGAAATATGGCTGAGTCCTAGGAACACGGTCCAGACAGAGTCAAGGCTGTAATCCTTGAAAGAAGGCACCCATTCGGCCCACTCTCTCAAATCCCTAATCTTTGGAGCTCAGAATTACTGGCTGGTGGCTGGATCGTGCCCTGTCATGGTGATTTGTGCTTTTCAATTCTTTGTTTTCTTTCTAACAGGAATGGAAGGTCATTGGCAGACTGCCACATTTAGGAATGCCTATAACCCGGTTGTACCCTCTACACCACTCGGCCAAGACTCCAGATCTGCATTTTCTCTTTCTTTTTTTAAATTGAGTAATCGTGTCAATTTTTGAGGTGTGTCGTGAAATGTGGCACTGGCCTGGGATGGGACACTGCCAGTGGGAAACAAAATAATGATTTCACAAGGCAAACCAGCTTTCTAAAGTAGTCAAGGGGGGAGATTCGTCTTTCATACTTGCGCAAATTTACTCCCAGTCGATGGAAAAATTCCAGATGATGAGACAAGTCTCTTGACACCCAGGGGATAGTTCTGGCCACTAAGAAGAATAGATCACAATGGCCTATGGACTGAAGTAAATAAAGAAACAGCGATGATAATGAGATTGGGCGGACAAGAAACAAGTTGTTTACAGAAAAAAAAACCCCGGCATTTTGGAAGTATTCCAAAGATCAAATTTGTGGCGCCCTCACTGCCACACCTTTTAAGAATTATTTTCCTATCCCTCCCTCTTGGCATCTAGTCAATGGGTGACATCATGTGTACATTACATTTTCCATTTACCAATGGTGCAGGCAAAATTCGAACTAACACATTTCCAGCAGGATCTAGGGAGCTAGAGAAAGTGCTCAAGGGGTTCTGAAAGAAAGAAAGAAAGAAAGAAAGAAAGAAAGAAAGAAAGGCGTTGTGACCTGTGTTTTGAGAAGAAATTATATCATCCTCATCCCGTCTGAATCGTTTCTTAATTAAAAGCTCTCTTTATTATTGTGCAACTCACCCCAGATAAGTTCCTCTGCTTGCCTTGATATGTGAGCGGAGTCTCGGAGAGAAATAATGTAACTAAAGCACATTTCACTTGGTTCACTGTAAAGCCGTTTCTAAGTAACTGGACACGGGTCACCTGCCTGTTATTAAGAAAAGATAACGAAATGAACTCGTCTACATGTGGCAACAGATTTCCCTTCCTCTTTGCACCTACTCCTGTCCTTTATGGAAACTTTTCCCCAACGAAAACAGCAGTCCTGTGTGCCTTACCCACATTGCGAAGAAGTTAGTTGCGGGAACACTTAATGGGCTTCCTTGTTTATACCCAGAGATCAGGGTACAAGGGCCGTGGGTTAACATCAGCAACACAGGAAAGTCAATCTGCTTCTTCTGCATGTCTGTGTAGTTGGAGAATCCTCCTTCTGTCCCGACTAGTTTGGGACAATTTGTCTTGTGATTTTAAGAGTGAAATGCAAACACAATAAAGGACTAGTTAATAGCGAGCCGGTCTAAAGGGCCACAAGCACCGGATATTTTTTTAATGCCCACTGCTCCCAAGTATTTCTTGTTTGCTTTGCCCGCTTGTGGCCTCTATGCTTCACACTCGTTTCCCCGCAGCTCCAGTTCAATTCACAGCTCACGTGAAGAAAAGGTCAAGAATTCACCCTCTCTCTTATCCAGACTTGGATTTTCAAGACTTCGGCATAATCGTACAGATTTACCCAACCCGGTTTTAGCTCCTACAATCTTGAGTGATTAACTGATGTGCAAATTACCTACGCATGTCTGTATGGATGTCTGTATGGAGTGGTGGTAGTATGTGCTCCCAAGTCCGTTCTGACTTCGGGCATACGTTTCAGAGGTATGTAATAAGGTAAAGGTCGCTCTTGCTGGAAAATATCCGACTCTAGGGTGCAGTGTTCATCTCCGTTTACAGCCAAAAAGCCGGCACGGTCTGCGTGTGCAGATGTCTCCGTGATCATGTGGCAGGCATGACTAGACACTGTAGCGCATGGAATGCTGTTACCTTTTCTGCCAAAGCAGTACCTATTTATCTACTTGCAATTTCTTGCTTTTTTTGTTGTTGGTAGAAACTCATTCCGTCGTGTAGCACTCGGGTATCGAACTGCTGGCCTGCAGACCTTCCATTCGTCAACTTCAGTATCTTAACCACTAAGCCAAGGTAAAGGCATGTGGAGATGTGCAAAAAGCGGTTTTCCCAGTGCCACTTCCACTTTCGTGGCTGTTGAGTTCCCATCCATCCTTCCATCTACTGCGCTATATTGGCTTGATTTTATATTTACTCCCTTTGCGTCTATTCCAAAGCAAATCCCATTTGGTTCATAAAAACATTACTTTCTTTGAAAAGGGCATAACATTAAAATGCCCATCATTATGACGAAGACAAGAATTTGTTACATCCCAAGGTTATTCTGAGCAGAACAGTATACATTTGCAGAGGTGTCAGGCTAACAGCTTAATGTAAAGCACGACAAAATTCTGCTGGTTTAAAAGGAAAAGGGAAGGAACGGATTTAAGCCTCTTCGGTTGGACTCAGTGGCACTTAAGAGTGTTTAATTTCGCCCGTGGTTTAAACTGGAAGTCACTTAAGTGTATGTGATGCGCTCACAAGTATTCAAGTCAACTGTGAACAGAGAAAGTGGTATTCAGCCCAACTACCATTTCATTATAATAAGAAAGAGGTTGCTCGCAAAAAGCGAGAGGGTGCACGGCTACCGTAAGGCGCCTAGGGAGACGTAACAACCCGAGGAGGGAGTCCTTCGATTCCATTTTTAAAAATGTATTTAATGAAAAAATAAGTCAACCTGGGCTCAGGGGGTCTGGCTCTCTGACACCAAGGAAAGCCTCTCGGCCTGTCCTATAGTTCTGTCCGCACCCCGAGTTCATTATGAGCTGATGAGTTTGGCTGCTGAAATACAGGCCATTGCACAAATGAGGAACTGTCGCGCTCGAGTTCTTAAGAGCCTTTCGTAGCGAAGCGAACTCTGAACCCTGCACTGTTCTCCACTGAGTGCAAATCCGAGCTCACAATAAGACACCAGGACAATTCTGATGGATCCGACTGCTTGTTGGTTGCACGCTAGTGTGCGGAATGCATGCTGAGCAGCGAGCTGGACGGACTTGGTTTGAAGCCGGACCCTCTCCGGGGGTTACACTTTCGGAAGCTGCAGTATGCGATCCTAGCCACGAGATGGCCCTACAAGTTTTCCTGTAAAAGCTGAGTCTGCTCTTAAACTCTCGTACAGTAGTTTGTCCTGGACGGTCGCCCAGTATGTTAGCAAAGAGAAAAAAAATCCTTGGTAGTATCCTTCTCCCATTTGCAGGAAAAAAATATTTAAGCTAAATGGAGATGGAAGAAAAGCCACAGAATCTCCGCTCTCCTTATCTTGCGATCTATCAATCAATTCCCAAGTGCCCTTAGTCGTCTTTAGGGGTTGCAAGACAACAAGGTAAATAACATGGGGATCGCTAATTAATGCTCATCTCTAAGGAGACAGGTCAAGAATAAGGAGTCACGGTGCAACATTGGTCTTTATTTCAGGATCTATGTGATAGCCTTGCATCTTTTTGGAAAAAGCAGAACATAAATTTCCTCCTGGCTTTTCCAAGCGGTACAGTATTCTTCCTTAGGCACATAAAGTGGTTGGATTGGGCGGGGTGGGTACGAGTCCTTAGGGGGAGAGAGAGAGAGAAAGAGAGAGAGAGAGAGAGAGAGAGATTAGGGAAGAATTTACACAGAGAAAGAGGCAAGAGAGAACGAGGGTGTGTCCACGACGAAGTATTTATTCTGATTATGCTTTCCCTTCCGAATGTGTAACTGTTATTGTGACAAAGGTTAGCATCGGTATGTAATCTGTCAGTGTGCCAAACCATCCGGCAATAATTAAACATGCAATATATGTGTGTGCTTACTGTACCTATTTCTGTCTCTGCATGGGTTTCTATAAACGTTTATAGATAGGCATATCTTTGCGTACTGCTCGTTTGATATGTTTATTTCAGTGACGCCTAAATTATAATCTGGCTCTACATAGATTTAGTACCCTTTTAATTGATACTTACTATTCGCACTCTTGTGAGTACGTAGCTTTCCCCCCTTCTCTCTCTCTCCCCCCCCCCCCTCTCTCCCCCCTCACACACACCCACACCCCTGATTAATACACCGACTACAAGAACGAAGTCAGAACGAAAGTTTGTAGCAGTACAGTTGAGGCTGCAAAACGCCGTCTCAACGTTTTTGGGTTCGTTGAGTCTTTGAGTCACCCGCTGGGTCGAGTAAAGCGGTTTAGAAATTAAACATGAAATGAAAAAAAAAAGAAAATGAAATAAACGTCTCCATTACTAAACTCTCCTGTCATCACCCGACAGCAGGGGGCTCTTCTCTCTCTCTCTCTCTCTCTCTAGAAGTAACCCCTCGCCCTCTTCCCAACCCTGAAAGACACCCCTCCTTAATTCCCTGACCCTTGCCCCTTCTCCTTGACGCAGTCTAGGGGAACACAAGTTCATCCCCGGACGCCTGGCTGCTTCTCAGACAGATGTAAACACCGCCAGGACTTTGCGCCGGGCTTCTCCTCCCCGCGGACGCCCTGTTTATTACCTGCCCCCCCCGCCCACCACACCGGGGCCCCCTCCCGCGCCCTAACGCCCGGCAGTTCACCTCAAAGCACCCGCCGTCGAGCCGGGGAACAAATGTTTACTCAGCCTCCTTCCCTCGGAGCCCTTTGACTCTTTAAAAGCGCGTCGAGCTGGAGGTCCACATGCAACATGTGTTTCGTTTCAATTAGGTCGGATGGGACCTTCTCAATTAAAACTTCACAAACCAGGATCGCCGGCTCTTTGATATCCCCCAGGAAGAAGGGCGGTGGGCAAGGGGGGGGAGGAGGGCCCGCTTTTGGAAACGCTTTGGCTTCAGGCCCTGGCAGCGACCGCCAACTTGCCAAACCCACGGAAGAGGAAGCGCCCACCCGAGCTAGGGGAGCCCCTTCGCGTTGGTCTGCTCGCCTTTCCCTCCCCCTCCCCCTCCCTTTACAACAACAAAACCAAGGCTTGAAATGCCCACCCCACCCGGTTCCTGAATGAAATACTTGTTCTCAAGCGTCCTGGAGTGGATTAATTTAGTCGCCTAGAAATCACGAAATATCAAATAGCAACTTTGTGTCCATAGGGCTTTCCGCGCCCCCCCCTTTTCTTCCTGAAATCCAACGTGGTCACTGCCCGTTACCTAATGTCTACAGGTGAAACTCGGAAAATTAGAATGTCGTGTAAATTGTCCATTCATTTCACTTAAAAGGTGAAACAAATATATGAGATAGACTCATTCATTGTATGCAAAGGGAGATAGTTCAAGCCTTACTTTGTTATAATATTGATGCTTATGGCTTACAGTTTATGAAAACCCCAACCCCCCAATCTCATGTACCCCATAATCATCACATAATCTCATGCATGCTGTATGCCATGATCCTCACAATCATAACAAATCAAGATATGGCATCTCTCGCTTTGCATGTTGTGAGTCCATCTCATATATTTGTTTCACCCTTTAAGTGAAATGGATGGACATTTGCACGATATTCTAATTTTCCGACTTTCACCTGTAAGGGAGCAACGCAGGGCGTGTTTTCTCAGAAACCACTCCCTCCTTGTTTCAGGTGGCTTGACTCTCAAGTCATGGTGGCTAGGATTGTAGTTTTAGCTATCGGCTATTAAAATGTTTATTTTAAAAAAATAATAATAATAGTGTGTCTTAACCCTGAACGCGCTCTCTCTCTCTCTCTCTCAGAGAAAAGCAGCTATGGAGACAGCTCACATAGCCTCGCGTATTGGTATTATTTAAAAGGTGCGAAATATAAATGGAAAGGAATAAAGGGGGAAAGGCCCGAGGAGGAAAAATTGTCAGTCGTTTTTTTAATGGTTTTTTAAATTGCTTTTTAAAAAACTGTCATTGGTTTTATTTTCGGTGAGCCGCCAAGAGTCTTCGGAGGGGTGTTAGGCCGCAAGATAAATTAGAAACAATAATAAATAATAACTTGCCCATATAATCTGATGCAGTCGTTCTTCGACTGCGAAGGAGTCTTTAATTAAAATGCCCGCGCCCAGCCTAAAAACAACTGGAACGCACACATCTGTTTTGTACGAAGGAAGGAATCGTGGGGCTTCTGGATTAGAAGTGAGTTCTGGACCGGGCTATTGTCTTTGCGGGAGAAGGCCTCTCCCCAAGGTACGGTTAGGCTCCTCCGCGTTTGATACAGAAGTGGCTGGGAAGAGGGGGGGGAGGGGCAGAGTAAAGCCGCCGAGAAAACAGACGGGGGCGCCAAACGACAGCAATAAAGCTGCCCGCAGACTTCCGCTTCTCCTTTTACAGCCGAAGACTCGCTCGCCTGGCTTGGCTGAAGCTTCCCCGGGTAGCTAAAAGCATGTGAAAGGAGTGGGGGTGGGGTGTCTTTCGCACCTCAGGGTCACTCCTTACCTCCACTTGTCTGTTCGTGTGGGACCACGAGCACCGCTAACAGGTTTAGGTTGTGTTGTGCTGATGGGCCTGTTAATCTATTACTGGGTGGGTCTCTTCCATAGCCGAGGAAGTTTGTGTCACTCCACGTTTCATGTGATTTTATAGGACCCTAGCAAATGGAGCTGGGTGAGTTAGCAAAGCGTGAGGATGGGGGAAGGAAAGCCTCTGAGGCAGAGTCCTGTTCCAACACACACACACACACACACACACACACACACACACACACACACACACACACACACACACACACACACACACACACACACCTCACACCTCTCTCTCTCTCTCTCTCTCACGGGCTTGATCCTTGGCCCCTTGGCTAGTAATCAAGCGATTTGTGAGACGCTTGTCAGAATAAGGCGGCTTTGTCCATTCATTCGGAATAGATTAATTCAAAGTAATACCAAGTGTGGCACTTTGCTGTGTGTGACTGTAATGCAAAGCGGAGAATCAGAAAGACAGAACTGCAGATTTTTTTGTTTGTTTGTGGGATTTTTTTTTTGGGGGGGAGGGAATCTTAGACACGTCAGGATAATAGGATATTGTGTTTTGAGAAGAGGAATTTAAGCGCTGCTTCCAATTTATCTGTTGCTTTCATGCCTTCCAGTTGTAATAGGCGTCCGGCCTTCTCTTTTGTTAGTACAACTAAATTAGCACTTGCGAGAAACGAAGGCTGTCCTTGGTTGGATTGGGGACAGGATTTCATGAAGAACAGCTCCTTAAAGACTGTCAGACTCCCATCTGAAACAATGTTCTGAAGAATGGATAGAATTGCTTCTGTTGCTTACTTCACAGTAAAGGGCTCGTTTTTGGCCCTCGATGGAGTAGAACCATTGAATCAATGGGACGAAGGTAAACCAACTTTTATGGAAATCCCATTGATTCACTGGGTGTGATCCGTTTGGAACCTACTTTTTGGATTTAGCCCAATGTGTCTAGAATCGAATTGCTGTTAGTATTTAATTGAACCTCCCTCATGTTCTGTCCCATAACAACCAGTCATTCCTTCGCAACTCTTTTTAGTTTAGTTCACTTCCTCTTCTGATGGAGCTGCATGGTCACGTAGGTTTACCTTTGGAATAAATTGAGGCAAAAAAGAAGGTTAAAAGGATAACAGAGGCACCAGCAGCATTCTACAGAAAGTTGGGTGCCCCTGTACCCCTACTAATATCTCCCTGTGGCAGGCAGAAAAACCAGCTAGCCCCCTCCATTCACTGTGTTTGAATATTATGCCCTGAACTTGCGCAAATTACTCCCCAAGAATTTTGCAGTATCCTAAATGCCATCAACTTTGCGCAACTAACCCTGGACAGAGTTTTGTGGTGCCTTAAAGAGCCTGACGTGCAGTGGTTCATGGGCAAATTACTCCCCAAGAATTTTGCAGTATCCTAAATGCCATCAACTTTGCGCAACTAACCCTGGACAGAGTTTTGTGGTGCCTTAAAGAGCCTGACGTGCAGTGGTTCATGGGGTCGCAAAGGATTGGGCTCGACTGTGTGACTGAACAACAAGAAAGAAGGTAGAAGTCCTTTTGGTCATCAGATTTTGTAGACTGCAGCCCAGCTGCCTTCTGTCTGACGGGACTACAACGTGCTACATCGCCTTCCTACTGCTTCACAGTAGATTATGCAGAATAGTTCCTGGAAGAGAGAGCCTACCGTCAACATTAACAACATTCCAGGCTTATTGGTTTTAATGATTTAGAGTTAAGCCACATACGGCTAAAATCAATCGGATTTGAAAGTGCTCCCTTTAAGTCTGGATTGTGACCAAAATCAGGTTCAGGGGCCTTTTAAGTACAGTACAGTAAATCTAAAATTAGCTTAACTGCAGGCTTCATTTTAAAGCTGGAGTTCTCCTCTCCGAATTAGAGCCAGAAGCCTCTCTTGTTTGAAGGAAAGTGGGTGTTTAAGAGTTGCGGTTGAGATTTGTCCCTGATTCGATCTGTAGTGTTTTCTTGTCTCCTGCTCCCTCGCTCACTCTCTCCCTTGGTTAGGTCCAGATCCAGCAACGCTTTAGATACCAGCGAGAGAGTCGCGACTGAGAGCATTCCCAACGGTTTCGGATGAGGCTGCTATAAGCGCAAGCAGCTCTGGATCCGACTCAGAAACTTTAGCCAGAACCCAAGGGAAAGGCGTGGAGCTTAACCAGAAGGGAAGCCCTGATTGCAGGCCGCGAAGGAAAAGGAAAGGGAAAGATTGGGGAGTCATAAACTCGTGTGTGTGCGCGTGCGCGTGCATGTGCATGTGCGTATGCGTGTGTGTGTGTGTGTGTGTGTGTGTGTGTGTGTGAGAGAGAGAGAGAGACTCTTACTCTCAACATGCTAATGACAGCCGCTTTATCTCCGCTTAAGCGGTTGCCTTCGGCGTCATGATTACAATCAAAGTTCTCACTGAAGAGAGAGTTTCCGATAGGAAGGCCGGTGAATCGCCAGCCGGCGCTCCGAGAGATTGGCTATTCTCCGGAATCTCGGAAGACAGACAGACAGACACACACAGAGAGAAAGAGAGAGAGAGAGGTTGGAGAAACAGATGAGCAAACTGAGAGCCAGGTAACTTTGCGCCCGGGAATTTGGGAGGGGGAGGGAGGACGGTAAGGAGGCTGGAAGAGAAAGCTGATGACATCGCCGGGTCTCACTCTTGCCGGGTCTCACTCTTGGCCAATACAGGAGATGGTTTTGAAACCTTGAAATCCAAGCCTTTACCTCCACCCCACCTTTAAAAAAAAAAAGACTGGGCTTGGATTGAATTAGGCGGAGGAGGTGAGAAAGACAATCAGGTAGAGAGGGAACTGAATAAATAAATATATGAACGGAGACCTCTTCTCTCTGCCCCCACCCCTAGTTCTCCTTACTACTCTTTCTTTAAATCATGCCTTTGAGACTTTTTTGAATTTTGTAAAAAAAAAAAGCCTCCCCCCCCCCTGGGTACTCAGTCAATTTGCCAAAAGAGAATTTAGAGCAGAGGAAGGTCTTTAGATTAATGCTGTCCACAGACGGAGATACAGAAGCACTTCACTCCTGGGGAAATGTTTTGTGATTGCCTTAAGGAAAGATAATGACACCCCCCCCCCCCAAAAAAAAATGCCATTAATGGCTCCGCGGGCAGGCTGTAGTTCGCGTTCCATGCCTTTTGGCTAGTAGTATCTGTCAAGAGTGGATGGAGGTGTGTTGTGCCTTGTGTGTGTGTGTGTGTGTGTGTGTGTGTGTGTGTGTGTGAGAGAGAGAGAGAGAGAGAGAGAGAGAGAGAGAACGTGTGCATGTGTGTGTGGACTCGTTTTTTCTGCAAAGGGCGAGTTCATTTCTTCAAAGGAAGCCTGGTTCGTTTCTTAAATAGGAAGGAAAGGTGATTAAAACGCGGTTGAAATTCGGGGAAGGGGGAGCCTCATCTCCTCCCTCCACTCCACCTTTGGCACCTTTACTTCCCTCACAAGGCTTTCTCCAAAACGCCCTGCTCGAATTGAAGCCGCCTCGCTGCCGTTTGGCTTGTGTTTCTGTTGGAGGACAAACGAGAAAGAAGCTGCTTCGTTAGGAGCTTTAAAAAAAATCTGACACACACACTCACACACACAAAAGCAAAAAGGAGGGAGGGAAGGAAGGAAGCGTGTGAGGTGGGGTGGGGGTGGGGATCAGAGCATAATGATGCACCTAAATGAAGGGGGAAATGTTGCTCCGCTCGTTTTATTAATCAGACTGTCAATTTCACCCCAGAGGCCAAACCCCAGAGCAATCCATGCAGGATCTGATCAAGCCCAGGACCTCGCGCTCCTCTTCACTCCTGCTCTTTCTGCCTCCCTACCTGGATCTATTTGTCTGCTCAGAAGCCGCCTTCATTATCCGCTGACAGGATCCTGTATTTATTTGCTTATAAACCTGTTACAATAAATGATTATTCCGCCAGCGTCACTCGTACCTTAATGACGAGCGCTTCTCTTCGTGATGAATGACATTTCGAGGCTAGAGAGGATGTATGGGTCATTTTGACCAGTCAGTCCTTTTGCTTTTTTTTTTAAAAAAAATCTCTTTCGTTTTATTTATATATTTATATTTTTCCCTCCCCCTTTACGCCTCCTTCCAAAAGAGGTAATAATATTTAGAGACACTTGCTGGGCTGAATGCGAATTAGTTCCTGCTGCAGGCGGATCATTAAGAGGTCCAGACCTCACCAGCTTGACTTTATTTATATATATAAATTTTTTTTTAAAGGAGGGGGAAGCTGAGATGATGGAAAGGATAAGAAAAGAGATGATCTTGATGGAAAGAGGGTTGCACAGCCCCACGGCCGGCAAAAGGCTGGCGAATTTGTCAGACTCGGCCGGGAGCGTCGTGTTAGAGGCCCTGGAAAATTCGCCACACGGCGGCCGCCTCAGCCCCAGACTAACTTCCGCTTCTCTGCACAGCAACATCGGGGACATCCCTGCCAAAGGGAAATTCGAAATAGACACCTTATTCAACCTTCAGCACCAGAACAGCGAAAGCGCCGCCGCCTCTGAGCTGCCGCCTCCCTCGTCGGATAGCCGGAAGAAAATTAGCCATTATTCCGAAGTTGCTCAAGAGGCAGAGATGAACAGCGATGTGGAGGTGGGATGCTCCCTCCGCTCGCCTACCAGCCTGGCTTCCTCCCAGCTGAAGGAAAACCATAACAAAGGTAAGTCTCTCTCTCTCTCTCCCTCTCTGTCGGTCTAACCCCCCACCCATCCCTCACGCCAAAGCGGGCGTTTCCTGGGGCAAGAACTTAAGAGTGAAACCAATACCTAGGCACTCAGCAGAACCAAAACCTCAGGTTTTATCCTCTCCTCTTACTCCATTCTCTTAAAAGGTCCTGTCTCTTACAGACGGTGCACCGTAGTGTATTAAAGAATGGTGTGTGTGTGTGTGCGTTTGATGGTGGGACGTGGTTCTTTGTGGAAGGTGTGATTCCGGTATCCCGGAGCAGAAGACAACCCACACCAGAAGTGGACCAGCGAGTATGTGCCGAGATAACCAAGTGGATTTAGGGTGGCATTTAGATTCTCCTAGGCTGTAATTTCTGCCCCAAGTGTACAGCTCCCAACAGGGCTGCGGTGCGTTGGCGCAGGATACCCGAATACCTGAGCGTATCTGGCGCATTGTTCCTGAAGGGATTAATGCTTCCCTTTGGAGACTGAGGTATCACTTTACAGAGTATATTGACCAGCCTGTTTCTATAGTGCAAGTGGAGACAGTTGTCTCTCCTGCAATCGAGACGCTCTGCATGTATGACAGAATGTTTACAACTGGACATCTCTGGAGCAGCAGTTGGACGACGTATTTTTATTTCGATCCCGTGTCATTTTACACACAGTGGTTCTGGATGTTTTCTTTCAACCTAGGCCAATGTGCCGTGGGTCTGTCTAACTAGCTGTCTGATGTTTTCGGTGGCCGTGTGGATCCCCCCCCCAAAAAAAAAGAAACACCCCCAACCCAAAGAAACAAAAACCTTCCACGTATTTCGGGTTTCTTCCTTCCCCGCGGTGGGTCCTCCCAGCAAAACAAAACAAAGCTCTTCCTGATTCTTTGATTCTGGGACTAAATAGATCGATCCGGGCCAAAGCTTCCCAACAAATTTGAGAAGCGAAGCCAAAAGCCAACGGAAGCTCATCCTACTGGAGGCAGCTTGCGAAATTGTAGCGGCTGAGCAGAAGGAGTCTTTCGAAATAGCTGGGACGTTTACTTCTCCGTCAAAAGTATCAGACCCTTTACAATCCACAATAGGCACTACGTTTAGTTTATAGCTACAATTTGGACGCCAATGAAATAAGCAAAAAAACCCAACAACAACAACAAAAAGAGAGAGAGAAAGGAAAAGGCAGACACTGTTAAAGATGGGTCAGAAAAATTTCAGTTCCAGGGATTTTAAATAAGGGCATCCCTAACTCACCCTCCCCTTTTCGCTGGTTAATTTGTTGTGAAGAGTGGGATCGCTTTTACTGTACCATCTATTATTATTTTAAAAAGAAGACGCCTTGATTTCTTTTGCATTTTTTTGTTGTTATGAGGCCTTTTTAAAAATAAAATAAAAATGAACTTTTTTATTGATTCCATTAACAGCGGCAATTTGTATCCATGACAAGCGAGCATTAATTATCAGGCAGAACAAGAGGGAGCCCAGGTTAGCCATCGGTTTCCTCCGCTTTTTCGGAACCCCCACCCACACCCCACACCCCATACCTCTCCCACCCCAATAAATCTCTTTTCCCTGCTCTCGTCTCGTTTGGCAGGCTACTCAGACAGCAGCTCCACTCCCAGCAACACCAGTTCGGCCTCGGGCTCCAGTTTAAGCAGCCTGCACGGTGGCAGCGCTCTGGGGAACTCCAGCTCGAGTGCGGATCAAGTGAGGAGGTACCGCACCGCCTTCACCCGGGAGCAGATCGGGCGGCTGGAGAAGGAATTCTACCGAGAGAACTATGTCTCTCGGCCCCGGCGCTGCGAGTTGGCCGCCGCGCTCAACCTCCCGGAGACCACCATCAAGGTACAGGGAAGCCAAAAGGGGTGGTGGGGGAGGGATGGTGGGGGTAAAACGAGGGGAGCTGAGTGATGGTCCCTCCTTGCCCTCCCACCCGATCCCGATCCCGGGACTTTTTAAATCACCCGGCTGCAGTCCAACTCCAGATGGGTCTTCCTGACAACAAAGTTACAAGGCTTAACGCCTCCCCGCCCCCTCCCGCCTCCTCGGGGCAGCAAGAATAACATAAAATAACGTATAGGCCAACGATAACATAACAGTATCCCGGACAAACAAACAGGTACGCCCGATGGTTTCCTTATTTTAAATCCCGGGTCGCTGGTGCTTTCTTTCTGAGAGATAGACAGCTAGTTCTCTCTCCTTTTGTTTTCCTATTTTTCAAACGAAGAGCCAATCCAATAATAATTATATATATATATATATATATATATATATATATATATATATATATATATATATATATGAGATGGTATTGTATAGGAATTAGATACTTCACCGATTTATTTTGAAATTGCTTACAATGTTATGTTTGCTCTGCTATCAGCTTCTCTGCTGGGCTTCTGTTATGCTAATTAAGAGTTTCCAGAGCAATCCTATTCATGCCTACTCAAATATAAGTTGCTTTGAGTTCAAAGAGGGAGTTATTCCCAGGGGAAGAAAAGGAGTTTGTAGAACTGCAGCCGAAGTGGGGGAAAGCCTTTTTCAAAGGTGCTAAAGAGATTTCGCTCCTCTCCTCCGTAACAAAATAACAGCACTGTAAATATTTCTAAAATATAAAAAAATCATAAATATTATATTTATATTTGTATATTAAACATCAGACAGTAAAGGGACGAAAGCCGCAGTAGTTTTTGCCATTTTAAAGCTATGTTTTCGTCTGTGAGATTATAAGGCAACCTTTCTGTACCGTAGGCTGGGCTAAAAGTCTTTAAAATAATGGTTTCCAACTATGGGCGCTCTGAAATGAGTAAATAGGAAGGGGTTTGTGGTAAATTCAAGGGGCACGAATACAATGTTTTCCTGTGGGTAATACGAACATTGGGCAAGAAGCTTCCTTGTCAGTTTAGCTTCTGGCACAAATCTGCTGTCGGCGCGACCTTAGAACTGGATCGAGAATCCGTCGGTCTGGAGGTTCAAGAATTCATTGATTGAGAGGCACCCGCGCCCTGCTTCTCCGCAGATGGCTTTTAGGGATTGCCTTCTCACTTTGTAACGCTAGCGATACCCTCCTATCCTCACATATATGTGAACGCGGAGGATGGGAGAAACTTTTAACACATTCAGAGCGAAGCCCCTGCAGTGAGAACTGATTTCTGACGACACTGGGGTGTTTGATGTGCAAAGGAAATGCCAAAAAGTGTTCCTTGCGTGCTCGCTTTTATTCCCCCCCCCCAAGTCGAAAGCCAGATAGCCAGGGTCATTCCGATGGCGCTTGCCCGGTTTTGTACTGAATTGATTCTAGGCTGAACCCTGAAGAAAGGGTCTAGAGCACCAACACTGACGGGAAGCCGTCGGTTATCTCTGCGGGCTAGTGAAGGCGGGGAAGGGGGAAAGAGGGCTGCCAGCCAGAGACCTGAGACCCAAGGCCTGCCCCGGCGAGACGTTGTGTATATGTGTGTGCAGGGTAGGGGGGAATAGAGGGGATGATCATGTCTGGCCTTTGGACTGTTTCGGCTAAAAGGTGACCTGCGCTCTGCCCCTCCCTCCCCCCCCCACTTCCAGGTGTGGTTCCAGAACCGTCGAATGAAGGACAAGCGGCAGCGGCTGGCCATGTCGTGGCCCCACCCGGCGGATCCCAGCTTCTACACCTACATGATGACCCACGCGGCGGCCACCGGGAGCCTGCCTTACCCCTTCCACTCCCACGTGCCTCTGCACTACTACCCTCACGTCGGGGTGACGACGGCGGCGGCCGCGGCGGCCGCAGCTTCGGGGGCAGCCGCCTCGCCCTTCGCCACCTCCATCCGCCCGCTGGACACCTTCCGCGCCCTCTCGCACCCTTACTCCCGGCCCGAGCTGCTGTGCAGCTTCCGGCACCCGGGACTCTACCAGTCGCCCGCTGCGGCCGCCGCCGCCGCCGCAGGACTCAACAGCAGCGCCGCGGCCTCGGCGGCGGCAGCGGCTGCTGCAGCGGCTGCGGCAGCCTCCTCAGCCCCGCCCACCGGCTCCGCCCCCTGCTCCTGCCTCAGCTGCCACAGCAGCCAATCAGCGGCGGCGGCGGCGGCAGCGGCGGCGGCGCTGGGCTCGCGCTCGGCCGGGCCGGACTTCCCCTGCACAGGCGCGAGCGCGGCCGCCGCCGCTTCGCAGCGTTCCGAAAGCGGCTTCCTGCCTTACTCGGCCGCTGTGCTCAGCAAGACCGCCGTGCCCTCCCCCGACCCGCGGGAGGAGGCGCCCTTGACCAGATAACGAGTCTTTTCACCACCACCCCTAGGGGGCGCGGTTGTGCCGGGGAGGCCAGAGAGGGGTCCGTTTTGTACGAGGGTTGAGGGGAGGGGAGGGGAAGAGGGTCATACACTGGAGTGCTGGGGTGGGGGTGGGTGGGACAGCAAGAAAAGATTTTTTTGTAAAAAAAAAAAAAGTGTTATCACAATAATGATTATTACGGTTACTCAAAGCATAGCCCTGTTTTTTAATAGGGAAGCAAAAATAATAATAATAATACTTAAAGGGTAAGGAATGAATAAGGCCACTGTAGAACGATCTGGAGTGGGGCAGAAGAACCCTCAGTCTGGACCCAAATATTTCTGCATGGCTGGCCCCATCCCTCTCTAACCAGTAAGGGGCGGGGAGGACAGAACTTTGATCTCCAAACGGGTTTGCACGCGTTCTTCTAACTCTCGCAAAGGGCCGCCCGGCGCCCCCTGCTGGCGATCTTTGATCTGTCTTTTATAATGTTATTATTTTTAGGGTGGAGGGGATACCTTAACTCTGGTTCCCATCCGAACACATGGCTTGGTTATTTTTTTTTTAACACACAAGCTCTATTCTAATTT